>JARFIW010000318.1:0-1200000 GCA_036346225.1 Platerodrilus igneus | reverse complement strand
CTAAAAAGCAAATCACAATTGCAAAATGCAAATAGTCTCACACGAAATACGAGAAGTGTCGCGCGAGACGCGAGACGAGACGTAACGCAAGACGACACGGACTATATGCGAGACGAGACAGGTCTCCGAAGGAGCGAGACGAAATGAGACCTTTCCATTTCTCGTCTCGTTTCGTCTCGCGTGTATCACTACAATATATAAATAATGCTTATTTCACAATAATGATAACTTAGTTTAAACCACAAGTCCATTTAGTCTGTTAACCAGGGCCTTACTTTGGAAATATAATGATTATAGTTAAATTAATATAAACAGTTTAAAACTAATCCTGCCTGTTTATTTTTTTGGCAGTTGTCCGGCGTTTATTTTTAGCAATAAAGTACAATTTAAAAGCTTACATCTTTAATCGTCACATGTCTTTAATGGATTGTTCACGGAGAAGATTTCTAATTGCAGTTTTTGATTTCCAATAGAATAAATATTTGCGTTCAGGTTTAAACTATTTTATTAATCCATTTGCACCGTTTAAATATTTGCCTCAACGTTTTGTATAACTGTATAGTTTTCCTTTTCACTAAATTTGATATTCCACATAATATATGAATTTGTGCGATTTTAGTTTGCACAGTGGCACATAAAAGACACACAGAAAGTACGTTCCAATTTTAGAGTTTTTATTTAGGACAGATTAATTTTACTTAGCTGAACATGTAGGGGTTAAAAATCATAAGTGATTCGCAACGACTGTGCCGAGGCACAGTGTGTGCCGTGAACGTTTCTAAGTATTCAGCGAACATACTGTCGCCTTCTTGACACAACTGCAACGTACTTCAATTTACACTTTTTTATTGGGTCCAATACAAATCTAATTGCTTACAAATATTTACATAGAATTCTTAATTTACTGAAATGCCACTACAAAGACCACTGATGATAATTACAAACAACATTTACTACACTAAGACGAGTACACTATTGATTTAACTGAATTGGGACACTATTACAAGCACTCATCAACTAACATATTATAATTTGCATAAACACTAAGGCATATTTATTATCGGTCCAACAATTTTATTATATCACTTATTGATTAAGACGGCGACTGACTAACTCACCACCACGAGCGACGGATTCATATCTGACCATTCGCCTTTGATATTCATCTAGAATGTGCGAGAACATACTCAAGCCCTCTATTCGCCTGCTTTCTCTCAATTTTAAATTGTAGGAGTATGCAGCCAGCCATACTCCTAACTACGTGACCAATAAGCACGCAACATGCTAATAAATAGCATGCACGCTTAAACATCCCTCAAACAATAATGGACTCGTTGGGCATTCCTCGAAATATATAATTGAACCGTCTAAACAAACAATACAAACAACCCCAGGATAAAAAAGGAGTTTCAACCTCTACAGCAAATTACTTCTTGTAACAATTTATTTTTTAGTAAAAGAAAAAAATTGCTAGTTGAAACAAATTAGAAGGATAAAGACAAGAGAGAAAAAAAATTAAAAAAATTCCCAGGAATATTCGTTTGCAAAATAAGTAGATTCTCAATTTTTAACTTGGTCCCATATGGAAAACAACATGCAAGTTGTTATTTTCTAATTTGGTGCAGTTACACGGCTAAGTTCAATCTTTTGTACCCACAATCACGTTGAAAACAATTCAGCTGTAACGAAACCTGGTTTGTAAAGTCATAAATAGCAATTTAATCTTCTAAAAATCCGTGTAAACACACTTTGTTGAAGAAATACCTCATGGTTTTCAACTTGTTTCATACACACGGCGCGTGGGTAAGCATTAAACATTTGTTCTGGTAAGACTTCCCCCGGTTGAACTGTCTTGGCAAGTAATTTTTAAATTCGCTCACTTCCACATCATCTTCGGAGCAAGCACGTTGGAAAAGTCATTGATGGTGAAATTTATGGTCAAAAAATTTAAGTATCTCGATCGATTTTTATTATAGCACAATCCCCCAATAGGGCTAACAACCACTAAGATCCTATAGTGCCAACAATTATCATGCAACAGCCAGACAATGGGCCGTAGGATCGAAAGCCACTTACTAGTCTTCATGTACTCTCTAGCCGACCAATACTTTTGAACATCCTGGAGTGTATCCATCACGTAATACATCAGTCCGGGATCATCGCTTTTTGTTTCCCAGCTGGAAACTGTGCCTAACCAGCCTAAAGATAGCTGCCAGCAGCCTACAGTTAAGGGTGAGTGAGTTTTGTTGGACCCCAAAATGGAATAATAATTATTTTTGCAACACAGTGGCTATGTCCCGAGCCGCTAAGAAAAATTTTAATCGTTCCAATCTGTAAGACCTGGCAAAAATAATAACTGTACTTAAACATGGTGATTGTTATAAACAACTACAGATACTGGTTTTGCAATACTCTCGACTAATGTTATTTACTGGAAAACTATTAATACGGCAAATGTCTAAGTGTTGGGGGATCCTTGCCAGCCACAGACTGCTTAACCCCCTTCACATACCACTGAATTTCGGTGAAATAGGGCATATAATTAGAAAACAATAGAAGGGAATCGAGCTGTATATTGGCTGTTGTAAAAATTGCAGGGAACGGTGTAGGCTAGCTCAGAACATAAATAAGCTGAGGTACAAGTGCAACCAGTTTCAAGACGTAAAACCCAATGACGAAAAAATAAGTGCCCTTAAATCTGCTGATTATTATAAACAACTACAGATGTTGGTTGTGAAATACTTTTTTAACTAATGTTGATTGTGCGAAAGGATAAAAATTAATTCGACAAAGGTTCAAGTGCTGGGGGAATTTGGCAGCCAAAGGCTGCTTACCCCTTCACATACCACTTAATATTGGGGAAATAGGGTATATAACTGTAAAACAATAGAAGGTGGCCGAACTGCATGAAACAAAAAAGAACAGCAGCTATGTTCAAAGACAACAAACAGAGACAAGAAGAAAATTGTTCAAAGCATCTACACTCTGGAGTACCTACACTACGTTAAGGGCAGAACTTAATGTCAAAAGAAATATTAACATCCACAAATATACCATTTTAGTAGCATGTCTAAAAAGAAGATTTGCGAGTTATCACACCAAAAAATCTATGATTTTTACAACTTTGAAAAGTTTATAAGAGAGGCTGATGACAATACGTTTTTATTCGCAAAGGTATAGTTTGCTGTCAGCATATTTAAAACAATATCGTTTTTGACGCATTGATTATTTTAGGTGGCAATGATTATTGGATTGCCGGTGCATGTAGAAAAGGGAAACTAACTAACATACATATCAGTGGTGTTGTAGATGAGGAAAATTCTTTTAAAATCACTATTTCAAACACAAAAACAAATGTGATACGAAAATTTCGGTTTGACAACCTCCTCCTTGGACGCTCCGTTCGCCCGAGCGAGTTTGATAATCAGTCGGCCATACGTGAAAGAAGAGACAAGATGTATGAAAGAACGCAGGCCGGTAATTTGCGTATCAATTTTGATGAGTTAGGACACATTCTTGAATAGCGGTTGGTAACGTATAAAAGTTATTATCTTGTTTAATTTGAGATAATTTGTTTAGCGCGACGAGACACATTGCTACAATTAACCATGCACTTTGAAATTAGAAAATTTAATCGATTTTAAGAAAACTACTTTGTTACACGAACGACATGAACAATGCAACTTAGAAGATAGGAAATTCAATTCCTTTTGTTAAAACCACTTTGTTTTACGACGTGTAAAATGCAACTTAAAAGATAGGAAATTCAATTCCTTTTGTTAAAACCACTTTGTTTTACGACGTGTAAAATGCAAATTAGAAGATGGAAAATTTAACCAATTTAAAGAAGATCACTTGGTTATACAGCGTAAAGATGTTACTTTGTATTTAATTCTACACCTGGAACAACTCCATGTGGTAGAAGCTGTCTAGGATGAGCTGAGTTCATACTACATGCAGTAAACATCGCATGATGTAACAAGTACCTCATCTAGGCCAGAAAAGCAGTTTTTGATTCGTAGTTAGCTTTAAGTAATTTTTCGTGTTTCAAATTAGAAACACGCTAATTTGTTCTTATGTGTAAAAGCACGAATATGATATATGTTTCAACTATTGCTGAGCTGGAATTTCCAGTGTCAAAATTAAAAATTCACTAATTTGATGTTCTAAGAAACCGTTAGTTACAACAACAGGTGTTACTGACGTCACTTATTTTTCTGTAGTATACTGCTGACAGATGCGATCTTGAAAGCAAATGCTTCGAGCAGCTTTAGCACATCCTATGTAAATAAGAATATTTTTGTGATTATTTTTTTTGGAAACTAAAACTAGTACATTTAACTTAAAGAGGAAAACTTTAATAGTAACCTTTTTTCATGTAACCTGCCTGAACAGATTTGCACGGGTTGGAGTACCTTTGTGTAACAAGTTTACAATATGCTGTAAAATGTTTGATTATGAATAATTTTGATAAACCTTAATTTAAAATTCACGAAGTAATTCAATTATTTATTAAATTTTGTTGCATTGCATTTTATTTTAAAAGAGATTCTTTTTAGTAAATTATTGGTTCAAGATTAAAGTTTTTTATTTTGATCAAATATGATCAAACCTAACCACTGAAAGCTAACATCTTTAAGAGTAAATTTTTGATGCCAACTTTATATAGAAAATATCTTTTTAATACTTCTTTATGTATATTTGCGGGACACAAATAGTGTTCCACCTTTTTTTATTAACCTAACGATTATAATTTCTTGTTTTTGTCATCGAAGGCGATCTTTTTTTCTTTGGGGCTCCACGTCCGCCCTTAGAAATATGCCATGCCATTATCGAGAATAAGTCCGGACTTGGTGGCGCCTATTTATCTGAGATTAAGTTTGACATACAAACAGATTTCGACTTACCCCCCCATTTCTCATAGCTCTACCCAAGGAATAGACCCCTAGTTATGTCGGAAGACTTCGTTTCACTAGCGCCCAACGTCTAGAGTCAGATATAAATTAGGAAAATACGCTTCACTGGCGCCCATTCGAAAAAATACGCTTCACTGGCACACAACGTGGTGCAAGAAGAAATAATAAGAAAAAAACACCGTTTCAACATCACATTTCTCTAATAAAATTAGTTTTTTCATAACTGTAATGCAAATATCTATTATTTGTATGTTAGTTGTATCTTAATTATTATTTGTTTATTTATTATTTTTTTCATTTCGTTTCGTTTTGATTGAACCCTCCAATCCACGACAGTGTTAGTGCGGCCTTCCCTTTCCTTCCGTTTCCTCTTCTGTTGCACTAATTCGGATGAGTCGTTCTGGAATGATTCTCGGCTTTTTCTTTCTGGTCCGCTCGTTTGACTGAAACACAACCAAAATCGACAGATTAATGCTGTTAAGGTACGTTGGCTCTAAGAGAGTCAGACTTGACAGGATAGTGTTTAATTATTCCAATTGATTAAAAAACATTCAAGGTGGAATATTATTTAAAAATATTTGCAAATAATTTAGAAAATAGTCTACTTTGGGTTTTACAGCTAGAAAAAAACAAGCTCCAACTGTTTTACCTAACCTACATGAGATGTTAATTATAGAAATGCTGCTTCCAAGTAGTATTTTAGTTCACTGCACATTTGCTTTATTACAAATTCACGTTAATCATAATTTGTACGGTAATAAATTTTCTGTAGTATAACTGAAGAATTTAAACTTCTCGTACGCTAATTGTATGAAGCTTTTTTTTTTAATTTCGAACAATTTTAAGATGGTCGACGTTTAATTTAAAATATAGGAATTTTATTAATGATATGAACATTTTTAATTATTAGAAAGCCGTAATGATTCAAAGTAATTTGACATAGTGTTAATTTTAAACGCAACTTTTAAAGTGAAAACTATTTACTCACTTGAACAAGATAAGTGAAAAGAAGTCTATCAATACATCAATACAGCACATAGACGTACGTATATTATCTTAGGAAGTTTCATTAAGAAAACAGAGTGATAATTTAGGCAATATTATTTAGTGTTGAGTCAGAGGTAGATGAAACACGACCAAAAGGGTATCATAACCTAGAACAGTCACGAGGCTGGGGGCTTGTAATTTAAAATTACCTGCCAATAATAAACGCATATAGTCTTTATTATTACAAGACACATAACAATACATTTAGTACCTAAGGCGAAAATGTTTGAAGTTGACAAACCGATTATCATTAGTAAAGCTATAATTTTCCAAAAAATTGAAAAAGAAAAAGTTTTAAAAAAATACTGAAAGAAATTGAATAATGGTGAACGGGTTTATAAAACGTGGTTATGATATTCTAAGACAAAAGATAGTGTTATAATTATTTTATGGTTCCGGGTTTGGACCGTGTCATTTTATAAATCTATAAACCCACTAATAAAATTTCACAAATATTACCAACCCCAAAAGATTCCGAAAATAGTCTTAAAGCCCCAGGCGTATATAGTATACCTTGCAGTTGCGGTTTAGTATACATACGAAACAGGACGGTCAGTACAGACTAGACTAAACGAGCTTAAGCGATGCTTAAGAACAAGCCCGTACAATCTCAGCGGTGGCCGAAGACCAACATGAAACAGACCATACGATTAACTTTGACAGGACGAAACTAATTGCCAGAATTCCATTTTTCTACAATAGAAAAATTAGAGAATCCATAGAAATCAATAAAAATTCTAATAATCTAAACAAAGACGATGGCTACTACCTTTCCCCTATTTGGAAAACAAGCCTATGTTCCAACAGCGGAACCGTGACGTTCACTGAGCCGTTACGACACTCCTCTCTATTCATGATCACTCATGCATCAAGTTTTCACCCTATATAAACCACCACTTTCGCTACTTTCACCAGTTACTTCGCCACAAGACACCTTTTGGCTATGAATGGGCTAGTGAGTCTGTTAGTTCAGGGGTAACTCTTTACATTTTAACTTGTTTATTTAATTTTATCTTTAAAAAAAATTATTTTATTGTCCCCATGAAGCCCCTTACAAAAGTGGGCGAAACATCGACTTTAATTTATAAAATGACACGGTCCAAACCTGGAGCCATAAATAATTATAATGACTCCGGCCGTGAAAGCCTCCGACAATATCACAAAAACATTTACGGGGAGGATATTGTAAACAAAACAAAAACTTTCAGTAACCCTAGACACTTAATAGTAAAATTACTTTGTACACTCACCTCTTTATTACGGTGTCGTGATTCTAACATAGTTCCAAATTTCCTTAAAAAAAATACCACATTAAAACATATTCTAGCCGAAAAATTTTTCACAGAGCAGAACTCTCACTTCTTTGCGAACGAATCTCCAACACTCGAAAAGAAATAGACAATATTTCTAAACAACTCCTACAGCTTCATCTAACATTATCATCCACGCTTAACTACAATCACTGGACTCTAACTGAATTTCATACTTGCAAGCCCAAAATACCACCGAACTCACAACAAAAACCCACTTACGCAAATTCCTGCAACTTTCCAAGAACCTTTCACACCCTGAAAAAACATCTTCCCCGAAAACTCCGTCTTCAAATACCGTCATAAACCGATCAGAACATATCCTATCCGAAAACGAACTAAATATCCTGTCCAAAGGACTAAACTTTTCAATTGCACACAGAAAAATTCCTGAAGAGGAAATCATTAGCTCTATAGAATCAGCGATCCGATCTCTACCCTAAGACGATGCCAACTTAATCGCTTTGAAACGACTAAATGTCTCCGACACGCAAAACTCCTAACAAAAATGTGACAAAGCAAGAAATGACGGCCTTAAAACACCTACCAACAAACAAGAAAATTGTTATACTCCATGCAGACAAAAGTAATGCAACTGTAATTCTAAACCGTACAGAATACAAAGAAAAGATTAAACAATTACTACAAGACGGTTCCTACACTCCTATAACAAAAGACCCTACTTTAAAGCTTGAACGGGAAATTTCAGCACTTATCAAATCCTCCAATATTCCCAAAACTATCCAAAAACGCATAATACCTCGCGAATCTAAACCACCTCGCTTGTACGGCCTTCCTAAAGTCCATAAACCTGATGTCCCTCTCCGCCCGATAGTTAGCATAATTGACTCGCCAACCTACCACCTGGCAAACACCTAGCAAATTTCTTAAAACCTTATTCCGGTAACACCCCTACTAATGTTTTAAACTCCACTCATTTCATAGAACTGATTGCTAATGATATACTAGTCAGTTTTGACGTAACATCCCTATTTACAAACGTACCTGTAATAGACACTGTCTCCATTATTATACAACTCCTACCTCAAGAAAACGAATTTGAGCACCTGGCCACGCTCATAGAAAAATGTTTAACTTCTACCTATTTTGTTTTCGACGGACAATTTTACAAACAAACTTCGGGCACACCAATGGGTTCACCTCTGTCCCCTATTGTGGCCAACATATTCATGGAGTCTTGGAATCCATGGCTCTAGAATCCACAGACCTTAAACCAAAAACTTGGCTCCGTTATGTAGATGACACTTTTATAATCTGGCCCCATGGACATCGATAATTTTCTAGATCACATAAACAATCAACATAAAGATATTAAATTCACTATAGAAATTGAAAAGAACGGAACTCCGCAATTTCTTGACGTTCTGTTAGAGCGCAAACCTAACGGACGACTAGGTCATTCCGTATATCGAAAACCCACAAACACATACAGATACCTACATGCGTCGTCATATTATCATCCCTCACAAAAATCATCGGTGATCAGCTCTCTAGTCCACCGTGCAATTAAGATTTTACAACCAGAAAACTTATCTCATCAACTGGCCCATCTTAAAACTAGTCTTATAAAAAACGGCTATCGTAACTCAGATATCGGCAGAGTAGTAAACCGGCATCTGCATCTTACACGAACCCCCAAACCACGCTGTAATCTCGATACACGATAAATCAAATCTTCTAAATTTTCTACTTTATTTCCTAAGTCTGTTTTTAAGATTTTCTGAGTGATTTTCAAATATTTTAAATTTGGTTTGGCAACTTTCCTTAATTTTTGTTAATTGTAGATAAAGATGATTTTAACAACTATGAGTGGTTTAACTCCCAAAGAAGATTAAGAAAAATACAAAACAAACCACAACAATCATACGGGGAGTATTTTCTCAATTTTGTTTACCTTTTGATCTAAGTTCAATTTTTTTATTCGTTTATTTCTCAAGCGTTTCTTGATTATATAACATTCGAACAATTTTTTTCACATCATTCATATTCTTTAAAAATTTGTACACCTTTACCTCTAATTTAGAATTGTAGTTTCTTTCAAGCTTGAAATTATCATGTCACTCATCTCTGTAATTTTTTAAAAATTTTTTCGTTTTCTGCTTTTTAGCTCCTGCGTATTCTTGTGAAATTTTTTACGCATTTTTTTGATGCTTTTTCATTCAGTCATTTCCTCGTGTTCCCGCATACTTTTTTCATTCTTTTCACACATTTCTTGCATATTTTAATTTATAATCACTAACAGAGCCATCATCTTCTATTTTTGAGTCTCTCCTATACTCAATTCTTTCTTTACCTCCGGCTTCTGTTTTTCAGATCTTCCAAGAAGTCGCTTTCGTGAGAACTAATCTCCACCCCTTCCGCTCTCAATCCCTCACAAATTTCATTCATTTTGTCAGTCATTCTAGAAACCAATCAAATATACTTCATAGAGAAGATTCCTACAGAATCCTATAAGACACAAAAACTCTACTTCTAAGCGGTTTAATCTAGCACCAGGTTGGGACGTCAATTAACTTGCTGTGGATTGTAGCGATAAAAGAATTAGCCCCAGGTTGGGGGTCGATAGAAGTGCTGGGGATTGTTGCTTGAAGACACCCAAATAAAAGCGTTGCTCTAATTACTTTGCTAGTTCAGTTTAAATGAAACGACAAGAATCAAACATCAAACTTATAATGACAACAAATATTCGGTAACAAACGATCTTTCAAATAACAATTCCTACATCCACATACAACTTTTCTTTAACAAACAATATCCTCAAAAAGATACTTAGTTGCAAACATTGATAGCTACCTTAAATCTAAGATCAAACCCTTATAACCGCTAGATAGTCATTCACTTAAACTCAAGAGAGTCCTTAGCTAAACAATACTATGTACAAACTTTTAGAAATCCAGATGGATAATTTTTAATGCTCCTTTTAAATCGAACTCAAACTTAGTTGATTAGTTATGTTCAATAAATCTTTTTATAATGGCCAAACTTACCGAAATATGACCACCCTTATACCAAATTATCCACTTACAAAAAAATTTACAATTATTTTAAAGTTAATTTACCATAAAATGCCTTTCAAAATTCATATACCATATGTTTCCTTTTAAATTAAGATGCATTTTTCTAGAATTTATCTTTGTTTATTCTTATAAAAAAAAACAGTTAAAGTATCTCCTTTAAAATCGTTTATAAATTACGTGTTACTTTTGAAACTAGCATTTAAACCTGGCAGCTAACCCGATCCATTATTCTCCATTGACTGACGTCTATAACGAGCAGTAGTAAAACACTGACCTCAACTGAACTGACCTGTCTTCTTTAATCGTTTATATAGTATTAATATTTACTACGTCATAAAATCTAGAACCATCGGGAATTTCTGGTTGTTGTATATATGATTTCATTTATGTAGATGATGTAATTGTACCGAGAAGTAGCATTTTACGGCTTGCGGCTATAGTTAACTAGTACATTTTACACGGGTCATCTGTTATGTTTAAGAATAATAGCCGTAACTAAATCGTTACCTACTCGATGTATTACCTTGTTGAATGAACGCCCTAATTGCTTATTTATTATCTTGAAGATTTAATGGTTGTCACTCGCTCATTTTACAAGTGTTAGATACTTGATTTATTGTTTTGCTGATTGGTGAGTGAACACTCCAATTTGTTATCTGGTATTATGAATAAATTAGATTTTTTCAAAATAATGAAATACGCTTTTCTATTTAAAATACACGACTGTATATTTTGTGTTGCTTTTCAGTTTAAATGCAATAAAATAGTATTGAGTACTTTTCTGATAGCAATTAATGGATGAGAAACGTTTTAAACCCGAATTTTTATTTTATTCTAATTTAAAAATACAATTAAGTTACGTAATACAAATGAAGCTTTGTTGTTCTCTCAATACTGAGTGTTTTTACTCTGAAAATGAGTATTTGCAAAATTTCTTTATTTTCTCGGATTCGGAATGGTGCTGAATGACCTTTTGCATGACCCTTTATCACATTTAGATATACATGTATATACTTATAATGATCGCTACCTTTAAACTGACCGAACCACGAAGAAAATAACTAAATCAGTACTAGGAAGCTTGTCAAACTTAGGTAGCTAAGAAAGAAGGAAAAGGAAGAAAACGAATGTCAAAGTAACACAGTCGAAGATTGGGTTAGTTTAAAGAAGGAAACAAAAGAACACAACCCAAATCACTTTCCAAAAAGTTGATTAATCTGTATATAACATATACGTGCCAACAGAACACTAGCCTGTCCAATACAATAAAATACAACACTCAATTAATGTCACAGTCAAATAAATAGGATAACTATAGGATTTGTTGTAGGATTTTTATACCTATTTACATCTAATAATTTATACCAATAAAAAAATATATATAAATATCACAACAACCTTACCTAGTTGATTACTATGTTTGAGATGAAGAACTCACCCTAAATAGAATCTACTAAAACATAAGATACAAAATACATATTTACAATAGTTATATTTAAGTACAATCAATAAACAAGCACCGATAATAATTCAAATATCACAGTTAATGAATAAGTATCAATTTCGAGCCTAATTTTGAAGCTTATTAACTCAATTTCCCATCAATATACAAAACGATATCGTACAAAACTTACACTGGATTCCTATCCGAATAACCACAGCATTAAATAATCAACAAATGTTTACTTATCAATCTTTTAAAACTTACACTGAATTCGTATCCTAATAACCACAGCATTAAATAATCAACAAAGGTTTACTTATCAATCTCTTAAAATTTCTATAATACAAGCAAAAATACATGTACCACAAGTATGTAGGGTATCGTTATTTGTCAACCATGATGACAAAATGACAAAATGTGTTTTAATGGCAATGCAAAATATCTGTATAAAAGCCAAGTAAGCAGTGGTTCAAAGAACCTACAACCACCAATATCTACAAGGATTGTGGGTTAAAATTCCGGGCGGTCATGTAAAGAGAATGTAAATTTACACCATAAAAATTTTTGTAATTGGCCGATAGGGTTTATGTTATTTAACACAAAAGAACCCATGTCAACCCACACTCGACAATATCGTGAACTCGTTCAACGAGCGTATCATAACATTATTTTCTGAAGAATGTTTATGGAAAACATATTATAGAATTGCAACAACTTTTGAACATATGTCTAGCACTCAAAGATAAAACAACTGCTTTATCTAATACCAATTAAACTATCGTATTAACGTGTACTAACGTATACTAACGTATCATTAGGCGGCTTGTATAGTTGAGCTATTTATCAAATATGAAAGCACACATTTATTAAGATAGGGTAGCGAGAAAGTAAGATGCAGAAAGTATTCAAACTGCGATATAGAGCGTAACATGATGTTTGTAATAATTTATAATTTTATTTAGTTCTTTGCTATTAAAATTGAATACATACTAAAATGCTGTAGTTTATTTTGATGATCGGCATTATTTATGTATTAAGATATCCCAAAAATCGTTACAAAAAAGTGAAAAGTTTATCGGGTCGGAAAACGATCATCTACACCCGAGCAGCAAAAAGCTCCAGCGCAGTCCTGCGCTTATATTAATATCAAGTGAAAGAGACATTTCACAGTGTAGCGGCTGTGATCTATTATTGACTCGGTTTTTGAAACGGTTGGTTTATTAAAAAGAACCATCTAGGTGGCCCGCTACATAGCACCGGCTCCGCCGCTAACCAAAGATTATTAATCTTTTAAGTGGTTAAGATAAACAAACCAACTCGCTTAGAAATTCTTTAAAATATTTTAAAAACACATTACAAATATATTCCACTTTCATAATCCCTTACTAGACCTGCTGGAAATAGTCGTTAAATATGCTTATTATTATAGTTCGTCTTAGAGAAAGAAGTATACAAACCAATAACAACAAATACATATAAATACCTATGCCTGACCAAATCTTTTGTCACCCCAGAAGCTGTAAATTTGCGCCTCGAGGTTTTGCTGTATGTAGTTCTCAGAAGCACCTGCTCAATCTCGCAATTCGCAATTACGGTCAGGCCAGTCGCATTTGAGTTGCTCGATAATCGCGTATTTGTGCATTATAGTGTCCGTGTCGGATTCCGTTTTGGTAACGCTAAAATTATTGTGTCTTTGTGAATGCACAGTTTAAGACAACACTTTACGAGATCAGTTTTATACCTTATAAGTTACAAAACTCTAATTTTACTTGTGATTTCTGGAAATTATTTAGTGTCAGTATTACTATAACAATGCCTAACGACAAAACCACTAAACAAAAGGTGGCGCTGAGCGCATAAGAGCCAAAAAAGTAAGATAACCGAACAATAAGCCTCAAAACATGTCAAATTAAGTAAATTTTTGATTCGGTCATAAACACAACAGCCAATACTAACTCACTCTATTTTTACTGACGAAATTCGTGTGATGGAGCCAACTTTCAGTTATTGTATGAAAAGTTTTATAGCCAGTGAAGTAAGAGAAGTGGATTATTTGCGGTAAAAATAGAAACTACGCAAAACATTTCATTAAAAGACCAGTGTTCACTAATTATCCGATACATTTTGAACGGTGAAACTAAGAGATGGCCCTTGGGAGTGGTCACAGTTAGCGACTCCACAGGAAAAGGACATACTAATTTGTTAACAAAAATTCTGATGAGCAACAACTTAGGCATAAACGAAATGCATCGCAAATTCTACTAATGGTGCGGCTTACATGACAAGGGAATTTAATGGTTTTACTGCATGACTTACAAAAAATCTCCAAACCAAATGCATGTGTGATGCTATGCAAATATTTTAAATTTAGTATTAGGCGATGCCACAAAATCTCCTATTCTTTCCGCACCTTTTTTTGTACAATCAATTCTTTAGAAGTAGTTTCTAAAAAGCTGATGAATATTTGGCGAGATGTAAATAAAGAAAAAAGAATTCACGAAACCTTCAGGGAATAAGTGAAACTCGTTGGTGGACAAAACATACGGCCATTAATCCTATTTTTAGTACATTTTTGACTCCTAATAAGGACTTACTTTATGTGGACGTTGTTTTGTCCTTTTTTTGAAGTTGAAAACACTGAAAAGTTTAATATAGATGTAAAAGCAAAGGCTAAAACTTTTCTTTGTTTTCCACATATGCGTTCAACAATTTTCTCCTAGTTTCTATGTTTGTTGTCTTCGCACATAGCCACTGCTCTTTCTTGTTGGATGCAGTTTGGTTCCCCTTCTATTGTTTTACAAATATATACCCTACTTCCCCGATGTTGAGTGGTATGTGAAAGAAGGGGTTGTTAAGCAGTCTGTGGCTACAGAGATCTCCCAACACTCGAACATTTGCCGAATTAATAGTTTTCCAATATATCCTTTCAAACAAGGTTTTTTGTCTTGAAACAGGTTGAATGCTTACCTCCACTTATTTCTATTCTGAGTTAGCCTCCTCAGTTCCCTTAAATTTCCACAGCCTACATACAGCTTGGTTCCCCTTTTGTTGTTTTCTAATTGTATGCCTTATTTTACCGAGATTCTGTAGTATATGAACGGGGTTAAGCAGCCTGTGGCTGCCAAGATCCCCCAACACTGAGACATTTGCCGAATTAATAGTTTTCCAGTAAATGCTTTCGCACAATTAACATCAGTTGGGAATATTGCAAAACCAATACCTGTCATTAGGTTTTCCCTCTTGGAACTAGTTGGACACGTATCTCCATTGATTTCTGTTCTGGGCTAGTCTCCACATTTTCCTAAAACTCCCACAGCCTACATCTTTCACTATCTATGTACAATAGTCCAACCTAGATCGAGCTCTACCTCTCTTTTTTCCTTTCTTTGCTTCTAATATGTTCCCATATGTTCCCTCATGCCTTAGTATGTGACCTATCATCCTATCTCTCTTACTTTTTTACTGTATTCCACATATTTATTTCTTCCCCTACCATTTCTTCTTTGTTGTTAACATCGTCTGTCTATGTTCATCATACGTTTGTAGCACCACATTCCAAAGGTTTTTATCTTTTTCCTATCAGCTTCTCGTACTGTCCAAGTTTTACAGCCGTACAGTGCTGTGCGCCACACATATGTTTTAAGCAATCCTTCCCTTGGTTTTATGTTTGTTGTCTTTGAACACAGTAGTTGCTTTTTCTTGTTAAATGTATCACAACCTTGTGCTAATTATCGTTTTATATCTTTTGTGCTTTTCCCATCTTGCGTTATTTGGCTTCCTAAGTAGCAAAAATCTTGACCTCTTGTATGTTCTCGTTACCTATTTGTATTCTTGTTTTTTATTTATTTTCCTCTCCTTTGCATACTAGTAACTTTAATTTTATTTTTGTTAATTTTCATACCGTATCTCTCTGTTAGAGCTGTTTCCATTTCATTAAGAGCAGCTTTTAACTCTTCCTTGCTAGATGCTAATACCACTATATCATATGCAAATCTAAGCATATCAATCTTTTGTCCCTGTAATTCCCTGCATTTGACAGTATTCATTGCTTCTTCGATGTACAAGTTAAAAATTAATGGGGATAAGGCACATCCTTGTCTCACCCCTTTTCTAAAATTTACTTATCTACGTTCCTGCTTAAATTATATATTACCGCTGTTTGCTCTTTGTATAAGCTATGTATTATCCGCCTATCCCTAAAACTCATTCCAATCTTTTTGAGTATTTCGAACTGTTTTCCCTATTTTATATTGTCAAATGCTTTTTCCAGATCTACAAACCTTATATACACGCTTTCCTCTTTTCCTATTGTTTTTCCATTATCACCCGCAGAGCTAAATTAGCCTCCTGTGTTCCCCTGTTTCGCATAAATCCAAATTGATATTCTCCTAATATTTCTTCAGCTCATTTCTCTATTCGTCTTTGTAAAATTCTAGTTAGTATTTTTCACTCGTGTGCTGTCAAACTTATTGTTCGAAAATTTTCACATCTATCCGCGCTTCTCTTTTTTAGTATAGTGACTATGATGTTACATTTGAAATCTTTGGGTAACCTAACTTGTTTGAAAACACATAAAAATCGATCAGAATTATTTATTGGCTTTCGCAATCACTGTAGGAGAAATGCGATGCAACCAGTAACCCTATATGTATTAGAGAAATACGGGCAGCGCACTGCACTAATAAGTGGATCGCGCTAATGAGGTAATAAAACTAGAATTCTTAGAAACTTACATCAGATAGTAGGCGTGTATGATTTGGAATGGAATTACGTAAAAACTCATACATTCTAGAAAAGACATAATTTTTATATATAAACAGAAGTAATTGACATTAGATTCATTTATAATTCGATCGCAAAATGTTACTTTGCGAAGAGGTTGTTTTAAAGTATGCAACATGCATACCGTAATTAATAATTACCATGTACCAGTGAATAAAAAAGTAAATTATAAACGTAACCTGCGTAAATATGAAATTTGGTAAATGCAATTATTTGATTTTGTAATATAAAATGAAGATGAGAAATGCTTCGATATAAAAATCTATTAAAAATTTTATTGAATAATTAAACCGAGGATGCACATTGGTTTCTAAATGGAGATTTAAATAATATGCATGATTTCGTAAACTGAAATTTGACGTCAATTTAAGAATGGAAGTGGAAGATATTTAATACTGTTAATTACGAATTGGAAAAGCGCCTTGTGGATCTTTGTAAATAGTACTTTTAAAATATTTTGTTTGTAACTGATATTTGGGTATATGTCATTTTAGTTTAATATTGAATAAGTCTTAACCATATAATATTTTTTTTGTAAGGATCTTTACCAGAGAAGTTTGTGATCAGAGTTCGGGACAGTCTGATCCTTTTTAATAGATTATCTGTCAAAGGTTTTTTTGACCAAACAAACTTTGCAAGCGTAGGAATCAAAGTCAGGTAAACTATCCATAAGAGAAAAGATTGAGTTCTGTAAATTTAAACCTACATTAGGAGGGGAAATTTTTGATAATTAAGTGTTTCTAAAGGAATAAGATTATGTCTGAAAAAAACGATGTTGTAAATGTTCTATATTCTTTTGTATGAGAGAAAATATTTTTGACTTTATATATGCCTTATGATATTGCTGTGTTTGATTTCATTTTGTGAACTCCAGTTTTCCCGTTGAGCTAGCCAGGCAAAGTAAAGTTGAAAAGTAAGGTAAGTCAACAATTTCAAATTTTACAATTTGCTGTATCTGTATCACAATACACAACGCAGCTGTTTTACATCAATATATATATATATATATATATATATATATATCTAAATACATACATATATATAGATATATATATATATATATATATATATATAAAATATATTTTATATATATTGCTACGATATTGTCCTTCAACGATTAATTGCCTGCTGATCGCCACCTTTGTGCCTTTAAAAAAATTTTTAATTAACACAATTAAATTTATGCCTCTACTAGCTTAATGATACATGCACATAGTGAAACGACGATACGATAACGAAGAATTTTTACTCACTCCTCTCCAACACTCAATACACCTGAATAAGACAAACGAAATTCACCAGAAATGGTATAAAGAACTAGATAGAATTTTTGTCATATTATAATTTACAAATCTACGCCCTTTTTAATATTATTTACTTTTTATACAACTTTTAAATCAAAATTAAAATAAATATTCCTATCTAATTAGCCCTTTAGGAAGATTATAAATTTTTACACCTTTTTAAAACAATCAAAGCCAGCAAAAGAAAATGTATCTTACCACGAATAGTGTCGTTTAAAGTTCAAAGAAATATCCCCTTTTTAATATAATTCTACGTAATAATCAAATTTGTGTTGACCTTTTACACGCTGTATTTTATCACCTGTAAATTTTAGGCCCACTTCTAAATACATAAATTATTTTAAATTACAAATGCAACATGCTATAAATTGGATAAATAGTTCTGACTTTATAATTCTGCTGTTTTTTTCTTGTTGGAGTTTCCTGGTCAGAAATCACTCTTAATTGTTCGCCAGTAACTTGTAGTCGTTTATTCAGTAGCTTAGGGTTGTTTGTTGCGTAATTTGGAATACTATCCAGTAATTTAGTTTCTTAGTTCCTGTACTAATGACTTAGTGTTTTTACCAGCGACTTAGTTAATTACTTAGTGCTCTAAATTAATAAAATTGCAAAATTTTCTATTTATATTAACTATTTCTAGACTTCCATTTATTATTAACGGCAAACTTCAATATTCATTTATTATAACACGCACTCTACTGTTTTATATCACTTCACGTATAAATTCAACTTTTAAACTTATTTACTTTCACTGAAAATTTTTATTTACGTGAATATCTTCTTTCAGACTAGCACAGTCGGCGCGTGAATTATAGAATGATACTCCTTTATTTGCTCCGTTAGTTTTATAGAATTAAGTTCCTTCTCGAATATTCCACGCGTTCTCATTAATTGAGTAAACGCTATTAGTTGTTCGTACGTGCAGAATGCGCTTCAATTACAGTTATTTCCGAAATGTGTCGGATTTTACACGTACATCGGAGGGACTTGATTAACAAATAGTATTTTATGTACGTTCGAAATCGCACGTATTACCGTCGTCTCTAATATCCATGCTTCATTTAAATATGTTGGTTTTATTAAATATTGCTTTTTATATACGTTCTAAATTGCACGTACTTATTAACTTCTTTACGCAAATGTGTTTAGATTGAAAGAAATTTCATTTCACGGTTGTTCTTCTTCGAATATCTTGAATTTGTATTTGCTTTTGAGCTTAAGAATGTTTTTAAATGTTCTAAGATGATTGAGTTGCTTCTACAATTATTTATTTTAATGAATGTAGTGAAGTTATTACGGAATGAGTTTCCTTTAATTAATTGCAGATTGTTATTGATTTTATACAGGATGATTTGCATTTGCTTTTTATAATTAATGAATTATATACATTTTTGAGTTTTAATGTTTAGTTTTTGTGGTTTTTATAATATTTACATGAGGTACTCCTCCTTTGTGATCTTATATATATATACATATATATATATATATATATATATATATATATATATGTATATATATACATATATTTAATGTTATAATTATAGGGTTAATTTAGGGGTAGGTTAAGTCATAGGGGTCGTAGAATAAACAAAAGACACTTCCAAATAACAAAAGCACATAATTACAGATATTATAAGAGTAAATAGGTCACTATACGTATTGTTAGTTGAGCGCACACTGTATATAACAGCACAAGAGATTAAACGCATATCCAAGAGTAGTTACGAGCAAAGATAAGATTTAAAAATGTAACAAAATGCATCAAAATTAAATCAACGGAAAACCTATATGAATTGACTGGATAAATATTCAACAAGTGCGTTAAATATATCATCATTTACGCAGGCAAAATTTATGCATTAATTGAATAAATTGTACGTGACATCAAGTATTACATTTGTTCAAAAATCCAATTTGACTAGGAAATAAACAAACGCCAATTTTATTTCTGTTTAGATTAGAATAAGCAAATAACAATGATACGTGATTTAATGAACGAAGATTCCTGGGATTTCTAAATTAAATGTAATTGTATGTAAATGAATACGTGATGATTTAAGCGTTCGTCCAAGCATTTGAACTAAACAATTGGTAAAATTTTCCGGAGTACACAAAGAGATAAGATAAATTGTGTCGCCCAACACGTGAAAACAACGAATAGCAAACAAAGGGGCAAGGCCTATAAATACAATAACAATTGAGCAACGAGTTGGTATACATTTGAAACTGGGCTGTCACGATACTCAAAAGTGCTAAATTATTCACGTAACCAGTTAAACAAAAGTGAAATAAAACTCATTTTATAAAAGTGTAAAATTTGTGTAAGTAAGCCGACCTATTATAGACGTAAGTAAACCAGATTTAGTAAAATTATACAATTTCTAAAATAAATAAAACAGGGCTCTAAACACAAGTCTGGAGACGACTCTGGAGATTACCTCCTGTTAAATTAATTTTGGTAATCACTGACATGGTAAATGTTCTATTACTGCTTTGTTAATTACAAAGATGGAAAACCTTTTATTTGACTAACTTATGAGATTTTGAATAACGATTTGGATAGCATTTTGGTTTTGATGTCGACTTCCAAATTCGACTCTAAACATTCAGACTGGACACGAAAACTCTTGGGGATGCAGAGAAACTACTGAACCACTCCAGGTTAGATATTTTGATATAATTTATTTCTGTAAACTGTTTAATTTGATAATTTTTCGAAAATGTAAGAGACAACAAAACCGGGATTTCTTTGATAAATCTATGAAAAGCAATAGGCATCTTGAAACGTTTCAAAAGATTTCTAAATATAACAAAAGGCTCGTTTTGCTGGCTTCAAGTTCTTCAATCTGGCATATGTAAATATTCTGAAAAATGGGAAGATTTTAAAAAGGTTGTATATATTTAATCATTATATTGTGTATTGTAGAATTGCTTTATTTAATTGAATCAGCGAGTTGAGGCAAAGAGATCTATAATACATTTTATAAGTGCTTGATTAATAAAAAGGGGTTATCATAGCATTTTATGGTTTGCCCAACCGTGGGGCTAAAAATAAGAAAATTAGCACAGCATTTTATTGCGCCCAATTCATGGGGCGAGAATAATAAAGGTTTTTAGTTTTCCTACAGGAAGATAAGACGACATTTTATGCTGGCCATCGTAGGGGCTGGTGAACTATCACAGCATTTTATATATGCACAACCGTGGGGCGAAAATATCACAGCATTTTATGATCGACCCAAACGTGGTTCCGAGTAACACGACATTTTATGCCGCCCAAGATAGTGGGGCGAAAATAACACAGCATTTTAAGACATGCCCATCGTAGTGGCCTAATATAAGGGCATATCACAGCAATATATATATATATATATATATATATATATATATATATATATATTACTGTGAAACCTCACCATTATTCGTGAACTAAGGTTTTCGAATCGAGCCCCACAGATTGGGCGTCATGTTTGCTGTGTATCCTACAAAAGGCCTCACCAGAGTAAAAAAAATATTCAAGCCTCTCAAACTGGGCACCAAGATTTGCTGTGATTCTCGCCCTGTTGAATCTCTTCTGATAATCGCCTCTTTACTCTTTCCGCCTCGGCTGCTCACCTAGTTAAAACTTTCATCCTCAGTCATAAAAAAAAAACATTCCTACCACAAACAACAACGTTAACTCTATTTACATCAATATTCATAATACATTAAAATTTTTTCAAAATTAAATTTCAGCATAAATTTCAGTATAATAAAATTTCAAGTTTAAATTTGTCATCAGTTTTAATTTGCATCCAGAATTAAAGTCCTGGTACGATGCCTACTAATTAATTTAACAATATTTGCAGACCTGAGTCTGAGTACAAAGGGAGCATCTCCCACCCCGTTACGTTAATCAAACAGGTTAGTCTAATTGAGCTCAAAGACAGACCCAAATTTTCATCATAATCAAGAACATAAACTACTAAATACTCCGTTCTACTTAAACAAGAAAATTTCACCTTAAAATTAAAAATTTGTTTGTACAAATTCACTACTGTCCATTTTTTAGCAAACAAATTATAAAGTTATTCAACACACACCAAAACATCAAAAATCGAACAACAAAGCATAAGTTAACTGAAGGTTAATGCACTCGTGGCTCCAATGTACATCGTCCTTTGTTAATCACACCATTCCAACTGGGTTATGTTTACGGCTTCTGATTCTGAACGTTTTTAAAATTTTCTACACCACCATTCATCTAAAATTGTTTCAGGGCTTCTCAGGACTCATCTAAGTATATCAAAATCTTGTTTTGTGGATCCAATCACGATTACGAATAACATTTAATTATCAACACCCCCGAAAAATAGCAAAGAAATTCATACTTCTTTCACGCTATACCCCAAAACTGCCTACTTTTGTTTATTCATTTATCGTTACTAATTTCGATAATTGGTACCGTAATACTCGCAAATATAACTAGACTTTATTACCTTGTATCTTCTTTTCTAAGTGCACTAATGCATAATAACTTGTATCGTAGCACGTAAAGAGCAAACTATTTTAAAGTATTCAATAATCACAAAATATAAGAGCAAACTGTTTCAAGTATTGAATCAAAATCGAAAATCTAAGAGAGCAAACCTGTTTAAAGTCCGGGTTTATATAATAGCTCGCCTGTATGTCGGTTTTATCCCGCGACGGCCATTTTTTAGAATTTCGCATACTATGTTCCCTTTTCGACAGTCCGGCACGCGGTTCTATTAAATTTGCACACGCGCCAGTTGAAAATCTAAGAAATTTTCACACGGCTCGCAAACACACCCGAGAATAACTAATTAATTTTGTATAGAAATCGTTACGTTTACACCTCTCATATCTGCATCCTTATTACAACCAATCGTAGCCCTCGTGACGCTACACAAATCACGCCTTTAATTATTAGTGTCTCTGCTTGAAGCATTTTATCCTTCCTTTTCTACCTTGGCCTGAATGGTACAAATCAATACTCTGTATTATGGGCTATTTCAGTCCACGTGTATTATTATTTGAGTTAAATAACCCCGTATCTAGCCTTCCCGTTAATATAAGCTACGGTTTATCCGACCGTTTCCAATATACGCAGAATTTTCATGTTTATCCAAACAAATTAAACTGAAATGGACTTTTAAAAATACGCAGGTGTGTGCTCCTAATTAACGTTTTAATATAATTCTCAGAGCTTTTATTTCATGGTATTTTAACCTTGGATTTTCACAGGCTTTTATGCTTATTATATTATTAATAATGGTTCAATTAACTCCAACTAAAATAATAATGAATGGCATTGACTTCTACCCTTTAATTTTTAGCGAATACGCACTAAATATTAATTTATTATTTGTACACTTTGTTTAATACCCATTACTTAAAACTTGAATTAATTAATATAAATTTTGCACGTAATTTCTATTTGTTTCTTGGAACAATTAAATTAAATACACGTTGAGCATTTTAATTCTGCTTCTTTTTATAGAAAGCATCTTTATACACGGTGATTAAAATTATTTGATGTCGTTAATTAATTTTCTACCCTGGTCTAAATTTGAGTATTTTATATATATATATATATATATATATAATATTCAAAAGTGGCCTGAAATTGGTATTATCCAGCGCCGCTGAACTATTGCCAGTCCGTTCCTGTTTCCTGGTTGCACAAATGCTTCTAGTCTGTTCTACCAAAAGGCTCCCCTTAAATACTAGTAAGAAATCTATAGCATCATCTGGTTTGTTTTCTCTATTGACCTAACAACCAATGAAAACGCAGTTTATATTAATTTCAACGGAACGGCTCTAGAGATAATGGTGGATTTTATGGATCAGGGTTACAATTTACTTTTGTGCTGCGGAGATCACTAAACTGTTCAAATGTAAAAAGCAAGTCGGTGAAAAGATTAGTTGGAATAGTTAACTATAACGTGTATATTGAGAATATCTTCAAAAGGGGTCCTCAGCTACCTCTTTATTATAATTGTTTTGTTACTGATGACGACGTTAGTAGCCGAAACACGTACCTTGTTCTTCTAAATAATTTTGTAGTTAAGAAGAGCATTTATTAAATCTATGAGAAACTTCATAGCTATAAATAACATTACCGACGGCATCATACGTTAAAGGTAAGCATGTTCATTTGAAAGCTATCAAAATGAATCTTCCACAGCTTTGAATTTGTTGAAATTTAGTATATCAGCAGTAGGGAGCACATTTGTACATAACTAGCACATTATTCCATTATTTTTCTAGAATATATGGGAAATCTAGAACTTTGTAGAAGATATAAGACATTTGCATTAAACTGGTTATAAAAGAAGGCTATAACTTAAAATGACTTTTACTAAACTTTTACCAAAAATTTCGTAAAAGATTTCGGGACCTAGAAGGTTCAGCTTTGCGTGATTCATGAGTATATCTGGCGCCTGAACGTCTAAAGTTGTTTGAGAGTAGCTAAAACGAACCTGCTATAAATGGAACACAATTGGAACCTGGCATATTTTGTCGCAAGTAATCGAACGTTCAAGGAAAGCAACATAGCCAGTTTCGATTAAAATTGAACTTCAACTAATCGCACTCAACTCGCGTTACTAAAAATATGTCTTAAAATAAAAATTTTCCGCTTGTAGAGTTTCTATTCTTAGTACTACCAAATGTCTTAAGTAGTATTTTCCATGATAGGTTACTTTAAATACCTACTAACTAACTACCTAATAATTATTCAGGAAAATCCCTTGAAGCTTAAAAAGCAGACAGTTTAGTACTAGCATTTGTGGACTTTATTTTTAGAATAGGCTTCGTAACGTGAAACTATGTGAAATCATGTCATTGTTCAAATCTTTTTTTAAACGCCTTCTTTTCGGATATGTTTGTACCCACGTTGCAGTGTAATACTTAGAAAAGTAAAACGGATGCGTTGAAAGTTTTAATGTTTTAATATGCAGGGTTGTAACATTCCTTTAGAAATGATTGACTCAAAGTTAAATTTTATTTATAGTTTGTGTATTGGAGAACACAAAAATACTAGCTTTTGTAAAAATTAAAAAAAAATTCTTATTGTTAGAGACATTATTTAGTATCTGATAGTTTCTGTGCTGTTGGATGTATCTAAACAAAACTCTACTAAAGCAATTATTTTAAATTAATTATTAGGTTTTGTAGTTTTCTTCAATTTAATACATGTACAAAATTATTACACTGTAGTTCTTAGAACAATAAATTTCATTATTCGTAATACTCTGTTTACATCTGAAAATTGGCGTCAAATACCTCATAATTTCGTGTATTGATATGTGAATTTCCCATAATTATTTACTAATGAGACATAAAAATGTTGCACGGAACATTACATTCGTTATATAGGTGATGGGGACAGTTGCGCTGATGAGGGTAGAGATTAATTACATATCTTACCTGTCCCTTTCCTATTATTAACGAATTCATTATTAGTTTTGTCTGAGGGATGCCATTATGACGGCACTTTAGTATAGTCTGTTAAGTGAACAATATGTACAAGCACGCATATATATATATATATATATATATATATATATATCCAAAAGCAAGCGAGCCTATGTCTTAATAGGTGGTTCAGAGTTAATAACGTGCATAATATATTATTTGTGAGAAGGGTATTGGTTTTGTTAGTATATGGATATCTATATCAGAAAAATAAATAGTTTGTTTGGGAGTATAAACCGAAGATATTGACGAAATATAATTAGTCAATTGGAAGCATATTAAAAAAAAAGGAAAATAAAACGAGGAAGAAAAAGAAGAAATTGACCGGGCTCAATCGGTTGAGTGGGCGGGGTATTATACCTACAAAAAAAATTAAGGGAGGCCTGAAATAAAAATATACTCACGCACAATCAAACATTTACAAACTAAAAACCTCTAATTTAAAAAACAAATTATATACACAACACAATGTAACGTATTTTTTTTCTAGTTACACTTCGGTCTTTAAAATAAAAATAAAACAGCTATAATTTAAAATATTTAATTTGTGAATTACCGTCCAATCGAAATTAATACATAAAATTGATAATAACACATAGATTCTTTTACGTTTATGCTCTAAAGTTAGTTACCAAGCTCTTTCGAGTTGTCAATTTGAGCACTTCATTATCAGCGTTCGAACGGGCAAGCTGTTCTACAAGTAAGTGGAGTCAAGATGGTCGTATTTAAACACGTGGCCTCTAACAGAGTAAGGAAAAAAAATAATTGATAAATTCTTGGTGTCTGGAGGTCGAGCCTAACAGCGGTGGCGTGAGGATGATTTTCTATAAGCTTCGCTCACAGCAGTTCAGTTGATCCCTGGAGGCCTAAGAAGATGGAAGCCCCTTTTGACATCATTAATACAGTTGGTATATATTAATTAAATAGATTATACTAATATTTTTCATCTTAGTGCAATATCTCCGTTAATAACTTAAGACAATTATTAAGGTAATATTTTAAAGCAAGAACATATATGGTTACGTCTTATTTAATATAAAATGCAGTAACGTAGAAGGCAATTTCACATGTGTTCCGTATATTTCAACTTCGCCAATAAATAACATCAATTATGGAAATTTTGGAGCTTAAGTTTTGTTTAAAAAAAATTCATTCGAGCTAACGTTGGTTTTGTAAAATAATCGTTGTATTCCGAAGAACTTTGATGGTTATGGAAATTTCCAACAGCTGAGGTCAAGGTCCTATATCTTTCGTTCAAAGCAGTTTTGTAGCACGTGAATGTACCTTAGGATTTAGTCACTTTGAACATTAATTAAATTGCTATAAAGAATATAACATTAAAAATTTGAGTAACATAAAAAGCTTTTAATGAAACAGCAAATTAAATAACAAATCTATTGTGTGTCAGAATGTTTACACGTACACAAAGTGTACATTTGGTAAAGCTGTAAATGACATCTTATGTCAGATATATAAAAAACATAGATTCAGTTGTCCTATCTAGACGTCATATGCCGTTTTAATTTAATTTAAAATATGTTTAAATATTTTGAGGTCATGAACTTATATTTTTCATCGCCATGTTAAATTCGCGTATTTACTGTTAAATAAAAATAAATTAGAATAATTACATTCTACAATATTAGCACTTTGATAATTCAATTTTATTGTAAAGGTCAACGAAGTACTTTATTGATTTAAAAAAATTTATGTATTAAGAGTAACTTAGAAATTCCAAGTCAATATACTTAAATTTTATTGAAAAGATCCATTCAGAGATCTTCCTAATTTTGAATGCAAAACTTCACTAGTCTATTTCTGTTCTAGAAAAATTATTAAGAGAAAATTTTATAAAGATACAAACTTAAATATTGTAGTTACATATATTCAGAAAATTTATCCAAATAGAATCTATTTTGTTTTGAATGACTTTTTATTACTTAGAATTCAAAAAAAAAAGTTTTACAAGTCATCCCTGATTAGAAATAGAGTGTGATGAAAACAAATTCCCTCGGTATATATTTTAGTAGCCTAAATTCTATTATTTTATTTTTGACAAATATTTTTGAGGACACAAATGGTGTCCATGTTGTACCTTTGTTTGTCCACAGGTCAAGCCGAGACATCTGTATGACATCTGGTGTTTGAGGTCTTGGTAAGTGTGTTTTAAAAAGTGAAATTCAGGTTTTATGCTATGTTAGTGGTGTTAAGATAAGGTTTCCGCATTCCCCTTATACAAGCACAGTTAAATTTTGTCGGTTATTGTATTGAAAAATACGGTGGCGCTCATTAAATATATTTTTGGTCGTTTAACAACCCATGACCCAAGCTCATGATCTACCCAGAGCTAACACTCGACTAGCCGTTTATGTCTTAAGAGTTTTTCTTTATCTCAAGCCATTCTCCAACCAACTTTACCTTGGGCTTACATTAATAAGAAGAAATTCTCGACCTTGTGATATCAGGTTAGGGTTTAGGAAATTTAATGGTGTAATTTTTTTAGCTGATAGTCACAAGGATAAAGTTAATAATAAAAAAATCAAGCAAGAAATTATTAATTCTTTACAACAATAGTACCAAAAATGAACAATTCGTAGGTACACAATATACATGTTTACGAATAAAAAAAATCATTTGTAACATAGCGAGCTGCAGTTTTTAGGGCACCCTCTATATTAATCTTCAAACAAGAAAAAGGAACAAAATTACCCCACTAAAAATCACACCTCGAAATCAGCATTGTAAGTACGGAATTCTATACATAAAATTATCCTAATAAAGAAATCAGTAAACATTATAATATCCTCGTACATACAAACAACCGGTCATTTTACCACCAACAAGGTGATGCATCCGTAGACCCGTGTACATATGTTGTTTCCAACAACTACCGGGTACCCATATAAGAAAATTAGTGTATAAGCACTCACCCTCGAGTCACTATCGTCGGGTTGGCTCCTACCGTCTGTAAAAACGGTGCGAAACAAAGGTGTATGTAATCCCGCCTTGGGGTGGTCCTCCCATCACAACAAGGGGCGACCATTCATTGTGGCTTTAAGGACCACCTGGAAGGAGCTATAGTAATTATAATTAAAATTAATTTATTGTCGTCGACAAGTACAATTTTATAAAACCCATAAATACCATCACGCTGTAAGGCGTGCGCAAACTTTTCATACAGAAAACGGAAACAACCAACCATTCTACGCGTATTTTCGTTGTGTAGATTGAAGAGCAAGTGAATATTAATTTCGTTTCACTAATGACCAGAGGTCAAAGTATATTGTTGTGAAGGAAATAAAACGGGAAAAACACGGTTTATTGAGATAATACGCGGCTTTAATTCGATGAAACTTTCAATAGAAAACACATAAAAATCAATTATCAGATACCTAGAATCAGTTATCGCCTGTTTAATTTTAGCATAAACTTTACGTTGAAGAATTCTTAGAAGGAGTATTTATTATTAATTAGGCTCTAGTATGTAACAATAGCAATCGAATTTATACAAATAGATAAATGAATTAACAAGTGAAAGAGTTATTTTAATTTTCGTTTTTAACGCCAAAGGGATTTGAGTTGAAAATTATTAGACCACGTATTTCTTATTAACAGAAAAAATATACATGATGTTTAAAATAAACGTAACAACTGATGTAGAATAAAAGCTTAGAGATATTTAAACCAGAGCTAGAAGGTGTTGACTAAAGGGTAGCCCGTTATACGCATTTTGGGTACTCATTTTATGTTAATTACCCCATAAAATGGAAATGATTTTTTGAATGTATACAAGGTCGCATTTGTAGTAGATTATTAAAAGATTAAACATACTATCGAAAGCAAGAGCAGTCAGTCATTAAATATCTAAAGATGATTGATGCGGTTCAGTCTAAACCTAGACAGATTTGCAGTTTCTTCCAGAACACGTCAATAACAATGGGAGGTGACATCCAAAAGAACAATGTTTTGCGTGTGTGCGTGTGCGCGCGCAGGCGCGTTTGTGCGTGCGTGCGTGTGTGTGTGTTGCTATTAAATCTACTGACAGTTTCTACAACAACAAACGCAAACGAGATAAAATGCTTACTTGTTTTGAGTGTATCAAGGATTGTTCTTAAAAAATGTTTCTTGAATTATACCTGGAATGTTGAGACTTTTTTGTTTCATTTCATTTTCATAAAGTTCGCAGCATATTTATCGCTGAGCTGGCAATAGAGAACGGGTATATTAAGGTAAAAATTTACATTTTCTATTAAGCTAATATCTTAGTATATTTCTTGGTTCCCAACGTTTGGTTAGTCTATTTCGTAATATTGATAGCCTTGACGGCCCAACGTTGGGGCTCGATATTTCCTGTTTATTCATAGCAATATATATGTATATATATATATATATACATATATATATATATATATATATATATATATATATATATATATACATATATATTGCTATGAATAACCAGGAATTATCGAGCCCCAACGTTGGGCCGTCAAATATTTATGCTATGAACTCCCTCCAGGAACTAACAGGATTTTATTGTTGTCCGACCTTGTGTCGACCAATAACAAAACTTGATATGATAACGCCTTCTTTGATATCAATGGCGTATTCTACTTATAACTCCGCCTCTCTTTTTAAATTATCAAATTACACTCCCATAAATTTTATCATTTGTCTTCGACTAGCTTTTATCTTGAATTATGAAATGAAATTAATTCAATTCCATATAATGAAAACAAATATTGTGTACAGGTTTTGTAAATTATTTAAAATACACTTTTCAATCAATTAATGTTGTAAATCTTATTTATCTCAAAAATCATATGCTTTTCAATCAATCTAAAGTCACCAAAAAACCTATTGTTTTTATAAAAAGAAGCCTGGAACGTTCAAAAGCCCTTTATCATATAACGCACCTTCTACGTATGCAAGTTCGTTGTTGACTCCGTCACATTAATTCATATTAAGCAAATTTAATATTCAATATTTAAATTCAAATAGAAAAATAATGTCTTAAAACTAAAAATCTAACCTGGTCTGTTTTCTTCGTTATTTCCTTCTCGCAACCAAAATTATCGAAGCATCAACTAGTATTTTCCATGCACTATACCATCCATTTGGATCAAAATTATTCTCCCCCCAATTATTGCATTTAAATTGTTGTCATCACCCTCTGGATTATTATTATTCAACTAAGACTTATGTACCCCAAACTTAGACTTGGATTTTATGCTCACCGGCCTCAGACTATCATTTGAATTATTATATTGCTTTTTCTCACCAGCCTCAGAATGTCATTTAAATTCCCCGGACTCAGAATGTCACTAATTCTCACCGGACTCAGAACCTTTTCATCCGCCTCTAACTTAGAGTATTTTCTCCCCAGACTCAGAATATCATTTATTCACCCCGGACTCGGAGTACCATCTATACTCCCCGAATTCGGACTATTATTCTCCACGGAATCAGACTTGGAATTCTCATTATCACACTTAGATTTTTATTCTCCCCGGACTCAGAGCCCTATTATTATTATGTTTTAGTTTAAATAAATTTCCCAAAATCTACTTACGTTTAATCGGCAATCGTAATTTTTATCTTCGCCGCACTTAAACAGTTTTCACTCTTAAATTATTCTTACGTGTTGCACTTATGTTCAAAGTGACGCACCTTGGCCTTTGTTGAGTTGAGAACTGAGTTCGTTATCACCGTCGCTGTTAATATATGCTTGATATCCCACTTCGTCTGTGGGCATGGCCTACAAGCCCGTCGCTAATTTTAACCAATCAAGTCTTTGCATTTAAAGTAGTTTCTGATGTAAAATTCTCTGCCTTCAAGTAATTGTTGTTTGCTCGCAGCTGCCTCGTTATCAGACATGCGGTGTTTTGAGCAATATAATCGCTTTTTCATGTTGTACACAAACAACTGATGCAATTCGACTTTCAATTTTCATAACTCCTTGTTTATTTACGCAATTTTTAATCACCTATACTTATCAAAATGGTTAATTGTTTGTACGCTTTACACTATGCTTCTTGAAGCTTTATTTCTTATCTCCGTATTATCATAACTGACTGGAATTCTTTTGAATGCGTGTTTAATTACCTTTATCATGCTTACTTATAAATACGCATGCTTTTACTGAAAAATATCGTTATTTACATTACCTAAATTAACTAAAACTCTATCTACAGGGTGTTAAATATTCGTTATCTACCTAATGCATGTATTACTTATTTCTATGCTAACTATGCGTTTTATTGTCCTAAGATGTGTCTATTTGCGTCGCTTAAAACTATTTATACTTTATATACAGGGTGTTGACTGCCTACTATTTACAAACTATCCTAATTACTCACTTCTTTACTAAATAAATGCCGTTTTCTGCTTCCTATTATGATTTCTAATTACTGCACGACTTTGCTATAAAAAACACCCTTAAACAACCCCTTATCACAGCAATATATATTATATATATATATATATATTGCTGTGTTAATAGGGTCATTTAGGGGTAGTTAGGACCAAGAGTATAGCGCACTCCACATAAAATACATAAGGGCTCAGAAAACGACACAGTTTTCTGAAGAAAACAAGAAATACGATGATTAGGCTAGAAAGTAAATGACAACGCCCTGTATATAAATAATAATCGTAATTAATTTAGTTAATAAAAAATATTTTGAAGATTTATTTGAATAAAACAAATCCGCAAGTCGTTAAATAACATAAATGCAAGCTGAAACACGACACGTGTGGATAACGCATCATTATTACATCAAGAAGCCTAATTAATACAAACAGGTTTAATAATGCGTGGGATAGAAAACGTCGATAATTTAATCCATACATTGTATTTCGTCTACGTGACTAGAGAATTAAATCGACACCTGATTTATTGGAAACAAACAAAGCATGTTTATTAAAAATCAAAGTTCACCAAATTTATTTAAACAACGATTTACTTATCTAAAGGTATGAAAATCCAAGCGAATCAATGCTATTAACTTGAAATCGTACGTGACAAGAGAAACGCGTTGATGTTAATATACAACCATAACACCATGGAATATCCGAAAACCTAGTTTACACAAACGGCAAACTTTGTGCTTGTCAATAGATAGTCGATGCATTTAAATATGACCGGATTTGTAAACAAGTCAGTTGGCCATGAAGTAAAGTACAGTTCACGTCTCTGAAGACCCTTAATAGAGAAACGACTCTAAAGAACCTCTAAAGAACCCCTAAAGAAATCTTAAAAATCCATAAAGAAGCTTCAAACAATTACGGGAGACAAATATAAATAATTACTGAGTCCAGTCTTTATAAATATGGGAAGAAGTTTAACAAAATGCTAAAGCAATTATTAATGGAACAAAAGAGTTGATTTATGGTGAAGGAGTTTAATGCAGTACGCTAGTATATTTAAGGCGCTGGATGAGGGATGCACACAACGGTTGAACCAGAGACGAATTTAAGTGGACTCAAAACAACAGGTTAGCCAATCTGAATGTTTATTATTATTTGTGGATATTTCATTGCACTTTGCTAAACAGAAATAACTTAAGATTTAACATTTAATTAAATATTACAAATTTAAATACTTTAAAAATTGCTTTCATGATCATTTTTGTGAGGAGTTAGCAGGATTTAGTTTTGGTTATACGTTGTAAATTACGTAAATAAATGAGGTTAAATGAACGTTCATAGGCTTCAGTTAATAATTAATAATACTAGTGATTTTGCTGACTTTTTGACCATCTTTGGTTATAATAATTATGAAATTTATTGATTCAATTCTTAGCAGAAAAATTCCAGTTAAATAATTTTAACCTTTTCATACGTTGTAAATATTTTTGAGAACATTAAACTAATTTGTGCTTAAGGGTGTTTTGGTTTAAAGATTAAAACAGGAGAAGTACATAGTAGGTTTAAAATCTTTGTTTGTCGTATTGTCGCAAGCTCCGCGCGTAATTCAAAAACTGAGCTAACCGGCGCAATCAAAATTAGATATTAAAAATTAAAAACTGACAAATTAAAAATTTATACCTATTAAATCATAAAAAGGGCGCATAGAGGTATTGCTACAGTATCACAACAATATATATATTATAGTGGTTTTAAAAGATCAAAAATAAATATAAAAGAAACAATTTCAATACACCCTGTATAAAGAAACAACCAGAAATTACGTGCGAAAGTTATATTAATTAATTCATTTTTAAATAACGGGTATTAATCAAGTTGTACAAATAATGATAAATATTTAGTAGGTTTGCAAAGAAATTAAAGGGTAGAAGCCAATGCCATTAATTTATTAATTTAATTGAATTTAATTGAACGATTATTGATGTATAATATGCATACAAGCGTGTAAAAACCCAATAATACCAAGGTGAGACGCGTTGCTAACAAACAAATATATCAGTAGGGTTGAAATACGTGGAAAATCCAACTCGTAGAAGTGTTATTTAAAACGCGTTAAGATTGAACATCTGCAGAATTTTAAATGCCAAGTTCCAATAATTCTGTATAAATAAAGATGAAGCTTCTAAGTATATTGTAAACCGTCGCATGCGTTCTCTGGAAATACTAATGAGGGGTTATTTAAATCACATAGTAAGTCCACGTGGTGTAGATAGCAAATAAACAGAAATATCGATTTTGTACCACTCAAACCAGGTTAGAAAGAGACGTAGAAAACGCATAAGCAAGAGACAACAGTTGTATAGGCGGGATTTGTGAAGCGTCAGTAGGTCTACGATTGTTCGATATGATTAGTTTGACTTGAAACAAACACGAGGATAGTGTAGCGTAGTTTTCTGAAAATATTATAACGACGTGCTAAATTTCGCGGGATTAAATATTGGTGGAGTGCAAAATTTTAAGAATGTGTTGTTTTAGATGGGGATTTCGCGTTAGGTAGGTATGGAGAGGTTACATTCGAAATGTATAAATGTTTTTGGACAACGTGGTGAAGGCCCTTAAGATTTCGATCGCTCCAAACGACGTATCAAAGTATCACGAGTTGTAAGTATTATAAAATCATTTAAATTTTATTACATAGTGGTAGCCTCTTAATTAGTACGCGGTTAGTGTGCCGAGATTACATTTTTAATTGAGGTATCATCTATAATTTTTAACCAACTCGTATCGGGACTTTAAGCAACGTGGTTTGAAGCAACTAATTGAGAAAGACGTATGTTTAAACGGAATTTGGAATTTGGTTACACCGTGGAGGGGGCGTTGGCGGTTCAACTTAGATGGAGTTCGTCTAGTAACAGCTAGAAACGGCCTGCAGAACAGATAGAAGAAATACATGGCATCATCTACAGAGCGGAGATCGTCTAGAAATTTCTAGGTGACGATTTAAAATTGTGATTCTTATAAACTGTGAATATTGGGTGACGGATGAGAGTGTTTTTCAAGGTAGTGTGGATTATTTACGTATTGAACATAATACGTGTAAATAACTTTATTGTGGTATTTAACTAGAAATTTGAAGGTGTCTATAAAGCTTTTAACGTTCCATCAGAACGTGAAATTTTGTGAAGAGTACATGGCTTTGTTTTTGTAATGCAATGTAGAAGAGCATACATTATGCATAATTAGCTGGGTTATCAAGAGCTCACCATACCCCATAGTTTACTTAGATTAAAAAATAAATAAATAAATTATAAAGAAGAATTTTAGAGAAGGTATTATTCAAGGCCCATTTACTCCGGGTACATTTTATGTGTTTGATGATTTTAAAATAAAATACAGGACATTACAAAATAAGATTTACTGAAGTGAGACGTGATCAATGAAATATGGACAATATTGAATTTCATTTGTAAATAGTAATAAATAAAAGATTGTATGTTGGTTGTATTTTGTGGTTTTATTGGGAGTGTGCGTGAATGATAGAATATGAGAGTGAATATAGATATCCAAAAGGAAGTCCAACTGAGCTAGTCGGAAGCAGTTGAAGAAGGCCATTCAACCGAGGAAGAGAGGAAAACGGGTAAGAAATATATTTTTTTGACTTATTTAAATTTTTTTTTTGGAATTTTTCTATTTTCGAATTTGAAAATTTAATAAAATTTTCGAATATATTTTTGTTGGTGAGAATTTTATCCGAGTTCCACGGCAATTAATATATATATATATATATATATATATATATATATATATATATATATTACTGTATAATTAAACTTGGATCGGCTCGCTAATTCGTGCCCCACACTTTTTACAAGCCTGTCTGGACTCCAATCCAACTCCACCAAATTGCTTCAAACTGCTTTTCCTTTTTGATCTTCCTCGGCTAGCTCTGTGCACTACCTCCTCTGATATACTTACCCCAACTATACATTCTTTCAACACCTTTACACACAACAAAATACAAAAATAAAATAAACTCCTTGGACAAACATACACCCTTTTATTCGTATGACATAAATGATACTTCAGACAATCTCAAAATTTACACTTTTATATCTACAATAAAACATTTCACCCTTTTTTTCAATCTACATCGTTTGTGAGTAATTATTACACTTCAACATTTTTATTTCAAAGTAGATGGGCCTATCGTGAAACCCTAAATGTACCTTTACTTGGTCTATGGTGAGCTCAGTATAAACATTTTTCCCTGATATGCATAAAATATTGCATGGTCAAAGGGCACTGCTTTTTATGCGGTAAAAAAATAACAGCAGAATTTTTGGATGCTCAGTTGAAGTTGCCACACCACAGAAGGAATAATGTGGTCACCGTGGAGATGCCGAAATTGAGGGAAATCATTTGGAAAGTCGCTGAAAATCGCGGAGATAAGTGGTCACAGCAAATGATAAATCGATTGCAGAATACAGACGATTCGGTGAAAGATGACGCACAAAACCACTGGTTTTTCCAACGAAAGCATTTCCTTTCTATCGAACAAGAATTAACGGAAAATAAGTATTTTTCACATTTTTGAAAAACAGTGTCAGATTTTGAAGAGCTCTATCTCGGTAAGTATCACAGCTATTACCTTCATTTTGATCTTATATTGTAGGACACACACTCTAGTTACAAACATCTCTCTTATTTTCCATCAGACCTATATTTTGGGATTAATTGAGAAAACGCGAAACAAGTCCAAAAATTTGGCGGTTTTTTCAAGATGGCGTCGCGCGCGGAGGTTTTCTCGAGTTGGAAAACTTGGGGTTTTGAACACAATGCCAACCTATACAACATATCAAAAAATTGCTACTACCTTAATTTTTGTTTTCATTACTGAGCTCTAAACGATAAATTAATTTTTATTCGTCATATCATTTACCTAAAAAAAAGGCGGTTATAGGTGATAGGGCCATTAAATCATGAAGTTCTGAATACAGACAAAATGCAATCAATAAAGCTAAACACGCATTATTGTAAAATGACTACCCTAAACCGTTAATAGGTGGAATATCTAAAAACCAAATTAGTAAATATAATAATAAAAGAAATATAAAAAAACAGAACGATATTAATCGCAATAAAGATGACGAAAAATACATACCCACACCCTATCACTAAATTGTAGGAAAATCTACAAAAGTTATTTAAACAATACAATTTAAATACAGCACTTAAAGGATTTAACCTAAACAAAATCTGGTTTGGTAAATTATAAGTCAAAACACTTAAAACTGAACAAACGCACACCATTTATAAATGGATGTGACAGTGTATATACTGGTCAAAATAAAAAACGATTAAATGTACATAAATTTGATAAAATCAACTGCACAGCGCTAACAAAACATGAGATACAAACAAAACACAAGTTTAATTATAATAATACAGAAACATTAACATATTAATGTAATCAGCGCTGACTTGGTGAAGATCCATAATAATAATAAATAAATAAATAAAAGAAGAATATCTTAGTACTTTTATCTTCACAATAATAAAGATATTACAATGTCAATTTAATTAAAATACGACGAGCGCTTTCGACTATTAAGTCATTATCAAGTCTAACAGAAAACTAAAATTGAGCTAAAATATATATAAAAGCTAATCACATGTAGAGAGGGATAAACAGGTTACAATCTTGAAACAAAGTCAATTATTGGAGACGCATTTATAAATGTAATATCATTAACAATATTTTGCCCAAGTGCCAACGCCTTCTTAATTTCTATATTTTCTAAACTGTTTAGCTTCTTACCTTTATTTAAAATGTAAAGAATTTCAAAATTTGAATTAAAATCATAAGTATGATCATTGTCATTTAAGTGTGTAGCGAATGCACTAGAAGCCATGTCTTTACCAATATCACGTTTGTGTTGGTCAAATCGTAGTTTAAAGCTGGTGCCAATTTGTCCAATATAAAAACTATTACAATTATTACATTACTGGGGTATATAAATTAAAATGTAATAATTGTAATAGTTTTTATATTGGACAAACTGGCACCAGCTTTAAACTACGATTTGACCAACACAAACGTGATATTGGTAAAGACATGGCTTCTAGTGCATTCGCTACACACTTAAATGACAATGATCATACTTATGATTTTAATTCAAATCTTGAAATTCTTCACATTTTAAACAAAGGTAAGAAGCTGGACAGTCTAGAAAATATAGAAATTAAGAAGGCGTTGGCACTTGGGCAAAATATTGTTAATGATATTATACTTATAAATGCGTCTCCAATAATTGACTTTGCTTCAAGATTGTAACCAGTTTATCTCTCTCTACATGTGATTGGCTTATATATGTTTTAGCTCGAAAGCGCTTGTCGTATTTTAATTAAATTGACATTGTAATAACTTTTTTATTGTGAACATAAAAGTACTAAGATATTCTTCTTTTATTTATTTATTTATAATCAGAAACATTAAAAACAAAAATAAATAAAAAGGATAGAGAAATATATGAAATGGTTTATATAATAAAAAAACAGCAATAAATGATAAATCGGACATGAGAAGTTTAAGTAAAATTTATTACAATTTAATAAAAAATAATATAATAACGAAATAAGAGGGTTAATGTTTATCAGCATCATAATCATCATTAGGTCTTCAGTCCCGGAACTGGTTAAATGCGTACCCTAATTGTTTCCTATTCTTTGCTAACCTACACATTTTCCTGAAATTTACACACTCTGCATATTTCACTATCTGTGTACAATAGTCTGATCTAGCTGTACATCTACTTCCCTTTTTCATATCTCTGCTTGTAATATATCCCGCACTATTCCCCAAAAATGCCTTGGAATGTATCATACTCTTCTAATTCTCCTATTTTTTGTTTTCCACAGATATCTTTATTCTCTTACTATTTCCAAAACCTCTTTTTTGTTAATTTTGTCTGTCAATGCTATCATCCTCATACATCTAAAGCACAACATTCCAAACGGCTTCTACCGTTTTTCTGTCTGTTTCTCCTACTGCCCCTATTTCATAGACGTACTGTGCTGTGCTCAACACATATGCTTTCAAGAATCTTCTCCTTGTTTCTATGTATGTTGTCTTCGAACATAGCCGCTGCTTTTTCTTGTTAGATGCAGTTTGATTACCCTTCTATTAAGCAGCCTGCGGCTACCAAGAACCCCCAACACTTAAACATTTGCCGAATTAATAGTTTTCAACATATCTTTTCGCACAATCAACATTTGTTGAAAATATTTCAGAACCAACACCTGTAGTTGTTTATAATAGTCATCAGATTTCAGTGCAATTATTTTTTCGTTATTAGCTTTTCCGTCTTGAAACTGGTTGGACGCCCACTTTCACTTATTTCTATTCTGAGCTATAGCCTACACCATTCTCTGAAGTCCTACAGTCTAGATACAACTCGGTTCCCATTCTGTTGTTTCCTTATTATATGACCTATTTGACTAAGATTACGTGGTATGTGAAGGTGGTTAAGCAGCTTGTGGCTACCAATGATCCCCCAACACTTAGACATTTGCTAAATTAATAGTTTTCCAGTAAATCCTTTCGCACAATTAACATTAGTCGAGAGTATTGCAACACCAATACCTTTAGTTGCTTATAATAATCATCAGGGTTTATTTTTTTGACTTTAGGTTTTCCATCTTCGAATTGGTTGGACGCATACCTTCATTGATTTGTATTCTGAGCCAGCCTGCACATTTCCTTCTCTTTCTTTCTATCTCTGCTTCTACTATAATCTGCATTATTCCCTCATGCCTTAGTATGTGACCTATCATCCTACATATCCTATTTTTTACTGTTTTCCATATACATCTTTCCCCCCCTGCCATTTCTAGTACTTCTTTGTTCTTAACTTTGTCTGTCCATGATGTCTTCATTATACGTCTACAAGAATAGCAGTAGCGCAGAGAAGGGGTATGCATGTATTATACAGCGCACTGTTACTATAAAATATGTTAGTTTACGGGTAGCTCGAACGTGTAATTGATCACAACTTAAAGGTCTTTTGGAGGTTTAAAAATTCTGAGACCATTGTCGTTTGAAAAATGTTTGGAAATTACCGGAATGGGATCGGGTCGAAGTATAAGTTAGACGGATGATTGACCGAGTTTTTCCTACTTTTTACGAAGGAAGCGGAAGTTAACAGTCACCAAGCACCTAATTCTCTATTTGGGTGGTATCGAGTACTTGCCGGCTCTAGAAATAATTACGTGCTACCGATCGCTATGCGTAAGATTTGGTTCTAGAAAATGAGCAACGTACGAAAGTACGGAATACTTGGTATTAATGCTATTTGGTTTAATGACCGCGCTTGCGCACTCTTCGAGTGTCTTCGGTAATTTTGGTTGTTTGCCAAATGTATATAAACTATGGCGCTACATGTAAAGCTTTAGTTATAGTTCATAGTCCATGGAAGCTAGTCGAAGAAAAGCCCTCCGAAAATATTTTTAATTGCAACTTTTGTGGTGCTTCCTATACCTGGAAAAATGCTCTCAAACGGCATCAGAACAAATGTCGTGGTGTAACATCGTCCAGAGTTAAGCTTATATATCCGTCAGCAGCAAAGTACTTAAACTGTGGGTTTTGCGGTATTGCTTTTACGAGAATGAACAAGTTACTGCGACACAAGGAAAAACAGCACGGTCTGTCATTAAGCTGTAAACGTTCAGTTCCGCCAGCTGTTGAAGGGTCTTGTCCGAAACAACCACGAATTCTGTGTAAAGTATGCGATTTGGAAGTGGCAAAGACTACGTATGCCGCACACTTGAGGAGTAGCAGATATAAAAATACAACAGTTACCGCTACTGGCGAAGATGGTGTAGAAATGGTTAGCACAGCGTTTAGCAACCGTATGGCTAGTTATCCCATAAAGAACGTCAGTGTCAACGATGGAGTGTTCGCGTTTCTTTGGAAACAGAAAGAGCGGCTTATTCTATTAATTAATGGAAAAAGAACACAACATACAGCAATAAAAGTTAATTGCGAACTCTACGGCGTCTACACAAAAATGGGGGAACAGACTACCGATGTGAAATCCTTCAACACAAAAAATATGGTTATAACATCTTCTAGTAATCTGGAAAATATGTACGAAGTCTTAAGCGATACCATGAGAACAAAATCAGAGGAATTTGAAACACGTGGATCCGGTTGGTCTTTGGAAAACGTGCTCTATTTAGAAATAAATATTAATAAGTATAAGCCGATGTGAGGAGTTCTAGTTTAAGAATAAAAATTGTAAATATGTATTTAGAAATGTGGTTTACAAAATTAAAACTGTATTAGTAAAAAATTGTCTGTAATAAAAAGTTTTAAGAATGGTTTTGGATTTTGTTTTAGGTACGAGCTTCAGGAAAGTTATAATTTACCGTGGATCTAGATATAAAACAGGTGAATAGAAAAGAAAATAAATGAAGTGTGGAAAAAGTTATGTTAAAAGTTTTGAAAATCTTAAGGCGCTAAGGAAAAGTTTGGAGTTGTCGCGCATGGTGTAGTTAGTATTCGTGTTCTTGCAGTTTAGTTTTAAAAAAATTTCGGGTTAGGAAACTTATGTATCATACCCTAAGAAACAACGCTCCGAGTGGTGGATCCGGTGGATCCAATGGGTGGATCCCATAAGGTGGATCTGCGCCAGACGCCCCACAAACGTGAACTAATTTGAGTCGGCGGCGCTGTATCGTAATCAAAGAAGGCGTGTGTGACGTAATCAAAATGGCTGATGTGGAGGTGTCCGAGCAAGGAGGGGAGCAAGGAGGAAGCAATGAGGAAATTCCTCCTTTCCACTCCTCCTTATGGAAATTCACATGTAAAATCTAGGTTAGATATGAATCCAATGCGCAAAACTTTTCTGACACCCCCCCCCCATCCTTTATTCTTCACTAAAGACCCCCGCTAATTTAGTTAAATCAATAGTTCGGCTCTTTAGCTCACTGAAACACGCAGCTATTCTACCCATTCTAGTATTTTAGAACTTGTTCAAGGTGTAGGATTATTTTAGGATGGTTATTATACTTAAGTTAAATTTAAAAAAATGTGCGCCAATATTTTTTTATGAGAGGTTCCTTTATTTTATAACTTTATCATTCCGTTGCTTGTTTTTGGATTTAGCGAATTAATGCGAAATTTTGAGTTTTGGATCTTCGTTTTTGCGAAATTTGATTGTTCTTTTTTGCGAAAATTATGTATCTCTAGTGATTAACTTGATTGGCAGTAACGTACGATTACATCATCACAGCTAACGAGGTTGCAACTGCTATGCTATTCTTTATAAACTACTTTGGACAAGAGTGCGTAAAATGTAAATAATCATCTGCTTCGAGGCGTGGTCACAAAACTAGAGAGAAACTGAGATTGTACTCAAATTTTCTATAAAATGGGCACAATACTATTTTATTAAATTGTGCACTTAAGGATGTATTTATTTTTGGCGTGCAGGAGTTATGAAGCTTAAGTAACAATAGTAAAATCCCTTGCGACTAAATTAGAAATCAGTTTTTCTATAAAGGGCTGATGGTATTATTGTGTTGTTTATTTTCTAATCATTACACGGAATTACGCGCAAAACACCTCTTCTAAAAATTCATATCTACTTCGAAATCACTGTTACTTACACAGGAAATTAAAAACAATAGATTTCCATACTCTATTTTTCACTAACCCCCCAAAATTTTTAACAAGCAATATTATTCGTTCAATTACTGGAAAAGGAACTTAATAAATTGGCACGATTCCTTTAGAAATTTAAATTACTTGATCTGTTATTGCTTATTGATTTGTTTATTTATATCTAAAATAATTAGATGTCTAGAATAATTAATTTTGTTTCAGTGGTAGTGCATTTGAAGGGCAGTGGCAAAATGGGAAAAGACACGGATTAGGAGTGGAATCTCGTGGTAGGTGGATATATAGAGGAGAGTGGACTCAAGGTTTTAAAGGTCGTTATGGCGTTCGTCAATCTAATACATCGACAGCAAAATACGAAGGAACTTGGGCAAATGGATTACAAGATGGTTATGGCTCTGAAACGTATGCAGACGATGGTGAGTGCAACAATGATTTTATTATAAATTCTGTTAACTAGATTATTAATAGTTTTTAAATGAATTTTAAATTATTGGAAAATATTTCTCTCAGAGAAAATGATTGTAGACATATTGGCAATATGCCAATTTATGTGTTTGCTAGCATACTTCGTGGTGTTATAATAAAAAATTTATTTAAGTTTGCTCTAAGTAGGTGATAGATACAAACTTCTGATGACAAATGAAGAGAAAGAAAGTTAATAACTAAATTTAAAAAATACCGATGGAATACCTTTAACAAATGAGAAACTTATGTGGTTTTGGTTTGTGTAATAACGTACTCATTTAACAGCAGTTCTAGAAATTAGAGTTACACAAATTAAACCTTTGTCATAAACACTATGTGTTATACATATTTTAATTCAATCCCCATTTGGCACTCCGATGTAGTTACTTTTGCTTTAAATATATTTAATTATTAAGTTGTAAACATAACAGCAAATAACAATGTAATTCCACTAATTATTTTCTGATCATATTTACATTTTATAAACAACAGTGTGTTCTGTTCAATATTTTAATCATAAACTTTGATAAGGTTACAAAGAAATAAAAAGACTTATTTCGCGTTAGTAGGTTTAGAAAAAGCATTTGACAGGGTTAAATGGATTGTTATGTTCAGGGTTTTGCAAAAAATAAGAATCTCTCATAGAGATAGAAAAATTATTTACAGTCTATATAAAAACCAAAGCGAAGTAATTAGATTTGATGAAATAGAAAAGGAAGCTAAGATTAGAAATGGTGTTAGACAGAGCTGTATACTATCTCCTTTGATTTTTAATGTTTATATTGAGGAAGCTTTGAACTTAGCTAGAGAGAGAAAAGAGATAGGTATTAGTGTACAGGGACAGAAAATAGACATGTTACGTTTTGCCGATGATATAGCATTATAGCAGAATCTAGAAAAGAGTTAGGAGAGTTTTTTAATATTTTAGATGAGATACTACAGAGTGACTATAGTATGAGAATTAACTCAAAGATAAGACAAGTGAGTTACAGTCTAGTTCTAAACCAAAATTAAAAATAGGTAGTACCGAGTTAGAAAACGTAGATGAATTTTGCTATTTAAGTAGTATAATTACAAGGGACGGACGTAGCAGAAGGGATATAGTAGCTAGAATAGCTCAAGCTAGAAAAATGTTTTTAAAAAGAAAGACTTACTAATAGCTAATAGTATTAGTTTAGATAATAGAAAAAGTTTCTTAAAGTCGTACGTATGGAGCGTTCTATTATACATAGTGAGACTTGGACAATTAAAGAGGTAGATAAGAAAAAGAAAGAAGCTTTTGAAACTTGGTGTTAAGGAGAATGTTAAAATTAGTTCGACAGATAGAGTAACAAATGAGGAAGATTATAGAAGGAAAGGTGAGGAATCCTGTATGTGGAAACAATTAAAGGTCAGGAGAGATAGAATGATAGGACACCATTTAAGACATGAGGGACTATTTAGTAAGGTCTTGCATTATAAACTACCAAATAAAAATAGAATAACAAGACCTAGACAAACACGCGTGAAGTTATCTCCCAACTTTAAAAAAAAATAATTATCTATAGCTCATTCGTTTGCACTTGGTATGCACATCCGGTATTTTTGTTTGCACACTTTTCGTTTAAAAATTATTCAAGAAACAATTTAGGAGAGGGGGGCAACTTCACACTGGCCCCCCGACTTTCAGCAAATTTATTTTAAACCGGCGGAATTAATACATCATCGTTTATACATGTATGCACATCCACTATTTTTGTTTGAACACCTTTCGTTTAAAGTTATTAGAAGTTATTAGAAACCATTGTGGCGGGCCAACTTCGCACTAGCCCCCCGACATTCAGCAAATTCATTTTAAACCGACGAAATTGATAGATTTTCGTTTGCACATGTATGCACATCTATTATTTTCGTTTGCACACTTTCAGTTTAAAAGTAATTTAACATTCAGCTTCATAGTCCTCGCTATACGATAGCTACTGTTGAAAATGTGAAAACATTGTTACAATGAACCCAATTGATACCTTTTCGTTTGCACATTACGAAACACATCAACTTTTTGTTTGCACACCACTGTAAGTCCAAAAATTTTTTAATTTAATCACGGATGCTAACTTCACACATGTCCCATATTGCATTTTTGTGCAATTCTAACATATGATGACGGAAATCAAAGGATCTTCGTTTGCACATCATGAATCAAGTCGCTTTTTCGTTTGCACACCTATAGTTCAAAACTTATTTAACATTTACTTTCGTAGTCACCGCTATACGATAGCTACCGATGCTGTTTTAAAAAACCGGTACGAATGCCGTTATTTCTAAAATGCTGTAAAAACCTCTAGTATCAACTCAAGCGGGTGCATCTGACTGCAAATTAATAGTCAAAAATACAACAGAAATTTCAAGTTTTGCTTAAGGGGAAGTACATACCTCCTGTTGTCTAGTATTCATACGATACGGTTGAAAACGAATTCTCGAACTAGTGAAATCTTGTAGCGCTATATAATAATGTAAATACATAGGACTAAATACATTTGAAAACAATATTTTAGTAAATGTGTTGATTAAAATACTCACAATCAACGGTATAGGTTCATGTGTATGTTTGGTAATGTGCAAACGAAAGGATAACAATTAGGCTCACTGTAATTCATTTTTGCACATTTTGAACAATAGCTCTCGTATAGCGGGTACTACGAAATTAAATGTTAAATTAGTTTTGAACTAAAGGTGTGCAAACGAAAAAGCGACTTTATTCATGATGTGCAAACGAAGATACTTTGATTTCCGTCATCACATGTTAGAATTGCACAAAAATGCGATATTTGACATGTGTGAACTTAGCCCCCCCTGATTAAATACAATTTTTTTTTTATTTACAGTGGTGTGCAAACAAAAAGTTGATGCGTTTCATAATGTGCAAACGAAAATGTGTCGATTAGGCATTGTAATCCATTTTTGCACATTTTGAACAGTAGCTCTCGTATATTGTGTACTACGAAAGTAAATGTTAAATTAGTTTTGAACTAAAGGTGTGCAAACGAAAAAACGACTTGATTCATTGCAAACGAAGATACTTTGATTTCCGTCATCACATCTTAGAATTGCACAAAAATGCGATATTTGACATGTGTGAACATAGCCCCCCCCCTGATTAAATTAAATTTTTTTTTGACCTACAGTGGTGTGCAAACAAAATGTTGATGTGTTTCGTAATGTGCAAAAGAAAAGGTATCAATTGAGCTCGTAACAATTTTTTCACATTTTCAACAGTAGCTATCGTATAGCGAGGACTATGAAGCTGAATGTTAAATTACTTTTAAACTGGAAGTGTGCAAACGAAAATAATAGATGTGCATACATGTGCATTTTTTTGCAATTCTAACATGTGATGACGGAAATCAAAGTATCTTCGTTTGCAATGAATCAAGTCGTTTTTTCGTTTGCACACCTTTAGTTCAAAACTAATTTAACATTTACTTTAGTAGTACCCGTTATACGAGAGTTATTGTTCAAAATGTGCAAAAATGGATTACAGTGAGCCTAATTGATACCTTTTTGTTTGCACATTACCAGACATACACATGAACCTATACCGTTGATTGTGAGTATTTTAATCAACACATTTACTAAAATATTGTTTTCAAATGTATATAGTCCTATGTATTTACATTATTATATAGCGCTACAAGATGTCGCTAGTTCGAGAATTCGTTTTCAACCGTCTCGTATGAATACTAAACAACGGGAGGTATGTACTTCCCCTTAAGCAAAACTTGAAATTTCTGTTGTATTTTTGACTATTAATTTGCAGTCAAATGCACCCGCTTGAGCTGATACTAGTGGTAGTTAGATAATTAAACAGTAATAGAGGTTTTTACAGCATTTTATAAATAACGGCATTCGTACCGGTTTTTTAAAACAGCATCGGTAGCTATCGTATAGCGGTGACTACGAAAGTGAATGTTAAATAGGTTTTGAACTATAGGTGTGCAAACGAAAAAGCGACTTAATTCATGATGTGCAAACGAAGATACTTTGATTTCCGCCATCACATGTTAGAATTGCACAAAAATGCAATATGGGACATGTGTAAAGTTAGCATCCGTAACTAAATTTACAAATTTTTTGGACTTACAGTGGTGTGCAAACAAAAAGTTGATGTGTTTCGTAATGTGCAAACGAAAAGGTATCAATTGGGTTCATTGTAACAATGTTTTCACGTTTTCAACAGTAGCTATCGTATAGCGAGGACTATGAAGCTGAATGTTAAATTACTTTTAAACTGGAAGTGTGCAAACGAAAATAATAGATGTGCATACATGTGCAAACGAAGGTCTATCAATTTCATCGGTTTAAAATGAATTTGCTTAATGTCGGGAGGCTAGTGCGAAGTTGACCCGCCACAATGGTTTCTTTAATAACTTTTAAACGAAAGGTGTGCAAACAAAAATAGTGGATGTGCATACATGTGCAAACGATGATGTATTAAGTCCGCCGGTTTAAAATAAATTTGCTGAAAGTCGGGGGGCCAGTGTGAAGTTGGCTCCCCCACCCCCTAAATTGTTTCTTGAATAATTTTAAAACGAAAAGTGTGCAAACAAAAATACCGGATGTGCATACATGTGCAAACAATGTGCAAACGAATGAGCTCTAGAAAGTTATTTTTTTCAAAAGTTGGGGGGCTAACTTCACGCGTGTCCTAGACAAAGCTATATTAGTCAAATTATTAGAGATTCAGGTTGTGAAGAGTATGTAGATCTTTTTAGACTAGCTCAGAATAGAAAAGAATTTAGAGCTGCGTCAAACCGACCTCAAGTAAGTTCGAAAACGAAACAAAAAAATAAATAAAAATCAGTTAATTAAATATTACCATGGCATAACTCACAATTAGTTAGCGGTCAGGCATGTTGGGAGCGATTCGTTGCTTAAGCCTTGCCATAACATATAATTTAACACTTTTCCTTTTTTGGAGGGGATAATCAGGTAATATTTCAATTCCCATCAAATGGGAATTATGTAAATATGTTTGAGTTCTTTAACAGCCATCAGGTTGCTAATATCTATGTAGAGCCAGGTAGATAAGATAAAGATAGAAGAGGATAGAAAGACCTAGACCAAGCTATATTATTCACATAATTAGAAATTCAGGTTGTGAAGGGTATGTAGAACTTTTTAGATTAGCACCGGATAGAAAAGAAGTTAGAGCTGCGTCAAACTGACTTTAAGTAAGGTCGAAACGAAATGATGATGAAACTTAGATATTATATTTATACGAACATTCAAGTCTGTACTTTCAATTGAATTTTTTTACATTCTTGTAAATTTTATGAATTGTATTGGTTTTAGTATACTAATCTAGTAATTGCAAAAGGTAATAAATAACTTTTATTTACATTGAATTTAGGTAATACACAGAGCTATTACTTAAACTTTGATGGATTTATAACACAAATTAGTTGCATTTTATAGCAAACATTTGTTTTCACTGTAAACCCTTATCATGAATAAAAGTACGCTTGTATTATACAGGGCGTATCCATAAATTTACGGAAAAGTTTTTTCCGGATTCTATTATGTTTTAGTGGGATGCATTTTTAGAATTTGAGTTTCAATGACCTCTCGTGACCCCCTTATACGTCATTTCCCCCAAATCAAAATATAAAATTCAAAATCTGCGTTATTTTTCCGTATTTATGAGTAATTTTACTATTTCTATTTTTAACTATTTGCTATTTACAACTCATTCTATAAGCTTTATAATACACACGCATAATCTTTTCATACTAGGGCATTTCCCTTTTTAACAATCCACTTATTTCTATCTTATAATCAACTAAACTTTCCTTAACTCGATCTAATATCATCTATAATCTAACATTTCTATCCTATATTTCTAACTTTTTTCATATTTACACACGGTTTCGTCAAGTTTCATTTCAAACAAAATTCTTTTCACTATCATACATATTTCATCGTATTCTCATTCTTCTCTAAATTATCATAATCTTGGAAAAATATGGGATATAAAATTTTCATAAAGTTGCTCCAGCAACTACTCAGTTATACCACTTACGTCGATAAAATCGTGGTCTAGAATCTCTATATCTAGCCTAGTTACATTACTCTCCAATTATACACTTTTCAATTACTTTTCATTAATGCATAAACTTCAGTCTTAAATGGTTCACGTTCAATAAACTCTTAACTCATTTTCACAATCATTAGTAATTCTTAACTCTCTATCTTCTAATTCATACGATTCCTCTTTTAATAACGATTCTATTTCATTTATAACTTCTATTGGATGTTTAATCGCCATTTTATTCCTTATTTTACATCTTCTTCTAATTCTTTATTAAAATAATTCTCACTCTTTAGTCCCTCATCCTCTTTCATTTCACTAATTTCTTTCTTTTTCCTACGTTTCCAATTGTTTTTTACATCCGCATATTTAAATGAATTTTTCGACAAACCAAACGATACCCCTACATATTTATACATACGTCATTTCACATAATACATTGAATCTCGGATCGCAATTATCCCAAACGAATTACTAAGTTCTACTTCCAAATTATTTAATATTTTACTATTTTTATTTATTTTATTTTTAAAAGCCGCATTCACAGAAAGTTTTTTTATCTCCTTTACAGCACCTGCAATTATACTAATTTCAACAGTTTGATCCATTATTTCCATCTCATTAACATCATCTTCTGCAGTTTCCAATAATTCTGTCTTTTTCTCTAAAACCGATTCTTCTCTTCTAACTTCACCAGGGCACTTAATTCTTAAACTTCTATCTCCGTCATCTTCTATCTTCTGCTCAAATTGATTCAAATTCATACAATCCCCTTGCACTTCTATATGGACTTCTTCGTCCCATTTAATCCTCTCATCTCCCATAATTATCACTTTATTTTCGGTATGTATTATACCTTTCATCTTACTTATAAAATCCATTCTCAGAATGGCATCATCTCTTAACCCTGGTACTATTAAAAACTCTCGTTCAACTTCCATCTTTCCCAACTTAGCTTTCAGAATTATGATACTCTTGACTACTGCAAACTTCGTATTATTCGGCAATACCAAATTATTTCTTCTATTAGAGATAACTTTTTGCATTAACTCCTCTGAATTATCTTTAATAAAACTTTCACTTACTAACGTTGCTTCATCTCTTGTACCTACCAGTAACTTTATCTTTTTTCTCTCAGCTTGCAATTTTATTATAGGTAGTAAATCATTTCCTTTATTAACTTTTTTATCATTGTCCAACTCAAATTTTATAAATTCACGTGCATGTTTATATTTATTAATATCCATATTTTCATGGCTTGATTTGTTTGCTTTTAAAAATCCTGCCTACTTGACATTCCAGACTGATTAACTATTTCCTCGTATGTCCTTCTATTTTCATTGCTACCAACTATGTCATCTTTTGGTACATTTGTCCTATTTTCCCTTACTTGGGTAACAGTTCTATTTACAATGGTTCGGGATTCACTATTCTCCCTTCCCCCATCAGTCTTAATGGCAAAATCTCTATTCCATATTTCCCCTTTCAAATGGTCTGCCTTGATATCTCTCCAGTCCGTTATTCCTCTGGAATCTAAACGTGTTCATGGGCTGGCTCCTTGGCCTGGTCTCCATTCTCCTTTGTCGAACCATATTCCATATCATCATAACGTTGAAGGTATTCTAAAACACATTCCTATCAACAATATTTTGTAAGGCTATGCATTGCCTTACTTCCATTCCGAAGTAACCTGCTAAATATTTTATAATCTGCTTGTCCTCTAAAGGAGAATTAAATTGTTTGGCAACGCTAAATTTCTTGATCGCATACAACTCTCTTGACATGCCTGAATCGCTACTATATTTGCCCAATAATAATTCAAATCTAACTTTAAATTACTGGTTGTCTCCCCAGAAATGCTTTAAAAATTTAATCTCGAAGTCTTTAAGCGAACTCAACTCACTTTCAATTAATCCGAACCAAAATTTGGCGCTACCCTTCAACATGGATCTTACAATGTTCAACTCTGTTTGCTCATCCCAGCTACCTTGTATTAAAGTTTTTAAGTAATTTAAAAATATTTTAGGGTTAAGTTCATTATCCCCATAAAATGTCGAATGTTGTTCCAACGGAACACTGGTTGGACTCCATCTCATCGGTTCCCCAACATGAATATTTTTAACCTTGTCTCTAAATTCTCAAACTTACTCCCTAAGTCTGTTTTAAGATTTCCCAAATCATTTTTAAATGTTTTAAAACCCGCTTGACAGTGTGCCTCTACTTCATTTACCTTTTTATCTAAAATTTTAATTTTTCCATTAGTTTTGCTTTCATTTGCTTTCTGATGCGCCTTTACTTAAACTATTTCTTCTTTAACATCATCCATATCCTCTAAAATTTTCTTCTAATTTCAAATTTCATTTCTTCAATGGTTTCGTTAGTGTTCCGCTAAACCCAAAGTTATTCTTTCACTAATCTCTTTAAATTTTTTTTCATTTCTCTCATTTTATAATCTTAAACGTCCTCCAATTTTGCTATATTCTCCCCAAATTTTGCTCGCAACTTCTGAGTATTCTTATCCAATTTATCACCCATTTCTTTGATACATTTCTCACCCATTTCTTTCATGCCTTTCTCATTCTTTTGATTCACTACTTTCATGTTTTTCTGATTCTTTTCACTCATTTTTTTTATATTTTTCTTTTGTTTCTGCATATTTTGTTTTAGACTTAATAAAAGAGTCATCATTACTGATTCCTGGGACTCTCCTACACTCCTGACCTCTGGATTCTCCTCTTTCGCTTCTTCCACACTAACACTCTCCTGGGAACCAGTGTCCACTCCCTCAGCTCTCAAACTTTTACGAACTTATTTCATTCTGTCAGTCATACTAAAAACTAATCAGATGTAACAGAAAAAGACAACTCAAAAACAAAACCTACGAGATAGGAAATCCTAATTTACAGACGAATTAATCGTGCCGCAGGTTGGGTCGCCGCTAAAAGAGTGATATAGTAAAGGCCGCAAGTTGAGGCGCCGCTAAAAGAGTGATATGAAAAGACCTTGTGTTGTAGAGCCACTAAAAATGTAATGTGGTAGATCCCACGTTGGAGCGTCGCTAAAAGTGTGGTGTGACAACGCCGCTCGTTGAGGGGTCACTAGAAGAGCGCTGTGACGACGTCCCGCTTTGATACAGATACGGCAAATTGTAAAATTTGAAATTATTCACATACCTTTCTTTCTAACTTTCCCTGGCTAGCTCAACGGAAATGTTGGAGTTTTCAAAAATAAAATCAAACAGCAATGTCACAACGCATTTCTACAGTATGAAATATTTTCTCTCATACAAAAAGCATATAAAACATTTACAACATCGTTTCTTTCAGACGTATAATAATTTCTAAGAAGTACTTATTTACTCAATTATAAAAATGTCCCTTGCCTTATTTTAAATTTACGGAATTAAATTTTTTCTATTATGGATAATTTACCTGGTTATGATTCTTCCGCTTGTAAGCTTTGTATGGCCAAAAAATCCCTGATAGATAATTTATTAAAAAGGACAGTGTTTTTCAAACTCTGAACACAAACTTTTTTGGTAAAGATTCTTACAAAAATAAAATGATTAGAACCTATTCTATCTTAACTAAATAACAAAATTCAAATACGTTACAAACAATTAATACTTGCAAAAATTTACAAAGCGCTTTTTTTATCCAACTCATAATTAAATATCTTCTTATTCTAAATTGACGTCCAAATCAGCTTACCAAATAATGCATAATATTTCCATTTAGAAACCAATGAGCATCCTCGGATTTATTTAATAAAATTTTTAATAGCTTTTTCTATCCGAGCATTTCTCATTTTCATTATATATAATTAAATTTAATAATTTTCATTTTTTTAACATCAGGTTACGTTTAAAATATCGCTTCTTTATTTATTGTGACATCGTAATTATTAAATTACAGTATGCTTATTGCATACTTTAAATATTATCTTCGCAAAGCAAGAGCTCGCGACTTAAATCAAAATAACATTTCTGCATTAAATTTTTGAATGACTGTATCTAATAAACGCTTTCTAATATATACAAAATTATCTATTTCTCGAATGTAGTAGTATTTGCGTAATTCCATTTACAATGATATAGGCATATCTTACGTAATTTTCTAAGAAATCCTCATCGGCGTTCAAAATACCGAGTTTTATTACCTCGTTATCTCGTTCCAGTTATTAGCGATGTGCATTGCTCGTCATTGCTTAACACCCAAGGTTATTGTGGCGTCGCATACTAGTCTAGTAATTGCGAAAGGTAATAAATAACCTCTTTTTATGTCCGTGATAAAACTCGCGCTTTTTAAGATTATTTTCCGTTCATAAAGTATGTGATTATTGAATCGATCAAAAAGCGGTAAAAAAAGTGTCCTAGCAGTTTATTTTTGTATGATTTTGCGTTAAAAAAGAGTCGTAGCGTGTCGTATTTTAACAAAATTAAAAATTATTGTGCAAATGTAGTGTACTTTGTATGCTTCGCTCTATGTCATCAATTAATCATCTAAACTGTCAAAACTGTTCTTAAAAGATATGAGATAGCTACAATTCTAGAAGATATTATTTCTATAAACTCATTGAACGTTGATAATTTGAATACTAATACAGCACATTTAACTTCACCTTTACTACAATTTATCAATGCTCAAAATTTACATTTAATATTAGTGTTACTAAATAAATAAAAATAAATAACGATTTTATGGAATTTATTTATCTACGGACGTAGAAAAAATTTTGTATGAAACTGTTGACCAAAGTAACTTCTTTTCACTCGTAGGAATTGCCGCAGTCACCTTAGGGGCCGTGCGGTCAAATTTTCCTTCTCGAAAAAAAATTATTACTTTACTCACTTGTTGCATAAATAACTATTATCAATTTTTGTAACATTTTATGGGATTATTTAATTGTTTCGCACGCTTCGTAGAATAAACGTTTATTTATTAATAATTTCAACGAAGTTGACGTTTTTTTCTCAATTTTTCTCGAAAATACGAGAACATGTTTTATTTAAATTGAATTTAGGTAATGCACAGGTTAATTAATTTAAACTTTAATGGATTTATAATGGAAATTAATTGCATTTTTGTAGCAAATATTTGCTTTCACCGTAAAACGTGTCCAATGGGATCTACTCTAAGTCCTGTATTTGCCAGAATTATTATCGACGTTTTTGTAGACGAAGTTATAGCCAAACTGAACTTCACAATTCCATTCATTAAAAAAGTTGTTGGCGATATCATAACATCTGTATCAGAAGATAAAATTAACGAAACTCTTGAAATTTTCCATAGTTATGATGATAAAATTAAATTTACCATAGAATTAGAAAACAACTGATGCGTCCCATTTCTGAACACTCTACTAATCAGAAAAAACGACTATACCATTATTTTGGACTGGTATCAAAACCAACCAACTCTAGTGGATATTTAAATTATCATCTGTATCATCAATGCAAGATAAAAATAAATTTAATTCTAGGCCTAAGACATAGAATCAAAAAAGTATTCCATCCTTCACTATGTCAAAAAAAACTAGACACACTATTATTCTAAGAAACAATAGCCAGAACAGAACAAATCACATGAAAATTTTTTTCAAAAAACAAAAACAACAAAAAAAAAATTTATTCGGTTTGAAAGACTACTAAATACTAATAGGATGAACGGAAGAAAAAAATTTTCTTCAGAAAATCTAAGAAAAAGCAAAAGCATTTATTTTCCGGCTTGAGGAACCACTATATACTAATAGGATGAATAAGGAGAACAGAAATTCTTTATAACACCCAAGGAAACCCAAAAAACTACAAAATTTTTATCCTATTCAAAAAACCAGTATACTGGACTAAATCAGGAACTGTAAAGGAACAGGAAAAAAAAGATTTAGGCTAGCATTCACCGAGGACAAAGATGGATGGCCTAACACTGCAAAATTCGTCGCAGGACGAATATATCTAGGAAAAAATAGTAAAGTGTTCAACATCAAGAAAAGAAGTTGGTTTCTGCAAAAAAAGAAAAATAAGAAAAGTAAACAAGAAAGAAAACTAGCAACAATCAAAACAAAACAATATTGTCTAGCCTCAAGTATGTAAAGGAACGAAAAGAAAGCTGGAGTAAAGAAATATATAAATACTTCACACTGTGGTAATAGCAAATCATCGTAGACGGATGATTCAGAAAAAAAGAAAGAAGGTTAATATACCGAAATGTTGATTAAGTCGCAGTTTCCGAAAAAAAGCAAAAAAAGGTCTAAAGTACATACCACAGGAAGAGGATCAAGAATCAGACCACGTCATCACAATAACTGACAGAAAGTAAGACCAGTCACAGGAAAGGAGAGGAATGTGGAACGAAAGGAACGAGATAAAATCCAAAAACAACAACACTAAGCGACAAGTACAAGAACTGAGAAAAAATACCTGAACAAAGCGGAGTCATCATAAGAAATTGGAACGAGAGGATCAAGAATGTGGTTTATGACGCTTGCATCGCCAGAAAGAGAGCAAAGTAATATTGGTGACATTAAGATTATCAGGATATACGCGTTTAAGCTCTTTGACATGCCAAATGCCATAGGCACCGGAAGAATCGGTAAGTTCATACCTCCCAAAGGAGGAACAACTTTAGTGATAGGAAAAGGACCAAGAAATTTAGGAGAGAGTTCGGCGTTAAAATGACATGAATCGTCGGTTAGAGCATAAGTACGGCGCCAAACCTAGTTGATAGAAAACAGAACGACGACGTAAATTATAACGATTGCGGGTCTTATGGCACGCAGCAGAAAGTTTTTTGGGAATATGGAAACGGATACCTTTGAAATGTTCTGAATCAGGTGAGGGATGTTTAGAATCAGGAATATAACACATCACTCAATAAGTCCGTAGGATAACTAAGAAAAACACATTTTTTTGGCGAAATTCGATTTTATTCATCAACATACATTCCTTCAAGAGTGATACAATCAGTCCAACGCCGTTCTAGCATTTCGATACCTTTTTTGTAAAACAATTCGTCTTTGGCCTCAAAATAAGCTTCAGTTTCAGCGATCACCTCTTCATCCGAGCCAAATTTTTTTCCGGCGAGCATTTTTTTCAGGTCTGCGAACAAGTAGTAGTCGCTGGGGGCCAAATCTTGAGAATACGGTGGGTGCGGAAGCAATTCGAAGCCCAATTGGTGCAATTTGGCCATCGTTGCGATCGACTTGTGACACGGTGCATTGTCTTGGTGAAAGAGAATTTTTTTCTTCTTCATGTGTGGCCGTTTTTTGGCAATTTCTTCCTTCAAACGCACTAATAATGCCATGTAGTATTCGCTGTTGATTCTTCTTCCTTTCTCAAGATAGTCGATGTACAAAATTCCGTGCGCATCCCAAAATACAGACGCCAAAACCTTACCAGCCGACTTTTGCGGTTTTGGCCGCTTTGGACGTGGTTCACCGGCTGCAGTCCACTCAGCTGACTGCTGATTAGACTCTGGAGTGTGGTGGTGGATCCATGTTTCATCCATTGTCACATACCGACGCAAAAGTCCTTTTATTCCGGTTGAACAGCTCCAAACAGCTCTCAGAATCATCGACACGTTGTTGTTTTTGGTCCACTGTGAGCAAACGCGGCACCCACTTTGAGAACAGCTTTCTCATGGACAAATGTTCATGCAAAATAGTGTGCACACTGCCTTCTGATATCTTCAAGGTGTCAGCTATCTCACACAATTTCACTTTTCTGTTTTCCAAAACGATTCGGTGGACTTTTTTGATGTTTTCCGGTGTAACCACCTCAATTGGCCTTCCATTGCGTTCAGCATCGTCAGTGTCTGTACGGCCACGTTTAAAATCAGCAAACCACTTCTCCACCGTTTGCCTCGATGGAGCAGAGCCCGGATAACACTTATCAAGCCATGCTTTGGCTGCGATGGTATTTTTACCCATCAAAAAGCAATGATAAATCAACACGCGAAATTGCTTGGAATTCATTTTTTTGAAAAACTCAAAAGTATCGTCACTTGAACCTCTGTAACTTGTAAACTAATCGTCGGATAGTCATGAAATTTTGACAGATATCTTTTTAAGGTTAGTACTTCCTACAAATCATATGGATTATTACATAGCAACGCCATCTATGTATCATCCTACGGACTTATTGAGTGATGTAGTACATGTCGTTTACCTCGGACAATTGCCCGAAATAATCACCGGAAATAATTGCTCACGACCAAGCGAAGAAGGGAGTACAACCAATGATATCATGTTTAGAGGTACGGATGACACAAAAAACTTTAGAAAGGTTAACATTCCAATGGCGTTGATCGTCATGGACATAGGTAGCAATCATGGTTTCAAGGACACGATTAATGCGTTCTGCAGAATTAGCTTGAAGATGGCAACGAGCAGTAACGAGGACTTTGATGTGATAACGGGCACATAGGGAGATAAGTGGACGACTACGGAATTGTGACCCGTTATCAATGATGAGATATTGCGGAACGCGAAAAAAATAAAAAGACTTGTTTTTCCAGGATTTTAACAACGGAAATATCACAGGATATGAACTACCAAGGAAAGGATGGTTTGGCTTTAGGAGCATAGAAGCCAGGAGAAGGTAACTGTTCAACTTTGTGAGCAGTACAAACGGGATAACATTGGATGTAGCAAGCGACGTCAGTTCGAAGACTAGGCCAATAGTAGGTCTCGAAGAGGCGAGCGGAAGTTTTAGTCACCCCACAGCGACCAGAAGTAGGCGGATCCTGCTGAAAGGAAATCATATGTTTACGCCGCTCTGAAAGTACGACGATTTTCCGATCGTCTGGAAGTATTTGATGGTGAAAGCAGCGAGTATTGGTTAATTTATTTTTGAAATATGATGAGTAAAATTTGGAGATTGGATGTTCATGGTTGTAAATTGTAAATGAAGAGATTATTGGGTAGCGGCAGGCATAGAAGGATGGTAATTCGACGGGGGAGCTATTTTATGGACTAGTGCCATATTGGATGGCAGTATCTTCAAAGGCTGGTTAGTGGTGAACGTTTGGAAAATAGTTATCAGATATGCCATTGTATAAAAACATTGTGTAGTGAATATTTTCCACGTTTTTTTTTATTATTGTTTGTGCTTTGGAGTGTTTCTTATTGTTATATATTTTATGAACTGAAAATTTATGGGACTTTAGAGGAAAATGAAATTTATTTTAGATAATCAAGAATAATTAATTTACAAATAATCAGTTGTTTTTACCTAACTGTGCTCTTGCTATACATGCCTATACTGCTCAACATACACCTGCATTTAATGAAACCAAAATTTTAGAAAAAGAACCCAACTATTACAAACGACTATTCTTGGAATCGTTTTATATACAAAAAGAAAAAAATTGTATCAATAATAAACAAGATCTCAATAATCTAAGTGTAGCTTACTCTGAACTTTATAGACACTAAAAACGTATTAAATTAGAAATTATTTAAAAAAAAGAGATTTTTCAATCAATATTTACTAAGCTTATGTTTTGCATTTTTTCATTTTAAAAATCTTTCAGATAATTATTCTTAGTTAAGTGATTTTGTTGTCCTAAAAATATGCAATTTATAGCTCCTAAATCTTACTTATACGTAATAATACGTTTCCTTTAATGTTATAGTTACAAAAGATATCACTGTTATATGTCACCCATATGTAAGACAGAAGAAAAATAATTTATACATTTTTACTTATATTTATTACATAATCCAGTTTAATGTATGTATTTAAAACTCATTGTAATTTGTATTAGAACCACACCTTTTAGGCTTATGATTAAGGTCAGAAACTAGACCGAAACGTCAAGCAATTAAACGAATTTAAAAAGCAACCATGACATCTTCTGACATCCCCTGACATCCATTAACATCGTTTGAAATTTTTTCACATCTTCTGAAATCTCCTGACACCCTACGAAATCCTCTGAAATCCTTTGAAATCATCAGAAATCTTCATAGATGTTGAAATACCTTAAAACCACCGCATTTAAAGCTCGGTAAAATAGTTTTCAAGACATATAACCTCAAATTTAAACGAGGCTAAATTTCTCGAGGCGACAAAATGTGTCGCTAAGTTATTATGACTAACACTTACCAGCGATATCTTGCTCCTGATGCAGCGGCTTCCATGGATCGCAGGGATTTCGTGGTGGCGTCCTGTTATTTGACTGACTGTAACCCTCTTTGACGAAGTGCCAATATGATATGTGTTGAGCGATAGGATAGATACGGAAGGGGAAAATCACTTGTCGATAAGTCGAAGCTCTACTACCACCGTCAACATTCAAGTCATTTATTTCGTACATTCGCTTCTCATGAAAATGTGTATCCCCTTTAGGAGAGGTTAAAGCTCTTTGACGCACATTGATGGGTACAACGGCGTACAAGTAGTGAGAAATGCAATCTTGGTATTCTCTTAGATCACAGAGATAAGTCAATGACTGAACTTTCATGAGAACCACTAACTTTGAATGGTTTTCAAGTACGTTTGCACTACAATATTAATCTGCTAAAAATTTCCTAGTGCGGGGTTTTTAAAAATTCCCTAAACCTTACCAATGTTAAATCGTAACAATGTACACTAGAAACCCTTAGTGGATAACCCGCGGGCGTTACATTGTCAAAAATTAGTTTTATGGGGATAAGTCAATATGGTTAAAAGTAATTCTAATAATTAGTTTATTGTATTTGTGCTTGATGATGGTGTAACTTTGGGCGCCAAAACTGATTACGCTTGTATCGACGTTTGTTTAAAGGCTGAAACAGTAAAATAATTACACGGGGGTTTTGAGGTTTCTTGTAGCAAATTAACATTACAAAATAAAAGTTCTAAAATTACCAAGTTAGCATTTAGTATAAGTGCATTTACTAGGAACCTTTTGAATACTTTTACTTGACGGTGCGTATTATTTCTGGAATGTATACTCATACTTTATAGATAATAAATTATTGATAATGAATGCACATTCTTACCAGTTAAGTTCAACTGCGTCATACAAGTTAAATCTGCTTCTAATGCCAAGCTAAAATCCAAAACAGTTTAACCACCATGCGGAATACTTGTGAAGTGAATTACGGCAACTTAACTTCCGTTTCCGCAGTCCAATAAATTAAGATGGTTTTCTCATCCATTTCATATCATCAAAGCAAGAATTCCTCGGGTATTTGAAATAATAAAACAGCTGTGAAGGCGATTCAATCGCAAACGCGAGGTCGCGGACTAAAAATAAACACTCATCAGTCCTTTCAATTTCTATTTCTGTACAATCTCGCAATTCTGACTTGCTGTAATGCAGTTGTACTGAAATATAATTAACACTGAAAAATTTATGTCTAAAACTTGGTTGCGGCAAAATCTTGTTTAATTTATTAAACTAAAAATAGGAGAAATTGTTACGTTTAATAGTCACAATTTAGTTACGATTCTGAATACACAAATTAATCTAACGGAGATCTATTAAAATTTAACAACAAAATATGAAGTTATATTCCATGGTACATATGTGCTATTTGGGGATAAAAACTTAAAGGCAATGCCATTTTCAACCATTTCTTAACTATATTATGCGAAAGGTAGCAACTTAAATTATTACGGATTAGCACTTTTGTTCCTTCTAACCATCGTAAATAAGAAAATGCTATTTTAAAAAGCCAATCTTCAAATGTATCAATATTAAACCATACTGACTGTTCGATGATATGCTACTCCTGGAGGTCCATCACAAATACATTCGGGATATAAATTTTTTACCATATATACAATATATGAAGGCAATTTTGTACCATCTGCAGCTATACAAAACATATCAGATCTAGATGTCTTTGAGCTATCCAAAATTTGAGAGACATGCTTTACGCCCATTTGTACTATCACACGTTTCCTTTCCGGGTCATCAGTCAAATTAGTCTCATTGTAATTAACAATATGCGAGGGAGAAATGTTTGTCACAGAAGAATCAACTTTATCAAAATACGAATTAATTATATCTTCTGAAAGCTCCGTTCGAGAGCGTTTCATGTTCTCACTCATTCTTATTTTCACTTCATTGTTACGTTTTAAAAATGAACGAACCCAGTCATTACCCGGTACATTATTTTTTTTTGAGGCGGCTCCGTGGCGTAGTTGGTATGCGTGTGACTACTATGCCCAATTACCCTAAAGTATCTGCTCTAAAAATCTTTCGCCTTGGGCCACTAAACTTCGCTAATCCCAACTAAGTCTAATGCTAACCTTTCCGTTTCAATTTTGAGATTCTTTAACTTACCTACTTGCTTCATGATTCTGACATTCCACATTCCGACTCACAAAATGTTTCATGCTCTTCTTTTGGACTTGTCGATCACATCCTCCGAAGTAATCCCCTCCAGAAGATCCAAATGGTGGTCTGTTTTAACTCTGCCCATGGTGTCCCGACACGGTCCACTTGAAAAATGTTAGGCGAGCATTTTGCACAAAAATACGCTGTCGTTCGGATGAGATCATGCACGTTAAAGATCCCCACCTTGCTTGCAACAGCAAGGATTCGGCAAAATTCCAAATTTTTCAGGTAAAAAAAACTCGCTTCGTGACCAATGTAGTACCTTCGGGTGGAGCATTGGAAAATCACATGTAGGATACATTATTTTTAAAACGTTTAATAGTTACGCCTTTATGATTTAAATAACCTTAAACAAAAATCTTCAAACACCGTTCACTAAACCGATACCCATAGACGGCTGCCACTAACATACCGTGTACTATTGCTTGTTCTTCTACATTATTTAAAAAATGATGGTTTTCCTAAACCAGGACATATTTTGACCTCTATGTTTTCTATATAATGTTGTTTTAGGAATACCGTGCTTTTTAGCTGCTTGGTAAAAGGACGTGTTTTCATCTATAACACTCCAGAGTGCATGCTCAATAGCTTTGGAGGGATAATCCCTGGGAGGCTTAATACTAAAACACAAGAAGTGTTAATAAAGAATTTTGTCTGGCATGGGGAAAGTAATTCGAGTATAGGGAATGAAAATCAATATAAATTATTGGTTATTTTGCAAAGACGGACGCATCTCTTTTTGCAAAATAACCAACTAAGTTCTGGGATTATACACAAATCAAGGTGTATTTATAATACTCGAATATAAGCAACTAACTATCGATGACTGTTTCCAGTATTCGACATGATAGTATGGATGGCACTACCAGACAAAATTTTAATAGCGAGTCAAAATACAAGATGAAAATGGAAATAAACAAATGATCCTACCTACCTAACATACTGGCGAACCTTCTCAGAAGATACTCCGCCCAGTGCTAAACGAGGAAGTTGGTCGACGGAAACCAATACGTTTCCAATTAAATTTTAATGAATAATTTTGCCTGGCATGTAGAAAGCAATTCGAGCATAGGGAACAAAAATCAATATAAATTGTTGGTTATTCGAGTATAGAGGGCGCATTAGAAACATTTTGTATTATAAATGCACCTTGATTAGTGTATAATCCCAGAACTTGGTTGTTTTGCAAAAAGAGATGCGTCCGAATGATGATCTGCAAGAACAGTGAAACCAGTCACTGGCTTTTCTTTTTGCAAAATAACCAACAATTTATTATATTGATTTTCGTTCCCCATGCTCGAATTACTTTCCCTATGCCAGACAAAATTATTCCTTAATATTTAATTGGAAATGTATTTGTTTCCGTCGACCAACTTCCTAGTTTAGCACTGGGTGCAGCATCTTCTTAGAAGGTCCGCCAGTGTTAAATAGGTAACAGGTCATTTGTTTATTTCTATTTAAAGAAGTATTCCATATAACCCCTAAAATTGCACAAATTAATATAATTATGTTTTTTTTCTTAAACACATAATTTTACGTAGAATAATGGCAAATATAGTAACCTAAGGATATTAACAATCATTCTGCGACGCTTCAACAATCAAAAATTAGAAAAATTGCCAAATTTCCTTAAGTGCATAAAAATCTAACTATGTCATTTTAAGGTTTAAGGTTAGATGTGTCAGACGATGTGACTTCTATACCATAAAACAAACATTTGACAAGATAGTTATTTCCACATGTATGTACCAACGAACAGAAACTAGCGGGATTTTCAAAAATTGCTATTGGTCCATATTACCCACATAATTCCATATTACCCCATAAAAAATATAATAATGTACCGAAAGCTCTTTTACGATAACAAAAGCTTTTTATTATTAATTGAATACACAAGCCTTTTCAACTACCCGTAATTACAGTGAAATTCTAAAGCACCCAGGACAATTTATTTCAGTTAATTGCAAACAGTACAAGTACTAACTTCTTAATTACTACGCGATGTACTTATAAATAACTATCAAAGCACTAACTGTTAATTTATGTTGATTATCACAATAATTACATCATATACCGCTATTGTGTTAACACTAATTTATTTCACGATTTTGTAACTAATATTCTAATGAAAGCTTGAGTTCGAACTAAACAAATGCATGTGAACGGGAAATTTATATACTTATTTTTATTGTTCTAGATCATTTCAAAATGTACCAAAATGAGATCCAAATTAAATTTAGAAAGTTTGTAACGTGAACTTAATAAAGTTTAAGTGCACATTCTTGTAACCTTTCAATCACCTCATCTGACGACCTGACGCCCCAGAGTGGCTACCGATTATCCTTTGTGTACAAATGCCATGTTTATGTTCAGGTGGATTATTCTGATCAAAGGTAGATTATGTGACGTCTCGTTACAAGATGTGTATGGATTCTTTTACATATCCATTTTATGCAGTTCGCTGTATAGAATAACTGTACCGGTAAACAGCCGCTAGTTAAACTATTATGAAAAGTATACTCATTTTGCAATATCTTACAAACTTGCCGTTTTACTTTTTAAAAATTACTGGATTAATATATATTAATGTTCTAATATGGTCACGAGAGGCCATTGAGCATCAAATTCTGTGAAAAAATCATCCAAAAGAGAAGACAAATAAAATTTCCCAATATTTAATTTTACGCTGTATAATATTCTCATAAGATCTTGTATCAAGTTAAGTGTAATTCCATGTAAAATCTTAAGTACAATAGTATGGTGAAATATCATTTAAGAAGAAACCCAACTTCAAACTCCGTGTGTAAATATTCTCCTACGAATACAAGACTTATTGCATTTATAAATTATAGGAACGAAGCCTAATTATAAAATTAGCATTCATTAATTGTGTTAATTCAAAGTCCGTCTGTAGATATTCTTTAAAATGAGTTTTGTTTACTACAAAACAAGATTTATTGTTTATCAATACTAAAAAGTGTGTCGCATCCAGTTTAAAATTGCTAAAAATAACTTTATGTCAAGCTATCTTTTTTAATGATATACGAAGCTAAAATCCGTACTTTACTAGAATGCAAAATCAATTTTTAGGAATACAACACTAAGCGTTATTTATTCAATTGCAAGTTTTAATGCATCGTCGTTATGAGCAAAGCACTTTTTCAAATACGAAAATTTAAGAATAGTTCTAGAATAAATTACAGCAATGTTAATAAAAAGAAATACGGCATTTCTTTCGAAAAGTGTTCTTAAAGCTATAAAATCATCATTGAAAACACCCAATTCGCGGAACACAATAGTACCAAAAAGGCTATAAAACAGATAAGAACGAGTTTAGTAGCTCTAATTATATTACAGAAGTCATGGAGCGAGATAACAGCGATTGCTTTAGTTTATTAACAAAGAATGGGTGATTTTTACTATCGCCATAAATTTTTAAACTAACAGCTTATTAAACAGATAAGGAAGCGGAATTGTGGGTAATGTTACATCATGCGGGGCACTAATCTTCGAGAACTTTGATAAACAATAACGTATTAAGATTATTTATTATATAAGACGAAAATGAATTAGAACAGGGACATTATTTCATGCATTCCTTCTTACGGCATGCAACATGTAAGTTTCGAGTAATTTGTAATTAAATTCATTCATTGATTCATTTTACCGGCGTTTTACATGTAACATAGAACTTTGAATATAATTTATGAGGCATAATTTATTGCTTCAAAATAAAAGACATTAGTGCAAAGTTACACGCTAATTTTAATCTATTAAAAATAAATGTACTTTGCAAATCAACTGATACTTCTACGTTTGAAGATTGTATAAAAATGGAAATTTGAAATGGAACCAGGATGTTTTAAATATAGTTAATTTCAATGGAAACGACATTTTATAAACGAAGACAGGTGGTCATAAAGAAGACTTTAACGTTCCAAACCGCAAGTACAAATTTGTTTTAAAACTAAAAACTTGATTGGTATATTATTAAGTAGATTAAGCTAGAATAATTCTATTGTCTCAAGTCAGGTGAATTTTAAATGATGCATCCAAGTTTGTGACGAAGTTTGAGAAATTGGCGATTGTAGCGAGGTCTGCTCTGATTCCGTTTGCATCAAGAAAACAAATTTATATTTGTCCTGTAAAGCTATGTCTGGTAAATCTGAAATTCAGTTGCATCATTGGGTGAAATGTATATAAGTAGTTAATTAAGCAAATAAATAAATTAGCCGAATTTTCCAAGGTGTCTTATTCGTTTTTATTAAAAACTTGGTTGGTTACAAGGAAAAGCAGGAGAAGAGGGGGTACCTGTGTTAAGGTTAACGATAGTGCTGCTTCAAAAGCAAAAAGACCAAAACCTTCCTACTATTGAAATACTCTGATAATTCCGATTATTGTCTTGATGTGTTGTGATACGTAAAATTCCCAATTATGTAATTTAAAAAAAAATCACATCATGTTGAATTACTAACAAAACACATCTCGTATTAATGCGAGTGATCTACTCAATTATTACACAGTTATGTATAATTATTATATTAGTCCCTATATTTAATTTGTAAAAGTAACTAAGAGACCGACTCGTATTTTGGTAAATAATTTTTTTTATATTTAAAGGAAACCGCAAAAAATGTACTTTTTATGTAAAAGGCATTTTCATGCTACTATTAAGAAAATTCATATGTATTTCAATTTGTTTGTCATATAATCTGCACACAACCAAACTTATACTTCACATGAGCACATAAATATATAATATGTAACAAAATACTGAAAAGTATAAAGTTGAAGGCTTTAGCTATAAGTACTTATCTTGTAACATTTCAAAAAACTAATTTATTATTCATCGAAGAGAAAAGTATTAAATTTTAATGCATATTCAATATATGAAAGCTTTTGTATTATTTCGGCCCGTATATGCAAACATGTTGATAAGTAATTTAATTGTGATCAAAACACGTCAGGACTGTCCGTTTGAAGTCCAAGCTAATTGTTCTGTAAATACAATAAAGGACTTTAGATCTTTAAAACTGTTTATACACTAATTAACACTATATCCTTGACTTCAAACACTTAATTTTTTTTACCCATAGCTTAACAAATTTTTGAAAGTACACATGGTGTTCTCTCTTTAATGATTTAATAGCTTTGTTTTATTTTTTAGGTTTGATTTAATGTGTTTTTGGATACTCTAGTCGTGGATCCATTGATGAGGTAGGCTACTGGTGAATACTTTTTTGTCATACTAGAAGGTTTCTGCGTTTCCCTTGTGGTTTTCCTTTGTTGGTATTTACATAGACGCAGTGGCGCCTAAAAATTTTTTTTGGTCAATAAAATCGCCCATGACCCTATCTCATGTCTCTCCCCATGAGGTAATTCTTAAGCTTATCCGCAAGTAATAAGTGTTCGTATAATTTTTGTAGCCACCCTTTTAACTCTTCATACTTAGGCTCATCTCTCATTGTTAGGAACTGCAAGTGTCTATATTAGCGTTTGACGCCTTGGTACAAAACTTGTAAAAGTGTTTTACATATCTTCTGTTTCATTTAAGTACACGGTTATTCTAGAATACTTAATGAACGCATTTTCAAATTATTTTTCAATTGAAATACAATCGTACTTCTTTTCTTAGAATCTGCGACTGTATTTTAAAAGCTAATGGTATACACTTTCATCAAAGTTTGTTATCAAAAAAAAATATTAAAATTAAAATATGACGCATGCGGCTTCCCGCAAAATGAAATTCAATGCGCTTTTCCATTATACCGTCAATTCTTTATGGAGTATTTACACAGGATTCCCTTTATTAATCGCAAACATTAAAAATTTTAATAATTACGCATTTACTCGTAATTGAGCACATTATAACCAAATGTAGATGAAACTCTTTGAAAAAAATCTTTCTATGCGCAAAATACATCATTCTTCTTATCTAAAACAGTATTTCTTTATCATTAAAAACGAAAATTCTTTCAAACGCGGTTCTTTTGTGTATTTATACACAATACACTTGATCTTTATATACTGCTGTGAAATGTAGCTGTATGAAAATGAATTGACATGAGCCCCTTATATTGGGTATCAACAAAACGGGTGTAAAATATTGCCTGAAGATGCCCGTATTATCTTGCTAGCTCAGATTAAATGAAACCACAAAAATTCAACATTAAACTTATAATAACATCAAATATTCATTAATCAACAATCCTTCAAATAATAATAATTGCTACATCCACAAATATCTTTCCTTAAAACACATTATGCAAAAGGATTACTTACATACAAGCAGTAAAATCAACAAATAAAAAGAACATTTTAAGTCTAAAAATATTTCATAACTGCTAGATGCTAATTGACTTATATGATCTCTCTTTGTAATTAATATTCCCAGACCTTTCCTTATTTAAGTCACACTGTGTATAAAAGTTTAGAAACATCTATGGATAATTTTAATAATCTTTCTTACTTCCGTAAACGTACCTGATCAGGTACATTTACCAAAACCTTCTTTAATAGTCAAATTAAATCCGAATACGACCTCAAAACAATGTTAAATTATCCATTTACAAGGAAACATCAATATGCGGAACGCTTACTTAATTTAACCCTACTTAAAATAAATAGGGTAAGAAAAATGTCCTTCAAAATATTTTAATATATTTGCGTTTACCATTTATCGAAGGATTCATAAATTTGCCCTTGTCCAAATTGTTAATTAAACTTCCACATACATGTCATTCCATTGTTAGAAATAATTTACTAATAAATGTATTGTAAAATTCACGTTGCATACCTCCATTTATATATATACTTATCGTATAAGAAGTTATTCAGTTGATATTATTTCCAATATAAGTTTTTCTTGATTAAATAAAAGGATGAATGTAAAATGTTTATCGGCAGGCTTGTTATCGCGTACCTTATTTGATTTATGGGTTGTAGAAATTGTTAGCTCGCTAATTGAAATGTTTATTCTTGTTATTCGTTCTAATTACCGGTCACGATTGTGGTTTAATTTGATTTATTAGATGTTTTTGCTACAGAATAAATGAATTCGAAAAATGTATAAAGTACTCTTTTTGATTTAAAAAACAGTATTTCACGTTTTGCATTAAAATGCTTATAGGCTTTTTATGAAATAAACTGAAAAGTACTTTGAGAGGCACGGCTATTTATTCTCTTTAGGCCGCGTTTTAAAAGTTATTTTGTACTTTTAGTAGAGGATTTTCACGGACTTCTTAACTACCGTGCTATACTATTTAAAGGTACTAGTGTGTAACACAAATGAAGCCTTTTAAAGTACAATATACCCAGTGTTTCTACACTGAATAGAAGTATTTAGAGTATTAGAAAATTTTTTTAATTTTTTGCGGGTTCTGGAGTGTTGTATGTATAGGATATGGTGCTCAATTACCCTTATATGACATCTTTTTATTGTAATATATATATATATATATATATATATATAATATAAATGATAGATTTATATTAATTTCTTGAGCATAATATTTGTGTAATATTGAAATGTATAGTTTTCTTGGGTTTTTAAGGTCATTTAATTTGAATAAGACTACGAACAATATAATCTGTCATCTTTATTTTTTGCATAGCCATTTTATAAATTCGGCCGTACGTTCCAGCCTTTCTCAATGATTCAATACACCAGTGCAATTACTTGAAACAGAAATTACCAAAAATAGCACTAACCATCAAGTGTTATATACAGTATCTGCATAGTCGCGAATGTCAAATTTTTATTAATTTTTGGGTCCCTAGAATCTGTTAAAATATGTTTACTTTTAATTATTATGTTAGCGGAGACTATTAAAATTATTGAAATTAGTGACACAAAAATTAATAAAAATTTGACACACGCGACTATACAGATGCAGTATATAACATTTGATGGTTAGTGCTATTTTTGGTACTTCCCGCTTCTAGTAATTGCACTGGTTTTTATTGAACCATTGAGAAAGGCTGGAACATACGGCCGAAACGTTTGGAATTTATGAAATGGCTATGTAGAAAAAAAGATGACATAAATTATATTGCTCGTACTCTTATTCAAGTTAAATGACCTTAAAAACCCAAGATAACTATACATTTATATATTATTATACATTACTGTGACTGAAGTTTTTTACAAGATCCTATTATAACGTATGACATGGATTTGATTTTATAAATCGAGAAAATGTGGAAAAAACAATTTATATAGCCACTTATTTGCATATAGAACATTGGGAATATATTTTTGAAATGCACTTTGTAAATGTGCATTAGTTACATTTATTTTTAAACGAAAATTTCATTCACATTTGATACTCAAAGAATCTTATTTTAAAATTAAGTTTGCTGGATAAGGAGATATAAAAAAGTTTGCATTTATATTTAATAACAAAAAATTGCATTTCTACATAAAAGCGTTAATTACAGCCATAATTTTGAGTGTCGTTTCCTGTTTATATCTGAACCAAGTCAAAAAAACCAAAAATTATCATATATGATTTACAAAATGCCAAACGTAATTGAAAATTAGGTTGATATATGGATACGTACATGATTTAGGTTTGTAATATTTTTCTAGTTGCAGTTATAGGTTCTAATCCTGTCTGGGATTTTATATTTTCCATCTTTCAATTATTATTAGTTCGATTTGAAATGATCATTTAGGCTTTGGATTGAAGTCTATGGTATTATTTCATCTTATTAACTTATACAGTGTATATACGGTGTGCTTCAATTTACAACATGACACCAAAGTAGCTTCTTTATTTACAAAACAAACAATATGAAATTTTTAGCAGTTATGTAGGCCACGACAATGCATCTTTTTGTATAAATTTAGTTAGCTAATTAAGATTAAAGTAAAAGTAGAGTTTTAGGTAAAATCATAATAGCGATTAAGATAAAACAGAAAGGTATTTAGAAAAGTTATTACAAATCATTCAAAACTACTACATACAAAATTTCGTTGAAAAATTCGTTAATGTCATACCTAATCTTCATTTGGTCGCTCGAAATATGAATATTCTTTCTTACGTCTCCATGAGTGTCATGCATTGTTCACTTGAGTTTCTCGACATAACTTTCGCCTACTACGCCTTCTCGAGGTTTATTACCGAACACAAGATCACTTAGTAAACGTATCGCGGGTACCAGAATAGCACATGCAGGAGTCTGTCCAGCATTCACATGAATCGCAGATCGGTAGTCCAATAAAAATTGGTGTATGTATTGATATCAGTTACTACCTTAGAGATATACTTTGCTAAGGTGCGGTTCATACATTCTACGATATCATCCGATTGATGGAGCAACGGTCTCTTTCTAGTTTTCACATCCCCAGCAACCGGCAAACTTCTTGAAACAGTATCGACTCAAAGTATCTGCCTTGTCAGCATGTAACTCCAAAAGTAATCCAAAACGACAAGAATGCTCTTTGACTAACAGGTTAGCAACAGTTCTTGCGTCCTGGTTGGGTGTGGTATACGCCTCAGTCTATTCTGTAAAGTAATCCATGGCCACCAAGATTTATTTATTTCCAGCGCTGGTTTCTGTAAATGGACCTCTCTCACACAAGCTTCCTACGTTGTATTGCTTCATGGGTGCTTTTCGGCTGTCTACCGGCACACATAACTGACACTTCCTGCACCATTCCCTGACATATTCGTTGCACCTTACACGGTAAAATCCTTAATGGGCTTGCTCAAGCGTTTTCTTGATGCCGAAGTGCCGTTCCGTCGTCCCATGTTTGGAGAGCTCGAATACCTGGCTCGTGATAACCACCATCTGAAGTGTACTCACAGACCCATATTCTTTTCTAAAGGCCGTACAAAGATCCCGTCCTCTAACTCCAAGGAATTCCACTGTGCCTAGTATGACTTTAGCGTGCTACTTAACGGGCTAACATTCTGGCACGATAGACGCTCTCCTATGATTTTGCAATCCATAATTAGACTTAGGTCTGGGTTATTTCCTTGTTAGGTCCTCAGCTGCTGTGGCTGCAACTCGTCGTTTATCACGGTTGTCCAACAAAGAAGATCACATTTCGTTTCCAGCCGTGAACAATGACCACAATATGGAGGACAAGGCCCCGCGACAATGCATCTGCGTTACAGAAACTTAAACCCGCTCGATGTTCAGTGTATCGTACTCCTGTAGTTTTTCTGTTCATCTCGCGACCTGTGCTTCAGGGTTCTAGAACGCTGTAGTCACGTCAACGTTGCGTGATTTGTTCTCAGGTGATACTTTCGAACATAGAGATACTTATAGAGATGCTCTTTCAATTTCACTACAGCCAACAGTTCTTTCCTCGTAATGCAGTAGTTTCTTTCGGGATTCAAAAGCACTTTGCTAAAATAACTAATCAATTTTTCTGGTCCATCTAGTATCTTGGACAACGCACTGCCAACGGTAACTTTACTTGCGTGCGTATCTAATTTGAATTGACTTTCCGACCGAGGGTAACTTGAGATTGGAGCTGTCGTTAGTAAATGTCTTAGTTGCTGAAACACATTTTGATAACTTCCGTCTCATACATAATCACGTCCTTTTTCTGCTAATTTAGTCAAGGGCTTGGCAATGTCTGAAAATCCACAAACAAATCTTTTATATTATGTATATAATCCGCAAAACTGCGTAGTTGGTGTTCGTCTTTGGACGTCAGGCACCCTTGCGCGGCCTTAGCTTTTTCCGCGTCAGCCTTAACTCCATTTCGTAAGACTACATGCCTCAGATATTTTACCTCTTCGCCGAGGAGATGGCACGACCTCGGACTCAATTGCAAATTGGCTTCACTCAATCTATGAAACACTTTCTACAAATTTGTCAAGTGTTCTCTATATGCCTTCCCAATTACGATCGCGTCATCCAAATACACAAGGCATATTTTTCATGACCTTCGACGTAAGATGTTATCCATTAAATGCACATAAGTGCCAAGTGGGTTGGGAAGCGCAATTGCCATAGGCCAGTGAGAATAGTAAAGGCTGTCTTTTTTCAATTTTTGGGAGCCATGTTCACTGCCAGTACCCGCTTTTCATGTCCAAGATTGAGAACTACCGTGGCCCTGAAAATGTATCTAAGACGTCGTCAATCTTCGTTATTGGGTAGTTGTCTTTCTTCGTCACATTACTAAAGCGATAGTCAACACAAAACATTGTCGACTCGTCGATTACACCTAGCCCCTCCATTTATCAAACTATTCTTTCCGCTTCTTCACCAATAGTAACCTTTTTGGCTGTAGTCTTATTGACGGGGTATCTCCGATATTGATTCTGTGCTTGATTACCAAGGTTTTTCAAACTGACTGTCGTCAAGTCGCAAACACACATGAGTAACGTCAAATAAGATTTTTAAGCTCAATCAGCTGTTGTTGTTTGAGATTCTAGCATGGTTTTATTAACTGGTCCAATAATTTCAAACATCACTGACTAGTATACTGCTGCTTAACGAAAATAGTACTCCCCGCCACCTGAGCAATCGGAGAACACCACCCCTTAGTGATATTCTTATTAAATGTGACGTCGTAGTTGTTGGCGTTAAAGATCCGAACTGGTACAATGTCCAAATCATTTTTCAACGCTTTTCTTCCGAGTACGCCCTTCCTAAGAGATTCACCACAGATCGTTGATATCGCGCACAAAACCTTCCTAGAATGCATAATCCAATGGCACCATCACAACACTTTCTGTCCTTCCCGGTAGGAGAACTTTCTCCATCATGCGAACGTGCACAGATCCGCCGTTTGCCCCAAAAACAGTATCTCTTCGTTCCCTACTTTTAAGGCATCCTCTTTCATATCTAAACTAAAATCGTATTTTTTCTAGTCGTTCATTCCCGAGATAGCTTTCTTGGTGATGTTCGCTATTATCGCTTGATGGTCGAATATTTTGCTACCAATGCCCATCTTTACTTTTGAAATTTCGTACGTTCGAATGTCTTTGCAGGCCATTGTCTAAAGACAAGTTCACAGACGTTACTTTCTCATATTTGCGCATCATCGCAGGGTTCGCATTTGCCCTAGCCAAAAACTTAATAACCTTACTGATATACTGTCCCTATACGTAAATACTGTTTTCACACCTAGTTAGCGCAATGTGAATTATGTTTTCCGGAGCAGAATCCGTGCAAGTCGACCTTTGTTCCTCCTCGCTGTCTCGCTTTTGTTTTCCGGCTTTCTCTTGTTCTGTTTTTGGGTTGTTCGCACTGATGTTATACAGAATATACAGATTCTTCACAATTCCAGCATTTTGGACCTTTCCCCTCTGATCGCTGGTTAAGAATAATCTGTCGAACCATTTCCTCCACGCTCTTTTGTTCCTGTTCTTTGACAGAGAATTTAACTTTGATACTGCTACGGTGCGATGCTTATTTTGCCGGTTCGAACTCCAAAGCATGAGTCAGCGCATCATTCATGGTCCTGCGACAGTCGTAATGATTGCTGGACCTTTCCATCTCGTATTCCACCGACAAAGGTTTGTACTGCCAACTGTTCCAAGGAACTGTCCGGCGCTGTCGGATAGACAAGCTTCACTAAATGAGCAATATCTGCTTCGAACTTGTAAATTTTCGTTGGCCTTCTGGTAATGGTTCTTTACTTAGACGTAGTACACTCGTTGCACACCTCGTAATGTGACTATTAATGCAGTACTCTTCTCACAGTCATTCCAACTGCTACTCTCGCGGCAGCATAAGGTTGTTTGAAATACGTGGCCCAAGGTGACTTTGCATCAAAGGTGGGTGGTTTTACTTTAAACCTCGGTGAATGTGGTTCGTTTGTCTCGGCATTCTTAAATTCCAAGGTGTTCTGTTGAATCACAGTAGTTGCAAGCGATTTAATTTTAGTACTTCTTCTTTTTGCTAATTTTTTAATAAATTTTCGTCAATTTTTGCGAATTTTCTGAAAGTTTCTCTTCCATTCTGAGTGTTTTTGTTTCCGTTTTATGTGTATGCTCTAACAATCGATCTAATATCTTTTCTCTTAGTTTTTGTGTGTTCTCAGAAAACTTCGCTTCCGGTTGGCTGTAATTTTCCATTAATTTTTGCTAAACCGCTTTCGTGTCCTTATGTCTTTTATTCAGATTTCGCTAAGGTCTGATTTAGTGTTTCCGAATTTTTAATTAATTTCGGGAAATTTTCTTCTTGTTTCACTGCCAAGCTCGCAAAGTTTTCCTTTATTTTTGACTTTATTTTTCTGTTGTTGACTACGACTGATAGACATTCAACAAGAAACTCGCTCAAATGTCATTTTCAGTTTAACCGCACACATTGGACACCGATGTAAGAAATTTTTTACTTGTCCTTTGGCATTTATATCCAATAAATATGTCTAATAATTGTTCTTCCCAATCGCAAGCATTTACATAGCCTTGTTTGCATGAACAATATCTTAATCACTATTTGTAGGCACTACTTTAATCTTCTAAGTACGAATTTAACAGTTTTATAGCACTAATTTTACTGATAATTTGAATATCTAACGCATTTATATTACATAAACAAATTTATATTTACATTACTTTATATATACCGAACATTTATTAGGGCGGAATTCAAACTAATACTTCTCTATTGCAGCGGGGCTCACGCTAGCATTCAATACTCTTTTATTTTAGTTAAATCGAGAAAACATATTGCACCTGCGTCATCAAATCTATTGTATTATGATATCTATGAATCGTCCTTTTTTATCGAATGGAAATCAGACGAAACTCGTCGCTAATAAAAGCTCCCCATAGATATAATATCATATCCGCCAAACACACATTACCATTGTTTTTATCAACTTTTAAACAATTTAAGAAAATTTCTATGAAAGCAATTTTATAAACACGAATACTTTTAAAAACACACACGCGTGAGTGTGCACATACACACAAACCAATATTACTTTTAATTTTTTTCCTATAGACTTTATTTTTAGTGGAAGTTTGTAGTTAAAGTTTAAAACTGTTTATTTCCAAATAAATAATTAAATAAATATATGACGGGGCTCTGGTAAAATCCGAATAAGCGTACTTTTCAGAATGTTCTATATAGTTCGTAAGTACTGTTACATTATTAAAAGAACTTGAAAGAATACAACTTTTTTTGTAACTTGACCGAAATTGAAGCTTTGCTGGCTTCTAAAATACATATAGTGAGCGACTGTTAGTGAGACAACCTGTATAGGGTGATCCAACGAAAACTTTAGGAAATATATATTTATATACACAGTGCGCCAACATAAATTTGACTACATAAACTTAACAACCAAGAATTTTTTCAAAATGTAAGAGACACGTTGCGTTTTATTTTCAAGGTGACAAATTTTAATCAAATTCACGCCCATAAATTCAAACCTCGGAGGCCCAGCAGTAATCTATCAGGCAAGTAACTCGAGCATCTTTAGTATTAGCATTAACTGTTAATCCAATTGTGAAAACACATAAATTTCACCCTTACAAGATAGAATTACTTTAAGAATTAAACGAAGATGATGACCGGAAGCTTCAATTTCTGAAGAGTTTAGAGAACTATTCACTAACAACCCAATGATTATGCACAATTAAACGTTTCACTGTATGTATTCTTCATATTCGTAATCTTTAAGTATTTCAGGAATATTCTTATGTTTTTATTAATATATCCATATAATATCTTTAATTCCAAATACTTTCAAAATTAATTCAAGAATTTTTAAAAACCTTATAGGATTTTGTAGAGAAAACATTGCCTTTCAAATGTTGAATTATTTACCTTACTTAAATCAAAATTGGGGGTTTGCTGTCGGGTTCCAGGAATAGAATTTCTGGGTCTGAACTTTATATCAAAATACGTTCTATAAAAAGATGTGACAGTTTTTTTTTAATTTTGAAAAACTCTTTGGTTTCTGATTTTTAAGGGGTCAAGTTTTAGTTGGTACGGCTTATATATAAACCTAGACGTAGTTATTTAATTAACGAGCATTCGAAAGTAATAAGCATCCTCCTTGGAATAAAATTGTGTGTTTATATTAAAAACAGACTAATTTTAAAATTGTAACATTATTTTGGAATGTTAACGAATAAACAGATCAATTAATTAATTTAAATTCAGTAACTTGCATAACTTATAGACAAAAATTACACAATAAATTACTTCATATTTTAGTTAGGCTCTCTTATAATAAACGATCAGGGTTACAAATAGCTTCAGGCTAAACTATTAGAAATTCCAGCGGCAGGTCATCATAGTTTAAAGCTCTACCCTTGTAAATCAAATACAATAAACTTAAATCTTAGGTCGGTTACAGATTGACAAATCTGATAAAATTAAAATGGAATAGTACCTTTTAACGTAAATAAAGGAAAGCAATTTTCTGTTTGAAAAACTTAATCTTCTTAATATTTTCTTTGATTGACAGCGGGTTATAGAAAACGAAACATTATAAATAGCGGAAACTATTTCCAATTTGATTTGTTCAAAGATTGCAAGTAATTTTAAGTAGTCTGGAGACATCCATTGTATTTAAAATCCATTTCGGCTCAAGTCTTTTGTTAATGGCAGACCACTGTCGCCAGAGGTATGGTCCACATTTCAATAATTAAGAAATTCTTAGAAAATACAACATATTTAAACCCTTATAAAAAATAATTGCTTCCGTGACCCTCATCTAAAAAGGGGTTGGATTTGGTTTCTGAAATCTTGTTTTGTGGGAGGTTCTGTTCAGTCATTGGATAACAGAAAATGACGTAGATAATGGTTAGAGTAGGAATTAATCTGTATAACTTAAGGCTTTAGCCAAAACACAGAGAGTTTTTCCAATGGGGCTGTCCGTGGTCAAGAAGTAGAAAGAAACGTAGTTCGCGGGTAGCGTTCTCCGGCATCACAGATATAATATTTCACTCAGTATCACGATAGTAAAAATTGGAAAGGAGTGATAACTCTTCCAGTTCGCGAGGGTTATGCCCGTATGTTCGCGGATTTATAGTGATACAAGGTAAATAATAAAAAGCTTCTAGGCATGTGATGCACAAGTTAAGTGATATTGTCAATAAGATCCTGCCGGGTTCGTGTGCCACTCAATTATTTAAAAATTACAAACAGAAGCAACAAGCGAGATTCTCTCCCCCAATTTAAGAGCTGTTCTGCGTTTGAAGGCAAGCCATCAAACAACTGATGATTTTTAGTAAGTAAGTTTTTATAGTTAAGTAGCATGGCCCATATTTAGTTAATTTATTTGTTAGGACGTTTTGGCCATAAACCGTAGGATTGATTTAGTGTAAGATTTATAATATAAGTTTTCATTCATATACAAGTGTTTGGGAATTACTTATGTACGCAAAATTTTCATATTTCCATATTCACCTATTCAATTAAATTTCTAAATTAAAATCAATGAATGTAAGAGGTTAACGTTTATTGCTCTGTTAATTAAATAGTTTTGTTTGCCGTTGATTAAGTCAATAGTTTTTTTTTATTATTTTTTTATCATGGAAGTTGCATAAGTAGAAAAAAAGATAAGATTTGATTAAAAGAAACAATTGTCCTCCTTGGGATGACAAGTCTCTCAAGGTTTTGCACGAACATTTGGACATTCTCGAGTTGTCTGGCGCCCTAGGTAATTGTCATTAAGTCACAATATTTGTGAAAGGTAAATGCCAAAATCTTTTTGTAGTATATTATAAATTAATTTAACCCTTTCTGCAAAATTTTAACCCTCTATATGATCTACGACTTTCCGCTAGCTAGTGCCGGTGACCTCCCTTTAATTTTTGTTTTACAGGCCGCCCCCATTTATAATTTTACTGGAAAATACATATTTAGTAGCTTTTCCGCCTGTAACAAAATACATAAAAAATATTCAATGTTGTACTTATCCATGACCATTGTTTTATAAAAATCATATATTTTTTTGGGCAACATCGGCCCTAATGTGTTTTCTAGGATTGGGTCTAAAATTATCAGTTCATTTATTTTTTCGTTCGAAAAAATGGATTAATGTCTTTTAAACTATGGAAAGTTTAAAATTGAAAATCTTCCCTCTTTAAAAAGTCAACCAAAAATTGGATTTTTATGCTTTACTGGTGTCTATTCCGTTATGAATGGAGCAGCACCTTAAAGAAGTTCTAGAATGCTAGAACGGACAGAATGGCTTGCGTGTTTCAGTAAGCTAAAGAGCCCAACTATAGATTTAACCAAATTAGTGGGATTTTTATTGAGTAACCAGACTAAGGCAGGTCCCCAAACGAAGCAGTAGTTCTTTCGGTCGAGTGGCAGAGACCATAGGGACCGGTATGGAACTTTAACGCACACTATTGCGATGCGGAAGGCAACAGGAAGGCACCACATTATCAGCCGAGTACACAGCGGACCAATAATGTTTTCAAAAATGATGGGATTATCTGAAGTAAAAGATACCAGATTTAAAAACTCTCTCATTCGTATCTCCGGGAGGAGACTACTTCGGAAGATGTAATCAACAGGTTTAAAAAACGAGCCGGGAACACTCATCGAGTTAGAGCGTAAAATGTAAGAAACACAAAGGAAGTAGGTAAGCTAGATAATTTCAAAATTGAAATGGATATGTTAGCATTAGACACGGTAGGCATTAGCGAAGCTCGGAGGTCAGAAACGGGGCATTTTTCGAGCGGAGACTTTAGGGTAATTCATATAGGATGAGAGGAAATTTGCGTGTGGGAATAGTTATACGGAAAAAGATAGGACACTGTGTGAAAAACCACTTACAAGAGCACGAAAGAGTACGCATGGTTAGATTAGAATTTAAACTGGTAAATACATTAATAATACAGGTAGGTTGTTCGGTCTCTTTGTCGCACGTTGCGTGGTTAATTTTAAGTTACTTAAAATTCGTAGTTGTAAATCTAATTGTAAAACTGTCATCCCTTGTTCCCTTATATCCTGCCATAAAAATTCCTTGTGCATGTGTGAATAAGTTGGACAGAGTAGTGAACGAACACTTTCTTATGGATATCGAAGCAGAACAGTCGTCGGTTTCTTCGTTTGGTACCGTAAGTTAGTCAAGTGCCGCAGACTTTATTTGTGAAACCCCTAAAAAACACAGTGCAAGTGTCACGTAACAAAGACTCAATTTCGCATACAGTCCACTTGGTTGAAAGAATAGGAGCTGCAGCGTAGAACTGCAATTGATTGTTATATTTTACCTAACATTTGTAATCAATTACCTTCGTCGTCGATAGGGGTCAAGGAATGGTCGCATACTCGAGGTTTGGCTTTAACTGATCCTAATTTTAATGTTCCTGGTAAAATTGACATGCTACTCGGAGCGGAAATCTTTGCTCAAGTTTTGTTGAACGAGTCTCGTTGGGGTGTCGCTAACGAGCCAGTTGCTATTAAAACAACCTTTGGTTTTTAACGGGAAAGGTCGTTTCCCCGAATAGTTCTATTACGTCGTTGTGTGCTTTCGTTGAGCCCTTAGACAGTGACATTCGTCGATTTTGGGAATTAGAAAATATTCCCTTCAAAAAACACATTTCTCCTGAAGAAGAAAGGTGTGAAAATCAATTTGTGGAAAATTATAGACGTAACAAGGACGGTCGTTTTGTAGTGTCCTTGCCCTTTAAAATTTCGGAACCCTCATTCGTGGGTATGAGATCAATTTGTATTAAAATATTTTTGTCGTTAGAACGTCGTTTGTTAAAAAATCCTGAATTGTATTCAGATTATCAAAAATTTATGGAGGATTATTTGACAAGCGGTCACATGGTTCAAGTGAAATCGCCTGAAAATTCGTCGGGTCATGAGAAAATGTATTACATTCCCCATCATGCTGTACATAAGCGTGATAGCACTACCACCAAATTGCGGGTGGTTTTCGATGCTTCGTGTCAGGATCAATCTGGAAAGTCGTTAAATGATAGCTTGGGTATTGGTCCTGCTTTGCAAAAGGACATTGCAGTTTTGTTATTGCACTTTCGTGTACATCCTATCGTAATTACGGCTGACATTAAACAAATGTATCGGCAGATTTTGGTTAAAGATACTCATCGTGATTATCAACGTATCGTCTGGAGAGTTTCTCCGTCAGATCATATTATGGACTTTAAATTAAATACTGTAACTTATAGAGTTATGTCGTCGCCTTTTTTGGCCTTGCGTACTGTTCAAGAATTGGCAAGGTTAGAGTCGATTAATTTTCCTTTCGCGTCATCGGTATTGGCGAGCGATATCTATGTTGATGACTTAGTCACTGGATGTAATTCGATTGAAGCTGCTAATCAATTAAAAGGTGAATTGAATAGTATTTGCACTAGTGGTGGTTTTCAATTAAGAAAATGGAGTAGTAATTGTCCGGAAGTGATGTCCAACTTGAGGGAGTCCCTGTCCAGTTCGGACGCAATTACATTTCAAGATAAAGATAGTGGTTCAATAAAAATTTTGGGCCTTTCGTGGCGTGCTCTTACAGATGCATTTTTATACAACTTAGACGTTGAAGAGTGCACTTGCACTAAGCGTAATATTTTGTCGGCTATCGCAAAAATTTTTGATCCTCTCGGGTTGATAGCACCTGTAGTACTGTTCGCTAAACGTTTAGTTCAAGATCTTTGGCTTTTAGGTCTCGGGTAGGACCAAGAGCCTCCATTGGAAGACATACAAAAATGGAAACATTGTTTGGGTGAATTGCCAGCGGTTTCGAATATTGAGATTTCGCGTCGCATCGTATGTCATAATTTTAAAAGGGTGGAGTTGCATGGATTCTGTGATGCTTCTGAAGCCGGGTATGCAGCTGTCATCTATTTCCGTTCGTTCGATCTAGAAGGTAATATTACCATTTCATTAGTATGCGCAAAATCGAAGGTTGCTCCTACTAATCGCGTTTCATTGCCCCGTCTCGAATTGTGAGCTGCCGTACTCTTGGCAGAGTTAGTAGATTTCGTCAAAAATACTTATAAAGATATTTTATCATTTAGTAATATTTTCGCGTGGTCAGATTCTACTGTTGTTTTGTCTTGGATTCGGTCTTCCTCGCATAAGTGGAAGACATTCGTTAGCAATCGTATTTCGCATATTCAAGAACGTATTCCTCCATCTTCATGGTTTCATGTTAAGTCCCAGGATAACCCTGCGGATTGTGCCTCACGTGGACTTTTGGCTTCAGAGTTGGTTCATCATCCATTATGGTGGACAGGACCTTCCTGGTTAGTGCGTCGTAATGAAGAATGCCAAAACTTATCGACTCATCTCAGATGGACGTCGAATATCGTACTCTGTCGTTAACAGTCGTTATGTCTGACAATTTCTTAGATATGTTGTTGGATAAATTTTCAAACCTGCAGAAAATTTGTAGGATTATTACCTGTATTCGTCATTTCATTCGTAATGTTCAATGTCCAGATTTGCGTTCAAAATATTCTGATGGTTTGTCTATAGCTCAGCAGCAAGAGGTTATACATTTATTGATTAAAAGAGTTCAAACAAATGTTTTTGCTCAAGACATTGCAAATATTAAAACTGGAAAACTTGTTAGTAAACAACTTCGTAGCCTTAGTCCGTTTCTAGATAGTCATGATTTGTTGAGGGCAAAATTTCCAATTTTGATTCCTCGGTCGCATCGGTTGACTGAACTTATTATATTAGATTGTCATGAAAGACATTTACATCCTGGAAATCGAATAACACAATTTTTACTAACTCAAAATTATTGGATCTTGTGCGCCAAGAGGGCTATTCGGCAATGTCTGAAATCCTGCATTCGTTGTTTTCGTGTAAACCCTGTGGCTTTATGCCCCCTATGGGGGATTTACCAGCTTCTAGGTTAACTCCAGGTAAGGCGTTTTTACATACGGGAGTTGACTTTGGTGGACCTTTCTCTGTCACGATGAATCGATGTCGTAGCGCAAAATCATTGAAAGCGTACATTTGCTTATTTATTTGTTTCAGCACTAAAGCCATCCATTTGGAACTAGTGTCTAACTTGTCGACAGACGCTTTCTTGGGTGCTTTACGTCGATTTATTGCTCGAAGAGGCAAATGTATTCAAATCCATTGTGATAATGGTACTAATTTCGTTGGGGCCTCTCGTGAAATCTCTCAATTGATGCGCCATTCGGCAGGCGTTAAGGGAATCGAATTTGTGTTTAATCCTCCTGCTGCTTCTCATTTTGGTGGGTTGTGGGAGGCCGGGATTAAATCGGTAAAATCCCATTTAAAGAGAATTATCGGTGAACAAATTTTGTCGTTTGAAGAATTCTCGACGGTATTGATTCAAATCGAAGCGATTCTCAACTCACGTCCACTATGCGCACTGAGTTGCGAACAGCATGATTTCTCGTATTTGACCCCGGGTCATTTTCTTAATGTTGAACCAGTTTCGGTGTTACCAGATCCAGATTTGTTGTCCATAAACCTTTCTCGTTTGAATCGCTGGCAATTGTTGCAGCAAATGCAACAAGGGTTTTGGAAGAAATGGAGTGCTGAATACCTGCACACGTTGCAGCAGAAAGGTAAGTGGTTGAAGAATTCCGCTACCCTACCTATTGATTCGCTTGTCCTCCTAAAGGAAAAAAATAACCCCCCTCTACAGTGGCGTTTAGGAAGAGTAGTAGATGTTCACCCTGGTAGAGACGGTATCGTTCGGGTAGCTACAGTCAAGACATCCCAAGGGTTAGTTAAACGCCCCCTAGTGAAACTATGTTTACTGCCAGTTACTTGATATTTAATGGTATGTACACATATATTCACTTATATAAGTTTGTCGGTTAGGTTTCTTAGTTAATATTTCTAATTATTTTTAAATATAAAATAAGTTAGTTCATACTTATTTTGGTGGGCGGGATGTTCGGTCTCTGTCGCACGTTGCGTGGTTAATTTTAAGTTACTTAAAATTCGTAGTTGTAAATCTAATTGTAAAACTGTCATCCCTTGTTCCTTTATATCCTGCCATAAAAATTCCTTGTGCATGTGTGAATAAGTTGGACAGAGTAGTGAACAAACACTTTCTTATGGATATCGAAGCAGAACAGTCGTCGGTTTCTTCGTTCGGTACCGTAAGTTCGTCAAGTGCCGTAGACTTTATTTGTGAAACCCCTAAAAAACACAGTGCAAGTGTAACGTAACAAAGACTCAATTTCGCATACAGTCCACTTGGTTGAAAGAATAGGAGCTGCAGCGTAGAACAACAAAACACCGCAGAGGTAAGTCGATATAAAAATTTATAAGACCTCCGTGCAATAAACATAGGTATAGATGCTAACCTTTAGATACAGTGATGTCGAAAACACACTAAGATTCGAAAAAGGACATGAAAATTTAATAATTACAGAAGATTTCAATGCAGTTGTAGGTGCGGGTGGGGAAAGAGCGATAGTAAGTTTACTTGGTTTTAGTACGAGAAACGACAGGGAAAATAGGTTGGTAGAATTTTGCGACACAAACAGTTTAACCATTACAAACACATTATTTTAAGATTATGCTACAAGACGATACATGTGGAAGATTCCAGGAGACATAGAGAGATATCAAATAGATTACATTCTTGTTCGACAACGATTTAGAAATCAAATAAAAGAGTGTAGAAGCTACCTAGAAGCAGATATAGACACTGACAACGACATCGTATATATGAAGGCCGCTCTTAAATTTAAAAATTTGAATAAAAGGAACGGAAAAAGGTATTTTGACTTGGAGAAACTAAAAGATAAAGATATCCACAAAAGATTTGAGATAACGTATAACGTATTGCTGAAAGACACCGGAAAATTTTCTGATTCTAAGGACATAGGCCGTTCTGAATGGACCTGCACCTTGAAGAAGTTTTGGATTTGTAGAGCGGGTGGAACGGCTTGAAAGTTCCAGTAATCTAAATAGGCGAACTACCAGTCTAACTAATTTAGTGGGGTCTTTAGTGAGGAACCACACTAAGACAGATCTCCAAAATAAGGCTGTAGCTCTTTCGTATTTAGAGTGGCGTAGGCCATAGGGGTCGGTATGATATTCTAAGACACACTACTGCGATATGGAAGACAACTGGAAACGACAACATTACCTCCCAAATACACAGCGTACTTAAATTGTTATTTAAGATGATGACATCCTCTGGGGTAAAAAATTCCGGAGCTAAAATGGTCCCCCATTCAGATCTCCGGGAGGAGACTACTTTGGAGGATGGGATCGGAAAGTTTAAAAAAAGAGTTGGGACCATTCTGCGAGTCGGAGCGTGGAATGTCAGAAGTATGAAGGAAGTAGTAAGCTAGAGAACTTAAAAATTGAAATGGATCGATTAGTACTAGACATAGTAGTGATTAGCAAAGTTTGGTGGTGAAAGGCGGAAAATTTTTGGAGTGGCGATTTTAGGGTAATTCATACAAGATCAGAGGAAGGAAATTCGGGTGTGGGGATAGTTATGAAAAAAGATAGGACGCTGTGTATAAAACTATCTACAAAACAACGAAAGAATCCTCATGGTTAAATTAGAATACATTCTTGTTAGACAACGGTTTAGGAATCAAGTAAAAGATTGTAGAAGCTACCCACAAGCAGATTTAGACACTGACCGCAACATTGTGATTATGTAGACCGCTCTTAAATTTAAAAATTTGAGAAAAAGGAACGAAAAATGGCACTTTAACTTTGAGAAAAGTCAAATAAATTGCTGAAAGATATCTAGAAAATTTCTGATACTAAGGATGTAGAAACAGAATGGAATAACATTAAATCCAGCGTAGACATAGCGGCCAGAAATATTTTGGGCATAAACAAAAAGAAAATAGGAAACCATAGGCAACAAAGGGTATTCCGAATTTAGTAGAAGAAAGACGAAAATACAAAAACTGTCCGGACGAAGCAGGGAAAAAACAGCGACACAAAGCTATAAATGGGAAACTATTCGCAAATGCTGAAAAGCTAAAAAACAAAGGATTGATGAAAAGTGCAAAGCGGTACAAACTAAGATGTAAATGAAAAAGACAGACGAAGCATACAAACAAATTAGAATGAATTTTAGATATATCAAACCGTATAGCAATAATATAAGGGGTGCGCGAGGAGATGCCACTACAGAAGATATAGAGAAAGTGGTTAAATAGCCAAAATATTTTGGGAATTTATATGCAGAACACGAACTAGAAGCACTAGAACAAGAATCAGACGGGGTATCCTATAGGTAGAGATAAATTTGAATTAGCCTTGAAGTGTCTGAAAAATTATAAGGCATCGGGTATAGATAAGGTACAAGCAGAAACTCTAAAAGCCGCTAGACAAGCAGTATCAAAACGTTTCTTCCAACTTGCAAATTGTACATATGAGACAGGCGAAATACATTAAGATTTCAAACGTAACACCCTAGTCACTATACCACAGAAAGAGAGGTACAAATAGATGTAAAGATTTTGGACAGTAAGTTTGACAGCACACGTGTCAAAAATATTAACTAAAATTGTACAAAGACGTATGGAAAAACCGAGTTTAGGCGAAATAGAGGAACACGGGAGGCAATTTTAGTTTTAATGCGATAATGCGATAGTGTTTTTAGATCTAGAAAAAGCAATCGATAATATAAATTGGCAAAAATGTTCAAAATACTCAAAAAGATTGGAATGAGTTATAGGGATAGACTGATAGTACATAGCTTATACAAAGAGCAAAGAGTTGTAATCGAATTAGCGCAGGAAAGTATAGATGTAAATATTGGAAAAGAGGTGAGATAGGGATGTGCCCTATCCCCATTAATTTTTAACTTGTGTATAAAAAAAAGCACCGAATACCGTCAAATGCAAAAAGACATTTAGGATTATTATGCACAGACAAACGATTGATGGGTTTAGATTGCGGATGATATAGCGGTATTAGCATTTGGGCGTCGCCGTGGATCAATGTAGTAAGCGTAAGACTACGGATCCCAAGGTCCTGGGTTAAAATCTCGACACGGCCGACTGCTTGAAAAATGGCAGGTGAGCATTTTTCACAAAAATTACGCCCTCGTTCGGATGAGAGGTTAAATGGAGGTCCCGTGTGTGAGTGTTGTCACGCACGTTAAAGATCCCTACCTTGCCTGGAACGGCAAGGGTTCGGCAAAATTCTAAATTTCCAGGCAACAAAAAACTCGCCTCCTGGCCAATGTAGTACCTTCTGGTGGAGCATTGGAAATATAAATGCACGGTATTAGCATTTGGCAAAGAAGAGCTAAAAGCAACTCTTAATGAAATGGAAACTACTAACAGAGACATGCGGTATGAAAATTAACAAAAATAGAATTCAAATACTCGTATGTAAAGAAGGGGTAAATAAGTCAAAAATCAGAATACAGTTAGAAAATCGATAACTTACAAAAGGGTAAGAATATCTGCTACCTAGAAATAACGCAAGATGGGTAAAAATATATAGCAAAAATTAGCATAAGACTGAGCTGCGTTTAACAAGATAAAGCAATTACTTTGTTCAAAGACAACAAACATAGAAACATGAAAAGGTTATTGGCATATGTGTAGAGCATAGCACTGTAAAACGTGGACAGTAGGAGAAGCGGACAGGAAAAAGAAACCTTTGAAATGTGGTGCTACAGACAAAGTTTAGAACAAAGAGGTTCTAGAAATGGTAGGGGAAGAAAGAAATATATGAAAAACAGTAAAAAACAGAAGGGATAGGATGATAGGGCACATAAAAAGGCGTGAAGGAATAGTGCGAAATATACTAGAAGCAGAGAAGGAAAAAAGGCAAGATAGAGGCATACCTAGATTAGACTATTGCATACAGATAGTGAAGGATCTAAGTTGTGGGAATTTCACGAAATAACTAGATTTGTTGAGAATAGAAATCAATGTAGATACGCGTCCAACTACTTACAGGACGAAAACTTAATGTTAACAAAAGTAATTGTATTCAATACCCGATGACTATCGTAAACAACTACAGGTGTTCTTCTTGCACTTTCTGAACAAACGTTGATTGTGCGAAATGAGTAATTAGAAAACTATAGATTCCGCTAAGAGATGAGGATCTTCGTAACATCAGGTTGTTTAACCCCTTCATGTACCATTGAATTTCGGTGAAATGGGAAACAATAAAAGAACTAAGGTACAAAAGGCATTTAAAAATAAGTATAGCACAACCCGTACTATATTTAGCAGGAGAAAGCAGCAAGCTATGTTCCAAGATATCAAACATAGAAACAAGGAAAAGATTGCTAAAAGCATTTATGCGAAGCGCCGCACTATCGGACTGTGAAACGTTGGCAATATGAAAAATGCACTGCAAAAAGATAGAAGCCTTTGAAATGTTGTGCTATAGACTTACGATGAAGATATCATTGACAGACAAAGTTAAGAACAAAGAGGTGCTAGAAATGATAGGGAAGAAAAAAGTATGTGGAAAACAGTAACAAATAGGAAAGATGAGATGATAGGTCACATACTAAGGTATGAGGGAATAGTGCGGAAGTAGATAAACTACCTTTGTATGGAAAAACTTAAGGTTCATTCTGCTCATTTTTGTACCCGTGAGAGAATTTTGGACAACATTGAAAAATTTAATAGAATCGAGATAAAAAAGTTAAATGCGGTGTTCAAACCCGACTTGTCGGGTTTAATCTTGATATGTCGAGTTTAAACTCGAGTTTAAACTTGTACGTCATCGCATATTTCTATTACTATGGCTAATCGCCGATGAATATTTAAGATTTGATTAAACTATTGCAAGCAGAGTGAGGATATTCTAAGCTGCTAGCACTCATACTCGGAGCTCTCAATTGCAGCGGATATAGTTAATCAATTATTTTGTCTTGCCTAGCGAATTGTGATAGTAAATGATTGGTACCTCTACTCTATGCGCTTTTCGTTGGTCGATACGAGAATGGCGCAGAAAGAAAATGGTCTAGCTTAAGGATGATGAGATCATATACCGCCGGTGCGTTAATCTTCTTATCTCGATAACTATCAAATCTTCCACGGAACGCAAAAATTTTTCCACAGTCGCAAAAAGTTTTCCACGGATACAAAATGACTAGAACGGACATAAAATTTTGCCATAGGAAAATACAAGTAAAAATGAAACTTTGTGTGCGCGGAATATATCAGAAACAGAGATTGGGAAAAGAAAGGTAGAGGTAGACCTAGATCAGACTATTGCAAACAGATAGTGGAAGATGCGGGCTGTGTGAATTTCAGGAAAATGTGTAGACTAGCTCAGAATAGAAAACAATTGAGGTAGGCGTCTAACAAGATCTAATGACGATGACGGTATTATATTATCTACATTTCAATTGAGTGTAGATTACAACTTTTCTTAAACATGTTATAAGATCTTATTTGTATAATGCTAAGAGAGAATTTTGATTGGTTTATTGATAATACAAACTGTGCTTTGATGGTTATGGACAATTCTGGCAAAACTACGGGGTGCCAAATTTATTTCTTTTGCTTAAAATTTATGTTAAACTTGTTTACAGCTGTATTTGACATTTCAATTCGTTGGTTGTATTTACCTTTATGGTCACACAAAGAGCGATAAATAAATTTGTGTTCTTGACACGTTTCCTGAAGCAATTGGAAATTGTTTTTAGTTAACGTACTTTTTGTAATAAGATTTAATCATTTTTGACGACAGATATTGGAGCATTTAATTATGAAACTAAACTAATATCCGGTAAATTATTTTAACGACGGTCTTTGCACTTTCAGAGTTTTCGCTACATTAAAAGAGATGAACGGTTGCCACTGTAATGTATTACATTTTCTCAGTATTCAAATCCCAAAATTTGATTTTTTATTGTTAAAAATCTTTAAATAAGCAATGACCAAACATTATCCTTAAATTTATTTGTTTTTTGCACAGAATGCCAATGAATCAAATTTTACAACTCATTTGCCTCTCAGTTTAAAGCACAATAATATATTCTTTTAACCCTGACCGAAATAGGAAAATCGTATAAACAAAAAATCTATCATTTAAAGTTTCTTTTCCACTTTATCTAAAAATAAATAAAATACATTTAGGTATGCGTGACGATTCAGTAAAGGGTTCGCGAAAAATGTCTTTTGTGACTTATTTGCGAAGGTCGTTGGTTTAATTTCACGCTTTTGCTTTCTGTTTAAATAATGGATTATACAAATGTAAATATTTTAAACATTCTTTAATCTATGTTAGAAAAATATTATATTGAGTGTATATACCTAGAACAATAGGAAAGTCTTTAAGTGGGGAAAATGCAAACAAAATATTTACTTTTATCTGTTAGTATTGTCATTTGTTTAGGCAGATTGTACCAAAGCCTTTTGTACAAGTTTCTTGACCAAATACCTAATTTTTAAACTAGAATCATCTTCTAATTAATTTCTCAATCAGTATAAAATCGCACTTTAACCACAGGCGCTTAAAGTTTGGAAATATTTATGCTTTACAACTACATTGTACGTATGAATTAAAGGCATAGAAAATTCAAGAACACTTTTTCAGAGCATGTTTTATGCTAATCACTTGAGCTTATCTCATTACTCTATAAGCAAATAACACGACAAGGTTAGTCTTCACCTAGAGACTCAGATATAAACCACTTTGATTTTCAAACATTCCTTCAGTTCAATTTCCTTGTTAAGTTGTTCAAATTCATTCAATAGTTCAAAAGCCATTGTTCAAGTAGTCTGGGTTGCTCTTCTTGAGTAAGATTTCTTCGCGCTATTTTTATACGCACTCCATAAGTTCTATTTAGTTATAAAGTTTTCCTTGACCACGATACTGTCGTTTTTTCAATACTATTGGTTTTACACGTTAGTGTTTAATTCTCAAAACACTTTTGTGTTACATAGTGAGTAACAAATTCTGTTCCTTCTGCTGGTTTTCTTGTTTGTGCATTTTGTGTCAAAAAGTATTTTTAAGGTCTATAGAAGAATAACAAATCTTCGCGTTAAAAGGGTGTAATTTCAATGTTTTACTCTAAAACTCAGTTTGTTAAAATTACTCTTGTTTCAATAATAATAAAATTTTCAAACAAAGTACGAGTAAACGTACTGTAAAGAGTTATTGTATTATTTGTTTTTAACCAAGTTTCGTAAAATTTGTTGGTGTGGAAACATAAAACGTTTTCGTACTTTTATTGGCATTTATAACGCGAGTTACGTTTCGGGCCTTGGGAGCAGCTTTTTTAAAAACTTCTACTAAAACTTCTTGTAACAACTTTATTTCTTATACAGAAATTACAATGGATTTTTGACCAACTTGATTAATTGTTTTAAGTCGAAAATTTATTATTAATTAAAGTTTATTGAGTAGCCTAGGTAAACAACTGTAAAGGTAAGAAAATCGTGGTAGATTTTTATAGGGTTTTTGTTTAAACCTATCGAGAATTCTTATATATTTGTAACAAGCCCAGGGTAAGGTTGGATGACAAGCGGGTTTTAGGAAAAGAAAACTCTTGTGACTTTTAGCTAGCTGAGCTTTTAACCCACCGTCGCATGAGATTGGGTCAGTGGGTTTAATTAAAATTAAAAAAAAAAATGGACGCCACCTAAATTTTTATAAAGCAACTGACTAAATGAATTTGCTTAAAGGGAAAATTTGGAAACCTAAAAGTTATCTAACCTCTTTAGGAATTAAGTTTAATACCACCTATAAGTTACTTACTTACTTACTGCTGTGACGAAGTTCTAGGATGGCTCTGAAACGTAATTGCAACTGACAAACATATAATTTATCTGATAATTCTGTGACTACACAAAGTCCTTAATTTTGTTTCAAATATTTATCACTGAATCGTTATAGGAATTCTTTTAATGGTCATAAAATCTTTGAGAGAACTTAAATATTCATAAATAATGAGCTGAAGAAAAAATGGATTCTATATTCTCATATTAAACAATTATGTACATGATAATGCAACTCAACAAAGATAAATTCTTTTGAATATAAGTACTACGTTACTCAGGAGATGTAAAGTTAAAATTTTTTAATTTTTAATTCTACTGAATTTTAATTGAAGTCTGTATTTTATTAACAATACTTATTTATACTTAGTAATTCGAAGTAGCGCTACGAGAACAGTACAAGAGATTCAAATTTTTGTACATGCAATAATGTGTTTATTAATTGATCTCAAATTAAAATTTCATTTACTGGAATAAAGGCACTCAAACTGAACATCTTGAAATAAGCTTTCGGTAAACAAAATAAGAAATAACATTTAGTTAAACAAATGCTGCAAACAACATGTTACTATAATTGATGTAACTTATTATCTTTTATACATAGTTTGACAATGAATAACTTCTAAATTTGAACATGTGATTAACGAAATAAAATCATTCTATATATTTTAAATATTAAGTCCTTAAAAAGTGAAGCTTCTTTCTATTAACAAATAGGCTGCTAAATTATCTGTACAGCAAGGTGCTTGCATATAACACAGCATAAGGTAATTTACAAATGAACAATTAAATATTACGTGAATTCATATATGTGTGTACGGAATAAAATACAGCACATGCAGCAAAAATTTCAGGAAATCAAATGGGCTTACCCACTGGCGTAAACGACCTAACAACCTGTCAGCACTTAATGCGACGTCACCTTTCTGTCAAGTGTCGGCACTTTCCAACAAATCTGCTTACAATTTGTACAAAATGAATTTCCATGCTGATAAAAATCATTTACACATCAACCAAGTTGAATAATCTTAATGTTTCATTAGAATTTTTGTAGATTACGGAAGTTGCACTGCAATATACTTTATTATAATTGTAATTAATTACCTATAAAACAAACCATTGTAAAGATCAAATCACTTCATGTCTTTGTTGTCTTAGACAACTAAATTTTAAACTGTCTCACTTAATTCAACGCTTATGCCAGGAAACTTAATTTCCTGTATCATCTCGCCTGTTTTATATCACAAGTGACCTTTCGGCTTGACGAGAAGAGGAAAAGTGACCACCTGTCACTATTCGACAAACAACTTGAAAATCTTAGATATTCTATATACGAGTAAGGAACACGCGCAAGGTTTGTAATAGTGTTATCAGCTGTAGTAATAAAATGCTTTAATTTTATTGGTTTACTAAATAAACAAAAGTACCGGAATTCATACTGGATAAAACGTTAAATAAATAAATACTAAATTAACGGGTTTGTAGCAGTAATGTTGACGAATAATTCAGTTTGGAATTTTTACATGTTACACAACAATGTTAAAGCTGTAATACTCAGGACTGACTGATGGTCTTGGGGCTCCCGGGGTATTTGTTGTCCCTGCCCCTCACATGTCTGTAGGAACTTGCAGAGCACATGTTTGCTTATTTCTTAATTTTATTCATTATACAATGTAATAATCTTAATTTTTAAGTGATCGCGGTTTCTTAACCGTCTATGACCTGCACCTGCAGTCTGGAATACAATGTATTGCATCCGTTCATACAACTTGCTTGTGGACTTTTATTTACCTTTACAGTCTCGTTTAGGGTTCTGGATGCGTAGCTGATTGGTTTATCGCTACCTACTTTTCCTTGGCTTAGTACTGCGCGTAGTGCTACGTTTGATGCGTCATTTGTCAATATAAATGGTTTCGAAAGTCTGGGTATTCTAATACAGGGTGATTCGTAAGTATCCATTTAATATTTTCTACAGTTTTAATGAATTCTGGGGCGTTCGTTTTCGGGGTTTGGCATAACTCATTGAGTGGTTATTGAATGTCCTAAAAATGATACTTCTTTCTGTAAAAATTCGCTCTTGTCTATTTGAACCTTAAAATGTGCTTTTGTTAGTCTTTCAAATACTTCTCTTAGTCTTTCTATGTGTTCTACCAGTGATGTTGAATATACTATGATGCAGTCTAGGTATACGAGACATTTTTTGTTGTGTATTCCTCGTTATATATTATCCATGACTCGTTGAAAGGTGGCGGGTGCGTTCTTCAGTCCAAATGGCATTTGTTTATATTCGTAGTGTCCTCTAAGTGTGCTAAATGCGGTTTTCGCTGTGTCTTTCTCGTCCATTTCTACTTGGTGATATCCTGAGGTCTAACGTTGAAAACTACTGACACTTTCCTAATTTGTCAAAAATCTCGGTGATATTGGGTAGTGGATATTTGTCATCTACCGTTTTTTCGTTTAGCTTTCTATAGTCTATTACCATTCGATATTTTTGTTTGCCTCAGGCGTCTAATTTGTTTGGTATTATTAATACAGGGCTGCTCCATGGTGAGTTGGAGTGTTGGATTATATCTTGTTCTAGTAAATTTGTTACTTGCTATCGGCTTCTTCTTGTTTTGCCTGCGGTAGTCTGTATGCTTTTGTAAAAATTGGCTTGTTGTCTGTTAATTCTATATTGTGTTTGACTGTGTTGGTGAAGGTTAAGGGTATTCCTTCACAATGGAATATATCGCGGTATTCAAAACATAAGTTTTTAATTGCTCTTTCCTCCTCTTTGTTAATGTCGGTGTTGAAAGGAATTACTTAAATTTTCTCTTAACATCTAGTCGTGTTCTATGGGGTTGTAATCGTTTTTTAAATTTTTATCTATTTCTATTTCGGTAAAGTTCAATTCTTCTACGTTAATTGGGTTTGTTATCGATCGCTCTACGGGGTAGTTATTTGAGTGTAGAATTGTTGTAGTGGCGTAATTATCTTTTATTTGTACTAATGCTGTGGGGGTTACTCCTTGTTGAAATGTTATGTAGTTTATAATTCCTACTTTGTTTTTTGAGTTTACTGGAATTTTTATTTGTTTCTCGGTACAGGGTTCTATTGATTATTTTTGCTCGGTTCGGGTATTTTGGAATTTAATGGGGATTTGTCTGTGTTTAGTTCTTGATAAGCGGTTTTTTATATCAATATTGGCTCCTAATTTTCTTAGAAGGTCCATTCCTATTAATCCGTCGTATTTATGTTAAACTCGAAAATACAAAATTTATGTTTCCTTTTTAGGTTGAAGGTTTTTGGTAGGGGTATATTAGCTATGAATTGATGTAACGTCGTTTAGTGGGTTGTTTTAATTTTAAAGGGTTCTCTTTCTACAAAATCTAAATCATGTTTTTTTACGGTTCGGGGGCTAACTAGTGTTTTTGAGGATCCGGTACCAATTAATAATTTAAGTTCTGCGTGGGGTATTTCTATGTATGGCAATACTTGTTGATTGATTTTATTTAAATTGATTATGTTTGGTCGTTTATAAATCGGTCTATCTGAAAATTTGAGCACGCATTTTCTTCGTCGTCCTCTTCGCAATTATTGTATTGTTCGTTGCGTTCGTAATTTTCTAAGTGATTTGATTTATCGTTAGGTTCTTCTACTTCTTGGTGATATAATTCTTTGGAGCTAAAATTTCGTTTTTGATTATGACTTAGTCGGATTTGCGATATTTTTGTGTTTTGTTTGGTGTTACCAAATGAGGTGTCCATAGGAGTTGGTTATTGTTATTTATCATCGGTGTGTTTCTGATGGAGTTTGTGTCGAATGTTTGCCTTTGTTGGTTTATGTTTTGGTTAAATCTTGGTGGAAATATGGATTTTGTAAAGTTCGAGTTGAATGTTGGTTTCAGAAATTGTCTAAATTGATTATAAAAATTCGTGTTATTAAAATTTGAGGTGTTAATTCGCGGTTGATTCGTTTGTGCGTTAAATGGAGTAAATTTTGGTTGGGTGGTTGTTTGTCTCGCCACTTGTGTGGTTTCTATTAGTGAATAGCTTTTACTTGCGTTAGGGTTATATAGTCTATTTCACTAATACATGACGTTTTTATCTTCTATGATCTATTCATTGCTTCTTCTAAATTTTAGGGAGGTTGGAATCTTATTTTATCTGATAATCGTTCTGGCAATGCATTTATATAGGTGTCCAGTGCCATTTCGTCATACATTTTGGTCTAGTAAGCGGATAATTTTGGTTGACTTCTTCGATTTTTAATTTTGTTAAAATTAGACTTCTTACGTCTTGGCATTTCTTTTCGAATTGGTACGGGGATTGGTTACTTTCCATTCTAAAGTTTATTAGATTGCAGATTAGACATTTGATGTTTCTTTGGTCGCCAAAATATGCTATCAATATCTTCTCACTGTTTTAAATCGTCTCGGCTGGCTATTGGCGTTAGTGTCCTTCCGGTCAGTTTACTTATTATTAGGCGTAAAAGTAGAACATATTCATCGTTATCTCCTGGTTTGTAAAAGGTTTTCAGAAATATTTCGCACGATGTGTTGAAATTTCCTAATAAAGCTTGATCTCCGTTAAATTGGGGTATACTTTTGAGATAAATCTTTTTATCTGAACTCATGGTCGTTAAGGGTTGTTCTAATAATTAATGTTTACTTTCGGTTTTAGTTAATATCAAGTTTTTGTAAAATTGAGATTTACTTTACAATTTTTATTGTTACTTTTCAGTTTGGATTGTTGGGTTATTTAAAGAATCGCGTTACTTATATTTTATACGTAGTTATACGGTGTTATAATTGAATTGAAGAATTAGTGCTTGGCAATGTCTGGTTAATTACCGTAGCCTTAAATTTGTATATTTTATACTTCACGGATGCTATATTTGTCGTGAATTTTAATTTTCTGAAAGGTTTTATGGGATTAATAATTTCTTGCAATAATTACGTTATACTTTGTACGTCTTGCGCTAGTCACAATCTTTATTTCAGTCCTGCTGAGTAATTGAGTGTCTGTTAATTATCTCGTCTCCGTAGGTGTTAATTGATAAGTGCATAAAATGTTTTTCTGTAATTGTGCAATCTTGTTACCTTGAATGTCTAATTATAGAGTTTCAAGTTTGCGTTGTTACAATATTTGCATCAACGTTTCTTTTTATAATTATACAATAAGATTTTTTAAATATAAAATTTAAAATTTACTGAAAGGTTTTATTTTCAGCCTCGATGATAAGTTAATAGATTGCGTAAATGCTTTAGTATAATTGAATGCTTTCGTAATGAAAATGTCCAATTATAGCTTTATATAGAGTTGCAATGAGCGTTTTGAATGAATTTTATTCAGTGATGAGAATTTGTATTGTGGATTTGCACGCTTTGTTAATTTAATAATAGTTTTCAAAATGCTCTGCAATTATACACTAAGTGTTTAATTATAGAATTCGATGAATTTTAAATTTTAAATAGTCGTTTCTATAATTAATTGTTGCGTTTTGGGTTTAATAATTTGTGCGCCAGTTACATTTTGTTTATTATGTTTCAAACTTGCTGAATTGAATTTGTTTTGTTTCGTATTAATAACTAGTAATGATTGTACTAATTTGTGCATGTAAATGAGTCTTTTAGTTCTCTTGTTTAAAATTCTCTTGTTTTAAAAATAAATTCTCTTAAAGTAAGTTCTCGTGTTTGAAAATAATTTCTCGTAGTAATGAGTAAATCATTTTCATAAAATGGTATAAATTGTAATAATAAAAGAAATCTGTATATACATAAAGTAATAATAAAAAAAATTTCTCTTACTAGCTAATATCAAATAATTTGTAAAAAGAATCAATTGGTTTTAAGGATAAATAAACTTACATAATTTTCATCGTCGCTTTTTGGGCTCTGTCGATTTTTGTACTTCGTCCAAGTTTTGTTTGGTTTGGATTCGGTCAATTCTTGTACCTCTTACAAGGTTATGACGTCATCACGACCTTGTAAAAATAGCCAAAACTAGGTAGCCGATAGCATAGCGTTGTGGTGATTTTACCTATATGAGGAAATTTCTAAACTTAGTCTATGCGTTTTATTAGGTTTATTAAAATTATCGCGCAGAAAACTTTATAGGGGTGGTTTGATTTAAACAATTCCAGCAGATTTGAATTCCCCAGAAAATTCTAGATCAAACTTATGTATCATACCCTAAGAAAAAACGTTCACAGTGGTGGATCCCATAAGGTGGATCTGATGTAAGGAAAAATGATAACATCGTTAATGAGTTTTCCCATTAAAAAGCGATTAGTGCTAATGAGTTTTCCCATTAAAAAGCGATTAGTGCTAATGAGCTTTCAATTAAAAAGCGATTAGTGTTAATGGGTTTTTAATGAGAAAACTCATTAAAAAGCGATTAGTGCTAATAGGTTTTTAACTGATAACGTTTTAACAATAGTATAAAAAGGTGTCAAAAATACCACCTAGTGATTGTAGAGGAACATATTTCTGTTATTATAAGGAACTCAACTCTATTTATGTCGGGTACGGTGCCCCGATTGATGGAACCGCCAAGAGCATAAAAATAACTATATATAACTTGCTTTCTTTTGAAAACGTTTCATTGAGAGAAACTGCAGGGGTTGGTTGTGTTCGACAGGCAAAACCGGTGGTGTTATACGGTTGTTAGAAAAACGGTTGGATCAACTTTTACACTGGATCATATGCCTTTTACGTTTTACACACCAACAAACTGCCTCTAAGGCACTTGTTTTTATACTTAGATGGCGCAACTACTGGGCCTACTTTCTATTCTGGAATTATTAAATGATTACTTGAAAAATGAGAAAAAGATAAAATTGTACAATATGAAAAAATAGAAAGTGTGTTGCCGGATATTCAGCACGATATCGTCAGATTACCATTTTACATCGGCTGTAATTAGTGAAGAGTGTCCTTCCGATCTGCCAAACAGAGTTCCAGGAAAATGTCACATGCTCGATGACAAACGAAATCCAACAGGATATTAAGGTTATATATTTCCACGAGTATACCTTCTAAAACCACATTTGTTGTTTGAGTTCGCGCACCTGTTTGGTTCCAAATTAAAATGCATCCATCACGTAAAGACAGGTCTAGACATTTTTTGAAATTGACTTCCAATTATCGATACCTTTCAACTGAAAGCAGAAGTAATCCTGTCATTGAGCGAAGCAGCTATTCTGTGCATCCCAAAAATGATTTATTGACAATGCTCTCAGATCCCGAGGAACACATTCGTGAGCTTGCTGCCAAAAAGATCTTAAAAGCAAGGAAACTGATTTCTCATAGAAAGATACTTCTTGTCTTTGAGGTCCCTAAAATAAAACTTTTTACGTTTATTTTCAACATACATTAAAAACCCCGTTTTCCCTTGTTAATTCAATGCCCGTTCGAATAAATTCCGGTTCTACTTTTAAATCCTTCAACATAATTAATAATAAATACGCTTTTTAATAGTTTCTCAACTTAAATCTACTTGCTTGGAAACAACAAGTTTATGCTATAATTAAATAGTTTATATCCTGTTTTAGGTACTTGTTAATTTGTTATACATTACGACCGCGTATAATCGCTTTCTCTTGGGTTTCCAATCTTAAGACGTGTGATAGCGTGTTTTCCAGTTTTAATCGCATTTGATAACGCGAGGATTGTAGTAAAGCCTTGCTAGAAAGCGATTCTTTTACTCGATTCTTTCTATGCTATGACAACTTTAACATTTCTTTTGTTGTTATTCCCACAATTTCGTGCACACACTGTGTAGTGAGTATTTTATTTAAAAAAAAGGATGTGCATCTCGGCGTAAATAAATTAATATTTATCCGTAATTATTGTAACTTCTTCCGTCGATCTACTTGACTACCAGTAAGATTGCTGCCTCTCTTTGTTATGGGAGGACACCACTGTGTGTTTTTGCCGTGGAATACGACGGTCTGATGAGTTGCCGCCCTTTTCTGGTGTAGAAGGGTGCACAGGTGGCGTGGTCCCAGACAGCTACCATATTGGTTCGTATCTATTTATATCTAAACATTACTGGACTATGTTAGAATGTATGACCGTAATAATTGAGGCACTGCTTTTTGTTTCGAATGACCCAGATTGTGGTGACAGAATGATTATTTTCGGTGCGGGGGTATGGGTTGGTAATATTCACGTAGTTAAGAACTTGGATTTTCCTTTGTTGGGATTTCACATTGTTGGTTTCTTGTTAAATTTATCAATTGGGGTTAAGTAAGAGATGTGTGCTGGTAATATTCAATTAATTAAGAATAGGGTTTTCCTTTGTTGGGATTTCAAACTGTTGTTTTCTTGTTAAATTTGTAACTTTATTTTTTAATTAAGGGATATGGGTTGATGAATTTTAGGTATGTAGCTTTAAGTTTACTGTGGGAATTACGAGCGGTTGTTTTAGTGTTGAGTTTGTTTTTTTGCTGTTGTTATTTAAAAGCGGTTGCGACCTAAAAACTGCAGTTCGTCATTTTTGACATACTTTTGTTGTTGTTCTGCCGAACAGATGTATATTGGGGTTATTGAACTTTTTTGTTGGGGGTTTCGAGAATACTGTGCTTTGTATATATTTTGTTTTAATTAGAGGTTGTATGATTATTTTTATGAGTGTGTAATTTTTTTTTATTTCAGGCCTTTTATTTAGTTTTTGTAGGTATTCTACCCCGCATAGTCGCCGATTGAGCCCGGTCAGTTTCTTTCTTCCTTGTTCTTTTTTTTTGGCTACGTCTAGGTACGTAGCATAATTTCTGACGCCCTGGCGTGGGACCTAGAGTTTATTTTAGTTAATTTTTTTTTGCTCCGATTTTTGTTGTTGTTAGTGCCTAAGTTCCTACATTATCCGCATTTCCCGGCCTGATACTACTTATGTTTCCGTCCCTTACGCTCGAACTTGTATTTATTTCTTTTCCTTATTTCTTGTGCGAATTCGATCTTCTTAAATTTTAGTCGGGGTTCCTTTCTTGATCGGTTAATATTTTTGGTTGGTTGGTTTCAAATTATTGGACTTGTGCTTTCGCCAATAATCCTAGTCCATTGAAAACGCTGGCGCCCAAGACTTTTTTTTCTCTTTTTTTCCTTTCTGTAAATTTTGTTCCCCCCATCTAGTTTAGAGTTGGTTATTTCTCTTATCTTTTTTTGATTCTACCGCCGGTCTTTTCGACGTTCTGGGTTCTAAACTGTGCTATGGGCCACCAAATCGTTTTGTTGTTGGTAGGACGCAGGGGATGAGATGCCATTTATTAATCCGTTGTTTCTTTTCTTGGTGTACCATGGCATATTGGCGCATTCATGTAAATCGGTTGCGAAAAACCGAGCTACAATACGAACTAGTATCTCGAGGCTTTGATCCCGAGGATAATGTCGACGAGTTACGCAGATCCGTACAGAGTGCGTACCGCATGGAACGTGAACCACGATTTAGTCCTGTTCTCGTGGAGCCTGATTTCGCTTCTGAACTGATAGCGGTTACGGCCGCTGTCTAAGAGCTAAAACAAGCTCTGGCTACATTTTGTGGGGACAAATCTTCACCTGCGTTTAAACGCATTAGCTCCTTATGGTTGCATACCGAACGACGCTGTTCGAGAATGTCTCCAACGCAGGAGAAACGCCAAAGCCCATAACCAATACTGCTGACCTTAGCTAATCTCCGCGGCTCCTTTGACACAAAAATAAAAAAAAAGTGCTAAACTATCTGTGCACTAGTGTCCGGGGCGACCAACGCCCATATTTATCTGTCCAAATCTTTGAAATTCCCTTGACTGGGCCGTTAGATTCAGGAGCCATTCGTATAATCAATGGTGGTCCTGGTTGGCACCGATTACGTCCTTTGAACCTTCTGCATAAGTGTTCTTCATCTTTGTGCTGCCTGGCCGAACAACCCGAAATGTCCCATCCTAGGTTTCGTCTCCTTTCCCATCACTCTCCAAGAGTCCGTGGTTACCCTTGACTACTGGTTATTCCCGATATCTCCCACCAACTTATACTCGGCATTGATTTTTGGCGGTCTATGCAGTGTGTACCTGGTCTTCTGGATGACAACTTTAACATTTCCTTTCTTGTTATCTCCACAATTTCGTGCACACACTGTGTGGTGAGTATTTTATTTAAGAGAAAAAGAGTGTATTTTTCGCGTAAATAAATTAATCTTTACCCGTAATTATTGTAGCTTCTTCCGTCGATCTACCTAACTACCAGTGGGATTGCTGCCCCGCTTTGTTATGGGAGGACACCACTGTGTGTTTTCTCCGTGGCACAAGATGGTCTGATGAGTTGTCGCTCCTTTCTATTGTAGAAGGGTGTACAGGTGGCGTGGTCTCCGGCAGCTACCATATTGGTTCGTATCTATTTATATCTAAACATTACTGGACTATGTTAGAATGTATAACCGTAATAATTGAGGCATTGTTTTTGTTCCGAATGACCCAGATTGGCGGTGACAGAATGATTATTTTCGGTGCTGGGGGTATGGATTGGTAATATTCGCGTAGTTAAGAAATTGGGGTTTTCTTTGTTGGGATTTCAAACTGCTGTTTTCTTGTTAAATTTGTAACTTTATTTTCTAATTAAGGGCTATGTGTTGGTACGCTATAATTACGCAAGAACTTTAGGTATGAAGCTTTAAGTTTACTGTGGAAATTACGAGCGGCTGTTTTTAGTGTTGAGTTTGGTTTTTTTGCTGTTGTTATTTAAAAGGGGTAGCGACCTAAAAACTGCAGCTCGCCATTTTTGACATACTTTTGTTGTTCTGCCGAACAGATGTACATTGGAGTTATTGAATTTTTTTTTGTTGGGGGTTTGGGGAATACTATGCTTTGTATATATTTTGTTAATTAGAAGTTTTGTGATTATTTTTATGAGTGTGTAATTTTTTTTTATTTCAGGCTTTTCTTTAGTTTTTGTAGGTATTCTACTCCACCCACTCGCCGATTGAGCCCGGTCAGTTTCTTTCTTCCCTGTTCTTTTTTTTTGGCAATGTCTAGGTACGTAGAAAACTTAGTGCCATATAACATACATGCACCTTATAGATTGGCACGAAAAGTATTTTCAACCTCTCATCTTTAGAGACTTCAATTATGAAGATGTACTCGAGTTAGTGAAAACAAAAGGAAGCAAAACACTATCTTTCCTAAGATTTCCATGTCACACTCAGGCCGTAGAACGTTTGGTGACAGTAACGGAAGTTTCTATGCAGGTATGCAATAAAACCTTCAGAGAAGTCAAAAATGTAGTCAAGAAAAGTGATGCCCAAGTTTGACACCAAAAGTGATTTTATTGTATCTTTCGACTAGTTCTATGTATCTTATATGTTTGATGTCACGCATCTTACTATAAAGTAGTATTCGCTTGTTCCCTATGAGTTGTTTTATTAAAAAAGCTAATAATTTATGTAGAATTTGTAAATAACACCCTCGTTCAAGTTTTATCCGTAAGTCAGCAATAGTAAATGTTTTCAAAATAAATGCGCGGGTACAAAGAAAGCGTTTAAAAATTAAATGCATTTTGTTATAGTCCCGCGCAACCACTATGAGCCACTACGACAGTTGGGAACACATACTAACCATGTACACAATATTGCACAACAAGATATTACGTCATATTTTGCCAAATTGTATCACATGCCAAATATGCTTATAGTGATTCAAGATGCACCTTAAAAAGATAAAATGTACTCATTTAAAAATGTGGAACTCTTCAAGATTTTGCGGTCATCCTTGCGCAGGGACCATACTCATCTTCGTCTGGGTGTTGTTGGGCGTGGGTTGGGTTATGCCCTCGTAGAAACCAGATTGCCTTGTCTTCCCTCTTCTTCGTTTGTAGCGGTACGATAAGGATACAGATAGGACACGATAAGAGGCAAAAGTAAGGAGGAAACCTACATCCTAAAAGAGAAAAGACAAAAGGGACGACACAGATAAACCTCACTCTTTGACGCCTTGTTGGCTAATGATCGTCGTGTCCCAAACCGTGCACTTCCGCCACTCCGCGTCTGCGCATTCTTTTGCGCAAACACAACTGTCCGCGAAATGACGAAAATTTAACAAGTCTATTTTTAAAATATTGGCGCGAATTCACTCACAAATTAAAACTTAAACCAAAAATGATACATAGCCGATTTTCGGCATGTAACAATTTGAATTTTCTTAAAGTACTTCAAACTCTGAAAACTATTACAAATGAAAATTTTAAAATAAAGAAAATTCCATATAAGGTCGCTCCAGCCTAATACACATCTGTCCAGCTCATACCGATGAGGTAAGGGTAAATTTCACTAAAAAAGACAATTGATGTCCCATACCAATTACTAAGTCATGTGAGGCACTTGGGCTTTGATTTTTTATATTGTGTAAGTTTAACCAGAGACAAGTTGTTCCAGCATTTAGAAGCAGAATATTGCTGTACTTGACAGTACAAAAACTATTGAAGGCGCCTAAAATCGTCATTTCGGTAACCGTCCCAATCTATAATTTCAAAGTTCAGTTAATCCCAAACTCGATAGGTAAATAATTTCAGCCTTAGCTAGGGTCTAATATATCCATCAAAAACTGTGTTAACACCTTGTTAATAATGGCCAGTTCTGGAATTTGATTATGATTGTAGAATCGACATAATTATCTCGTCCCAAGCTTTTTGCGTCAGATCGGTAACGCTACATGATTCATCACACCACCTAGAAACTCCCTGAGTTGACGCGCAAGAGCAATTAGAGCGTTTGTTATGATTGTTTAGTGTCAAACAACAGGAAAGTTCCCTTTTTTTCATAGTTTAGGACTGCATTGCAATTAAATTGGATTAAACGCTAGCGTACTTTTATTAGTAATCAATTCGATAACTTAAGATTACTGAGATTTAAGTGACCTGCGTGTATCAACGTGATTTCCTATAAACGCAACTGGAGTACGTAAATCATCACCTAAAAACTAAAATCGCAAGTTGTTCGTTGCCCTAGAACCTAGATGGTTTACATTTGAAAGTGTTTCATCATTTCGGTAAGTTTGATAAAATTTTAAAGTATTACCGAAATGACGAGTTGTTACCGAAATGATTATTTTTCTAATTTCTGCCTTGCGTTATATGTAAATCTCGTTTAAAATGTTTTATAATACATTTTTAGTACATGCAAATAAATGAGCCAACGATTCAAAAGTTAAATGATAAATTGAAGAATGGTAAAGAGACCTATTTGCAAAAGCGAGTATAGCAAAATCAACAGGAGAAACAGCGTTTTAAAATTAAATTACGGAAAAAGAATGAAGTACGATTGAAGGATAAAATCTACAATACAAATGAAGATATAAATAATACGAACAAAGGATTGATGAAAGGATTGAACAAAATTGAAAATATCATATTGCCTACAGCCCGGACAAACAAAATTCCTAATACTGATAAAAAAATAAGCGAACGCCTAAATCTAAGAAAAAGTCAAACACAAAATTTGTTGATTACAAACGAAAATGTATCTGAGATAGAGTAAAGAAGTTTAGAACAACAATGACTGCCAATCAAGTAGAAGAGAAAAGGCAAAAGGACAAAGAAAAATACAGATTAAAAAAAGAACGGGGTGCAATAAAAATATAAGCTAGGACAACGAGAACAAAGGAAAAAAAGAAAACCGTGGAGAGAAGCAAGCTTGAGGTACAGAAAGAAGTTAAAAACAAGGTGTGCAACAGATACATATTTGGACAAAAATTCTCCACCTTAAAGCGATGTTGAAAAGAATCCTGAAAATGATCAGGAAGGAAATGCACCAAACAAACAACCAAATTTAAATTTGTCAAGGAGAAACGTGGTAGGAGAAAAGTTAAACGAGATAGGGCAGCATGTTACAGAAAATTGAAGAAAGTACAAGAAAAAACTTCAGAACTTGAAAAAAAAGTTGATAAGTACCGAAAACAAATTTACAGATCTAGAACTGTTTCTGCAAAAGGAAGTCCGGTTTCTAGAGTAATTAATATTCAGTGAAGTATTAGAAGATCAAATGTCGGAGAACGTACAGCAAGCTAAAGAACACACAGAAAAATTTAATTTCGATGATTACAAGCGGTAAAATAATACGAAAATATAGAATGAATGGAAAAGACAGAAGAATTATTTCATATAAGATGCACAGAAAAAATTACTCAAGTATGAATTTATCTCAATATGAAAAAAAAATAACAAATAGCTTTAAGAGCAAGCAATCAGAAATTCAATAACAGAATTCTTAGAAAGAGATACAAATTCAAAAATGTGTCCTGGAAGAAAGGACTTAATACAAAAAGCAAAAATTAAGAAACAAAAGAAAGTTTTATTAGATTTTATATAAATAGGTACAACAAATATATTGAAAGCGGTAGACATAAGATTTCTTATAGTACTTTTTGGAGAAATAAGCCATTTTAGGTATTTAATCCAAAAGTAAAAGATCTAGACACATGTACATGCATGAAAACATTGACTTTATTGTTAAAAAAATGTACTATGCCTTCCTGATAAAACAAAAACGTGCGGAAGATATTATTTCAGAGCTTGTTTGAAACCCCGCAAATATGGAATGCATCTTAAGGACTTGTCTGAAGTGCAATAAACAAACTAATTGCAGAAAATCAAAGTCACTTAGAGCAAAAACCGAATTATTTCCAGTGTGAGACTGCATCTGAAGAAAGGGACATTAAGGACAAAGCTACAAAAATACGAAATACAACAAAAAGGGGAAAAAGTGCAACAATAAATGGGTTATTGAATCTTTTAAATAAACATGTTACATGCCAAAATTTGGCAATGTACATTTTTAGAGTTAGCTTTAATTTGTAAATAAATTCCCGCGGATATTTTTAAATTAAAAAGTGACAATTTCCATCGTCCCCGAGTCGCGCCTGCACAGAGTAAATGGCTTAGTGCGCGCGGTGTTATAAGACGCCATTAAGCGACGACACCTGAAACCAAGAACATCTATATGTGGTGTGTGTGTCTTTTCTCTTTTTAGGTATGTAGGTTCCTTTATCTTTACCTTCGTGTACCTCTACCTGATGTTCCTTTATTCCTCTACGAGCATAGAGTTTTAGGATGGACGGATTGGCAATTTGAAATTCAGCAATGGCGTAATCTACCCACAAACATGGACTCTGAGATTTAGCTACAAAATACTATCTAAGTGAGTAATCTGTTTTACTTATATAGTGTAGGAACTTTGACTTTAAATGTGCATGAAAATTTGACTACTGCGTTATACTTAAAACGTGGTAATACGTGTTATAGGTATTACGCGGCTTTAACAATTGCGCAATAATATAACAATTGCCCGCAATTGTTAAAGCCGCGTAATACCTATAACACGTATCACCACGTTTTAAGTATCACGCAATAGTCAAATTTTCATGCACATTTAAAGTCAAAGTTCCTACACTATATAAGTAAAACAGATTACTCACTTAGATAGTATTTTGTAGCTAAATCTCAGAGTCCATGTTTGTGGGTAGATTACGCCATTGCTGAATTTCAAATTGCCAATCCGTCCATCCTAAAACTCTATTCTCGTAGAGGAATGAAAAAATACCAGGTAGAGGTACACGAAGGTAAAGATAAAGGAACCTACATACCTAAAAAGAGAAAAGACACACACACACACACACACACACATACCACAGATAGATGTTCTTGGCTTCAGGTCTCGTCGCTTAATGGCGTCTTATAACACCGCGCGCACTAAGCCATTCACTCTGTGCAGGCGCGACTCGGGGACGACGGAAATTTTCACTTTTTAATTTAAAAATATCCGCGGGAATTTATTTACAAATTAAAGTTAACTCTAAAAATGTACATTGCCAAATTTTGGCATGTAACAAACAATTGCTACAATTCCAAAGACACGTTTCTACCATTAATCATCAAATGAATACAATGCAAGACAAAAAGAACAATATAGCTTCTGACGAAATCATTATTCAGATTGATTTTTCTTAGAATTATTTAACAAAATATACGACAGAAATACAATCCATGCACTTTGGTGCATCAAAACACCAAATTGCTCTTCATACTGGAATTTATTATATTCGAGATCCACACAATAATAAGATTCAAAGCCGATGCTTCTGTTCGGTTAGTGACAATGTGGATCATCAGTCTTATGCAGTTTGGGCACATCCACATAATATTTTACTGGATTTGAGTACGAATTATTCAAATACTGCGACACTTACGTTTTTCTGTTGGTCCCACATCACAGTACAGAAACAGAAACAACTGCTATCTTTGTATGATAAAAATTCCGTACTATTTCAAAAATATTAAGAAGATATCATAGAATTTCAGTGAAAGTGGCCACGGCAAAGAACCAGTGGATGGAGTAGAAGGAAGCTTGAAGCAAATAGCTGATAGTATGATGCTTCGGGGCAATGATATCTCGTCAACAAAGACTTTTGGTGAAAAACTAAAAGGTGGTTCCATAGACATTTGGGAAGTTCAAAGTAATGAAATTGAGAAAGTGAAAAAGAAGTCCCAAAAAAGTTGCCTTCAGTTACAAATATAATGTCCATCCGTCAGCTGACTTGTAGCAAAGAAGAAGATACAAAGTTGTTCCTGAGAAAACTAACATGTCTCCAGTGCGGCTATGGAGAAAAATGTCGACATTTCAGTTCGCAGCCCGCTCAGGTAAAACTTTTAAAAGTCAAAACAAAAAACCAAAAGCAGACCCACATGGTGCAAATATGATTAGTACCATTACAAATCTGAATGTCAGCAATGAACAAACTTTGCAATTAGATCAAACTGCGCATGATAGTCGTATTCTTTTTATAATTTTAAGAAATAAGTATTTAAATCTTCTTGAGCAGATGTTCTTAACATAACCCTAGATACTGAAAGTAAGCCAACAATGTTACGTGGTAAGCCAAAAATAAAAGTGATCTGAGATATTATGTTGACACCTGCAAAAATATTTCTACAGAATATTCAATATACTGATAGCAGTATCAATTTCAAATATTTGACAATCATTGTGTATTTTCAGTACCGTTTTAAAATTTTCCTTAATAAATTATAAGGTACTAACCAAACTACATCGATGACATCTTATCCAGAGAATAACGCTGTGGAAGATGATCCTCCTCGAAAAGACAAAATGGCGCCAAAAAATATTCAAAATTTTGGGACGTATGTTTCTCGTGTTGTAATAATATAACAAAGGATACAATCGGCTATAAATGCAATATTTGTAGAAGGACGTTGTTACATGCCAAAAATGGCAATCTAGCATGTTTTAGTTTTAGATATAATTTAAAAGTAAATTGCCGCGTATTTTTAAATGAATAACGCTAACTTCCGTCGTCGCTGGCGTTCGCGCCTGCGCAGAGTGAATGCAGGGATGCACGAGTGTCGAAAGCATTACTAGGCCACGTGACGTAAACGAAGAAACAACTATCTGGAGTGGTGTGTGTTTTCCTTTTAGGAACAGGTATGTAGGTTCCTTGTACCTTACCTTTGTTGTGCCTGTTACCTTATATTCCTTTCGACCCCCTACGAGTGCAACAGAAGTTACGTTAGGACGGATGCAAATCTGATATTTAACAATGGCGTAATCCAACCTACAAATCACCGTTGGATTCCGAGATGCCACCACCTGAGTAATTTGATTTTATTTAAATTGTACTTGCAAATTTGACTTAAATAGCGATTGCATCACTCATAAAGCGTGGTCGGTATATGTTATAAAATGACGGATAAAATATGCCGCGTGTAAGTATAACAATGTCCCACTTACAATGTATTTAGAAGCATAACATATCGATAGACACCTTTATAACCAATAATAATCAATTTAAATGTAAATCATGTCTTGAAAAACTTTTGTAATTTTCAAAACAATATATTATTATAACGTGATATGAATTTTTTAATCACAAAACATAACTGTGAAGTATTTCTGTTCTTCATGGTAGTTATCAAAACGTTACTTGGACAATGTTTTGTTATTTCGGTAATATAGTATCATTTCGGTGACACGGTAGTTTTTCAAATTTTTCTTTCACGTGGAGGTTTTAACCTTAACGATTTGCCAACTACCTGTTAGTCTATAAACATTCTAAACTAAATTAAGCTAAAGGACAATTTTTGCATGGCTTTAATGGCATTTCATCACCAATTTAAAACAATGATAACGAAACAGTATCGCTTTATGGGGGCAATTATGTTATTTCAGTCCCAATTTTTTTCAAAGTACAATGTAATACCTTTTGTGCCCAAAACTATTTTTTATGAAATATATACATACAAAGAAAAACCACATAAAATACTTATAAATGTACATTTTATGGGTAACCAAAATGCGCCATTTTTGTCACCTGATCTACATAAAGAAGTAGTAAAATGATATTTCCAATATAAAGTTGGCATCAAAGACCTACTCATAAGGATGTTAGCTTCATGTGATTAGATTTGATCATACTTGATCAAAATAAAAAACTTTAATCCTGAACCAATTGTTTACTAAAAAGAACCTCTTTTAAAATAAAATGATTTATACAAAAATTTGACCAATAACTGAATCAATCCATAGTTTTCAACTTCAGGTTTATCTTAATTATTTTTAGTCAAATACTTTACAGTATTATATAAGCTTGTTACACATATAGAGCTCCGACCTGTGCAGATCTGTTCAGGCTGATAACAAATTAATTACTTCTAAAAATGTTAGTACTCAAGTTTTTCGTTTTTTAAATTACATATGCAAGTTTCAATTTATGTTAGGCAGATCTCGAAAATAGTTGTGTTTACATCACTTGTACTAAAGCTGTTCGAGGCATTTGCTTTCAAAACTACATCTGTCAGCAGTATACTGCAGAAAAATATATGACGTCAGTAACACCTGTTGACGTTACTAACAATTCCTAATGAACCAAATAGTTGAAGCTTTTACAATATTCATGCTATTACGCATTAAAACAAATTACCGTGTTCCTAGTGTGAAACACATAAAAAGAACTTAAAGCTATCTATGAACCAAAAACTGCATTTCTCGCCTTGTTACAAGAAAGGATGAGATCTTCGTTATTTCATGCAAAGATCACAACGTTGCAGTGTGAACCAATTTCATACAAAGCAACTTCTACTAAGAAGTCGTTCCACGTGTCGAATCAAATACGGTGACGATACATTCTACAGCCGTTGTAATCCTGTAGATGAATTACGCCGCCTTACTTAGATAGTAGCATCTTTACATTGTCCTTGTTTGTCGTAGAAGTTTGTGTAACAAGTGTCGTCCGCTTAAAATTGCCTCCTAAATTTTATATCCTAAGAGTTGCATCGTAAGTTGTAGTAGTATACTTCGTCGCACTAAATAAATTATCTCAAATTAAACAAGTTAATAAACTTTATACGTTACCAACCGTTACTCAAAGATGTGCTAACTCATCGAAGTGGATTCGCAAATTGCCGGCCTGCAATCAATCTAACATACATGTTGTTGCTTCTTCCACGTATGGCCGACTGATTACAAAACTAGCTCGGGCGGCCGAGGCGTCCGGGGGCCGGACGTCAAACTGATTGTAAATAGCTGTAGATGACACAGATATTTAACCACAAATAGAATACCAAAGGACGATGCGGCTTTGTTGAATGTAATTTACTATTGTTTTAATAAAATTGTTAAATTATTCTCGCAATTTTATGGAGGGATTTATTATCAAAAATAAAATTGTTAAATTATTCTCGCAATTTTATGGAGGGATTTATTATCAAAAATAAAATTGTTACACTACCCCTTTCCCAAAAGAAAAAAAATCTTTTTTTAACAAAGAAAAATTTAAGTAAAACAAATACAAAAGATTTTTTTTTTTACATATATACTAGCCTTTTCTACATTCTTAATTATCATTACAAATTCTTATGAACCTATTAAAACGAGAGGGACAAATATCTACAAATTTGAGTGTGTCGGTAACTACGTGTACCAAGCGTCCATAGGGAGACAAAATCGGGGAGTCACAATCGGCGTATGTCAAAATTGAGAGAGGTCAAATTAAAAAGTCAAACACTCCACGGGACAAAAAAATTAATCAAAACCTAAATTTAAAGTAACCCTTTAACTAGAGTTTTCTTACTCCTACTAGGCTAGTATCTACTAACTATAACTAAACACATTACAAATTATCTTAATTTTTAAAAATAAAAACTCCACTTCCTGGAGCTCAAGCAACTCTATCAACAAAAAAAAAGGAACGCTACCACATCAAAATAGCATAACTATTCAAAATATTATCATTATAAAGTGATAATCAAAAGGGTAACCTAACTAATAGGTCTAAATTCAAAATATTATTATCACAAGGTGATAATCAAAACTAAGGTAACCTAACCAACAGGTTACTTACAAAAATCGAATGCAAAATATTATTTTCACAAGGTAATAATCAAAACTAAGATAACCTAACCAACAGGTTACTTACAAAAATCGAATGCAAAATATTATTATCACAAGGTGATAATCAAAACTAAGGTAACCTAACTAACAGGTTACTCACAAAAATCGAATTCAAAATATTATTATCACAAAGTGATAATCAAAACTAAGGTAACCTAACCAACAGGTTACTTCGCAAAAATCGAATTCAAAATTGAACCAGTTAGGGCTGTAATCTCCTACACCCTACTGATTATCCTATCACTAATTTTCAAACATCACATCCTATTAGTGATGGATCAAATGGTGAGGTTCACCGTTCAAACCTCCGACCTTATCAAACAAAAATTTCTGTAAGGTCCAAAATAAGGAAAAGAATAAGTCAATATTCTCTCTACCTAAATATGTAGAAATCAGGACTAGCAACTTAAATAGTCAACTTATTTCTACATTCTAATGATATCTTCGAATGATATCCTCTAATGATATCTTTTAAAGACATCTTCTAATAACATCTTCTAATAACACGCGACGAAACCAACCAGTATGCACACTAATGCACACCACAAAACTACTACCCAAAATCTTAACCACATGTTTCAATTATCAAACAAAATTTTCAAACAAAATAAGTTACAAAAGGACAGTCTCCATTTAGTATTAGTTAAACGATACTAAATCAAAAATCCGAACAAAACGAAGCAAACAACTATTGTTTTATTTAAGATCAAAGAAAGGACTAGACTGGAACTATTCGTCAAGATCATCATTCTCATCTGGATATGATGCTTCAACGGGTTTCAAGTCCTTAACATGCCATTTTCCGGCTTTTGTTCCATCCTCATTCTCTAATTCATACACTAAATTGGAATGTTTTTTACGAACTTTACTCAAAATGAACTTTGGAGCTAACTTAGCGGAGAATTTATCACTCGCACTCGAAAGTACCTTATTAGTTCTCCAAACGCTTTCTCCGACTTGGAATGAAATGTCTCTTCTTCTAAGATTGTAGCGTTTACTCGAACGCTGATAAGCTACATGTAAATTTTCACGGACATTCCCAAAAATATCAAACAAAGGTTGACGATCCAAAACATAAGAAGGTCTACTACTTGAAACAACATCTACATTCTCACCGGGTTCAAGATTGTTACTATATGCTTTTCCACTTAAGGGTACCTGACGACCAAAGACTAAAAAATTTGGAGAATAGTTGGTGGATTCGTGTTTTGCTGAATTAACTGCGTACTGAATTTTTGCTATTTCATTATCCCATGTATCATGTTCTTCGACGTAAGAACGGATGGCAGTACCAACTGTCTTATTAATTCTTTCCACAAAATTACATTGAGGAGCATAAACAGCATTGTACCAAATCTTTTGGATTTCGTACCTTGCACACAAAGCTTTAAAAACACGTCCAATCAATTGTGGACCATTATCACAAATAACAAATTGTGGTACACCGTAGACAAGAAACACTTTTTCTTCCAAAAACTTTTCAATCAAATGTGCCTTGGCACTGCGCAAAGGTTGTAAAATCGAATACTTCGAGAACCAGTCACCAACAACTAAAAGCCATTTATGTCCGCGTTTGGAACGAGGGAACGGACCCATCAAATCTAAAGCAATGGTTTGGAATGGAAGTCCAACCTCTTTTTCCTTTCCCATCATGCCAAGGGGACCTTTATTGAGTGGCTTTTGAGCACCACAAATCAAACACTTCCTACAAAATTTACGTACATCAAAGATCATCTTTGGCCAATAATATAATTCTTGGACACGAGACAAAGTTTTTAAAGAACCAAAATGTCCTGCTGTAAGGGGGTCGTGACAGGATTTAATGACGTCTTTACGCTGAGATTTCGGTACTAAGTGCTTCCACTCTACAATATTCGCCGAATGCGGTAATTTGGAAGGAATAAACTTAAAAATGAACCCATCTTCCACTTTCCATTGTGGGTAGCTTTTGGGTGACGACAAAATTTTCTTTCTCAAAGATTCATACCACAAGTCTACATTGTCAAGTTTGATCTCTACTAAATTAACTTCTGGATTTTCTATAGGAACGCCGCGACTAAGACAATCTGGAACTATATTAAATTTTCCTTTCCGATGTACCAAATCAAATGAATGTTGCCTTAATCGAACAGACCATCTGGCAAGTTTTCCAGTAGGATTCTGAAGATTACTCAACCAAAGTAACGAAAAATGATCAGTGACTACTGTGAATCGAATACCTTCCACCCACGGACGAAATTTCTCAATTGCAAAAATAACTGCTAAACACTCTTTTTCTGTGGTGGAATAATTGCGCTCTGTACGGCTCAGGGTTTTACTTGCGTACGAAATTACACGCTCTTCTCCTTTTATATTTTGTATCAAAACAGCTCCTAACCCAGTGTTGCTGGCGTCACATTCAACAATAAAGGGTGCCGAATAATCTGGCTGTGAAAGAAGAGGTGCTGAAACTAATGCTTGTTTAATCAACACAAACGAATTTTCTGCTTCCGCGCTCCAATTTAGTTTGACCTTTTTTCTTCTTCTTAATGAGATCATTAATAGGCGAAACTAATGACGAGAAATTCTTTATAAAGCGACGATACCAACTGCACATTCCTATAAACCTCTTAATTTCTGTCGTGGTTTTCGGTCGAGTAAAGTTAACCATAGCCGATACTTTATCGGGGTCTGTGCGAAGTGAATTTGAACCTACTATATAACCCAAAAATTTAAGTGTTTTTTTGAAAAATTCACATTTTCCTATATTTATAGTAAGGTTAGCCTCTTTTAGACGTTGCTTAACCTCTGACAATAATTTCAGATGTTCTTCAAACGACGATGAACATAGTATTATGTCGTCCAAATAACAAAATACATGAGGTTCAAAACGTGGACCAAAAATCGCATCTACTAATCGCTGTTGAGTCTGCGCAGAATTCTTCAACCCAAATGGCATGCATGTAAATCTATATTGTCCTCGCGAAATAACACTAAAAGCAGTCTTATCCTTAGACGACTCACTAAGAGGGACTTGCCAAAACGATTTTCTCAAATCAAGTGACGAAATATAGTTCGCGCCTCTCAACATATTGAGAATTCTATCTACATTCGCAAGGGGGTACGAATCGTGAACAGTTAAGTCGTTCAAGGCTCTACCATCAAAACAGAAACGATATTCTCCATCTGCTTTTTTAACCAACAAAACTGGAGAGGACCACGGACTAGTACACGGTTCTATAACTTTAAGTCTAAGCATGTCGTCCAACTCATCATTCAATATCTTGCTCATATATGGTGACATCACATATGGTTTCTTATGGAAGGGCTTGGCATTACCTGTATCTATATCCATTTCGATTAGGTTAGTACGTCCCAACCTATCATCGCTGCTAATTTCATTGAATGAATTTATAATCTCTTGTGCTTGCACACACTGAGCATCCGAAAGGTCATGCAAATCAAATAAGTAATCATTAGTGTTCAAAGGGATAGAAGATGAACCTAAATACACAATATTGTTCTCAATGTTACTCTGAATAAACCAATTATTGTTCCTAAAATCGGCAACTACACCAAATAATTTTGCAAAGTCACTACCGAATATAAAGGCATGAGGTAGGGACGGGACCACTAATGCATTAAGAATACGACAATCATTACCCACACAAATTGGTACATCAACAGAACCTAAAACAGACTTTATTGAACCATCAGCTGTAGTAATACCTGTTTTTGCTGAACTAAAAATTTTTAAGTCTAATTTTCTGATTATCGAAAGAGCTAAGGATCATACCACTGAGGTAGTGCATCCTGAATCTAGAAGACCGGTAATATCTCTATCAAGTAACTTCACCATAATGTAAGGTCGATTATCACACTGCTTTTCAATGAACAAGGAATTATTCCTAGGCTTCGTAGAGTTCTGACAAAAATTTTTTACAACTGTAAGCCATCTCGACCAATCGTCTTTACAAAAATATTTTTCTTGTTTACAAATCATAACTGTAGCCTTATGACGCGGAACAGAATGCCGACCACTATGCACCTGCAGCCTTACTGGTTTTTTGAACATTGTGGACACGACGTTGCTTTAACACCTTTTCGACCACATCCAAAACAAAAAATCTTTTTGGTTGCTCTACAATCTTTAAACCAATGTCCATTACGGGAGCAATTCCAACAAACAAAATTATTTCTCTTATCAGGACTAAAGGAATTGAAAACTGAAGACTCCAAAGTACTCTTATCCGCTACTGTTGTTTGAGGATTAACTAATTTGTTTTGAAAAACCCTACTCTTAACAGCACAAATTTTTTCACTCAACACGGGACGTTTAGTCTCAAATGGATGCTTAGAAGGACTACAAATCTTGTTGGGCTTACTAGAAGATGCAGAAACGGAGTTTAGTTTCATCAAAGAGGCTTCTTCTAACTTTTTGCACAAATTTACTAGGGTAGATACATCTTGAATGTCCGACAACGCAAGTGCTGAAATGTAATCAGGAATCAAATTTTTTCTTATCATCTTAACTTTAGTGACTTCTGCTGGCTCGTTAGTCAGTCTACTAAATAAAGTTTGCATATGCGCAACAAATAAAATAATCCTTTCGTCTTTACCTTGACGACGATGTCTGATTTTTTCCCAAATGTCATCATCTGAAAAACCGGGTAGAAAATCTTCCTTTAAACGTTCTAATAAAGAGTTCCAATCTCTCAATGAATTTTTTACTGTTCTAAACCAAATCAAAGCATCTCCCACAAAAAGTTCACATGCTGATCCAAATAAATCAGCTTCGGGTACCTTACGAGATTGTGCTAAATCACTAACTCTATCTAAAAATGAATATAGTTGTTTAGGGTCTCCTGAGAATTTTACGGGCCATGAACCTATAGGTAAAGAAGGTGTTATATACGAAATCGAATGGGTAGGCGCACTAGCAACTGAAGGAGATACTACAACAGACCGATCAAAATAGGTGGATTCTGTACTTTTATTGATTTTATCGTATAACTCAGCTTCTAGGGTTAGTATGGTTGCTACGGTCTCATTTCTGAACTTAATTGCTTCTTGGGAATCTATTGAAGGAATTTTCATACGCTTAACTCGACCAGAAAGGTGGATCAACCTTGAACAAGCTCTCCTAAAAATTGAATCTGATGAATCGCCTTCAAATTCGGACAAAACATTTCGAACTGACTCAACTGAAACAGAAATCTCTTTACTTTCCGTTGCAAAATCTACTTCATAACCCGAAAGGTCAATCAAACAACCAGGCTTAACTACTTCTTTAGCTAACAATCTTCCTAAAATTTTCCTTTTCTCCAACACTGGTCTCTCACTCACTACTCCTCTAATTTTCAGTTCATACTCCAGTTCCTCTTTAAGTAGACAAACAATTTGGAATTTTTCCGACATGATTGCAATAGCCTAATATTTTAATGAAATCAAACTGATAAATCTAAATAATTTGAACCTTACAAAAATTGTCAAAACAAATTCGGGCAACTAAAGGTAAAAGTCAAAAAGTGTATTTGGTAAAATAAAATTTTGCCAAAACAATATCAAAAAATATATATTGGGTCAAAACAGGATGAAAGTTAAAAATAAATTTGACTAAGGTAATTAATTGACTGAATGGGGGTTAACTTCTCAACCAAACTTATATCAAGAGCAAATTTAAACAAACAAATCTTAATGCAAAATAAATTTTGAGCAAACAAATTTCGAGCCCTACAAATTTTGAACAAACAAGTTTAGAAGCAAAACAAATTTGGAACAAACAAATTTCGAAGCAAAATAATTTTTGAACAAACAAATTTCGAAGCAAATTAATTTTTGAACAAACAAATTTCGAAGCAAAATAATTTTTGAACAAACAAATTTCGAAGCAAAATAATTTTTGAACAAATAAATTTCGAGGCCTAGACGTTGGGCGCTAGTGAAACCAACCTTTCTTTATAGAGTCTTGTACCACGTTGTGAGCAAGTATAACGAAGTCTTCCGACATAACTAGGGGTCTATTCCTTGGGCAGAGCTATGAGAAATGGGGGGGTAAGTCGAAATCTGTTTGTAGATCAAACTTAATCTAAACCAAATAGGCGCCACCAAGTCCTGACTTAATTATGATAATTGCATGGCATATTTCTAAGGGCGGATGTGGAGACCCAAAGAAAAAAGGATCGCCTTCGCTGACAAAAACCTGTCTTAATAAAGTAAGACGCAGCTCCTGAAAGAAATTGTAATAATTAAGTACATAAAAAAGTGGAACACTATTTGTGTCCAGCAAAAATACATAAAGAAGTAGTAAAATGATATTTCCAATATAAAGTTGGCATCAAAGACCTACTCATAAGGATGTTAGCTTCATGTGATTAGATTTGATCATACTTGATCAAAATAAAAAACTTTTATCCTGAACCAATTGTTTACTAAAAAGAACCTCTTTTAAAATAAAATGATTTATACAAAAATTTGACCAATAACTGAATCAATCCATAGTTTTCAACTTCAGGTTTATCTTAATTATTTTTAGTCAAATACTTTACAGTATTATATAAGCTTGTTACACATATAGAGCTCCGACCTGTGCAGATTTGTTCAGGAAGATAACAAATTAATTACTTCTAAAAATGTTAGTACTCAAGTTTTTCGTTTTTTAAATTACATATGCAAGTTTTAATTTATGTTAGGCAGATCTCGAAAATAGTTGTGTTTACATCACTTGTACTAAAGCTGTTCGAGGCATTTGCTTTCAAAACTACATCTGTCAGCAGTATACTGCAGAAAAATATATGACGTCAGTAACACCTGTTGACGTTACTAACAATTCCTAATGAACCAAATAGTTGAAGCTTTTACAATATTCATGCTTTTACGCATTAAAACAAATTACCGTGTTCCTAGTGTGAAACACACAAAAAGAACTTAAAGCTATCTACGAACCAAAAACTGCATTTCTCGCCTTGTTACAAGGAAGGATGAGATCCTCGTTATTTCATGCAAAGATCACAACGTTGCAGTGTGAACCAATTTCATACAAAGCAACTTGTACTAAGAAGTCGTTCCACGTGTTGAATCAAATACGGTGACGATACATTCTACAGCCGTTGTAATCCTGTAGATGAATTACGCCGCCTTACTAAGATAGTAGCATCTTTACATTGTCCTTGTTTGTCGTAGAAGTTTGTGTAACAAGTGTCGTCCGCTTAAAATTGCCTCCTAAATTTTATATCCTAAGAGTTGCATCGTAAGTTGTAGTAGTATACTTCGTCGCGCTAAATAAATTATCTCAAATTAAACAAGTTAATAAACTTTATACGTTACCAACCGTTACTCAAAGATGTGCTAACTCATCGAAGTGGATTCGCAAATTGCCGGCCTGCAATCTAACATACATGTTGTTGCTTCTTCCACGTATGGCCGACTGATTACAAAACTAGCTCGGGCGGCTGAGGCGTCCGGGGGCGACGTCAAACTGATTGTAAATAGCTGTAGATGACACAGATATTTAACCACAAATAGAATACCAAAGGACGATGCGGCTTTGTTGAATGTAATTTACTATTGTTTTAATAAAATTGTTAAATTATTCTCGCAATTTTATGGAGGGATTTATTATCAAAAATAAAATTGTTAAATTATTCTCGCAATTTTATGGAGGGATTTATTATCAAAAATAAAATTGTTACAAATTTTAAAAATAAAGTGCTGTGCATAGGCAGAAACACAAATTGTTTAAGAGACCGTACAATATAAAAATTATGTTAGATCACACAAAGATTATACTTTATTTTTTGAAGTTTTATTAAATGGCATTGTCCCATTACGTGAAATTTACCGGTAAGCGTTTATCTTGAGCTTTTTTATCGGAGTTATAATATAATGATGGCCAAATGTTACCCAATTTTTTTATATATCAAATTCTTAATAATGACACTTTCTTAAAATCTGATTCTTAGTTTGCTAAGACCCTGTACCATATTTTAGATAATGATAATGCATGGCAGGATCGCTTTCGACTACACCAAAAAATGGCCCGACTGCAAAATACGAACATACCATCCTGATGGCTACGGTACTAAAAATAGACCAGATCAACGCCATGCACAGCAACACCGTCATGCACGAAATACGCGACATAGCACAACAACAAGACTTAGACATAGTACTTATACAGGAACCTTACACGATCAAACGGAAAATCCCTGGAATGCCGGTACGGGCAAGACAAATCGTCATAGGAGAAGTACCAATGACAGCCATAATACTCTTTAACGAGGACATTACTGCAACAATACAAAAATACAGTAACGCACACTGCATCTGCATAGAGATCTCAACTAAGCACGTGGGAACTTGGATAATAGCCACGAGCTACTTCCAATTCAGTCATGACCCAGAACCATACATTGAAAATCTTACAAACATAGCACGCACATACAACAACAAAAACCTACTAATAGCAGCAAACGTTAATGGAAAATCTGCACTCTGGCACAACGACACAACCAACGAGCGAGGGAGAAGGTAGAAAATATGATACAGCAACTACAATTGGAAATACTAAATTGCCCAAACAACCCATACACATACAAGAACAGAGCAAGTGCACAAACAAACATTGACATAACGATCACAAACGGTACAGCACAAGGTAAAATTCAGGGATGGTAAGTACACGATGGCGTTACAATTAGTGACCACGATCTAATCACTTTCAATATACAAACACACCAAACACACATCGAAGAAAATAACAACACACACAAACGAAAATACAACACAAAAAAGACAGACTGGGACAAGCTACGAAACGAATTCACTCCACCTGCACCAATACAACCAGACGAGAATGTACACGAGTACGTCAAAAAACTACGAAACACAATACTAAAAAGCTTGAAAAAAGCAATACCACAACAATCCACGCAACAAAAACTGAAAACAGTACAATGGACAAGCGAACTTTAGACACTCAAAACACAAGCCAGGAAAATATACCAAAACTCATTGACACCACACAAACGAGAACACAACCTAAACATATACAGAACATTGAAAAACATATACCAAACGATACTCATCGAAACACAAAGAACGACATGGAATACTTTTGTAGAAAGACACCTGCAAGTTGACGCCTGGGGAATTCTTTACAAAATTGTCAAAGATAAGATTAAACCTTCAACAACATACTCGACATTAATCAAACCTGATGGAAACGAAACCACAAACTGGCATGAAAGCGCGACACTCCTTATCGAAACCTTACTGCCACAAGATAACAGGAACGATGAAACACAACAATACGAGGAAAAACAACAGACGGTAATAACACAAAACAACAATTGAAACTGACCCTGGAACAGAAATGAGGATATATCACCCTTCACGGAGGAGGAAATCCTTATGCTATCTGTACAGGACGAAACAAGAAAGCACCAGGACCGGACGGGATTCAAATTGAAGTACTAAAAGCGCTAAAGGACAAACTAATACCAACGCTGACTAAACTATACAACAAATGTTTACGACAAACCATCTACCCTAACTTATGGAAACAGGCAGAATTAATCATCATTCCGAAAGGGAAGGACAAAGATCTCAAACAAACGGGATCTTACAGACCTATCTGCTTGTTAGACACTATTGGGAAAACATTCGAACGACTCCTACATAACAAAATTCAAACACACAGACAAACAATAGGCTTATATCCAACGGCTTCCGAAAAGGACGCACAACAGAGGACGCCATCAACCACGCACTAAATACTGTTAGAAACTCACAACACAAGTACGTAACACTAATCATGATCGACATAGAAGGGGCTTTTAACAATCTCTGGTGGCCCACATTATTTAGTATACTTATAAACAAAAATTACCCACAACAACTATACCATATACTAAGAAGCTACTGTAGAGACAGATACGTCACATTACAAGGCACACACACACACAATAACGACACATACTAGCAAGGGATGCCCACAGGGCTCTGTCTGCGGCCCCATCTTCTGGGACATTGTTATTGAAAATCTACTGGAGAAACTGGATAATGTTGGAGAGGTGTCGTTTGTAGTGGCGTACGCAGACGACATCTTACTAGCGGTGGAAAGTGACTCCATGAGGGAACTCGAAACAAACGCAAACAAAGCACTACATACAGTACAGAAATGGTGTACAGAAAACACAATGAGTATTGCCCCACAAAAAACAACCTACATAATCATGAAAGGAACCCTCGCACGAGACCCAAACATAAAACTACACGACTTCAAAATCAAACGAGCAAAATCCACAAAATACGTAGGGGTAATACTCGACGAAAAACAAAATTACGAACAGCACATAAAGACCGTAAGCACAAACGCCACAGTCACAATGCATACAATAGCGAGCCTAGCACAAAGACAATATAAAATACCACTCCAATGCGTAAGACTTTATCTCAACAGCGTACTTGCGGCCATGATTTGTCATGCTGCAAGTGTCTGGGCGGATATAACAAATTATATAAAACCCACATCGAAAATAAACAGCGCACAACGAACAGCACTCATACAATTGACAGGAGCATACAGAACAGTCGCACACGACGCACTTTACGTAACACTCGGGACATTACCATTAGACTTAAAAGTCAAGCAAAGAGCAGCAACATATTGGTTACACAAAAATGAACCGGACAGAATCGCACAACTTCTCAAAACAAATAACATAAGGACAAAGAAACAAATAAAGGACAAAATACTTGACGAATGGCAGACACGATGGACAAACAGCAGCACAGGAAGACGAACTCTAATACCGAACATAAGAGAAAGACTGAACACAAAACACATCATACCGACGCAAGGACTAATACACTTTATAACAGGACCCGGACCGTATCCAACATACAAATACAGAATGAAATTAATGGACGGCAACCAATGCACATGCGGACAGGTAGGAACGCCTGTACACTTAGTATTAAACTGCACAGAATTACAGCAAGAACTACAAACTGATAGACGAGCACTACAATGTATGAACATTAAAGACATGATTTGGAACGAAGACAGCTTCCCACACATAAACAGAGCTGCACAAATAACAACGACAATACTGCACAAAAGACGCCTCGAAGAGAACAATTAAACTAATACAATTAATCCCGGAAGTGACTAATTTACCGGAAGTGACATATAACCGGATGTGATAAGTGCTACGGATGCCAGGAGTAAATACTCTTCAGGAACCGCGCACTCAACGGACTCAAAATGCCTAGTGCATTGCAACAATGAAAGCCAAAAACATAAGATATGCACCAATAAGGGCATATCGATTAGGTATAATTAGTCGTAAGAAATTACTAACCTACTGGTGGAAAATAACCTAGTAGATTAAGGCTTTTTACTAACAATAGAATAAGAGGTATCAAATAACCAATATGAGGCAAAAAGTATCAAACGATATCTTTTAGAATTAGTGTAGATCGTATCAAAACAAATAACATTAGAATAAGGTATAGACCAAAACTCAAAAAATAGCACGTAAGAAATCATAAAATGTAATGTACATATAAAATTGTAGTAAAATAGGTAAAGTAGCACAAACTAACTTTTTGAAATAACAAATAGCACTAACACTAAACACCAAACAACACCTACACTGCCTGCGTACTGGGATCGCAAAACATCATGAACACTCACGCACAAACGCACATAACCTGCACACATAACACAACAAAGACACAAACCACACAAAGTGCCCGAGTCGCAAAGCTTGCGATTCATCCGTGATTTCCGGCTGCCGATGGTTACGGAGCACGCAAATAGGCCAAGTCGTAGCCAATGATCCAGATTTCCGGCTGCCGATGGTCGGGATCAAAGGCAAAGACTTGTATGAACACAAGCGCTACGCTAATTCCAACTTCAATGGCACAATCACACACACACAAGCACGCGCGCGCGCGCACACACACACACACACACACACACAACACACACACACACACACACACACACACACACACACACACACACACACACAAAACAAAATAAAGTACCAGAGTTGCAAAGCCTGCGTGTATCCGGGATTTCCGGCTGCCGATAGTCACGGAGCACGCAATACAGGCCAAATCGAAGCCAACGATCCCAATTTTCGGCTGCCGATGGTCGTGAGCGAAGGCAAAGACTAACAGAAACAAGCAATAAAACGACAAAACCAATGGTACATATACAAATACACAGATCCACAAACAAACACACACGTACCCACATACAAATGCAAACACGACACACTACGTTCAGTACAACAACAATCATATTACAAACCAACACCAAAATAAGTAAGTGCTGCCTCCTCGTGGCAGGGACGGTAACGAAGTCTAGGTCACAGACAGACTGGAAAAGGGGTGAGCAATAACCGTTGAGGGACAGCAGATGCCCTGGGGAACACATAGACTCTGCGACTATAGTAACGGAGTAAGGGTGAACCATATCCAGAACAACTGCAACAACTCAACGGTGCACACAATGTCTCCACGCTGCAAGACTGGAATAAAAATCCTATACACGGCTAAAGCACCAACGTAATCACACACACTACACTAACTCTAAAAACCCGGTCTATCTTAATTGTTAGACGATAGACCAAACAAAACTGTTAGTAAATAAATAATAAAAAAAAATACACCATATTTTAGCAAATATTTTTCTTAAATTAATTTGTTTTTAATTAGACTATCGACATATCGTATTTACGTTCTTTTGCTTAGCAATTTCAAAGCGGAAACACATCCTTTATCTACATTAGCCCTGACCAAGTTATAGGTAACTTACAGTGAAAATTAAATCCAACATTTGAATTTTCTTTTGCGCTTGAGTTTTCATTTGACCTAAAAATAAATATAATAAATTTAGATATGCATGATTAATCTGATAAAGGGTTAGTGGAAAATGACTCTTGTTATATATTCGTGAAAATCGTTAGTTCGGTTTTTTTAGTATAATGGATTATGCAAATCCAGCAAATCTTTTGATCTATGTTACTGAAAATAATATTAAATGTAAATAGAATAAACGTATTTTAAAGTTTTCTTATTGAAAAAAACGTAAGTAAGGGAATTTATTTTCTAATTTTCAATATTGTCAACGTTAGCACTAAATTTATTTAAAGTTTACACACTGCTTTTACTTAATTAGAATTAATGTAAAGTTAACGAGATATTGATTAGCACTCCCTTGACGATAACAAAACAACCCTGGACAGTGTCAACGTAGTTTGTGCCACTATCGTACGAAATAAGGGAAATTGCGGGTACCAGAGACAGTGTATTAAACTCTTCTGGCCATCATCACCATCATTGTTCTTGGCCAAGCTCTGTTATATGTGGATTCCTAGGTTTACGTTTTCTTAAGTATACGTGCGGTGGACCAAGTACGTAGTTTAGTTTTACAATCGTGAGAAATATTTCCTTTCTGTCTTACGACGCTTTACACTCGTTCAAAAAAATGAAAATCTTCTGTAGGCTCTTCACACCATGCACAAAACAGAATGAAGTTGTAGATTAGGTACACGACTTTAGTGCTATATTTTAGACAAGGTATTTCATATTACGGCGAGATTCTGTTCCTGTTTAAACCTGTGTGAATTTGTAGATAGAAGACCTTACATGTGGTTTTCCAATGCTCCACCCGAAGGTACTACATTGACCAGGAAGCGAGTTTTTTTTTACCTGAAAAATTTGAAATTTTGCCGAATCCTTGCTGTTACAAGCAAGGTAGGAATCTTTAACGTGCTTGTCAACACTCACACACGGGACCTCCATTTTACCTCTCATCCGAACGAGGGTGTATTTTTGTGAAAAATGCTCGCCAAAAATTTTTTTTCTAGCGAACCGTGTTGGGCGTAGTAGTCACACGCCACAGAACCGCTTCACTCTACCGCAGATTTCTAAAATACCTTTAATCGACTATACCCTTCCCCTTTTATTCATGAAGTCTGAATCTCTCACTTTATGCCATTTGGTGATGTCTGTTTTTGTTCCCATTTTCTATTAATCTTCGGTCTGCAATATTTTCTACAATGTTTCTTTTCCGATTATTGTTATTTTTAAAGAGGGAGTTAGGGAAGAACCATCAAATGCTACTTCGAATTGACATTGTCACACAAGAAATTAAAACATCTTTCTTTTCCGAAGCTGACAAAGAGTGAAAAAGTTTGAATTTAAACTACTTATTGAAGTGCGAGCGGTAATACTATGTCACTTTGGGCTCAATGTAGGTCATTCGACTAAAAACTACGGACTGCGTTGGTTTGTAGGTCAATCTACTAATAACAGCGTGACTGTGGATTCAATGTAGGTCAATCAAAGAAAAGTGGGTTACTTTGAACTCAAAGTACGTCAGCCGACTAAAAACAGCATTACTTTGAACTCAAAGTAGGTCAGCAAAACTGATGATGGTGTAAGTATAGTTGCCTAGCTTTGATAACCGCTTTGTTAGGAGTAAAAACTACGCCGCTTTGAACTCCAAGTAGGGCAAGCTTATGTTGAAAAATTTAAGAGTAATCAGCAAATCCTAGATTTAGATTGATTATCGACTCTGCAGAAATATGAATTAAAATATCAGTATTTTCAACGAACTTCGTTCGTTTATGAAATCGATTTGTCGTCCGTCTGTCTGTCCGTCCGAGGCCTTTCTAATGGTCGGACATCAATGTGTGATACATCAATCGATTCAGCTCGGTGTCCTGAGCTTAAGTTTTGATGTCAGTTGAAATCGGGCCACGGGGACGCCGTGCCCCCGCGATATTCCGTCGGGAAAATTAAAATTTCAAATAGGTCCAAAATTAATGTGCGATACATATTTGGACTCCCCTAACATAGCTGAGTCGAAATATGGTACCCCTCACAAAATCTGACCACGGATACCCGACCCCCCCCCCCGGAATTAATTTTTATTTTATCTGAATACTTATAATTATTACAACATAATAATTTTAATTTCTTTAAATTGTTTTAAAGTAAGTCTACATTTGGAAGTTCGTTGCGACAATGCCTTGCATTTTCAACTTGTTAATTCTGATGTATTACAATCTAGATATTGTAGGAATAATAAAATCTCCAGAAAAATAAATAAATCAGTCAGCAAAAATTTTAATGCTGATATATTGTCTAAACAATGATTGTAGAAATGACACATCTGCAGAAAAATAAATAAGTCTGGTCAACAGGCAGGATAATATTTTTATATTTATAAGAAGCGCAGTTACGTTAGGTTGACCCGAAAACTTATCAAACTTTTGCCTTAAAAATTGTCAAATTTTGATGCCTAAAAATAGTTAATTTTAGACCTTCAAAAAATTGTCAAATTTTGTTTCCCAAAATTGGAATAATTTGACTTACTAACTTACTTAAAAAATTGCGTTCAGGTCGCTTTTTGATGCGGTTCTTTTTCAACATATTTATTGTGGCCTGACGTATAGGGAATTTATATGCAGGGGAGGAACTAACAGCACTAGAACAGTAATCAGACATTGAGAAGCATGTTGGGATATCGTATACTTAGAGATGAGTTTAAATTAGCATTAAAATGCCTGAAAATTGGTAAGACACCGGGTACAGATAAGGTGCAAGCAGAAATTCTAAAAACCGCTGGACAAGCAGTAAGAGAACGTCTTTTCCAGCTTTTAAGCTATACGTGGGGTGCATGATATATATATATATATATATATATATATATATATATATATATATCGGGAACTGACAACACTAGTGGGGCTAATTGCGATCTAACGTTTTAACCTAAAGTTTGATATTTTTTACTTATAACATTTTGCCATATGAACACTATTTGTTTTGTTGTGATAGAGTTGAAAATTTCGTCTCGGTCAAAAAATGGAATTAACCTCATGAACATTTTGGTGCGGTGATTTTTTACGATTTCCGACGTGGATTATCTCCACAACAGTGCCTGAATCAACTTATTTCGACTGTTGGAGAAGAAGCTCCAACTAAAACTACTGTATATCGTTGGTATAGTGAATCCAATCGTGGTCGTAGTTCACTAGCGGATGAATTTAAAGAAGGTCGTCCAAAATTGGCTGTTGTGCCAGAGAACATCGATGCTGTGTGCGAATTGATAATTCAAGTACGTCATTAGACTTTGCGTGAGATTCATCATTTTTAGGCATTAGTATGACAAGTATACATTCGATATTGCATGAACATTTAGTTGTGAAAAAGCTATGTGCGCGTTGGATCCCACATAATTTGACAATCGCTCAGAAGCAGACACCTGTCGATTGGTGCAAAGAAATGCTAAAAAAATACGACTGCGGTGCATCAAATACAGTGTACAACATCTACACAGGTGATGAGTCTTGAATTTATACAAATGAGCCCGAAAGTAAACAGCAATCGACTGTGTGGGTCTTCCAAGATGAACGAAATCCAACAAAAGTTGTCCGCGCTCGAAGCACTTCGAAGAAAATTGTTGCCTGCTTTTCGGAATAAATAGACATTTCACGACTGTTGCTTTAGAGAATAGTAGAACAGTTACTTCTGCTTGATATACAACCATTTGTTTGCCATAAGTTTTCGGAGAAATAAGAAAAATAAACCGACCACGCAGAATCATTCTCCATCATGACAACGCGAGCTCTCGCACATTGGCTCAAACAAGTGACTATTTGAGCACTCAAAACTTCAAATTAATGGGTCATTCGCTGCATGGTCATGATTTGGCACCTAAGGAATTCTTTGTGCTCCCACATGTGAAGAACAAACTGCGTGGACAACGATTTTCGACACTAGAACAGGCGGTTGATGGGTTCAAAACTCATGTTTTGGAGATATCTCAATCGGAATGAAAAACATGCTATGAAAATTGGTTCCGATGTATGCAAAAGTGTATAAATTATCGTGGAGAGTATTTTGAAAAACAGTAAAGAAGTTTTCACACCTTAAGTTTTGTTTTGTTACTTATTCCCGATACATATCGAGCACCCCTCATATGTATGACACAGGTGAGATACCCAAAGATTTCAAACGTAACATTGTAGTCACTAATCCAAAAACAAGAGACGCAGATAGATGTGAAAATGTTGGAACAATAAGTTTGACAGCACATGTATCAAAAATATTAACTAGGATTGTACAAAGACGGATAGAAAAATGGGCTGAAGAAATACTAGCAAATTAATTTGGGTTTAGGCGAAACAGGGAAACACGGGAGGCTGCTTTAGCTCTGAGGGTGAATACATATATTAGCAGCTACCAAAGAAGAGTTAGAAGCTGCTCTTAATAAAATGGAAACAGTTCTAACAAAGAGATATGGTATGAAAATTAACAAAAATATAACTAAATACTTGTATGTAAAGGAGGGGAAAATAAATAAGAACTAGAATACAAATTGGTAACGAGAATTTACAAGAAGTTAAGAATTTCTGCTACCTAGGAAGCCAAATAACGCAAGATGGGAAGAGCGCACAAGATATAAAATAAAGATTAACACAAGATCGTGCTACATTTAACAAGAAAAAGCAACTACCGTGTTCAAAGGCAATGAACATAGAAACAAGGAAAGATAGCTGAAAGCATATGTGTGGAGCACAGCACTCTACGGCTGTGAAACTTGAACAGTAGAAGCGTGCAGGAAAAAGATAGAAGCCTTTGAAATGTGGTGCTATAGACGTATGATGACGATATCATAAACAGATGAAGCTAAGAATACTGAGGTTCTAGAAATGGTAGGGGAAGAAAGAAATATGTGGAAAACAGTAAAAAACGGGAAAGATAATATGATAAGCCACATATTAAAGCATGAAGAAATAGTGTGAAATATATTAAAAACAGAGATAGGAAAAAAGAGAGGTAGAGGTAGATCTAGGTTAGACTATTGCACACAGATAGTCAAAGATATAGGGTGTGGGAGTTTCAGGAAAATACGGAGACTAGCTCAGAATAGAAATCAATGGAGGCACGAGTCCAACCAGGTCCAAGTCTGAAAACCTAACGACGAAAAAAGAAGTGTACTTGATCTTGATGATTATTATACGCAAGTGTTGGCTTGGCAATATTCTTAACTAATGTTGGTAGTGCCAAAGGATTCATTGGAAAACTATTAATTCGGCGAATGATTAAGTGATGGGGAAACTTGGTAGCCGCAGGTTGCTTAACCCCCTTCACATACCACTGGACTTCGGTGAAATAGGGTATATATTTAGAAAACAATACAAGTGGGACAGAACTGTAGTAAGGCTATAGGAATTTCGGAATAGGAAGTAATGAAAATACGCATCTAACCAGTTCCAGGACTAAAGACCTAATGACGATGATATTACAAGCAGAGATAGGAAAAAAATAGTAGAGACAGGCTTAGATCAGACTATTGCACACATATAGTGAAAGATGCAAACTGAAAGTTTAAGGGAAATGTGTAGGTTAGCTCAGAGTAGGAAACAATGAGGATACGCGTCTAACCAGTTCCAGGACTGAAGATCTAATCATGATAAAAGGAATTTCACTACTTACGCAGTTATATAACAAATCGACTCTAGAAGTAAAAGCGATATTGCTACGCGCCAAAAGCGCTAAATAAATTATTTCTAGTAAATAATTATCGTGGGGGATTTTTCTGTAGAACTAATTTAGGTATATTGCACCTAGTAGTGTAGTATAGTTTTTAGAAAGTAAGATATTACGCATATTAAATGTGGTCTAGGGTTCCCCGACATGTATTTTTGTGGGGAAGACGGTTGTCGCGGTGCGTAATAGACATAGGTCGCTTTCCCGACCAATGAGAACCCGTAACAAAGAGGTGGTGGTTGGCAAAGTTGTGGGAAAAACAACCAGCATGAAGTACTTTCATATAAAGAATCTATATTGATCGACGTGTGCGGTGTAATTCGTTATAAACTATGTAACGGAATGTTTACCTGTCGATTCCTACCCACATTCATTTATCGTTTCTTTTCCTGAAGTTCCTGTTTCTGTTATAGGAATAGCAACGAACTCGTCTGCAAAATAGAAACTAGAGAGCTCACGTCCCGTACAACCTTGATATAAATCAACAAACTATCGGTTAACCAGCTTGCTAATATCCATTAAGTTAGAGATAAGCGGATTATTTAGTTGATTTTCATTGTGAATTACTTTACTTTGTTTGTAAATTCTGTAAAACTTTGTACCTATGCAAGCTCGCGATTACTTGCCGTACGTTTATCGTTGTTTACCACTGCAATAAATGGCGCCAAATTTTGTGGTTCCAGTTTTTATACTGCATTAATTATGTATCTAATTAGTATCTCTATTGCTTAAGGTGTAGTTCTTTTCAAATTTAAAAAAGAAAATTTTTTAAGATTAATTTGGTTCAAAAACTAATTTCAACATTACCTTACGTACGATTCACAAAGCGGTTGGTTTCCATACTGCATCGCACGATGAATTACCTATTGTTGGATTAAACACTTAAAATTTACAATCTTCTACCTATTAAAGTGAATCGTTATTAAATTATCTACTCTATCTAAACAAAACATTGAGTGTATAAAATCATTGACGTTTCGGTTTTCTCCGTAAAATTATCTAAAGTGTATTGTTTGGAAAGCAAGGTCATTGGATCATAAAAATATTTGAATAAATGGGTGAGTGATCTTTTTGTTATTCTAGTATAAGCTCTGTAGACCTACAATATTCAAAATAATACCTTAATCTTAAAACATTAAATTAAATTGATATTGGTCGAAATTTTTATCGCAGCCTAACTATTACATAGAGTTTTTGAGGTATTTAAATTGAAAAATCTTTGCCTATTTTACCGTTTAGCAGCGTAATTGTTTTTATGAATTTATATTATTACTTATTTTTAAATAAGTGTCTGATATGACTTTTTATAAAAACGCGCTTTTTACTTTCATTTTTAAAATATAAAAGATTTTAATAAAATATCTATATTAAGTACTTCTACATTCTTCTATTTAATTGCTTATTTTTATCATGTACTCGAAGCTTGTTTTTTATTAAAAACCCTTTATTCAGAGACAGTAGAAATTATAAACAAATATCTGTATCAATTTTTACTTATTTCTTTTTTGTTTGATTTTACCTTGCATATTATATTCACTATTATGAATTACATACATATAAAATCAAATGAACCTACCACTGGGCTTTTGAAATTAAACATGAAACTAAACCATCTCTTATCTAAAATAACTAAAAAATTTGTTGCAAAATTATCTCTCAAATTTATTAAAGTATTGTGTAGTCGCTTTATTAATTTATAAATTACAAGATGCTGATGGCAAATTTTAAGGACCATGGCATATTAAAGATCTAAAACCTATTTCTTCTATTCCTAACGATTAGTAGCCACTAGTGCTACCTCTGTTTCTACATTTAGCTGAATATATTTTGTCATTTCTATCGCTATTTGAATTGAATTTCTACGCTGGACGTAAGAACTATAGGACCAGACGAATCATTTGTAGGTTATGGTCTGAACCCAATCGTAGAAATACGACAAAAATGGTTTTAGCAGAGCTTATCACAATAAAGCAGCTGCCTGCCCCGAAGCTGTTGAGTTACCTATCAACCATCTTTTAATTTCATCTTGTTGTGTATCAATATATCTTACCATTGGGTTCTGAATTATTTCAAATCCCTTTATTTATTAAATATCTTATTCATCTCAAAATTTCATATTACTATCGTCCGTAATTTGAAAAAAATTCTGTTACTATACTTAAATAATTTCATTTCTCTTAAATTTTCACCTATTATTTTCCCATTATTTTTATTGTCACGCAACGCACCGCATTCTTTTGTCGTGGTTGACATACCTTCCGTTTGAACAACTCAACTAATTTTTAGGAATTGTGCTAGCTAATGTCGGGTTGATGGTCTACTATTTGATTACAAATTAGTGCTTGCAAACTGGGTCATAGTTACGACTACGAACAATTTCTATTCGATATGTTTCCTTTCGTAAAAATTTCAATAATTTTTTAAATTTCAACGTATCAACAGCTTTTCTGTAGTCTAAAGATGGAAGGTGGCTCCATGGTGTAGTTAGGATGCGTGTGACTACTGCGCCCAAGGTCCCGGGTTCGAATCCCGACACGATCCGCTTGAAAAATGTTAGGCGAGCATTTTTCACAAAAATACGCTCTCGTTCGGATGAGAGGTAAAATGGAGGTCCTGTGTTTGAGTGTTTTCACGCACGTTAAAAATTCCTTTTTTTGCTTGGAACAGCAGTTCAGCAAAATTCAAAATTCTTCAAGTAGAAAAAAACTCGTTTTCTGGCCAACGTTGTACCTTCGGGTGGAGCATTGAAAAATCACATGGAAAGTCTAAAAATGGAAACCTTTGAAGTGCAAGAACCACTGCAAAAATCAGAAAAAAAGTTTGAAGATCTATGTTCGGAACATGGAATTATTCGGCAGCAAAACATGGATATTAAGCAAAGAAGACGTTAAAAGATTAGACTTTTTCAAGATGTTGAGCTATAGAAATTGTTTAAGATCAACTGAACAGATTAAAATTAGTAATGATAGGATCCCAGAAATGGTTTGAAATATAGAATTGATTGTACAAGAACTCCATTCAATCAGGAAGCCAACTTAATAGGATCCGCCGGAATACTCGTCGTCTAGAGGATTATCGCTGGACCAGAGCAGTTGGCGCCCATAAATTTAGTATAACATCGAAAACCTTTCTGATTAAGTAGTTTTAGTAGCATAACTTGAAATTACCCTCAGAACATAAATAAGCTGAGGTACACGTCCAACTAGTTTCAAGACGTAAAACTTAATGACGAAAAAATAAGTGCTCTTAAATCTGATGATTATTATAAACAACTACAGGTGTTGGTTGTGAGAAATTTCAATTAATCTTGGTTGTGCGAAAGGATAAATTGGAAAAGCTATTAATTCGACAAAGGTTCAAGTGCTGGAGAAACTTGGTAGCCAACAGCTGCTTACCTTCTACAGCACTGAATATCGGGGAAATAGGGAATATAACTGTAAAACAATAGAAAGTGACCGAACTGCATCAAACAAGAAAGAATAGCAGTTATGTTCAAAGACAACAAACATAGAAACAAGAAAAAAATTGTTCAATGCATATGTGTGGAGCACAGCACAGTACGTTTATGAAATAGGGGCAGTAGGAAAAGCAAACAGAAAAAAATAGAAGCCTTCTGGAATGTTGTGCTTCAGATGTATGAGGATGGTAGAATGGATAGAAAAAATTAATGACAAATAGGTTGTAGAAATAGTAGGGGAAAAAAGATATCTGTGGAAAACGAAAAAAATACGAGAAATAGGACAGGATAATAAATACTATAGTAACAACAACAAAAAACTATTTACACTTTGAGTACGGGTGGTTATCAAGGTACAAATGGCATTAAAAAATACTTTAAAAAACAGTAAAAATGCAGATATAAATCGTAATAGCATGCCAGCAGAACTTCCCTTCTCATCAGGCGTGCAAGGTGCTTATAATGACGAGAATGATTTAGTTCATTGAACAGAAAACAGTTATTTAGAAAACAGTTTTTCAAAAGGGTCTCGTTACGAACCAGAGCAAGCTACAGACGAATCTATTTCTAGTAGTGGACCTAAAGGAAGCGTAAATACCAATATTTGTGAAATTGAGCATACGCACCTTTGGTCGGAAATATGGAAGGTTGTAAAAGGAGAAAAAAAGCACACCAAACGGAGTGGAAAAATAATAGGAATGAAAAATTGCATGATAGAGTGAAACAGTACTTGGGGTACAGAAAGAGTAAGAACGGTGTGGTTAACCTCGATTGCAGAAGACCTGCAAGAAAAATGGGAAAGGCATGTAGCTTTTCTTTTTGTACCAAGTCTTCCAATGAGATTGTTAATCATTTTCCGCGGAAAACGCAAAGAGCTCTTTAATAAATTTTGGGGTTCATTAAGTTGTGATTAAAAGAAGAAAATCAAAATAAATATTTGACCGATTGTCTACTTAAGCACTGGCGGACCTTCTACGAAGGTACTACACCCAATGCTAAACGAGGAGGTTGGTCAACAGAAACCTATACGTTTCCAGTTAAAATAGTAATGAATAATTTTGCTTGGCATTGGGAAAGTATTCATTACTATTCAAAAGAAGATATACGTTTGTTCCTATGTTTCAAGATCGTACATCCAAAAGAAAACAGTTGTTAAGAATGAAATTTCACGTAGGAAAGGAAGTTTTAACTACACACTAAGCAGTGGCCAAAAAAGTACAAGTATGCGCAGGAACTTCTTTTTAAGCGTTTTGGGCCTTTGGCCGTTAACTGTTCAAATCTGAGTAAAACAAAGTACAAATAGCATGAAAGAGGAAAAGAAGCAGCAAAATAGCAAAAGAAAATATAGAAATTATCGTGTTGCAAAATTTACAAAATATTTGAATAAATTTTTTGAAGATTTACCTAAACAACCATCACACCACGTAAGGAAAAAGACAAATAAGTTGTATCTCGAACAACATTTTTACATCTGTGAAACAGTTTTTTGACTGTTATGCAGGGAATTGTCAAAACAACGGTAATAGGAAGATATGTTTGAAAGAATATTTAAAGAAAAAATTTAAGTTCGTTTTCGCCCAAAAAAGATGCGATATCTGTATTGAGTATAAACATAGAAATGTGCCAAAAGAAAAGTGAAAGCATCACATTGAAAAGAAAGAAAAAGTCCGTAAGTAAAAAGAAATGGACATTAATGAAACTAAAGCAAAGAACTGCATTTTACTGACAATGGATCTACAGGCTGTATAAGTGTCTGCTTTCAATGGAAAGAAAAGTCTTTATTTGTTTCTAAAAGGAACCACTCCCGCATCATTGTAGTTAGTTTGTAGGCCCTCAATTTGTTACGGGATTCCAGCTCCTTCTGGGCAGTTCAAAATTAAACAATTTAACGCTTCATTCAGCCGTAGTAAGTGGACTGTAATAGTCAAACAAAAACGTGTTGAAGCAGGATTTGAAACAATATTTTTACTTGCAACAGAAAAGGTGCAGCAAGTCGAAAACGAATTGTGGGATCGATCGTACAGAAATAGAAATTCAAAAGACTATGTAATCTGCGATTATTTTAGAACGTGGCCTCGCGTTTGCTATTCTCCTCACAGCTGCTTTAGTATTTCAAATGCGTAAAGAATTCCCTTGTTGACACTACGTTATTAATTATACTAATTAATTACGGATACGGAAGGGCATTTATTTCGTAGAAATTTTATTAAGATCATATTTATTTACAGAATTTTTCACGGCCATTAATTGCATATTAATATAGTTAAGAACAATGGGTATATGTTTGGACTAAAGTTCACTCCAAACGAGACACTTTTCGACATTAATCACTCAAAGCAAGAAATACTAAAATTTAACCTTGCAATTTTTATTTTGTGAATGAACGTCTTATTTTAATTGGCATATTAATTTGACACTTTGTAAATTCAGTGCCAAATAGATTTAGTTAAATAACTGACAGAAGTTATCAGGGTTTTGACCTGTTAAACGTATGCACACTTATTTGTATGAAGTCTTACCAACCTAATGTCCACATCAATTTTCTTCATGACCTGATGTTATTAGTAAATTAATTCTCTTTATACGAAACACTGCGACAGCGTCCGTTATAAGCTATAGCTGGATCAATATCTAGATGCGCTAAACTTTAGTAAGCCATTAATAGTTTAATCTCAGAAAGTGTTAAACCTAACGGTTTCGTAATAATAATATAAGTTTTTTGGCAACAATTTATACATAACTACGAACTTCGCCAACACTGAGTCACTGCCTCTAGACAATAAATTGTATAGATTTTTCAAACATTTCGACATCCTTTATTTTGCGTTTTTAAAATAATTTATGTCCATCATCAAAAGGAGAAAATAAAGTACAATTAAGTTAATTTCCCTGGGGTTTAATAAATTAGCTTAAACTATGTACATGTAGCGTAGCAATTAGGTTAAGTAAAAATCTTGACCCTATTATCGGTTTTATGTATCTTCATTTAGTTACAGAACAAGCTATATTGCAATTTCTAAGAGAGAATTTAAAAACATTTTTTCGCTATAAATAGTTATCTTTCTTATATAATGATTCTCGGCGATTTACTATGTGAAGGGTAAGAGGTGAAGCTTTTATATGGCAGGGGAAAGGTAAAATTGTTCGTTAAGTATTAATTTTCATATAAAATACAAATTTTACAGGATTTCTAGTATATAAATTTTATAACAGTTTTATAATTGTGTTAAAATACTCAGTTTAATAACCCGAATTGAATGTAGTCATTCCTTTATTAATACGGTACAATTATAAATTGGCTTTAAAACAAGGTCATATGACAATTTCGATACAGAAAATTGCATAGCCGCAAACAATACTGTGTAAAATTAGCCAGAATAAATTTAAATGCAGGTATACGTAATCTAGAACACTAAAACAAAAAAAAAAGGTTAATCAGAATTGAATTTGGGAATTTACTTTACGTTACTTTTCCAAGTTAATCTTAATTTTCAAATGGAAGGTATAAGTTACGTTGATTGATGTATGGTTGCGTACAATTTATAATTGGACGGTGTTCTGCAACATTGGTCTAAACCACTTACCTATAGTTTCTAGTAAATTAGCATATTGTGATAGGGTGCTAGTTATGTATTTCAAATGCATTAGATAAGGAAGTAGTATAAATAGAGGTAGCGCTAAATTTAGAGATTAGATTATGTATGACATCAATGTTGTAATGTTCTCACGCTAATAAAAATTTTTTAAAAAACCGTTTTCGAGAGTGATAGACATAATTGGCGCAGTCGGCACGGGATTTTGGAAATTTTCGAATCGCCGGAAACTTTTCGTTTCAACGATTAACCAAAATCAAGAACTTTGAAAGTGATATATCCATATAGGCAAGCGGAAATTGCTTTTAGGAAAATCAACAACTGTTTGTGCTTTCAAATTCGAGAAACGAAGATTTTTGTTAGCAGTTTGGAGAAGGAACGAAATCGTCCAATCCAGACATCAGCCCAATTTTGAAAGGAACAGAATCGTCTAACCAGGGCACTTAATTTAAGAAAATTATGCGAACTCAATGCATCATATTAATGTAAGCTAACTTTGAATTTCCATTTCTGATATCTTATAATTGATTTTCAATTGATGAGTGATGGTGATATAAGCGACTTAACAATCTTGATAGAACGTATTAAAATAAGTGACGAGGAAATTTTAGAAGCAAGTTCAGATAACACGAACGTAGATATTTTAGGGAATAATTCAAGGGCTCGCTCAAAAATTTTGGAAAGCTTAGAAAATAGTATCAGTACTTTAGATAACTTAATTAATTTAAACATGGCAACTGAACAAACAAATTATCAATTGCTAAAATTACATTTAGATTCCATTCCCCCTTACGATGGAAACCCTCATACCTTGACAATATTTATCGCAAATTGCGAGAACGTAATTAATGTATTTGCTAGTCAAACAAATATTCAGTTAAATAGTTTCTTGCTTAGAGCAATTATAGGTAAATTGATAGGTAGAGCTCAGATATTAATAGGTTCACGCATAGAGTTAAAAACTTGGGACGAAATTAAAAACGCATTAAATTTATCTTTTGGAAATCAGCGCGATATTGATTGTCTTATTCAGGATTTAATTAGTTTAAGACCAAATAAACATGAAACGCCATATAATTTTGGAATGCGTTGCCAAGACGCAAAGAGTTTAATAATTGCAAAATTAAATTCATTGACCATTTTAGCGGAAGAACGTACTATTAGACTTAAAAGTTATGATGACCTTTCGCTTAAAACATATATTCGTGGATTGCCAATAACCATTCAAACAAATGTTAGATTACGCAACCCTAGTAGTTTAGAACAGGCTATGGGATTAGTTATCGAAGAAGAAAATTTCTTATACTCAACACAGAGAAATAGTAACTTAAATTCAAATTCAAATTTCAAACCCATTTCAAGAATGACGCCTAGTAGCTATTCAAATCACTCTAACATTCCATTCAGACAAAATTTTAACAATTTCAATTATAGGTACCCAAACACATTTCAAAACAACCAACCTTCATATTCGAAATTTCAAACGCAAAAGCCTCATTTTCAAAACATACATTCAAACAGATTTTACACCCCTGTAAACCATCAAAGAACATTTAATCCAAGTTCCCATTTTAATAACAGGTTTGGTATGCAAAATACGCCATTTAGTAACAAACAAAATTTTGCAGTTCATCTCTTCAAGAGCACTTAGAAAAATTAAGAGAAGTTTTCAACAGATTTAGACAACATAATTTAAAAATACAGTTAGACAAATCAGAATTCCTACAAAAACCGTAATGTATTTAGGACACGTAATTACCCCTACAGGAGTTAAACCAAACCCAGACAAAATAACAGCCGTAAAAAAATTTTCCTTTACCACGCACAGCAACTGAAATCAAAAATTTCCTTGGACTATTAGGTTACTATAGACGTTTCATAAAAGACTTTGCAAAAATTACAAAACCTATGACGAAATGCTTAAAGAAGAATGCCAAAGTAATACACGACAAAGATTTTCTAGACAGCTTTAGAACTTGTAAAGAAATTTTGACCAACGGTCCTGTACTTCAGTATCCCGACTTTGAAAAAAAATTTATTTTGACGACAGACGCGAGTAACTATGCAATTGGAGCAATATTATCGCAAGGAACCGTACCCAATGACCGACCAATAACGTACGCATCTAGGACACTAAATGAAACCGAAACTAAGTATTCGACAATCGAAAAGGAACTTCTTGCAATTGTTTGGGCATGCAAACATTTTCGACCGTATTTATTTGGACAAAAGTTTTATATATATACTGATCACAAACCACTGACATGGCTTTTCAACTTAAAAGACGCAAACTGAAAACTGACAAGATGGAGGATAAAATTATTAGAGTATGACTACGAAATTCTTTATAAGAAAGGAAAATGTAACACTAATGCCGATTGTTTATTCCGGATACCAGTCAATGTCTTAGAAACAGGATCTCTTGCAAATAATCCAGGTGACATAGATGACTATATAGCAGAATTTTTAAAAAGTTTAGATCATGAACCGCATGACGAAAATCAACTTCAAACAGAATTACCTGAAGAACCTCAATTAAACACTCCTGAACCAGCATGGACAATACATATTCCTGACGACGACAATATATCTACTCAACATTCTAACTCTAATGGAAACACGAATAAAGGAATTGCTATTTTAGACGAAATATAAATAACAAACCACGCCAGATTTTAGTTTACCCAAATTTGTATTACAAGACAGACATAACGTTAGAAAATGAAAGCGACCCCACAATTATAAAAGTCAAAATTCCAGAAATTGCCAATGACAAACTAATTTTGGATTTTCTAATTTAGTACACAGATCCTAGTAACACTTATTATTTACATTCAACAAAGACAAATTGTATAATGACTTCAATGATGTATATCAACAGCATTTTTCTGAAAATGGACCAAAGTTAATTAAATGTACCAAATTGATTAATACACTTAAGGATATCGAAGAGCAGACAATAGTAATTAGAAACTACCATGAAGGTAAAACGACTCACCGAGGAATAAACGAAACCTATGAAAGACTCAAACAAAATTATTACTGGAAAAATATGAAAACTAGTATAACAAATTTTATCAATGAATGTACATTGTGCCAAAGAAATAAATACGCTAGACAGACCTCATATACCCCAATAATGCTAACGGAAACGGCAAAAAGCCCATTTGAAATTGTACATATGGACGTATTTACTTTTGATGGGAAAAATTATTTAACATTAGTGGATGCTTTTACAAAATTAGCTCAAGCTCTATTTATAAGTGGAAAAACGGCTATAAATATTAGTCAAGCACTTATAAAATATTTTACTTCTTTCGGTATACCCCAAACCATTGTGACAGATAAAGGAACGGAATTTAACAACGCTACAGTTAAAGAAATTTTAGGACTACACAAAATTAGTGTACATTTCACAACATCCGGACATCACGAATCCAACTCCATAATTGAAAGAACACATTCCACACTAATTGAACACTTAAGACTTTTACGCGATATTTACCCCAAAGAAAGCGATTTAATGGACTATGCTATAATAGGTTATAATAACTCGATCCACAGTGCGACAAAATATACTCCCTTTGAATTGACGTTTGGACATACAAATTCGAGAGACCCCAATGAAATCTTTTTAACCCCTAACTACGTTAATAATCATAAAGAAAAATTAGAACACGTATATAATAAAGTAAATGCAAAATTAGTCGAAAATAAACAGAAAGTAGTAGATAAGAAAAATACCAATGGAGATACTAATCCAGAATTTAAAATAGAACAAATAGTTTTTAAGAAGAATCCTAAAAAGAGAAACACAAAAGATAAGGTGTTTCTAGGACCGTATAAAATTACTAAAATATTAGATAAGAATAGGGTAGAGATTTCAAGAGAGAAACAAAAAAATAAGGAAATTACAGTAAGTAAAGAAATTATACATAGTAAGGAACTAAAAAGACCCCCTGTTACAGATTCGCCCTCTGCACAGTCACAAGACGAATTGCAGCCCAGTTCTACAATTTAGACGACAACCCCAGACTTCTTCCTCTTCGTTTAGGCACAGCCCAAATAAAAACCGATTTTTGGACATTTATTCAAATTTATGATATTGCTAATATTACAAAACACTTTTTGACTTTAAAGGCTCAATATGAACAAATTCAAAATACACTATCATTATCCCCACATGTATTCCAATTCAATCAATCATTTCACAATTCGTATCACACAGTCCAAATTTTAGAAAATAAAATTGAGATACAATTAACACAATTAAATCCGCTTTGGAATAAACGAGAAAACGATCTCTTTTAACGGTGTAGGCTCAGCATTAAAGTTTCTTACCGGAAATTTAGATTATAACGATGGAGAAAGATATGACAATGCCATTTCATCTTTAACTAATAACCAAGAAAAAATCAAATCTTTAATTAATGATCAAATAACTCTATTTCAAACTTCCCTTCAGAATTTCGAAAATAATTCTAAAATATTAGCTCACAATCAATATATTCTAAAAGCCCGAATCGAGGAGATTTCAAAAGAAATTAAAATTTTAAGTATTGACAAGGTAGAAACTTTTCATTATTTTGCTCTAGAAAGATTAGCTCTGCAATTTTCCACAAATTTTCAGATTCTATATGATCTATTGGAACGAATCGAAGTTGCTATTACTTTTTCTAAATTAAATATTTTTCATAATGCTATGGTAGAACCTCATGAACTATTTTCTGAACTAACCACAGCCAGTAAACAGTTACAAGGCAAGAAATTCCCATTCGAAATGACAGTACTTAATACGTTGCTATTCGAAAAAATCATCAATATTAAAAGCTACAGTAAAGATAACAGTATAGTGTTTATTTTGGAAGTACCAATTGTTGAAATGGACGATTTTATCTATTATCATTTGTATCCACTACCTACTCCACATCAGACTTCTTTTAAGATGATCATCCCTAGTGCAAAATACTTTTTGTTAAACGACCACACCTATGCATTTCCTGACACAAATTGTTATGAAGTCACTCAGGCAGAATTTATTTGTCATCAATTACAAACATCAAGAATTACTTCAACAGCACCATGCGAAATTGAATTAATAAGATACGCCGATAATATACGTAATTGTCACCAAATACCGGTGAAGATAACCACAAAGAAAATTCAAAAACTGGAGAAGAACAAATGGATCATCGTAGTGCCGCATAATTTAGTTGTTATACACAAGTGCAGAAAAGTGAAAAACAGTATTCCTATAAACGGTAGCTATTTGCTAGAACTTAAAGATTCCTGTGAAGTGTTAATCGATGAAGTAGTGTTAAAAACTTTTGTTAATGAAATTTCTAGTTATAAGAATATTGTATTACCACGCTTAGAAGTTTATGCGAATAATTCAAAAATGACAAACTTTGACCTTAAACCTTTAGAAATAGATCCGATACATCTCAATGAATTAAATGAGGTCTATCGAGTTTTGGAAAATGAAAAACTAGAATTAAGTAAATTAGAAAGTCCTGTAATCAATTTTAAGAATATTAGCTTTTATACGATAATTTTGTATGTCACTATTATTTTTCTGATATTGTATTTAATTTATAGATATTTTTTTAAGAAGTCAATAGCTAAAAATGTAAACGAAGATAGCACAAAACATGAGACAAGGAACTTTCCTGGACTTTTGAACTCTGGTTCCTCATAGTTCTCATTTAGGGCCGGAGGAGTTATGTATTTCAAATGCATTAGATAAGGAAGTAGTATAAATAGAGGTAGCGCTAGATTTAGAGATCAAATTATGTATGACATCAGTGTTGTAATGTTCTCACGCTAATAAAAATTTTAAAAAAAAACCGTTTTCGAGAGTGATAAACATAATTTGCTACAGAAAATACAGTTCCTTAAAATTGGTTTTTGTTTGGTGTTTTTCTATTAAATATGAGTAAATATAATCAAAAAGTTTATTAATCAGCAATAAATCAACCTTTATTTTTGTACAAAAAACACAAAAAGGGGATAGATGGTTGTTGCAAAACTGGAAAGATTTTATATATGAGCATTTTGCAAAACTCGGCTATACCCGAAACTAGCAACAACTCATTACAAAAAAACACACATCCGCGTAAAAAAGTTTAATGTGCACTGGTGGAAATTCTGTTATCTGAGTGACTTCTAACCTTGAGTTAGTTTAGCAAACACTTGGACCACAACCTTTTACATGCGTACAGAAACGTTTTTCGAGTGCACCATAATATATTTAACTATTATCTGGGTAATCCAATAGCTCGTCATCAATATTAAAATCTAAAGTAGGTCCAAACCCTCCCAGATCTTCTTCAAAGCTTTCATATTGCATATATTTTAAAAAGTATAAAACGGCTTTGCATCTTTTGGAATTAAGTTAATATTCTTTGAGATCTTTGATCTTTTCCATAGAGATTTTCTTACCGTCTGGCCACAAAGGGGGTAGTTCTATTTTTCCCAAAACAGGTTTTCTTTCGTTTCTTCCTTTTTCTTTATCAACTTTGAAGAAGGTGGGATCTGTAACATGATTCTTCATGTATAAAATTGTGGGCTCACTTTTTTTAATTGTTATTGTATGTGTGTTTAGCCAATTTATACCATCTTTAGTAATTGAATCAAACTTGCGATTTGTTATTGAATTCTCCAACAGCTTGAAGTGCTCCTTTTTTTCACACCTGAATTTAAATTGAAGTGCTCCTTTTTTTCACACCTGAATTTATTTCACTATTTTGATGGTTAATTGTGCCTCGGACTAGCCAGTCATTCAATAAACAAAACAACATAAAGCATGGAAACTACTTATTTATTGCAATTACAAACACACAAACTCCTCCTCTCAGGGCGCGTAGAAATATTGAAAGGAATCGTATACAACGTTAATGTTAAACCAAATGCAACTAGCAATATTTAAATTAATGGCTGTTACAATTAAAAATAGATATACCATGCCACTACAGTATATCAAACAAACACTAATAAATTCAATAGACAACTGGAAACAAAATACAGAGTGATACTACCTTAATAATAATTGTCCCAGAGCGTTTACTACACTGGTCACAGTGAACGAATTATAACGGTCGCGACTTGCCTCTACTTTAGGGTCACGTCTTACCCTCACAAGCACTCAAGGCATACTGCCGAATCCGTACTCCGCGCACATACCACTTAGTTAAGGGCGGCACCACTAAAACGCACCACAAGCTTAATCGAAACCATTTCATTAGATTTAATGCGGTTTACAATAAATTTATTCCTTTTTCGACACGACTTCATTATTTCGATATGGTCATTGTCTGTGTACAATCTTTGTTGCAATTTAAGAGCACATTCAATGTCTCCAAAATGCGCGTCGTTTTGCAAAAAACTGTTCCCAGAAAGCAACAAATTTAAAGATATTGTTTCAAGAGAATTATGATTTTGCAAGACATGTATTAGCATCAAGACAAGTTTGATGCTTCTATTCTGACCGCCGCAGGAATCCGATCACAAAATAAGTTTTTAAACGGGAGCATGTATGTTTTCATTCACATATTTACGCAAACAAGAACTAACTTCTTGCGTACCTCTGCCTGTTTCAAATTCTAACCAGATATTGAAAATGCCTCTGCCTGTACTGCCAATATTAATGCCAAGATTGAATAAATTTAGTTGCTTCTTGTAATAAATAATTCAAGTAGGTAATTTTGGCATAGGGTGTGTTTTTTGAAGATCGAATGTCAGTGTCTCTAATGTTTCATCTGTTTGTGCCGCTTTCAGGTCATTTGCATTCGTAATTCTTCAGCAATTTGAAGATGTGTCTTATGACATTGTTTTAAGGTTTCCATGTCGATATCTTGTGCGGAACTGGCCTTAGCAGTGTATGTATCACACAACCAGCAGGTGTCTTTATGAGGTGTTTTAAATCTTAAATCGAAGTAAGTATAAAACACCGTCTTATATTTTGTTAGACTGACAGGCTGCTCTAGTTTTTGTTTATATAGTTCATACATTTTCGCCAAATTTAAATCTGGATGTAAAAACTTTGCGTTTGTTAGATTTCGGCAATAGTGTGACACGTATTTGGGAAATGAAGATATATGCTGCTTAATTTCTTCAACTCGTTTTTCGCTAATCGCATTTTGTCCGCCATTATGTCGTCCTCTTTTATCCAGTACACTACTAATTTTAATTTACACCGAGCCGCTTTAACTCTATTGGCATTTATTTACAGTGTTTAGAAACATGTTTTTGCAAACTTGAATGCAATTAATAGAATATATTCTTGACTTGTTTCTTTTCGACTTTTTACTTTTTGTATAACATCTCTTTTTATTAGCCTCTATTACCCATTTACTAAGTAGAACACACCTCCTTTCAAAGGTACCTATACTCCAATACTGGCCTAATAATACCTTTCTCGCCCCAAAATCAACGTTAGAAGCACAATTTCTTATGCATGTGCATGAATATTTCTCATTAAATTTCGTTTTAAATTTACGATTTTATTTCTTGCGGAAATATACTCCTTATTGGAATTGTCGCGATTGATTAGGAAACTTTTTTCCTTCGCGTTTTTTTCTGCCTCCATGCTCTTTTAAAAAGTCTGTGTTCATATTTTGTATAACATCTTGACTGCTTAGTTCTTTGACAGAATCTGTGTCTTTAGAAACATCAGTGTCCTCGGATTCAGGTAAGTATTCACTACCAGATGACACTGGCTCATCAAAATCAAGTTGCTCAAAAGCAGCAGTAGATGACGTGCTCGGTTGATTTCTATAATCGTATTTATTAATGGGGGTTAAAGGTTGATGGGTTGATTTTAGCAGAAATTCTTCATCAGGAAAATTATTTGACTGGCTTAGAGGCTTATTTTCAATTTTGGTTTCCATAACATTATTAAATATTGATTGTTTTTCAGTGTTTTTTATTTTTTCTTCTTCGTTGGCGAATTTGCTGTCCCGCATACTCGTCTCCTTCTGGTCCATCAAAGTAACCATTATCTCCAAGCACCATTTGTAATATCAGATTTCCTCTTCGACTATCCATACTACAATCAAAAAAAAGTACAGGTCTAGAACTCAACCAATAAAGCACTTTAAATATGATACAAGTATTGTTAGTTTTAAAAATATGCCTAGTTTGATAAAAGGAGTGCAGCGTTTAAACTAATTATTTCTTTTTTATAAGATGCATCGACAAAAAAAAACACGGTCAACAAAGTCTGAAAAACGCATACTTTGTTTTAAAACTTTGCCAATACGTATATTACAAGGATATGCTACAATGGTTTAACCATTATAATGCAAATTAGGTAGTAACAAGCTACCTCCAATATTTTTAATTTTAATAATATTGTTTTTGTTCTATAGCAAACTTTGCAGTCTTACAATTACATAAAACTCCTCATTAACAACCTACCAGTGAAGCAACCAATATTTTGTTCAAATGAAACTAAATTTATATAGGTAATGACATAACCTAATTTTAGCATTCTTTTTTAACTCATCCACACAAGCAAATTTGGTTATTAAATGCTACGCTTATAACATACATACCTTAAGTAGTAGCAAAATGTATAAGGCGCCATTTGTATCTATAATAAATACTGAAATATATATTTTTTCTAATATATATGTAAAAATTTTGTAATATATATAGTTTTTCAAATATATATATATATATATATATATTTAAAATATATATATATATAATATATATATATATATATATATAAATATATATATATATATATATAAAATATATATATATATATATATATATATTTAAAATATATATATCATCATCATCATTTTGTTTTCGACCTTACTTAAGGTCGGTTTGACGCAGCTCTAACTTCTTTTCCATTCTGTGCTAATCTAAAAAGCTCTACATACCCTTCACAACCTAAATTTCTAATAATTTGACTAATATAGTTTGGTCTAGGTCTTCCTATATCCTTCTTTTTCCTATCCACCTGGCTCTACATAGATATTAGCAACCTGTTGGTTGTTAAAGAACTCTAACATGTTTACATGATTACCATTTATAAGGAAATGAAGTATAACCTAGTTATCCGCTTCAAAAAGGAAAAGTGTTAAATTATATGTTATGGTAAGGCTTAAGCAACGAATCGCTGCCAACATGCCAGACCGCTACCTAATTGTGAGTTATGTCATGGTGACATTTAGTTACCTGATTTTTATTTTTTTTGTTTTGTTTTCGAACTTAAAGTCGGTTTGACGCAGCTCTAAATTCTTGTCTATTCTGAGCTAGTCTAAAAAGGTCTGCATACCCTTCACAACCTAAATCTCTAATAATTTGACTAATATAGCTTTGTCTAGGCCTTCGTACTCTATTTTTATTTGGTAGTCTAAAATCTAAGACTTTACTAAATAGTTCCTCATGTCTTAACTGGTGCCCTATCATTCTATCTCTCCTGACCTTCAATTGTTTCCACATACAGGGTTCCTCACCTATCCTTCTATAAACTTCCTCGTTTGTTACTCTATCTGTCCAGCTAATCTTTAACAATCTCCTATAACACCACGTTTCAAAAGCTTCTATCTTTTTCTTATCTACTTCTTTAGTTGTCCAAGTCTCACTACCGTATAGTAGAACGCTCGATACGTACGACTTTAAAAAACTTTTTCTATTATCTAAACTAATACTATTAGCTATTAGTAAGTTTTTCTTTTTTAAAAACATTTTTCTAGCTTGAGCTATTCTAGCTACTATATCCCTTCTGCTACGTCCATCCTTTGTAATTATACTACCTAAATAGCAAAATTCATCTACCTCCTCTAACTCGGTATTGCCTATTTTTAATTTTGGTTTAGAACTAGGCTGTAACTCACTTGTCATTATCTTTGTCTTTACTGAGTTAATTCTCATACTATAGTTACTCTGTAGTATCTCATCTAAAATATTTAAAAACTCTCCTTTTTTCTAGACTCTGCCATAATGGCTATATCATCTGCAAAACGTAACATGTCTACTTTCTGTCCCTGTACACTAATACCTATCTCTTTTCTCTCTCAAGTTAAGTTTAAAGCTTCCTCAATATAAACATTAAAAATCAAGGGAGACAGTATACAACCCTGTCTAACACCATTTCTAATCTTAGCTTCCTTTTCTATTTCATCAAATCTAATTACTACACTTTGGTTTTTATATAGACTGTAAATAATTTTTCTATCCCTATGAGAGATTCCTATTTTTTGCAAAACCCTGAACATAACAATCCAATTAACCCTATCAAATGCTTTTTCTAAATCTACAAACGTAAAATGAGTCTTTATTTTTTTGTAATCTTTTTTCGATTAGTATCGATTAGTATCGGTTCTCTAGTCCCTCTGTTTTACGAAAACCATATTGGTCTTCGCCTAAATAATTCTCAGTCAAAGCTTCTACTCTATTTTTAATTATTATTGTTAGTATTTTGGAAGTATGAGAAGTTAAACTAACCGTTCTAAAATTCTCACACCTATCAGCTCCTGACTTTTTTGGGATTGGGATAATAATATTTTTTTCGAAATCTATTGGAACCTCATTTGTGTCATATATTAATTTTACTAGTTCATATAATCTATCTAAAGTTTTCTGACTTGCATATTTTATTAATTCTGCGGGAATATCGTCTATCCCTGGCGCTTTGTTTAGTTTAAGATTCCGAACAGCCCTATCAAATTCCTCTTTTAATATTGAGAACCCTATTTCTACATCCTCTACTTGGTCGTTCTCTAACTCATCCATATCGTCTCCCTTATATAAATCTTCTAAATATCTTTTCCATCTATCTGCTACCTCAACTTTATTTATTAGAAGCTCATTATTCTCGTCTCTAATACCATTATATTTTTTCCTATCTTCCCCAAAAAACTTTTTAACTGCCCTGTATGCCCTGTCTGTCTTACCTACTCTCAAATCATCTTGTATTCCCTTACAGTTCTCCTCCATCCATTTATTTCTAGCTTTTCTACACTCATGTACTATCTTATTTCTAACTGTATTATATTTTTGCTTATTTTCACTATCCACTTCTCTGAAAGGTTTAAGCTTTCTTCTATTCTCTATTAAATCTAATATCTCCTTTGTTACCCAGGGTTTTCTCGCTTCTATTTTTTCTTACCTATAGTCTGTGTTGCTGTATCATGTACAGTCAGTTTTATTTCTTTCCATCTATTTTCTACGTTCCTCCTACAGCTATCTCTTTGCTCTTATTATCTAATACTTGTTTATATTCCTCTTTACCCTACTATCATTAAGCTTACCTAGATCCCATCCTTCTCTTTTACCCTTTCTTAATTTTTTGAATTTTAGTTTACACTTCATTTTAACTAAGTTATGATCGCTATCTATGTCAGCCCCTGGATAACTACGACAGTTTTTAACTTGGTTTCTAAATCTTTGTTTAACTAAAATATAATCTATTTGGTATCTAGCCCTATCACCTGGCGCTTTCCAGGTATATCTTCTCCTAACATGTTGTTCGAATAGGGTGTTTACAGTTACTAATCTATGTTCCTGGCAAACCTCAACTAATCTTTCTCCTCTATCATTTCGTCTGCCATACCCAAATTTTCCTACCATTTTTCCCTCACTACCTTCTCCCACTGACGCATTAAAATAGCCCATAACTATTAAATTCTCATCTCCTTTTACTTTTCTCACTATACTATTTATATCCTTGTATACCTTTTCTACTTCCTCATCCTCGTACTGAGTTGTTGGCATGTATACCTGTACTAAAACAGTGTCTGTGGGTTTTGTACTCAATCTAACCATAATTATTCTATCACTAAATTGTAAGTACTCTTTGACTTTATGCCCTAATCTTTTACCTAACACTATTCCTACGCCTGCCTGTCCATTAGTTGAAGAAGTTGTAATTATTCTATAATTATCTTTCCACAAGTCATTACTATCTGGCCATCTCACCTCACTAATACCTAAAATGTCCAGCTTTTCCTTTCTCATTTCGAGTAATAAATTCGTTAACTTATCTACTCTAAGTAATGACCTTACATTCCAAGTCCCTATCACTAAATCGAACTGTTGTTTTATATTCTTACGATGACGAGCCCCAAGTACCCCCTCCCGGAGATCCGAATGAGGGAGTATTTTACCTCCGGACAAGAATTTTACTTGTGAGCTCTCCATCATATGTATTTCGTGTTTTAGGCCACGCACACCTGGGAAATATTGTGGTAGGCTCCCATATCTTTCCACAACGCAGTTTTTAAAGATTTTAGCAGAAAGCCGTATCCGTCACGGCCAACCCCCAACAAGCTTGTAAATTATCGAGGATCGCCCGAGACCAACCGACCCTCCTCCAATATCTTTTAGCCAGCAAGGCTGCTGCCTCTTGCTGCGCCTTTTAATCGCCTTTTACGATAAGCAGACTTACTATAGTAGTATTCTTTATCCCCTACTATAGGGAGAAAATATATATATATATATATATATATATATATATATATATATATATTTGTGTATATATTTTTGTGTGGTATACGTTGGAGTGTATAAATCGGGACAGCTCCAGAACGTTTCCCAAAGCGTAAAGCTTAGCAAATGGACTGTAATTGTATGCAATTGGAGGTAAGACGCGAAAAACAGTAACATAGGTCAAACCGTAATTAATGCTTTGCTTACCTTGCAATGTTGTTCACCAATTTACTCCCGCGAAGATAGGTGTTGTTTACCGGTCGACGCACTTGGTCGGGCAGCAGCACTTATGCACTCGCGGATATATTTATTAGGTGTTGAGTCGGTAAAGGACGATACGAGAGTGTCTTGTTGGTGAAGCGAAAAGGCTTTATCGCTCCGCCATATGTATAGCACAACAATAATATACGATAAGGCCATCTATATTGTCAATCGCTGACCTCCAACTGTATGAAGTTTTAACATACCCCCCACCCAAAATGGTAAATTTTGTTGTATACCGTGAAATGAATGGGAGAAAAAATGAAAAAAGAAATTTAAAAAAAAAATGTTTAAGTATGTATAAATTAATCGAGTACTCTGCATTTTGCTTCCTGCATTAAAATATAAAATAAAACATAATTTGTAGAGAAAGAAGAAAAAAAATAAAAATAAAAATGCTGAAAAACTTATGGTGGAGGAAGTGGTACCACCTTGTTAATTGGGCGGACCGCTTCGCCTGTGGGTGTTTTTAGCTTTACAACTCTTGTTACACCATCTTTACCCGGTAAAGCTTCGCCACTCGCCAAAGGCCAATACGCCGGGGGTGAGTCGGGAGTAAAAAAAAGTACTAGATCCCCTTCTTCTATGGTTTTGGAAGGGGTGTTCCACTTAGGCCTTTGCTGTAAGCTGTGCAAGTAGCCTATGGACCAGCACTTCCAAAAGCTCTGTACAAGTTGTTGGGACATTTGCCAACGACTAAGCCGATTCGCAGGAACTTTTTGTAGGTCCACTTCACACCGCGTAATTAAAGGCCCACCAGTTAGAAAATGGCCCGGAGTCAAGGCATCCGTGCCTTCGTCAGGTGACGTTGTAAGTGCGCAAAATGGACGAGAATTTAAGATTCCTTCTACGCAGGTCACAACTGTGCTAAATTCCTCCAGAGAAAGTGTCGTTCTCCCCACTATTCGTTTCAAGTGAAATTTAGCACTCTTGACGCCGGCTTCCCAAAGCCCCCCAAAATGGGGTGCATAGGGAGGGTTGAAACACCAATCAATACCCCTAGAGGATAAGTAGTGCGCAATGACGGGGTTAGCTTGATCAAAATGTTTATATATTTCTAACATGTCTCTAGCCGCCCCACGAAAATTTCGGCCCTGATCGGAGTATATGTTCGTGGGTAACCCGCGTCTGGCTATAAATCTATCTAATGCAGCAAGGCAAGCTTCCGATGTTAAAGCTGTGACAACCTCCATATGAATGGCACGTGACACCATACAAATAAAGAGGGCAATATATGCCTTTTGAAATTTTGTCGATCGCAACGAGGATAGCTTGATTGTAAAAGGACCGGCAAAATCCAAACCGGTATGCGTAAAGCATCTTCCGGGTTCGAGGCGATAAAGCGGAAGATCTGCCATAGGAGGCTGAATAGGCTCCCCTTGGAAGCGATAGCAAGTCAGGCAGCGAAATATTCTACTTCGAATTAATTGACGGATACACGGAATCCAAAATGTACGGGTAACTAATGATTGAGTTATCCGCGGACCCGCATGACCTGAATATATGTGATAGTAATCACATATTAATACAGCTAACCTGCTGGTTTTTGGGATAAGGTAGGGATGTTTGCTAGTTATAGAAAGGCTGGAATGGCGCAAACGGCCCCCCACCATGACTAATCCCGTGGGAGAGAGAAAAGGTGACAACGGACGGTACATTTTTGTGCTAGGTTGCCCTTTTTCTAGTAAAACGATATCTTCGTAGATGTGCTCGTACTGAGTAATTCTAATGGCAAATGTGAGAGCGCTACGATACTCAGAGGCATTTAACGGACCAGTAGTCCTTGCAAGATTACGTTTGCGTGCAAGGCAGTTAAACGTGAACCTTTTAACGTACGCAAAAATTCGTTGAACTTTTAGCAAGTTCGAGAACCTTTGTAGTACTACCAAGTATTGTTTCACATCAACAGTAGAGACGAGTGCGTATTGTACGGCTTTAAACCCGTCTGCAATATTGTGTGTGTATTTATCACTTGGCCAATCACAATAATCGCGGTATAAAAAATCAGGACCCTGCCACCAGAGTGTACAATTCAGTAGTTCGGATGGCCTCAATCCTCGGCTTGCAGGATCGGAAGCATTCGCAGAACTGGGAACGTATCTCCATATGGCTGTGGGTTTATTTTCATGAATTTGCACCACTCGGTTCGCAAAAAATAATTTTAACTGATAAGGTGGCGTACAAATCCACGTCAGTGTGTTTGTAGAGTCACTAAAGCATATTGGATCTAGTAAATTGATGGTGTCAAATGCTAATGCTGTATGTTTCATTAGTTTTGCCAAAAGACATGCCGCTCCTAATTCAAGACGAGGAATGGTCCAAGTTTTCAAAGGGGCTACACGGGTTTTGGAAGCTATCAAATGTACATATATTTTTTCATCAACTTCTAATCGCAGATACACAACAGCGGCCATCGCTACAGAACTGGCGTCGGAGAATCCGATTAAACGGGCTTGACTATTGCCGATTTTCCAAATAGATCGTGGTATTGTTATGTATTCGAGAAGTGGCAGTTCATTTTGAATTTGCTGCCATTCTTGAAGAATTTCTGCGGGCAATTGTTTATCCCAATCCACCTTTTGTAGCCATAGGCGTTGCATAAGGCATTTGAGAAGAACCGTAAATGGACTTAAATAACCATTAATATCGAATATGCGTGCTATGCGTGACAAAATTCCTCGCTTAGTAGGGATGTCTGCAATATTTGGAACTTTACATCTAAAAGTATCGGAACCCATATCCCAACAGAGACCCAGAACATCACGTGTTGTTAAAGTAGGATTAGAGTTCGGTAGATTTAGAACGTCCGTCTCCGACTTATCAATAACTGAAGTGTGAACTTCCCATTTTCCTAAGTCGAAGTTACCTAGTTTTAGTAAATTGATCAATTCATTTTTAGAAGGAGAGTTTCTTCTACAGAATCGGATCCAGTCAAAATATCATCAATGTAAGTTGATGATCTAAGGGCTCGGAAGCCTGGGGTACGAGTGACCCTCGTCTTCTACCAACTGCTGTAGAACACGAAGGGCAAGGAAAGGGCTACAAGTAGCGCCAAAATAACGCGGGTATGTTCATATTCCGTTAAAGGTTCACAAGGTTGAAACCTCCAAAAATATGTAAAATTTTCTATCTTCTGGTGAACGACGATAAATCTAAACATTTGTCGAATATCGCAAGTGAGTGCGACTTGAGGTATTCGAAATCTTGTTATTACAAGACCAATGTCAGATTGTAATTTGGGGCCCGGTAAAAGAATATCATTGAGACTTGTACCATTAATATCCCTATCGGCAGGACTAAACACGACTCGAACTTGAGTACTAGAGGGCTTATTTTTAACCACGCCGTGGTGAGTCATGATATATAAGGACTGTTTTACAGCGGGAGTGAGTTGTCCCTGCGATATATAATTAGCAATGTTTTCTGAATATAATTTATAAAAGTTTTTGTCGCGTGCAAATCGAGCTTCTAGTTTTAGAAAGCAATTGGTAGCTAATTCTCGTGTTGAACCTAATGTTCGGGAAATGTTTTCTATGAACGGTAGTCGAACCACATACTCGTTTCGTATAGTAGTGGACTTGAAATAATTTTCACAAGCCACGTTTTCAGGCGACAATGGCGGCGTAAATGGTATTTCTTCAGCTTCCCAGAAGGCACGAATGGTATCGCTAAGAGACGGCTCTTCTGAGATGCTAGTGTACAACGCAACCCCTGAATACGGTTGACTTAAAGCTGGTACATCACCCATAATAACCCAACCAAACGAGGTAAGAAGCGCCGATGGCTTGCCTGTTATACGCAACGAATCGTTGGGTGTGGCATCTAAGACAGCTTGAACACCTAACAGCATATCGACCGGAGCGGATATGTGAAATTCAGGATCCGCCAATTGTAGGGACGAAAATTTGTCTATTAAATGCTTAGATAAATTTGCTATCGGAAGATCTGCGGTAATACGAGATAAAACAACAGCCTGTAAATTTAAAGAAACGTTTTGATCATATATTGATGTAACGTTACAGGTAGCAATTCCATGAACCTTTTCTAGCGGAGATTGGCCTACTCCGCGTATTTCAAAAGGACATTTCTTGCGTTTAAGACCTAACTTGTTAGCTAAAGATAATGTGATGAAATTAGAGTGCGACCCTTGATCTAAAACCAAGCGACAGCGATGCCAACTACCGTCACAGGCTAAAATTCGTACCTGCGCCGTGGCTAAAAGCGCAACGGTTCCCTGTTCATTTGCACAGGAATGAACAAGAGAGACTGGAGCAGGAAAATGTTCAGCCGAATTAGCGGCACCTGAAGAGTGTCCTACCGCGCTTTGTGGCGGAGTCGGAGTACTGTCTGAAATTGGTGCCTTGATACACAGTAGCGTATGGTGCATTTTACTACCGCACCGTTTGCACTGGTATTTTGACTTACAAGTCGAAAGAGGATGTGGTGATAAACACGCAAAACATCTATGATATTGCTTTACCATGTATTGTCTTTCTAGAGTTGATAAAGCTAATAGTTTTGGACATCTGTAAAATTTGTGGAACTGATCGTCGCAGGCAGGACAGGGCTTAGAAACTGCCTGCTTTGCATTAAATCGTCGTGAAGTAACTTCCTGTGCGGACATTGTTACACGCTTATTTACAGAATTTGTATAATATGGTTGAGGGTTAGCCCTTTGTGGTGGACTAGACACATTTTTTGATAGTGGTGTATTATTGTTACCGCTCACCAGTTCTAAGATAGAACATTTGTTGCGTAAATATTTTATAAAATCGTTAAATTTCGGAAATGTTTGATTTAAATGTTCCTTTTCGAATTCTTGTCTCGACTTCGGATCTAATAAACCGAGGGACAAAAATAAAAATATATAATCGGCCAACTCAGGTAGCTGCATGTCGATAAGAGCTGTGACGTTGGCTTGCAGGGTTTCACATAAATCAGTTAGTGAAAATATTTTGGATAAATAATGATTAGCAATTAGTCGTTTATTAGTGTAGCGTTGAACTAAGAGATTATAAACAACCATATAATTTTCTGGAGCAAATCGAACAGATTGTGCTTGCTTTAATGCCGTCGCATCCAAATAAGAAAGCAAATATGTGAATTTTTCGCAATCATTAAGTGCGTTATTGTTGTGAATAATGTTGTCATATAGAGATTTAAACGCACCGAATTTCTGGGGGTCACCTCGAAATATATCTATTTTTATTTCTGGTAAATGAACATTAGATCTGGTATTTCCAGAAATATCAATAGTATTTACATTGGGCGTTATGTCTGAAACGACATAGCGCGCCGCATTAGCTAAAATATCATAGTACATAGTATTGAACGTAGATTCTAGATTAACGGTATCCGTAAATAAGGTTTTATAAACGTCAGAGAGTGACGATAATTTATCTAAGATATCTAAAAATTTTGTTCTTACGTCATCTAGCTGACTAACACGAGCTTTAAACTGATCAAGATTAGTTGGTAACGTTGAAATTAAATCGTAACAATCTTGCAAACATCGCCAGTGCCTTTCTTTGCGATTTGTTAATCGTTTAAATACAACAATAACCTCACGTTCTGGTTCCATATTGTACCAGGTATACTCGTAACAAATTGAAATCACAAATAACTAATGGAAAATGTAACGCAGTTGCAAAGCCTTAAAGGTAAACACAGTACTCGTGGAGAAGCAATGTTAATGCTGATACGGACTAAAACTAATATAAGTGAATTCAGAACTCTAAGAAATAAAGTGCATTACGTACGTAATATTTACAAACAAAAATGTAAACAAACAGTTTCGTTAAAGTCTTTTGACTTATTTTGTTATCTACACAGCTGATTGATAAGCGTAGTAACAAGATGTTAATGAACTACAAACTTTAAATAAATTGGAACAAGTTTTTGAACACCTGTAATGCTAAATGCAAAGTACTCGTTTATTGATAATAATTGAAGTTTGAAATCTTTAATAGAAATCCTGCATTTTAATATTCAAACCCACTTTTAGAAAATAGTTTTGAAAATGAATTAATGTAATAATTTAAATTTTAATGATCCCGCTAATAAATTATATTAATTTTGACTATAATTCAAAGCTTATTTGTTCAGTATGACCACTTTTTGTGATATCCGGCTCGAAGGACCACTTTTTGTGTGGTATACGTTGGAGTGTATAAATCGGGACAGCTCCAGAACGTTTCCCAAAGCGTAAAGCTTAGCAAATGGACTGTAATTGTATGCAATTGGAGGTAAGACGCGAAAAACAGTAACATAGGTCAAACCGTAATTAATGCTTTGCTTACCTTGCAATGTTGTTCACCAATTTACTCCCGCGAAGATAGGTGTTGTTTACCGGTCGACGCACTTGGTCGGGCAGCAGCACTTATGCACTCGCGGATATATTTATTAGGTATTGAGTCGGTAAAGGACGATACGAGAGTGTCTTGTTGGTGAAGCGAAAAGGCTTTATCGCTCCGCCATATGTATAGCACAACAATAATATACGATAAGGCCATCTATATTGTCAATCGCTGACCTCCAACTGTATGAAGTTTTAACATATATATAAATTAAATATATATATTTTAAAAATATATATATTTGAAAAAAATATATATTACAAAATATTTTACATATATATTAGAAAAAATATATATATTTCAGTATTTATTATAGACACAAACGGCGCCTCATAAGAATGGGCTCATTTTTAAAATATTTAATGTGTTGATTGCTATCTGTAACAACTCAGAAACTTACAATGCACATGTCTTGCTTGCTTAACAAACCAGGTACTAAAAATGACAGTTTTGCAATAATGGTCTATGCCTCAAAGTGGTTTATATCAATGTTGCAAATTTCTGTATCATTACACGTTTGAAAAATGTGGTTTAGTTATTGGTTTACAGAAGCCGCTAGAATGTTGAATGTGGTTTAAATCATTTTTGCTTATTGTAGAACTACTACTCATAAATAATTTTCTATACAAAACTCAATTGTGAACCAAGTGTGGGTTAGATCATTGTTGCAGAACACCGTCCAATTGTACATCTCCCCAACTGTAATCACCTGTATAGGTGCTCAATCGGTTAGCGCGTCGGCGATCAATGCCGAAGGTTACAAGTTCGAATCTTGTACGGGGCGTTACATTTTCCATTTTTAATTACTAGCTCGATATGAAGTGATCATTTAGGCTTTGCATAGAAGTCTAACTTATCATTGCATTTTACATGTCATAGAGTTATGATTAAAATGATTATTTGATCAAATCACTAGAGATTTGATCAAAACTAGATGAATCACTAAATGTATCCTTAATTTCTACATATCCCTGTGCTACGTACATTGACGTAACATAAAAAAAATCGAGAAAAAGGAAGAGAAAGGAAGTAAGTCCGGGCTCAGGCGGCGAGTGGGCGGGGTCTTATACCTATAACTAAAGTAACAAAAAAAACCTGAAATAAATAGAAAAAAATATATAAACACTCACTCATTCACACAACAACACAAAACATACAACAGAAAAGAAAGAACTTATAATTAAAAACAAAATATATATACAAAAAACCGTACTCCCAAACCCAACCCCAAAAAAAAGTCAATATCCCCAATTTATATATACATTATAAACACCCCTTAAACATAAAAAAAATTACCCAGAAAATGGCGAGCTGTAATTTTTAGGTAATAACCCCTGACAGTAGTTAGTAAGAAAAAAAGAGAAAAGAAACAAACGCAACCCCTAAAAACCACAGCTCTAAACCATCGTAAAAGTAAACTTAAACTAAATTTACAAACATGTACAGTATTAATCAAACAAAAAAACAGTAAATACCAAAATCGTTCAATAATTTTCATATATAAAAAAAAATCAAATTTGGAAATGTCATTTTAGAACGGTAACATCACAGGCGTTCTTGTTCCGCGGTAAGAAGCGGATACAAAGAAAAAAAAGAAGGACTCACCCTCGAGTTCCTGACATCGGTGGGAAGGCTGTCGCTGGTCCGCCTCAGCGAACAGGCCAGTTTACGGCCAAGCGGAGCGCATTGGACTTCGCAGTCCCCCAAAAGAAACGCAGCTTCAGGGATCAACGCGTCCCCCGCAGGAAGCTAGAATAGTTACAAACAATAAATTAATTTATTGAAGCCGAAACGTATGGTTTTATACAAACTCTATATACTTACCACGCTAAATAAGGCGTGCCGGAAATTTACATAAAAATAACGAACAAAGCCAACCAACTTATTGTCTAGTTGATGAAATGAAAATGAAAATTACATGTGTTAGGCACCAAAGCAAGGAAATAAACCAGGAAACCCTAGTTTTATTACAATAAATTCGCCGAATTCTTTTAAAAAGGGAAAACACACCAGCATTTAAGTATTAAAATACTTGGAAAGTCGTCTATCTACTTAAGGCGTAAATTCCACGGGACGAAATTCTGAGAAAGGATATTTATTTTTAATTACCATACAAATTTTAATATACGAAAAGGTTATTTTTAATTAACGGAATTAATTTTTGTGTTGAACGCCAAATGAATTAAAGATAAAAATTATTGTACCTACATTAATTAATAATTTACGAAAATGAACGTAACACCTGAAACAATCTAGTGATTTGATCAAAGTTTTAAGCGAGATGCTAAAATAAGTTTAATAAATAAGTTATTTTTGTCAAATAAAACAGTAGAATGAAGTAAAATAGGTTTATTTGTCATAAACTAATTATAATAATACTATATAATTTGTCATTTTTTATTTTATTTATTTAAAAACGATGTGGATTTGTGGCATTTAGAATTACACAGAACATTACTTATTTACAGGCACATCGATTTGTTTTACATTCAACATTTGATTCTTAAGCGCTCTTTAGTGCTTCATATCTTACCGGTGTGAGACAACCAACTAAAAAAGCTGTGGTCACTTACATTTTTTGGGCTTCACTACTGGCCGCGGTTTGTTTCAAATTCAAAAATTCGTTTCAGCCGAAAGTTAGTACTTCGTTAGTGCGTTTTACTGCTTCATATTTCAGTGGCGCGCGACTTCTAATAAAAAAGTTGTGGTCACTTATATTTTTATTTTTTGCCGCGATTCGTTTTGATTTCGAGAAACTTTTATAGCTGAAAGTTAGTGCTTTGTTAGTGTTCTCGACTGCATCATATTTCAGGGACGTACGGTTTTTATAAATAAGTCGTGGAAACTTATATTTATATTTCTAGTCGTGGTTTTGTTTCCATTTCAAATAACTTTTACAGCCGAAAGTTAGTGCTTCGTTAGTGCTGTGTAGTGCTTTCTATCTTAACGACTGTTAATAAAAAGGGTACTACACCCTACATTTTTACAGTTGACCGTGGTTTGTTTCGGTTTCAAAAACTTTATACAGCCAAAAGATATTTCGTTAATTTTTTTAATGCTTCATATCACAGTGGTGTACAACCAGAAATAAAAAGGTTAAAACTTACATTTTGCAGTTAACTTCACAACTGGCGGTGGTTTGTTTCAAATTCAAAAAATTGCTTCAATCGAAAGTTAGCGTTTTGTTAGTGCCTTTAGTGCTTCATATCACAGTGGCATTGTACTACTAATAAAAAAGTTGTGACCACTTATATTTTTAATTATGGCTGCGGTTTGCTTCAATTTCAGAAAATTTTACGGTCGGCAGTTAGAGCTTCATTAGTGTTCCTTAGTGTTTCATATATTAACGGTATACGGCTACTCTTAAACAAGTTACAGTCACCTATTTCTTTAATTCTAGCCGCTGTTTGCTTCAGTTTTAAGAAACTCTTACAGCCGAAGGTTAGCGCTTCCTTTCTACTCTTTAGTGCTTTATGTTTCAATTACGTATGCCTTCTAATAAATAGGTTGTGGTCCTTTCTATTTTTAATTCTAGCCGTTATTTTTTTTTCAATTTCAAAAAACTTTCACAGCCGAAAGTTAATGCTTTACTAGTGCTCATCAGTGCTTCACATCTTAGTGGCGTATGGCTGTTAATAAGAACGTTACGACCAGCTACAGCGATTTGTTTTCTGTTTCAAAAATTGCGTACAGCCGAAAAATAATGTTTCAATAATTTCCTTTAGTTGGAGCCTAGTTTCGGATCTGACTTTGAAGTGAAATATTTCTGAAATGCGGCTGCTTTGAGCTTTAAATCACAATGAAGCAATACATATTGTGCTGCATATTACCGCCAGTGCTTCTATAACAAAAAGTTTTAACCAACTTCTGGATCTGAGCTTCGAAGTCGAATATTTCAGATACAAAAGGTGCTGCGGCATTGGGGTTTCAAGCACAATGTAGCATTAACAAAACACTAAAGATTTTGCTACATTAGATCAATAGTGCTTCAATAACAAAAAACTGAAGCCAGCTTCTTGACTCGCACTCTAAAATCTAATATTTTCGTAACCGAAGGTGTATTTGTGTTAGGATTTGAACTACAATGAAGCAGTAACAAAGCACTTAGCATTTTGCTATATGGCATCTCTTGTGCTATATATGTGAAGTAAACGTCATTGGGCTAAAAAATTGTCGGGAGATTCTTCAATTCATTCTACACAACGCCAGTTTAGTTATACTTATTTCCAAAGCTAAATTCCGAATATCCTTTATTTTTAGCATCACAGCTTATTAAGCTGCAAGTAAATATTTCGGGAAGTAATGTGTATTATAAATTTCAGATAATGCATTAGATGAATAACTAGAGTTAAGATTTACTCTATAATTAGGACTAGTGTGTAAACACACTGATTTCGCAACTTCTTAATATAAGTGTATAAATAACTATTTTTCACGGATGACAAACAATTTTTGTCGAACGCTTTATTCATTTGATTAAAACAAATTATTCATCATTTGGAATTTGTTGCTTTATATACATTTAGTAAGTCTTGCTTTAACATCGAGATTTTTTTATTAAACTGTAGTTTTATAAGAGCATCTGGAAAAATACAACTACGAGTTTCTATTCCAATTCTAACTCAGTAAACAGCATTCGTCTGAAGTTTGGGGGCATTATTTTCGTATAAAATTAATTAAATTAATTTGTATCATCAAAATGTTCCCATTTGTCTCGTACCTATATTTGCATACCACTACAATATAGAGCACTCGAGAACATCAAACACTATTTTTCGGCTGTAAAACATCATTGAACTTAAAACAAACTGTGACCAGCCGTAAGTTGCCACGGTCGTTTTACTAGTAGTCGTACGCCACTGAGATATGAAGCACTAAGGAGCATTAATGAAACACTATCTTTCGGCTGTACCAAATTTTTCAAACTGAAACAAACCGCGACCAGCTGTAAAAATGTAGGTGATCATAACTTTTTTATTAACAGTCGTACGTCGCGAAGGTATGAAAAACTAAAGAACACTAATGAAGCACTATCTTTCAGCTGTAAATGTTTTTTGAAATTGAAACAAATCACTGCTAGAATTAAAGATATAAGTGGTCGTAAGTTTTTATTTGCATCCGTACGCCGCTAAGATATGAAGCACTAAAGAGAATTTACGAGACACTAATTTTGGGCTGTAAAAGTTGTATGAAATTGAGACAAACTGAAGCTAAAATTAAAAATATAAGTGCCACAATTTTTTATTAGAATGCCCACGTCACTGAAATATGAAAAATTAAAGAGCACTAACGTTCAGCATTTATAAGAACACCAGAGCTGACAAACTCGTGGCTAACTTCACCCACCTGTGTAAATGTCATTAATATATCATCATCATTAGGTCTTCAGTCGTGGAACTGGTTAGACGCGTACCCTCATTGTTTCCTATTCTGAACTAACTTACACATTTCCCTTAAATTTGCACAGGCTGCATCTATCGCTATCTGATCTAGGTCTACATTTACCTTCTTTTTCCTATCTCTGCTTGTAATATATCCCATACTATTCCCCAAAAATGCTTTAGAACGTATTCTGTTCTTTTATTTCTTCTACTTTTCCACAGATATCCTTGTTCCCCTACTATTTCTGTAATCTATTTGTTATTAACTTTGCCTGTCCATTCTATCATCCTCATACATCTGAAGCACAACATTCCTAAAGGCTGCTACCGTTTTTCTGTCTGCTTTTCCTACTACCCGTATTTCATGGGCATACTGTGTTATGCTCCACACATATGCTTTCAACAATTTACTTCTTGCTTCTATATTTCTTGTTTTCTATCATAGGCGCTGTTCTTTCTTGTTACATGCAGTTCGGTCCCCTTCTATTGTTTTACAATTATTTACTCTATTTCTCCAACATTCAGTGGTTGTGAAGGGGGGGGGGGGCAGCCTGTGGCTGCCAAGTTCCCCCAGCACTTGAACATTTGACGATTTAATATTTTTATATATCTTTTCGCACAGTCAACATTAGTTGCAGATATTTCACAACCAACACCCTATAGTTGTTTATATTAATCATCAAATTTATCTGCACTTATTTTTTCGTCATTAAGTTTTCAGTCTCAGAACTGGTTGGACACGTACCTGCACTTATTTATGTTCTGAGCTAGCCCACACAGTTCCCAGAAATTCTCACACAGCCTATACACAGCTCGGTTCCCTTTCTATTGTTTTATAATTCTATGCCGTATTTCACCGAGATTCAGTGAAGGGGGTTAAGCAGCCTGTGGCTGCCAAGATTTTCCAACACTTAGAAATTTGCCAAACTAATAGTTTCCCAGTAAATTCTTTCACACAATACTTGTAGTTACTTATAATAATCATCATGTTTAAGTACAGTTACTTTTTTCATCATTAGCTTATTTATCTTGGGACTGGTTGAATGTGTACCTCCATTGATTTCTATTCCGAGCTAGCCTACACGTTTCCCTAAAATTCCTACAGCCTACATCTTTCACCATCTGTGTTCAGTAGTCTAACCTAGGTCTACCTCTACATCTCTTTTTTCCTATCTCTGCTTCTAATATATTTCGCACTAGTCCTTCATGCCGTAGTATGTGCATATCATCCAATCTCTTCTATTTTATACCGTTTTCCACATATTTTTTTCTTTCCCTACCATTTTTAGTACATATTCGTTCTTAACTTTGTCTGTCCATGATATCTTCATCATAGGTCTATAGCGCCACATTTCAAAGGCTTCTACCTTTTTCTTGTCCGCTTCTCCTACTGTTCAGGCTTCACAGCCGTACAGTGCTGTGCATCACACATATGTTTTAAGCAATCTTTTCCTTGTTTCTATGTATGTTGTTTTTGAACACAGTAGTTGCTTTTTCTTGTTAAATGTAGCACGACCTTGTACTAATCTTTGTTTTGACTATTTTGCACTTTTCCCATCTTGCGTTATTTGGCTTCCTAGGTAGCAGAAATCCTTAACCTCTTGTAAGTTCTCGTTACGTATTTGATTTATTTTCTCCTCTTTTGCATACTAGTACTTTAGTTTTATTTTTGTTAATTTTCATACCGCATCTCTCTGTTAGAACCGTTTCCATTTCATTAAGATCAGCTTCTAACTCTTCCTTGTTAGCAGTGGCGTAACTACACCCCTGCCAGCCCCCGCTATGCGGGGGGGCCCCAAGTGCAAGAAGGCCCAAACGATAATAAACTCAACTTATTCATCTTCAACGTATTTGGCAGGTAAGAAACGGTCAAGAAAATATTGCAGATAATTCAGAAACCGCAGGTTAACGAACGTTTTCTTGATGTTACTACTAGGAACTGCTGAAATACAAGAAATAATAATTAAGATAAATACTGAACACCACCTGCAGCCTGCATCCTTTCTTCTTTCTATCCGTTCTGTCCTATTTTGTAAGGGTTAATAAACAGATGAAAGAGACTGTAAACTTTAATAACAAAGATGTCTATATTATTCTTAAGTGATAAGTTGTATAAAGTGGTAAAGCATTATTAAACGACGTATAGTAGGGTTAGTTTGGTTTGTGGGATTTTAAATAGGAATAAAGGGCTATTGTCTGTACAGTACAGATTCACAGGATGGCAGGTAGCTTAGTAACCTTCGCTTTCTAGAAATATAATACTAGAAAGAAATTCATTTTGTGGTTTCTAGTCAGCTGGTTGCAACGTATTTGCATTAGCTGCATTATATATAACGGAAAGGAAGTAAAAAAGCATTCCAGTACGTTTTACTCAATAGTGTTGTGTTCGTATTACAGGAGGTTTTTCATATTTAAACGTAAGTATTTATATCTATTTTTTATTAAACTACTATTGATTTGATCATAGTTGAAGTCGCGCTGAGAAATACATATAAATAAATCTTTAAGCATTCAATAAAAATCATTTATATTTTGTTAATTAAAGCATTTAAAGCAAAGTATGTATGTGTTATTTGTAATTTCAAAAGGCTTTTAAATAATTATTACTTATCTAATTACATTATAATTAATTTCATTCAAAATTGCAGGAAATAATATACAATGAGCACTACAAGCGGCGCTGCAAAAACGAAAAGGAAACTATTGGAAGAATCAAAGAGCAAGATTCCAAAATAAGTTCCTTTTTACTTCTAAAGAGTCCGAAAACAAGAACAATCTATGAAAGAAATTGGGCTTTCGACAGTAGCATCTACTAGTTCCGCTACAGACGAACAGCAGTCGTCAACAATTTTAAAACTCTCACCCAGGGCGCAAGTACATCACATAATGACGGCCGCGATAGAAATTTGGAACTAGATACCACTACAATTACAGAGGTAAATGTGAGTAGTACTTTTTCACTTAATGAACTATCTATGGATCTGACGAAAGAATATCCAACCGATTTTGCACATTTTTAAAAATCAATGTTTTACAACATGACAATTTAAGAAAAGAAATAATTAATTACGGATTGTGTAGACCAGATGGTGCGTTTCCTAAAGATAATAAAATAGAAGTTTTTCAGTTCACTATTATTACTTAATAACTGCAAGCGAAAATAAAAGCAATACGTTAAACTTACCACACAATTCAAATGGGTGGTTGTGTTATTCTAAATTAAAAATTGTGTTTATTGTCAACCATGTTGGCTGTTTGCTTCAGTAAGGTCAAGTTGGACGACCGGAATTAATGATTGGCAGGGTTTATCAAAAAAATTAAAGAGCATTTGCTTGCTCAATCTCATTTAACTTGTTGTTTTATTTACGATATGTGGAAAAAAATTATACCATAGATAAGAAAGATACTCTACTATTAAAACAAGAAACTGAATTTTGGAAAATGTTTTACACAGACTTTTCAATGTTACTTTAACACTATCCCAGCGCATGCTGTCATTTCGAGGACAGAGAAAGTTTTTCTGATTCAAAAGACAGTTACAACGGTAATTTCTTAAGTTTAGTTCATTTAATTAGTAACTATGATCCTATATTACAAAAGTGCTTGAACGACCCAAAGGTTCAATTAAATATCTTTCCCAAAAATTCAAAACGATATTATTAATACTTTAAGCACACACTTAAAAATATTTTATTAAATAAAATTAGATCCGCTCCTTTTTCTCAATCATAATAGACACTACACAGGATATAACTAAGATTGATCAATTAAGTAAAATTGTAAGATATATTGATTTTAAAAAAGACAGCTTGGGAGAGGTAACCAAAATAGATATTTATGAAACTTTTGTGGGTTTTACAAAAGTAGAGTCCCAATCTGCTGAAGGACTATGTAATACTATATTAAGCAATTTAACCAACATGCAATTAGATATAAATAAATGTAGAGGGCAGGGCTACGATGGAGCTAACGTTATGAGCGGTACGTATTCTGGCGTGCAAAAGAGAATTTTAAACATAGAGCCTGCAGCCTTATATATGCACTGTAGTGCCCATAACTTAAATCTAGTCATAAATGATGCCGTTAAAGGTATAAAAGAAATAGAATCGTTTTTCTACTTTTAGAAAACATATATACATTTTTGCTAATAGTATAGTAAGATGGAATTGGCTTTCTGTTTTAAAGAAAATTTCACACAATTGAAACGCTTAAATCCGACACGTTGGGCGGATCGAGTAAAATCTTTAGCTGCCATAAGAATTCGGTATAAAGATATAGTAATGTCTCTTAATAAAATTCTTATGATATCAAAAAACAGATGAACGAAATGACGCAAAGCAAATATTAACTAGCATGGATAATTTTAATTTTATTTTTTAAGTGTTTTTAAGTCAAATTCTAGAAGAGCTTAACAAGCTCTCACAAACTGCTCAGAGTGAAAAGGCGAATATTAATCAGATAACTCTCTTATTTCAAAAACTTTAAAATTTTTCAAGGAAACAAGAAATAACTATTCCAACATCAAGGAGGAAGCAGCGAAAGTTGCAGGGCAATGGAATATTAAACCGGAATTTATAAAAAAGGCAACCAAAAATAAAAAAGCATTACGATGAATTATCCAATGATTATCGATTTAATGATGAAGAATTTAAATTTAAAATAAATGTATTTTATCGCGTAATGGATATTATAATTTCACAGCTGTCGAATCGTTTTAAATCGCTTTTTCATGTAAACGAAAAGTTTAATTTCTTAGAACCTAATGTATTTTTGAATTTAACTGCAGACGATATTTTATCTAAGGCAAAACAATTGCAAAAATTTTACTACAAAGATTTAAATGATGCTATAGGTATAGAACTTACTACACTCAAAAATAATAGACTTATTTGTGATGAATTAAAAATGTTAACGGTATCTTACAATTTTTAGAATATCTAGTACTTTCCAAATCTACAGGTTCTAGCAGTTTTCCAAACACCATAACAGCCTTAATGTTATACCTAACTTTACCCGTTAGCGTTGCAAGTGCGGAGAGATCTTTCTCAAAATTAAAAATTATTAAAATTATCTTAGGAACCGCACTTCACAAGATAGATTAGACGATTTATCCTCTTAGCAGTAGAACATGACACTGCCAAAAATATGAATATAGAGGATACAATAAACGCGTTTGCAGCAAAACATGCAAGAAAAACAAAATTTTGAATTTGATTTGGAATGTCTGCTAGCTCATAGGTTTTTACTGTATCAAATTTTAGGTGTAAATAATTTTGTGCGGCGTATAAATATGTAGATTTAATATTAATTAACTTATAAGTTTGAATTTATGTAATTTGGTTTTATAATTAATAAAGCACTTGATTAATATAGTATATGTATTTAATTCTATACTGCTTCCTTCTCTACATGTACTATAATTTAAAAATATGGCTAAATATAAGCCAGTAAAAGTAATACATTTTAAAGAGAGCCCACTTTAAAATTTTTGCGGGGGGGCCCAAAAATCGTAGTTACGCCACTGCTTGTTAGATACTAATACCGCTATATCATCTGCAAATCTAAACATATCAATTTTTTGTCTCTGCATAGTAATTCCAAATGTCTTCCTGCATTTGACAGTATTCATTGCCTCTTCAATGTACAAGTTAAAAATTAATGGGGATAAAGCACATTCCTGTCTCACTCCTTTCCTAATGTTTACTTCTCTACGTTCCTGCTCTAATTCTATTACTGCTGTTTGTTTTTTGAATAAGCTATGCACTATTCGTCTATCCCTATAACTCATTCCAATCTTTTTGAGTATTTCAAACATTTTTTTCCAATTTACATTGTTGAATGCTTTTTCCAGATCTACAAACCCTACATGCTTTCCCCTTTTTCTATTGTTTTCTCCATTATCACTCTCAAAGTTAAAATAGCCTCCTGTGTTCCCCTGTTTCGCTTAAACCCAAATTGATCTTCTCATAATATTTCTTTTGCTGTTTTTCCATTCGTCTTTTTACAATTCTAGTTAATATTTTTGACGTGTGCTGTCCAACTTATTGTTCGAAAATGTTCACATTCTTCTGAGACTCTCTTTTTTGGTATAGTGCCTATGATGATATGCTTGAAATCTTTGCGTATCTCGCCTGTCTCGTACATATAGCTTACAAGTTGGAAGAGACGTTCTGTTACTGCTTGTCTAGCGGCTTTTAGAGTTTCTGCTTGAACCTTATCTGTATCCGGCGCCATACCATTTTTCAGACCCTTTAATGCTAATTCAAACTTATCTCAAATCATAGGATATCCCAAGTCATCATTTTCAATGTCTGATTTCTGTTCTAATCCTGTTAGTTTCTCTCCTGCATATAAATTCCCTATATATTCTTGCTATCTACCCCTCCCGTGCCCTTTATATTTTTGCTATACGGTTTTATATCACTAAAATTGATTCTAATTAGTTTGTATTCTTCATCTGTCTTTCCTACTTCCATCTTAGTTTGTACCTCTTTGCACTTTTCATCAATTCATTCTTCTTTAGCGTTCCTGCATTTGCGAATATTTTCGCAATTTATAGCTTTGTATTTCTGTTTTCCTGTTTCGTCTGATTTATTTTTGTATCTTTCTTCTATTCAATTCAGGATATCCTTTGTTATCCATGGTTTCTTATTTTCTTTTTGTGTATACCACAAAATATCTCTGGCTTTTAAGTCCATGCTGTATTTAATGTTATTTCATTCTATTTCTACTTCCTTAGTTTCCGATATTTTCCCGATATCTTTCAGCAATTCATTTGACTTTTTTTTTATCTTTCTTGAATATCTTTATCCTTTATTTTCTCAAAGTCCAAGTGCCTTTTTCTGTTTCTTTTTTTTCAAATTTTAAAATTTAAGTGCGGCTTTCATAATTACGATGTTGTGGTCAGTATCTATATCTGCTTTTGGGTAGCTTCTACAGTCTTTTAATTGATTCCTAAACCGTTGTCTAACAAGAATGTAATCTATTTGATATCTCCCTATATCTCCTGGCATCTTTCACGTATATCGTCTTCTAGCATGATGTTGCAATAATGTGTTTGTGATGATTAAATTGTTCTTGTCGCAAATTCTACCTGCCTATTTCTCCTGTTCTTTTTCGTACTTAAACCAAATAAACCTACTACCGCTCCTTCCAAACCCTCACCTACCACTGCTTTAAAATCCCTCATGATTATTAAATTTTCATGTTCTTTTACGTATCTTAATATGTCTTCGATATCTTTGTAGATCGTCACTGTAGCTAGAGGTGGGCATGTATACTTGTATTATTACTGTGTTTACCGGTTTAGATTCTAATCTAATCACGAGTGCTCTTACGTTCTTTCGTAACTAGTTTCCTGCACGTTGTCCTATCTTTTTCGCATTAATATCCCCACACCCGAATTTCCTTCCCCTGATCCTGTATGAATTACCCTGAAGTCTCCACTCCAAAAATCCCCCGTCTCTGGCCTCCGAACTTCGCTGATCCCTACTGTTTAGTGCTAACCTACCCATTTCAACTTTTAAGTTCTCTGGCATACTTACTTGCTTCATACTTCTAACATTCCTCGCTCCGACTCGCAGAATGTTCCCGACTTTTATTCTGGACTTTCCGATCGCATCCCTCGAAGTAGTCCCCTCCCAGAAATCCAAATGAGGAACTATTAATTTATAAAAACTCTAAAATCTCGAAAACGACATTAGACAGAAATATGCTGTCTTATAGAAGTTCGTATACAATTTCAAAAGAAATTCAAAATGTATAAATATATAGGGCATTCTATTTAAAATAACGATAATGGCGACTTTCCGCATAACCGGAAGTGCTAACGTATTGAAACCATTTTAGCTTTATAGTGCACCTTCAATTATCCCCCACTGCACAATTTCAGATTCGTTCAGAAATTAGTCATTTATATATAGGGAATCTAGCACTTAAAAGACTAATAAAATGCGGATAAACCCGATCTACGTGGCTTCGACTGTTGCTAAAACCTGCAATGCCAGGGAAAACGGCACAAAGACACAAAGTGTGAGTTCTACTTCCCATATTTGTATAAGAACTGTGCTTCTCCTGTTACAATGCGCCCAAATAAGAGCGAAACACGACGACAACCTGCCTTTGTAACGTTTACAGAACATTTGCCTTTATCATTGTATTAATTTAGGTTAAAATTTTTAACAATAGACATGTTTCTTCTGTTAAAAAATTTATAATGCATATCTTGTAACGTTCATTTTAGAGATTTGTTAAAATTAGACAGCTACCAACCAAAGATGTGCTTGTTCGCTTAAGAATGTTTATTTAATACAAAAATTTAAGAAAAGTCAATATTAGTCATGTAAGCAAACGAGATGGACCTAAAATGTCTTTTTTATTTTATAGAAATTTTAATATTCAACATCTCATGTTGTAACTGATACTATTTGGTTTCTTATAACCGTCTGATAGAGAAAATACGTTTACTGAAATTTAATCCACATTTTTATACAATGGAAAACATAAGACTTCTCCGCTTACTTAGTAACCGTCAAGGTAACAACCATCTCTTCAAATAACACGATATAATCAATAATTCTTTAACGGTATAAAATTTCTTTCAACTGTATTAGATGCTTGTAGAACTTAGTTTTATTCCATTTGATGCTTTACAAAAAATACGGTTTTATTACTAGTGCCAAGTGTACTTTTTGCTTTAAAGTTTGATTTTTAAATATATGAGATTCTAAAATGCTTAATATGAAATTTCAATAAGATGTGCTTTTAAACTTTTATTAATTATGAGTAATGATTTCATATTCTAAAATTTTTTTAAAAATAATGTTACGAACTATTAGGCAACCCGTGAAACAGGCAAGTTGCATTACTAGAAATCTATTCTACAGAAGTCTAGAACATTCGAGCAAACACCAGACTATGAATCATCTAGTTAATTTTACGGTATACATAAGATCGGTGATGAGTGTACATCAGTTAGTCTGTCAAGAAGACCGTGTCCGGTAGACTGCAATCATTGCTCCAAGATGGAAGAGAAAATAATTGTCATCCATAGAATGACGGTAACTGATGATACTTGGCAACCCGAAAGAATACGAGAAGACCAGGAGAATGACACCGCATTGGGACGTATTATTGAGTGGAAAAGTAGAGAACGATGACCAGCTTCGGAAAAAATTATTTCAAGTAGGAGCCTGAAGGCATATCGGGCGCAGTGTGACTCCTTGATGATCGAAAATAGAATCTTGAAACGACGTCTGGAGTATGAAGATGGCTCTGAGAGGCGACTTCAAGTATAGTGCCGAGAAGCAGAGTGCCGGAAGTGTTGCAGCACTTGCGCGACGGTATCTCCGGAGGGCACTTTGGCGTGAAAAGAACTCTCAAAAGAGGGACAGAAAGATTCTATTGGGTGAACTGCAAGAAAGATGTGAAGGAGTGCTGCCGGAAATGTGAGTTGTGTGCCTCTGGAAATTGCCCGGTCACAAAACAGAAAGCCGCAATGAGACAGTATAACGTAGGGAATCCTTTTGAAAGAGTGGCCATTGATATAGGTGGCCTGTTTCCTGAGTCAGAGAAAGGAAATAAATACATCTTCGTTGCAATGGATTATTTTACCAAATGGCCGGAGGCGTATGCTATATCTTGTAACAAATAAGATTTCGCCTCCATTAATATGCACATTAGTTATAATTATTTAATTCACAAGGATCCTTAACAGTATTGGAAGTTTCTATTTGTACTTCATTAAAATAATATTTATTCGTCACATAGAACTCCATCTGTATTCATGGTTTTAAAATAACATTTCAGTTACTTTGTTATCCTAGTTGTTGCAAGTCTTTAGTTCAATGCACCTGCCCGCGTAGTAAAACAGAGGAATGCTTGTTTCCATTTTTAACAGCGGGATGTAATTAAGACAGACAAGTTTTTGAGGCGTAGCCGAAAAGTTGTTTCAAGATGTTGGCCGGCAAGCAGATGACTTGGTCCCGGAGGATTGCTTGGCCTTTTTCGAAATACAAATCATCACCAGGTCAGTCGGCCTCTAAGATGAAACAATTGTAGTAGGTTTGAAGAACATCATCAACGGTAGGTAACTATTTTAATTTTTGTATTTAAATTAATTCCGTGGTTTTTATAGTGCAGGTATAATTACGTGTTACGAAGTTTTAAAAAAATTTTAGTTATGGTATATTGGAAGTTTTAATTATGGGTTTTGGAGCATTGCAAAACTTTCGTTTATTATTTATTCTGAGAAACTCAGTTTGTAATCCCAAGAACAGGCAAAGGTAGCACACCTGTCATTAACAATGGTACACGAAGTTCAATGGACGAAAACACAACGTTGAAGTTCATTTGAATGGGCAGCTATTTCTTGCTGAAAGTATTCAGGTATTTGACAAAATTCTATAGTGAGTGCTTTCTGTAGTTAAATCCACACCATCATGAAAATGTAGTAAACTTTTTGTAAATTGTTATATAACAGTTTAAATTGGTAATCGTAATTTTTGGTTTAAGATTAATTAATTTAATGAGTATAATGTTCGTAAAACACAAAAAAATTTAATGATAGCTTTCTAAGAAATCAATATGCTACACAAGTTGTTTGTAACAAAATAAGTGACATCTTTGAGGTTGTTTGTCACATTTTAAGAACAGTTTTTTATTGAAGTATAATGATTATACAGGCTAATTTATACCATAAGGGAGGGAATTTGACCTTCCATACATAGAATAAATTTTTCTAAAAATATAAGTTCAACAATATATGAAAAATCAATTCATTTACTTATTCACTTGTAAACCAAAAAGGATCCTATTTCGGTTACAATAAAAATTGTTTTATATTAATAAAAATCTAATACCTTTCACTGAGAATTTTAATAATTAGTTTTTTTTGAAAAACATGAAATTTAATAAGAGATAATGTACGAAGATTTTTATATTTTGATGGTTAACAAACACTAACACATGTAAAGAAGTATAAACATGTATATATATAATATATATATATATATATATATATATATATATTACTCAAATTTAGACCAGGGTAGAAAATTAATTAATTACATCAAATAATTTTAATCACCGTGTATAAGGAAGCTTTGGGAAAAAGTACGCGTAATTAAATGCCTAGTGTAAAGATTTAAATCATTCAATTAGAATGTAGGGTTTGTATAGAAGTTTATTAGATAGTACGAGTTATTAAAACCATGGAGCATAAAAATGTATTCGTTTCATTAAAAATAAGGGATTTAAATTATTCACTAGACGCTTTTTATAAAAAGAAGCAGTATTAAAATGCTCAACTTGTATGTAATTTAATTATTCTAAGTATAAAGAAACAAATAGAAATTACGTGCAAAATTTATATTAAGTAATTCAATTTTTAAGTAACGAGTATTAAACAAAATGTACAAATAATAATTAATATTTAATTAGGATTTGCTAAAAGTTAAAGGATAGAAGTCAATGCCATTCATTATTATTTTAATTGGAGTTAATTGAACCATTAGTAATATATAATATGCATAAAAGCTTTTAAAACCCAATAATATTCAAATCGTAGAAGTGTTATTTAAAGTATTACGATTGAACACCTGCGTATTTTTAAATGTCAAATTCTAATAAATTAGAGCTGATAAACATGCAGATTCTGCGTATATTGCAAACGGTCGGATAAACCGTAGCTTATATTAACGGGAAGGTTAGTTGAGCGGTTATTTAACTCAAATAAGAATACACGTGGACTGAAATAACCGATAGTAGAGAATATCGATTTGCACCACTAAGACCAAGTTAGAAAAAGACAGATAAAATACGCAAGGCAAAGACACAGATAAGAAAAGGCGTGATTTGAGCAACGTCACGAGGAGACGATTGGTTGAAATAAGTTGCAGATATGAGAGGTGAAAACACAACAATTTCTATACAAAATTAATTAGTTGTTCTCGGACGTGTTTGCAAGCCGTGTAAAAATTTCTTAGATTTAACTGCCTCGAGTGCAAAAATTTAGTAGAATCGCTGTGCCGGACTGTCGAGAAGGGAACAGAGAATGCGAAATTCTAAAAATTGTCCGTTGAGGAACAAATCCGACGTGCAAGCAAGGCTGTTATATATACCCGGACTTTAAACAGTTTCGCTCTCTTAGATTTTCGATTTTGATTCAATACTTTAAACAGTTTGCTCTTATATTTTGTGAATATTAAATACTTTAAAACAGTTTGCTCTTTACGTGCCACGATACAAGTTATTGTGCATTAGTGCACTTAGAAAAGAAGATACAAGGTAATAGAGTCTAGTTATACTTGCGAGTATTACTGTACCAATTATCCAAATTTGTAACGATAAATGAATAAACAAAAGTAGGCAGTTTTGGGTATAGCGGGAAAGAATTATGAATTTCAGTGCTATTTTTCGGGGGTGTTAATAATCAAATGTTATTCGTAAACGTGATTGGATCCACAAAACAAGATTTAGATATACATTGATGAGTTCCTGAGAAGTCCTGAGACCTGTTAGACGAATGGTGGGGTAGAGAAATTTTAAAAGCGGTCAGAATCTGAAGCCGTAAACATAAACCAGCTGGAATGGTGGAATTAGCAAGGACGATGGACATTGAAGCCACGAGTGCAGTAAGCTTCAGGTAAATTATACAATTTTGTTCGAACTTTGATGTTTTGGTGTGTGTTGGATATTTTTATAATTTGTTTGATAAAATAGACAGTAGTGCATTTGTATAAACAACAAATTTTTAATTTTAAGGTGAAATTTTCTTGTAGTATTTTCTTGTAGGAGTATTTAGCAGTTTATGTTTTTGATTATGATGAAAATTTGGGTCTGTCTTTGAGCTCAATTAGACTAACCTGTTTAATTAACGTAAAGGGGTGGGAGATGCTGCCTTTTATCCAGACTCAGGTCTGCAGATCTTGTTTATTTAATTAGTGTGCACCCTACAAGGACTTTAATTCTGGATGCAAATTAAAATGATGACAAATTCAAACTTGAAATTTATGATACTGAAATTTATGCTGAAATTTAATTTTGAAATTTTAATGTATTATGAATATTGATGTAAATAGAGTTAACGTTGATGTTTGTGGTAGGAATGTGTTTGTTTTTTTTTATGAATGAGGATGAAAGTTTTAACTAGGTGAGCAGCCGAGGCGGAAAGAGTAAAAAGGCGACTATCAGAAGAGATTCAACAGGGCGAGAATCACAGCAAATCTTGGTGCCCAATTCGAGAGGCTCGAATATTTTTTTACTCTGGTGAGGCTTTTTGTAGGATACACAGCAAATATATATATATATATATTTTTATTTATCACAATAGAAAATTACTTGAGTTGCTTTAAAGCTTACTTTCATTGAAGTTAATAATAACTTTGCTTAAGGCTTGCCACCAATTTCATAAAAAAATTTTTGAGAATAGAAAGGAAGATCACTGACATTATATTGGTAAGATATTTTTGGGTTATATTTTTGAATTGTTATTTCTATTGAAATTTAGTTTGTGATAAATTGACTAGGCTCTAGTGAAGCCCTAGTTCTAAGAAATTTTGAGGAGGTTATATTTTCAGATAGTACGAGGCCATCGTTCCAATCCAAGCTTGTAGTGTCACAAGTAAGTAAGTATTATTTTTATACGTTTTGATTGTTCGTGAGATTTTTTTTCTTTTCGAAAATTTCCAAATTTTATCTTCGGATTGTTAAACATTATAGCTATTATTAAGATACGGTGGCGTCTATTAAAAATTCTTTTTGTATCGTATACCATCCTACGACTCTAGCTAATAGCTCTGCCCTAAGTTGAAGAAACTTAGCTGGCTGGAAGAACTCTTTAGAGGGTCCTCAGTACTCAAAGCCGCTTTCCATACATTTTACCTTGGGCTTGAATATTAGACAGGAACCCCCTTATTTTCTAATGGCTCTGCCGCTTATAAGGTGGAGTAGTTATACTTTACCATAATAAAAAAAGGAAGTGTAACAATCTAACCAAGAAGCCGAGACGGTTGCACATGTACTAGTGAGGAAGTTGCTTTATCGCTTTAGAGTTCTGTTGGAATTACACTCCGATCAAGGTCGGAACTTCGAATCGGCGTTGTTTCAGAACGTCTGCAGGCATCTTGGAATCAGGAAAACTAGAACCACGCCACTTCATCCTCAATCGGATGGAATGGTTGAAAGAATGAACAGAACGTTAGGAAAGTGCCTAGCCAAAGTTGTCTCCGAACATCAACGAGACTGGGACCAATATTTACATTTGTTCTTACTGGCGTGCCGATCTTCGGTACATGACAGCACAAGATACTCTCCCGCTTGCGTGATGTTAGGACATGAATTTCGGCTACCATGTGATTTTCAGTTTGGATTTAAACCAGGAGAAAAGGTTCGCAGGGGAAAATTAAGTTAGTAAGCTTCGCGAAAGATCAAGTAGCATTCACGAAAACGTCCGAAAGAATATCCAGGCGACAAGCAATCGAATGAAATCACAATATGACACGAGATCACAAGAAGGTGGTTATCAGCCTGGAGATTTAGTGTGGTTGTACAATCCACAAAGGAAGCGTGGATTGTCGCCAAAATTACAAAGACAATGGGAAGGCCCGTACGAAGCGTTAAAAAGAGTTAATGATGTAGTGAACCGGATCAGAAGATCTTCCCGTGGTAAAACGAAAGTGCTACACTTTGACTGTTTAACATCCTATGCGGCAACAACCAGGAAGACTCGAGTGTTCAAAGAGTTATTAATCGTAATTTTGAGAGTTTCATGGCGGCGTATGGTGGTTCCGCTAAGGCGAGGTTTGGAGTTGTTGAAAAACAGCAAGATCTGTTTAGGGCACCAGAAGGGTATTCCCTTGCACATTGCATAACTCAAGATCTGCAAATGTCAAGAGGAATAACTGTTGTTTTCAGGAAAAAGTTTGGATGTGTGGATAAATTAGTACAATGGCAACCAACTGTAGGAAAAGCATTGGTTCTTCAGAATGGAATTGTTATGTTTACTATCTGGTCACCAAAAATTCTTAATGGCAGAGACCTAGTTATGGACATCTATGGGAAGTTTTGCTGAGTCTAAAGACTCAGTTGATGGAAAATGGAGTAACGAGACTAGCGGTGCTCAAGCTAGGCTGTGGACTAGATAGCTAAGATTGGAGAATAGTTCAAAATATGCTAGAAGTAATTTTCCAGGGAACCAACATCCAGGTCCTTGTTTGTTGCTATCAACCGGTTGCCTACCAAGACCAAGCAAAAACTGTTAACTGTTATTTCCAACGACGTGGTGGATGCATCAGAGGAGATAGCTGCCGATACCGTCATCAGTCATCAAATTGGCGTCCAAATGTTGTTACAGTTACGGGACTTAACGATTTTAAAGAGGGACAATGTTACGAATTATTAGGCAACCCGTCAAACACGCAAGTTGCATAACCGAAATGTATTCTACAAAAGTCTAGAACATACAAGCAAACACCAGACTATGAATCATCTAGTTAATTTTATGGTATATATAAGACCGGTGATGAGTGTACATCAGTTAGTCTATATCCAAATGTATAGTTGGTTGCAGGTATAGACTTACCTGGTGACGTCACAACTGTCTTTTTCCATAGCCAGTGCCGACTGTTGCTAAAAATCTGCGATGTCAGGTGAAACAATACGAAGACACAAATTGTGCGCTAGGTGATGCTGTACTTCGCATAAGGTGTCTGTATTAAATATTACAACTTTGCTCCTCCTGTCCTGCCCAATTAGGGCGAAACGCGTCGACAAGATGCCCTCGTGGTTAAATTTGAAGTCACTTGCCATTAATTTTTTTGTTATTTTGTATTAATTTAAGACTCATTATACTTACTTTTCTATACATACATATATATATATATATATAATGTCGTGGAAATTATAGGTTAAAGAGGGGTAGATAGGTCTAGATAATAAAATTTTAACGACCGTGTACATAGGAAATAGTAACAATTTATTTACGCGCCAAATTACTTACTAACAAATTTTTATATTTCTAAATCAGAATATTAAATTTGCATAACGTGTAGAAGCTTTAGAGTACATGAAACCCAATTAGTTTTAATATTTTAAATCAAGCGCATCGGATAAGAAACGGAGCTTTTGGATATAGAAGATCAATAATTTAAACGCATATTTTCATTCAACTAAAGTAAACGTTCGTTATACAAATCCTAAGAAATGCTAGAACTCGAAATTATTATTTTAAACGGACAGTTTGCTTCATAGAAACACCTGATAGTTAAAATGTCATGTTCAAAGAATTGAAATATAGTTTGGCACTGAATTCTGTAGAATTGTTTGTAACGGTCGATGCGAGAGCTACTAAAACAACAGATGTTTTGAAGGCAAAGTAAGACGGAATATCCGTCATGTAAAACAGACAGAGAACACGTATAATAAAACGTTGGTTAAAATGCTTTTTTAAAGTACCCGGTAGATTTGGAGGTCAACCACAATATCGATTTTCTGTTGCTTGGGTGGGATTCTAAAAGAGACAGTAAATATGGGATAAACGAAGAAAGGTAGCTAGTGGTTGGACGTTAAAAACGGGGAAAGCAATATAATTGGTCGAATGCTAGAAGTTTCAAGAAACTCGCAACGGTTAGATGTTGTTGAACAAATTTCAATATAAAAGCACGGTAGACTGGGAATTTTTGGACGTAGAAGTTCGCTACCTACAAAATTTGTAAAATCTGTTTTGAAAAATAAATATTTCGATGGAAATAGGGTCCGTGAGGGGTGTACAAAATCATATAAATACACTAAGAGAGGTAGTAAAGCTCTCTTACTCCTCTTACTTGCTCTTACTTTTTATTGATTCTCGTACGTCGCTTATTTGTGTGACTTATAATATGACATCCTAATTTAAAAGGGTGTAAAACGCTGTTAGTAACGTACATCGATAATTTATTAAAAGTGTGATTTGCACAAGTGGGTGCTGGCTTATAGAAGGTGCTTTACTACACGCAACGATCTAATGAAAGGATGGTACTAGGGTAAGGTTTGAAACTAGAATGCGTGAAGTTTAGTGATTACGGAAGGTTAAGCTTGGTCGAGACAAGTATCGGGGTAGAAACACGGAAGGCGGTTGCAGAGATTTGGATAGCGAGTGAAAAATGAGTTGGATCGATGTATAACAACGAAGTGTATAGACACAACGACGAGGGTTTTGGAACACATCTTCAGAGGTAACGATGGAAGAAGCTTACTCCAGGTAAAGAAATTAATATCTTGCTTTTGCTTGAACATTTGTGCTGGTATTTTGTGCTTGAGTGTTTTGACTTATTGGGGGTGTATTTTATTACCTTAAAAACTAATTAAAGGAGTATACCTAAAGGACAATTGATATTTATTATTTAAAAATGTTAGTAAATGACATAATCAGTTTGTTGTAAAGAGTAAACGGATCTTTAAGTTTATTTTAAACAAAAATGCGGTGTTTAAAAGCATTTAGAGTAACTGGGTTATACTGAGCTTACCATTGACCAGAATAAAAATCAATTTAGGGTTGCACGACGGGGGTACTCGTCTAAAATAAAATTGTTGAAATAAATAGAAATCATGAAATTTTAAAAGGTTTAAGGGTTGAGATTGTAACTTTATGAAACTGTATAGACAAATGTGTAAATATTTTCTTGCTCATGGAAACTTTTTAATGTGTGTAAATAAAAAGGTTGTATGTCTTGTTGCATTATTTGAGTGGTAATTTCATTTGACTGTATTTATGAGAAAGAATGAACTTAGGATGGTAGGTATCCAAGAGGAAGCAGACTTTACAGCTAGCCGGGGTGTGCAGAAATAAGGAGGCATTCCAGAGGTATTTGTTATTTTTATTAAATTTTCAGAAAATCTTTATGACGGCCCAATAACGCTGGGACTCGAAGGTGATCCTGATATTCTATAGAGGAATCCACAGCAATATATATATATATATATATATATATATATATATATATATATATTATATATATATATATATATATATATATATATATATATATATATTTTAGGTAGTTAATTACACAAGGTAAGTTCATAAATACTGTCGTATTAATATATATATATATATATATATATATATATATATATATTTATACCTTTATGTACTCCCTAATATTTCTAAATAAAATGGGTGACCTCCATACTTCATTTAAAAGGATTTTTAATTGTCTATTTAATTGGAAGTAGTGCTGATATTTCAAAATCACGTTAGTTATTCAAAATTAATGACGAGGTATCATTAGACGTAACGTTTTCTGCAGATGACAACCCTCACAAGGGAACGAGCTAAAGTGCATTAGAATATAATATCATCAACAACTTCTGTTTTTCTAAACTTTATTTCAATGTTACTCACAGCGGATTGAGCAGTACTCCTATTAGGATATTTTTGATTGAACATATTATACACTTCTTTTTGGGTTCTAGTTTTGTTACCATACCCAATCATAAGTAAAATTTCGATGCTTTGTTTCTCTGTGAGTTGAAACATTGCAATGACACTAAAAGGCAACTAATAAATAAAACTTGCTTACGGTACAACTGCCATGTAATTTACTTTTGCCATTTACCAGTCAAATCGGCGTCTGCTGCGCTTTTCGTGTATTTGCATAATTTTTGTAATTCCTATGGCTAATAATACATGAAAAATACTATACCGTTAAATAAACAATTAAATTTCCTTTCAAATGAAGTATCGCAAGCCATCCCTTTCCATTTAAAAATATTAAGAGAATAGATATCTCTTTGAGGGAGTTAAGCGTCAGAGCTAAAATTTTGATGTTAAAAAGTTTTATATTAAAAACAAAAATTGGCGTGTTTTGCTACTTTCCCTAAAAATTAATAATAATGTCAAAAATTAATTTATTCGTTACTTATGCCGCTCACGTATATATAGTGTTGTCTGATTGATTTCATACTGCAGCATTTTGTTAATTTATACCTGTGGGTTTCTGTATCCTCCTACAGAATTGTTTGGCCCTTTTCATTTTACATAAAAGATTCAGTGACATTTAAATTAAACTTGTATATCGCGTGTCACCCATAACCTCGTCTCACGTTCTACCCTGGTTTGATCCTCAGTTAGTCCAAATAACTTTATAGGGTATCCTCTCCACAAAAACCATTTAGCATATTAACTTATCCTGAGCTATTATTTTATATTGAATATACTCAAGGGAAAAATGCTACATGTTAAGTTTCTATTCCTTGTTGAAATTATGCTGTTCAGTGGTGCTACTATACAAACTTGGTGCAATGAGCGGCATTTAGAAAATGCTATATTCCAGTCCTGTGTTATTCATATGTGTAAGTAGGATGCCTAGAGGGCTATGATATGGTGCCTACGGTGTCCTTCTAGTCTGACAATTTTGAGTCTTAGGCTGCTTCGACGGCGGCAGCGTGCTCTTCACAGGCACCGTATTCGAATCAGTAACTGCACTCTCCTTAACAGTATAATGCGCGTCTCTTATCGAATACGTACATGAAATTTCGGTTTAAACGAAATTGTTTTATAGAAAAATCCTAGCTACTCAAATTGATGGAATTATTCTCTCACTCAATAGTCTGCAGCTACTATAATTTACCGGTAATAGACGGATCCATTTAAGAATTATATAATTTGAGTTTTAGTTAGCTATGTCTTTAGAAACAAATCTTGTACTGCGACATTGATAAAACCTCAAAAGTACCTCTTTAAATATATATATATATATATATATATATATATATATATATATATAGTGAATAAGATGAAATAATAACTTAGACTTTTATGCAAAGCCGAAATGATCAAATCAAATCGAGCTAGTAATTGAAAGATGGAAAATATAAGGTCTTGGACAGGACTTGAACCTGTATCCTGGTTTTGTCGGAACCATGCGTTTACCAATTTACCAATTACGCCACCTTATATTTTCCATCTTTCAATTACTAGCTCGATTTGAAATGATCATTTGGGCTTTGCATAAAAGTCTAAGTTATTATTTCATCTTATTCACTATAATACGATAGTATTTATCAACTTATCTTGTATATATATATATATATATATATATATTATACAATCTTTTTAATTATGTTAGCGGGTATTAGGTCTGCTGGGGTAAAAAACTCTTTATGGCTAAATTTTCGCATTTATTTAATGCTTTCTCAGCAATAACTAAAGTAATCAACAATAATAAAGACACTGGTGTTAATAAGCGTTACTTACATTGAGGTTAATAAAAATTAGCTTCCATAAATAAAATTTAAACTAGGTTCCTTTATATAATGTTATAAAATTGAATTGAATAAAAAATTTTTAAGTATAAATAAAATATTGGCTTGACATAAATAAAATTTTTGACAGAATTCTAATGAATAGGCGGAAAGGTTGATTTTGTTAAAGAATTAGAATAAAAGAGAAACTTGTGCAAATAAGCGGTGTCACATATACATATGCATATTTGAACATAATGTAAATGCATACGAGTAGAGTATAATTGGGGATCTGATACCCACATTTTCACCAGCATCCACATTTCCACACACATCTGGACCAAAAAGTTTTCTTCGACTAACCATTTTTCATCTTTCGAGATAAATATCTTAAATTTTTTATGTTTCGAGATAAATGAGCATCCTCATTTCCTCACTCATTTACATGTAAATCCCCATAAGGAGGAAATGAGGATGCTCATTTATCTCGAAACAAAAAATTTAAGATATTTATCTCGAAAGATGAAAATGGTTAGTCGAAGAAAACTTTTGGTCCAGATGTGTGAAATGTGGATGCTGGTGGAAATGTGGGTATCAGATCCCCAATATACTTTACTATATATACAATATTATACTCATACACATAAATACATTTTTAATGAATATATATTCATTGATATACCTAAAATAATTTATCTATATAGACATGTTCACATATATATACATACATACATATATATATATATATATATATATATAATATATATGTATGTACGTGTATGTGTATGTATGTATGTATATGTATATATATATGTGTGAACATGTCTATATAGATAAATTATTTTAGGTATATCAATGAATATATATCTCATTAAAAATGTATTTATGTGTATGAGTATACATATATGTATATTAGTACATATACATTTACATTATGTTCAAATATGCATATGTATATGTGACACCGCTTATTTACACATGTAAGTTTCTCTTTTATTCTAATTCTTTAACAAAATCAACCTTTCCGCCTATTCATTAGAATTCTGTCAAAAATTTTATTTATGTCAAGCCAATATTTTATTTATACATAAAAAATTTTTATTCAATTCAATTTTATAACATTATATAAAGGAACCTAGTTTAAATTTTATTTATGGAAGCTAATTTTTATTAACCTCAATGTAAGTAACGCTTATTAACACCAGTGTCTTTATTATTATTGTTGTATTACTTTTTAGTTATTGCCTTTTGAGAAAGCATTAAATAAATGCGAAAATAGGCCATAAAACGAGTTTTTTTTACCCCAGCAGACCTAATACCCGCTAACATAATTACAATCAATTATATATATATATATATATATATATATATATATATAAATGTATATATATATATATAAATTGAATGATATTAGCAGGTTGTAGGTCAGCTGGTTATTTAAGCGTACTCTTTATTATATTCTTAGCTTTCGCTAATATCATTCAATTTATTCAAATCAGCAAGATCGTTATACTACATAACATATATATTTAAATATATATATATATATATATATATATATATATATATATATATTGATGATATTCTTGACCTTTTATTACGATAATATAAGAATTTAAATTTTTTCTTGGGTATTAAGGTCTAATTAACTATGTAAATATTCAATAGGAGGATTTATTTTTTATATTATACTCCAAACGTTTCGGCTGAACATATTAGCCTTTTTCAATAGATATTCATGTCTGAAAGTAGTAGTAGTAGTAGCACAAATAGTACTACAGGAACTTGAAACAGAATGTATAAAGCAAATTACATTTCCAATAATTTTATATGTAAGATATGTGGACGATTGCATATGTGTAATATCAAAGGACAAGTGCAATCACATATTAAATGTATTTAATAATTTTAACAAAAAATAAAGTTCACAATTGAAAGGGAAAAAAATGAAAAACTAAACTTTCTGGATATGACCTTACATCGTACACATAATAAAATTAGAACTTGTTGACATACTAAAAAAACTTGGTCAGGTAGATACTACAACTATAACTCCCAACATCCATTAACGCAAAAGAAATCGGTTATAATAGGCTTGACTGATAGGGCTATAAAATTGTCAGATCCGGAATAAAGGCATGAAGCTATAACAAAAGCTAAGAATATCCTAGTTGCAAATAATTATCCACTACGTCTCATAAACAATATTTTCAAAAACCGTATCATAAACTATTATAATCGCAGCTAAATAAAAATTCAAAAGTAAACAATCCTAACATAAAATACATAACCATGCCATATATACCAAACCTATCCGAAAATTTTTAAAAATTACTGAACAAACGCAATCTTAAAGTAGCCTATAAAGGAATCAATCTAATAAATAAATGCTACAGTAAGCTAAAGGATGAACACCTCAAAATAAAAAAAATACAATATATAAGATACCATGCCAAGTAAATTGCAAACATGTTTATATCAGTCAAAGCATACAATACCTTGAAAGCAGATTAAACGGACACAAATATGATAAAACAAATAAAACAGCTTTAATTAAACACGAAGTCCATGAAAAACACAAATTTAATTACAACGAAACAAAAATTCTAAAAATTGAACACAATAAAAGAAAAAGAGAGTACCTAGAAATGATATATATATATATATATATATATATATATATATATATATTGAAACATCCCACTGCTATTAATGACCGCTTAGATGTGCAAAATCTAAGTAAAATATATCACAATATCATAAAATAAGGGGAAAAAACAACAAAAAAAAAACCCACAAAAAACTAAAATAAGGTTCAAATTAATATATCCTGTAGGAAAAATAAACATACATAAAAGTATACCTCTAAATAATGTTAACTCAATGTGCAATTAATAATGACAAACTAAAACATGCTGATATTAAATATTTCAACTTATTTGTTATCATACAACACCTTAACTAACACAGCGTAATTTATAGTTTAGAAATTAGATGTGTACAAATTTAAATATTACCCAGTGTTAAAATTCAAAAATAAATACAAAAAAATTTTTTAGCACTTGACAAACAGCTATATAGTTGTACTATAAAAATATATAAGAATCATTCAATGTATACAAACCAAATAGTGTACATAAATAAAAAAAAACTTAAACCGTTTTATATAATCCTAGCAAGATATGGATTGACATTATTGAAACCAAATGATTCTGTAGGCAACTTAATTATTGGTAATCTTATATTTAAGGTAAGAAACTGTTTGCATCAAACAAAAATATGATATATATATATATATATATATATATATATATATATATATAAAGTTTGGTTAGTTATGTAATTCTACTTTCAGACATGAATTGAAAAAGGCTAATTTGTTCGCCGAAACGTTTGGAGTATAATATAAAAAATAAATCATCTTATTGAATATTTACATAATTAATTAGACCTTAATACCCAAGAAAAAATTTAAATTCGTATATATATATACATATATATATATATATATATATATTGCTGTGATAAGGGGTTGTTTAAGGGTGTAGTTTATAGCAATGGTCATTTAGTAATCAGAAATCATAATAGGAAGCAAAAAACTGTAATTATTTAGGAGAAAATTGAGTAATTGGGATAGTTTGTAAATAGTAAGCATTTAACACCCTGTATATAGAGTATAAGTAGTTTTAAGCGACGGAAATAGTAACAATAGGACGCATAGTTAGCATAGAAATAAGTAATTCATGCATTAGCTAAATAACAAATATTTAACACCCGGTATATGGAGTTTTGTAATTTTAAGTAAGGCAAATAACTATATTTTTCAGTGGAAGCACGCGTATTTAGAAGTGAGCATGGTTCGCGTAATTAAACACGCATTTCAAAGGATTCTAATCAGTTATGATAATACGGAGATAAGAGATAAAACTTAAAGAAGCGTAGTGTAAGTGCGTACAAACAATTAACAATTTTTAATAGTAAAGGTAATTAAAAATGCGTAAAGAAACAAACATACTTGAAAATCGAAATTCGAATTGCATCAGTATTTGTGTATAATATGGAAAAGCGATTATTTTCTCAAAACACTGCATGGTCTGATAACAAGGCATATGTAAGCAAACAACAATTATTCGAAAGGCCGAGAATGTTACATCAGAAAACCACTTTAAGTATAGAAAATAGAGAGACCTTATTGGTTAAAATTAGAGACGGGCTTGTAAGCCAAACCCACAGAAGAAGGGAGATACCTTATATATTAACAGCGAGAATGATAACAGAGGTCAGTTTTCAATTCAACAAGGCCAAGCTGTGTCACTATGAATCAAACAGTAACGCGTACGTAATAATATTTTGATAGTAAAAGTGTTTAATGACAGATAGTGCTACGAATATGAAGATTTCTAATGCCGATGAACGTAAGTAGATTTTGGGGAATTTATTTAAACTAAAATATAATAATAATAGGGCTCTAAGTGGTGAGAATAAATCCTAAGTGGGAGTATAATAATCTAAGTTTGACGACAATAATTCGAGGGAGATGTGATAAATCTAAGTTGGACGACAGTAAATCTAAGTGGGAGTACAATAATCTAAGTTGAACAACAATAAATCTAAGTTGGACGACAATAAATCTAAGTTTGGTGAGAATAAATTCTAAGATGAGAGTATAATAATCTAAGTCTGACAACAATAATCCAGAGGGTGATGACAATAATTTAAATGTAATAATTCAAGCGTGTGGATAGATATTTCAAATGGGTATATAATAATTCCGAATTGGTGGAGAATAATTTCGAATACGAATGGATAGTATAATAATGCATGGTGAATTCTAATTGATGTTAGTTGATAATGGATGCGTCGATAATTTTGGTTGCGAGAAGGAAATAAAGAAACACACAGACCAGGTTAGATCTTTCTAGTTTTAAGACATATTTTTTTTATTTGAATTTGAATATTGAATTGCTTAATTAATATAAGATAGTGTAACAGAGTCAGCAACGAACTTTTGCATACGTTGAAAGTACGTAATGTAATAAAGGGGTTTTGAACGTTCCAGGCTTCTTTTTATAAAAAGAATAGTTTTTGGTCACTTTAGATTGATGGCAAAACATATAAATTTTTGAGATAAATAGGACTTATAATGTTGATTGATTGAAAAGTGTATTTTATTAATTTTCAAAAACCTGTACATAATATTTGTTTTCATTATATGGAATTGAATTAACTTCATTTTATAATTCAAAATAAAAGCTAGTCGAGGCAGAATAATAACCTTAGTGGGAGTGTAACTTGATTTAGATAACCACAGAGAGGTGGAGTCAAGCAAGAATACGCCATTGATACCAAGTCGGCGTTATCATATCAAGTTTTGTTATTGGTCAACACAAGGTCGGTCCACGATAGTTCCAGGAGTACATAGCAATATATATAATGCTATGATAATAGGGTTATTTTGATGGTATATAGGGTCACAAGGGTGGTATACTTCATGTAAACAATACCAAAATCAGGGAAACTAAATATTTGAATAATAAAAAGTACACAACTCGTTAATTATGCAAAAAGTAAATATCAAACACACTGTAGAAAATCCACAACTAACTTTAATCAATGAAAGGAAGCTCATTCTTTAATAATTCAACCACATTTAGTAGAATAAATAACTCTAGACGCGATCCAAATCATTTTAGAGACAATAATACATTCAGAAAATTCAAATCACGAAATTATAAGTGAAAATCAGTAATTAAAGATTTCAAGTAAAAGTGCATGTTCAAATATACAAGTGTAATAAAAATACGCCGTTGACATAAAACATAAATCCAAATTTTAATTGAGATAAACATGATCTATATCATTTATTAACTTAGGGCTCTAAGAAATCTACTAAGAAATATTTTGAGAAATCCACTAAAAATTCTACGGGGAAATCTACTGAGAGATTTACTAAGCGATTCGATACACAATTCACTAAGCAAATTCAATAAGAAATCTAACGTAAAAATTCAATACTACAAGTACCAAACATAATAAAGGGGAAAACTCTGAATCGAGGCGTTAAGCTGAAAGCAACCCAAAGTCACTGGTTAACAGCATGTAGCGGCAGTTCAAAGGATTGGAGTGTACGCAGAGCTACACATTCGAACCAGAAAATTAACCGGGAAAAATACCATGACAGAGATCATAGTAAATTAATAGCATAACATTTATTATTTTTTGAACATTTAAAACTTGCATATGCTTAGATATTCATGTAAAGGGTCATCAAAAATTTTGTTGATACGTACAAATTACGTTAAGAGAAAGAAGGGTCATTGAACGTCAACAAAGGTTCTAAAATAATAGAGTTATTTTTGCTGGCTTTAGTTGCTTTAATAAGGTTATAATTTGGTGATGAACAGATTTATATTATTTAATTTGATTCAAGGATTTTAAATAGCAAACAATATTTCGAAGGTTGTAGAGTTGCAAATAAACATATTTCTTGCTTTATTATACAAATTTTTATTATTTAGTTTATCTTATTTAGATATAAAGTGTCGTCCGCCCGGCGAATTTTTGTATTGTTAATGTTCTTCGTCTCTGGTAATGAAAGTTAATTAACTTTGTAGTATGCATAGGTACACACTCATTAACATTAAGATGAATGAATTAATTAATTAATGGACTGTATTTAAAATGCAAATATTTATTAATTAGTCATTCTGTAAATATAAGAAATGACAAGAAGTAACTAAAATAACTAAAAATAACGTGGCGTTACAACTGAACGTTCGAATACAACTAACTTAATAATCCGGGACAGCAGGTAATAGGGAAAGCAAACGCTAGCCCCTTGTTGACTCATACATTGAACTATTTCTAAATCTTAATACAAAGAACTATGGTTGCACATCGCTACCATAAACTGCCCGCGGGCTACACAAATTGAACTATTTATGTTCCTTAATACTATATGTACCAACTCTAATAGATTTCTAACACAATCACTCGTCGTTTTCAATTGGCAGAGCCACAATTTTTGAAATTGACACTACACTAACACCGTTTGTTGTTTTTAAATGCACCAATCTTACCTTACCGTCCCTACCCGCTACAGTTCTAATTACACGTGCTAGACCCCATTCCAATGGGGACAATTTGTCGTCTTTAATTTAAACTAAAGTGCTTTCTTTAATATTAGGTAAAGATTTTTTCCACTTTGGCCTATTCTGTAATTGGGACAAATAATCTCTAGACCAAATTTTCCAAAAACAATATTGCAAGTGGCTGCACATCTTCCAAAATTTTAACTTATTGATAGGAACCTCCGAAACTGATTCTTCTGAAATGCATGCTAATGACTTGCCGGTCAGAAAATGACCTGGTGTTAAACAGGTAACATCTGATGGGTCGTCGTTAAGTGGGCACAAAGGACGCGAATTTAGCATACCTTCTATTTGAATTATTACAGTATTGAATTCTTCATAAGTTAGAACAGTCAACCCTATAACTTTTTTGAAATGTTTTTTAAATACTTTAATCTGACTTTCCCACAGTCCTCCAAAGTTTGGGCTGAAAGATAGAATAAATGACCAACGTATGCCGTTATCTGAAGAAAATTTTCTATAAAATCTTTACTGGCCTTTTTAAATGTGCTCCCGTTATCGCTATACATTATTTTAGGAATACCGCGACGTCCAATGAATCTTTTTAGTGCTGCGATAAACGTTTCAGTTTTTAAGTCTGACAATGTTTCCATGTGTACCGCTTTGGTTACAAAACAAACGAACAGTGCTACATAAGCCTTTGTTTTAATTACCTTACGTACACGTGACTGTTTAATAAAAAAGTGTCCCGCAAAATCTACTCTTACTTTTTCAAAAGGTAAACTCACATTTACCCTATAATAGGGCAAACTTCCCATTAACTGTTTGGAAACAGTTGAATTTAATCTAAAACAAACTAAACATCTATGTAAAATTTTCTTTACTTCTCTAGTGGCTTTAATTATCCAATACCTCTGCCTTAAAACTGACGGCGTTAAATTCACGCCTCCATGCAGAAGCCGCTGATGTTCACCTTCAATAATTAGTTTAGTTATAAAATTTTTATTCGGCAAAATTATAGGAAATTTTTTCTCGAAGGGAAGTTCGCTATTGCCAAGCCTACCTCCCACCCGAATAATGCCATTTGAATCTAAAAACGGACTTAATGAAAGCAATTTATTGCATTCATTGCCTGCTTGTAACTGCAAAATTTCTTTAAAAAAGTGTTCTTGTTGCACATGCTTCATAATGACCGCATGCGCTTCCTTCAATTCGGTCGTTGTTAAGTTTCCAAAATGCCTACTGTTCCCGTTCCGACAATTATATATAAAACGCAAACAATAACTTAAAATTCGGATCATTTTTGTAAAATTAGAAATATTTTTGAATAAAGACCATTTTTCTTTCTCTATATTTATAAAGCATTTTATGTCAGGCAAATTCCCTTCTGAAATATGTGCTTGTAAACCATTTTCCAAAGTTATATTTGGTACCAATAAAATTCTAGGTCCTTTCCACCATAACTCGCAACTCAGCAATTTTTGTGGCAGAACGCCTCTTGACACTAAATCAGCAGGATTATTTCCTGAACTTACGTAAGCCCACTTAAACTTTGACGTTAACTCCTGAATTAATTTCATTCGATTTGCTACATATGCGTTAAGCTTAAAATAATCTACCTTTAACCAAGCCAATACAATTGTGGAGTCACAAAATAGTACAACATTCTTAACTTTATCCTTAAATATTTTAAAAATTCGTTCCATCAATTATGCCAACATTAACGCTCCGTTAAGTTCGAGTCAAGGCATACTCAATTTATTCTTTAAGGAATTAATTTTTGATTTTGAGCATAATAAATGCAACCGTATTTGATGATTAACATGTATTACCCTTAAGTAAATACAAGCTCCGTGTGCCAACTGTGGAGCATCACAAAACCCGACCAGTTCCACAGAAACAGCATCTCATATATTCAAGTGTCTATTAATTTCAATTGGCGACATATTAATTAAGTCGTCAAAAAATGTTTCACATTTTTTCCTAAGTGTATCTGGCAATTCTGCATCCCATTCAAGTTTTGCTTCCCAAATGGATTGCATTAGACTTTTAGCAACCGTAATTACTGGTGCTAAAAAACCAAATGGGTCGAATATTTTAGCAATAAATGCTAACACCGTGCGCTTACTAAATGTTGATTCAGGTTTATTAATCTGACAGCTCAAAATAAATTTATCAGAAATAATGTTGAAAGCTAAACCCAACGTTTTTAAAACGGCTCCCGCTTCGTCATTAATATTGATTTCGTCAAAGTGTTGAAGGCTTTGAGGAATATTTTGTAATAGTTGCATGTTATTTGCACTCCATTTATGTAACTCAAATTTTCCCGAACCTAATAACTCAATTAGCTCTAACTGAGCCTTCAAAACAAGATCCACATCATCTGCTCCAAATAAACAATCATCAATATATGTATTGAATTTTAAATGATTGTGGCTATTTATACATACAGTATGTATACGCAATTGGCTATTTATACATACAGTATGTATACGCAATTGGCTATTTATACATACAGTATGTCTACGCAATTGGCTATTTATACATACAATATGTATAAGAAATTGGCTATTTATAGTTACGTATAACGTACTAACTAACCAAAAGTTTATTGATATTAATATTTTAATAAAACTACATAATTATAGAAAATATTGTTTTATTTATTGTTTATTGTTACAATATACTTGGGTATTTATTTTATTGTTTTATTTCGTGTTTTAATTTGCTTCTTGTAAAACTGAATCTGTTTAGTTTTTCTCTTCGGACGTCCTTTAGACTTAATTTTGTTTTAAATTTTAGGTTTTCATTTGATTGATGATTTGTATCGGATTCGTTCTGACTTTCAGTACCAACTAAGCTATCCTGGCAACTTCCAGCTTCAACTAAGTTACTTGTCTCAAATTCTATTGAACTAATTGTAGGTTCACTATACTCATTCTCAAAAAGAGAAACCCCATTTCTAGCATTTTTTTCAATTAATTTTAGTTCGTTCATATATTTGTTAAAGGTTGTAGTTCCATAATTTGATAAAATATCTGCGATATTTTTTGTTACTGTCAGTGCTGTATTGAATTTTTCTCGATCCGATAATACTTTTTGACAACCATCGAATTCATCCTTGTCTATATCATCAATGTCTACGTCATTCGTGTCTTCATCATCGATATCCATATTCATAATACTTTCTGTATTTCCAACTGAAGTAATGTATCTTGGATGGAAACATGTTTTGAAAACATTTCTAAGTTATTGTATTTTCTTAACATAAAATATGCCTACATGGTGCACTGAAAGAGTTCCAAAATGTACATGAACATGCTTCCAGCGACGTATTATAAATCTTCGATATTCCAGTCTCAAGATTTTCCTCAATGCCATGAGCCATTACTTTTATTTTAGATTCTAAAGTTTTAAACAATTTTAATTGTTTATGAAATAATTTCATTCCAGTCTCTGTGAGAATTTCGGAACATACTTCCAGCAATTTTCTTATTTCATTATCGTTATCCATAATTTTAAAACTTTTGTTTATTTTTGGCTAATTTATTCTTTATTCTTGAATCAATAAAGTCTATAAGCTCTTTAATACATAAATAAATTGTCGGCAAACTATGATATTTAGTTTGTATGTATTGCTTAAGAGTCCAAAATGATCGTTCAATTCTGTTTGTTGTCGTATCTCCCATTAGTGGCAAATGTTTTCTAAAATAATGTACCCACATTTCTTTACAGCTGTCCCAATTTTTAAGAAATTGCTCTTCAAGAGTCACGTATTTATCTTTTGTTCCTGCAAAAACTTAAACAGACTTGCAAATGTCCAGGAATTTCTTTTTCTGCTCTTCGTATTCTTTATATGATTGAGCATATAAACATTTCTTGAACGCATCCAATATTTTGTTTTTTTCATCAATTTGTTTATTGTAGGCAGTAGAAACTAGCCTTTTAATGTATTTAATGACATGAAATTTACAAAGTAAAACGGTTGCACTAGAAAAAATTTCTCTGATAGCTTTTATTTCGATGAAATCTTTGTCAATTAAAAAAACGGATGGGTGGGTCTTACAAATTTTTTTAAATTCATTCATACAATGTATGAATGCGGAATATGTTTCTTTAGCAATAAATCCTATAGCTGCAAATTCTGATTTGTCGGTTATGCTAGAATAGTAGCAAAATCCCAAAACTTTATAATTTTCGACATTAAATCCAAAGGAAACATCTATTTGTATCACTGGACACTGAGATTTATTATAATTTAGAACCATCGCCGAAGAGGCTACAAATAATGATTCTACTTCTTCTTCTGCATCTTTTGTATAGCGTATATACCACCATTTTCTTCGATTTCCGCTAAGAATTCCATTAAATGATTTTGGTCCACTTCGGTACATGAAGGAAAAAGTTTGTTTCGAAATTTTGTATATCCTTTCTTATAAACTGTTTCCCACTTTTTTTACTTAAAACTGCAGCAACCATTCCATCTTTGGCGCTAGACAAGATTAAATCTGTTGCTGTTTCGTAATCATTTTCATTCATAATTTTGGCTTTGCCGTAATTACTATATTCTTCTTTGCCAACGGTATGATTGTGATTTAGTAATAGTTTTGTTAATTTCCATTTTTCATTTTGCTTTTATAAAATTAATTTGAGCTTTACAATTCTTGTAGTAGTAATGTTGATTCGGACGTTTTCCCAGGCATTTTGAATTTTGCTTAATACCATGACAACATTTGTACAGCACTTGTTTCTGAGACCGTGTTCTAATAACAAATGGATGATAATGCACTTTACAAAATACATTAACAGTCTTTGATAACTGTTCATAATCATTAAAATGTTGACCAACATTTAAAGTATGTTCACTAACATTGTTGTCATTAACGGACATTTGTTCTGTCATCTAAAAGTGAGGTTAGAATTTTAAAAATATAATTAATTTAAAAAAATCAGCTAATACCTTGCAACACTTTTATAGAATAAGTCATTCACAATTTAGCACTTCGATTATCTATTCAATGTACATATGTATAAAATGGTAATTATCTTGACTTGAATCACTTGAATGGTTTCAATTATTAGTACCGGTGCACACGGGCGTCAAAATAAGCTAACCGCGCGCGTCGATTTGCAGCAGATAGGTAGAGACATTAGCGCTTATGGTGCGATGCACACGGTAAGCTGCTTACTATCGCCTATCTCCATTAAAAATATTTATGAGCTTCGTGATGGCTTGAAAATCGGAATATGTGCACTGTGAGTAAACTAGCTCATCACGATATGCAAAATTAACGCAGATTACTTTTGACGCCCGTGTATGTTAAACAGAAGTATTAACAAGAAGAAGGGCACTTTAATGGATATAGTGGAGGCAAACATTTTAGTTGAGGATGGCATTCATAGATGGTCACAATCAATATTCTACTTTTCTATATGCGTTATACGTAACTATAAATAGCCAATTTCTTATACATACAGTATGTATAAATAGCCAATTTCTTATACATATTGTATGTATAAATAGCCAATTGCGTAGACATACTGTATGTATAAATAGCCAATTGCGTATACATACTGTATGTATAAATAGCCAATTGCGTATACATACTGTATGTATAAATAGCCAATTGCGTATACATACTGTATGTATAAATAGCCACAAAAATATGTGCCGCTAAAGGAAAATCCTCTGCTCCTTCTATGGCTAATTGTAACATATTTAATAGTTTTTGATGTTCGGGATCTACCAAAATTTGTAAGTACATTTGCCTGATATCTGCAACGCAAACAAACCGATATGATCTAAATAATAATAAAATGTCAAACAATTCTGGTTGTGAAACTTCACCCGTGTACTGAATACTGTTTAAACAAATGCCTTTTTTGGTAACTGCACTTCCATCCATAACTACTCGCATCTTGGTACTTTTTTTATCTTCCCGTATTATGCCGTGATGAGGCAAAAAATACCAGTTATCATTTCTATGACATTCAAATGCATTCATGCTAATTACTTTTGCCCAACCTTTTTCTAAAAATTCCCTAACAAACTTAGAATATTCTCTAAAAAACCACTCATTGGATAGAAAACGCTTTTCTAAATTTTGAAAACGCTTTATTGCCATGCTTGAGGAATCTCCTAACATAAAATTTTTAAGATCAACTCTTAAAGGTAATTTAACCTGAAAACGCCCTTCAATTCTTTTAAAATTTAACTTAAAGCAATTTTCTGCTATTTCATTATCGGAAAACTCTTCTTCGGTATTTGCCTTACAGAAGTTCTCATTTTCCCAAAATTTTCAAGTAAGTGCATTAAACGTTCTTGTCCTTCCGAAGAAACACTATGCAGTGAAGTTGCGTGATAATTATTTTGATAGAACTAAATGTAGTAATGACTTTTCCACTTACAAAATAACCTAAATAAGAATTTTGTAAAGTAGGTTGATCTGATGAAAATTTTAGTTTTTGAGGAAGTAAAATAGAAAAGTAAATATCCGCACCAAAAGTAATTCTATGTCCCCACTTTCATCAAATTTTTCGTCAGCCAATGGCAACCCCTTTGGTATTTTAAAATTATCAATCTGAAAATTAAATTGAGGCAATTGTACCGTAATATTAGGTATGACTCAAACTGCTGGGAAAAATCATAACCTCCATATTTAGAACTAATTTCTAGATTTATCCATTGAGTACATTCAGTAAAATCGCTAGAAATTCCGAAATCTGAATTGTACGTTCTGAACTGTTTGGTTTTAATCTTAATTTACTTAGTAATTTTGATGTGACAAAGTTAGTTTGTGACCCAGAGTCCAACAAGGCTCGGGCCGTAATGAATTTTCCTTCACCATCCTTCACTAATACTAATGCTGTCGGTAATAAAACATAATCTAAACAGTTCGATTTCATTATGTTTACGCCTTGCGCCGAAACTACGTTAGTTACTGTATCTGTTTGAACATCTTTATGCAACAGTGTGGGATGGTCTTTAGATTGACAAATGAAACACTTAATACTATTTGCACACTGCTTGCCATTATGAATATTTAAACAAGAAACACATACTTTATTATCTGTAACAAATTTTTGTCTTTCGATCACGCCAACTTCCTTAAATTTAGAACAGCGAAAAATATTATGAATTCCTCTTAAACAAAATTTGCAATTACTGTTTCGCATTTCTTGACGAATACTTGAATTATTTTCAACAGTAGAAGTTTTGCCTTGATAATAGTTACCGTTAAAGGGTTTACTACCTGTTTTAACTGAAGTTGTTGCAGTATGTGAAACCGGTCTGTAATTAGATGTTGGTGACTGAAGGGTCATTTTATTTTTGGAATATTTTGAGGTTGATTTGCTCAATTCGTTATTTAACGCCCGTTTGTCTAAAAACTCTAACAGTTCGTTTAAATTAGACTTTGTATTCGGTTTCCTTTCACCCTGAAACGCTCTGTTACAGTAAATGTTTAATTTTCCTAATATGATATGGACAACCATTGCATCCCAGACTGGTTCACCTAAATTCTGCAAATAAGAAATTGTTTGCCTGATTCTAGCAATAAATTCTTGTAACATTCCTGCGTCGTTACAGTTAGTAATTGATAAATCCATTATATCTTTAACGTGACAATCAATAATGAGATAACGATCATCATACCTTTTTTGCAATATACTTAAAGCTGCTTCATGAGAATTACTTTCCACTGGCAACGCCGCAATTAACCGTAACGGCTCATCTGTAAGATGTTTTCTTAAATATAATAGTTTTTCTATGTTTACTAAATTTGGGCTTTTATCAACTAAAGTGACAAAAAGTTCATAGAAGGATTTAAAATTTTGAACTTGCCCACAAAACATAGGCAACTGCAGTGCTTCTAATTTAATACTCCCTACCGCTAACGAGTTTTGATTACTTCCAGAGTCACCAACTTGCCGACTATTATCAGATGTGACCTGCGATTGCAAAGCTCGCTTAAATTTCGCGTAAGTGGCAGTGTACACATTCTCTACCTGTTCAATTTCTGTAAAATCTGAATCATCGTAAGTTCTTATCAACTTACGCGTCACTTGCATAAATTCCTCAAAATTAGATTTTAACAATTCAAATTTGACATTTATCATTTCTAAATCAGCGTCCTCGGAAATGCTATTAATATAATTCTCAGCCCTAACAATGCTGCATTTTAAAAATTTTTGTTCAGCTAACAAAGCTTTTTTACCTTTACTCATGATTCTAAATTTGAAAATTAAATATTATACAATAAATCAGTAGCTATGAAATTTTGCGTATCACTACAAAATATAATACGTCTACCTCAACATCAATCCATAAATCAGCAAAAATTGTATTGCTATATAAATAATTAAAACTTACAGAAATCTAACGTGCTCAATAACAATACCTCCCGTCGCCAGAAATGAGCTTTAGGTAGAAGATGTCCAACGCCTTAAATGGGTGTCGTCAACATTCTTCAAGTAAAGATCTTTAAAATCCTTCTACCGGCATTTGTATCCATTAAATACTTTCGTAACAGTGCTTGCCTGTTTAACCGAACTGACCACCTGTGGGAATTATCGGAATTTAGGATGCACAAAAACTTTCACTTAACATTGAACACAAAATTCTTTTAAATCTTTTCAAATCGCGCCACGTTAACTAGTAAACTAGACAATTGTTTCCCGGTAAAATTTATTTAAAACTTGACGACTCCTAGGACCATTTTAATGGTAATGAAAGTTAATTAACTTCGTAGTATGCATAGGTACACACTCATTAACATTAAGATGAATGAATTAATTAATTAATGGACTGTATTTAAAATGCAAATATTTATTAATTAGTCATTCTGTAAATATAAGAAATGACAAGAAGTAACTAAAATAACTAAAATAACGTGGCGTTACAACTGAAGGTTCGAATACAACTAACTTAATAATCCGGGACAGCAGGTAATAGGGCAAACAAACGCTAGTCCCTTGTTGATTCATGCGTTAAACTATTTCTAAATCTTAATACAAATAACTATGGTTGCACATCGCTACCAGTCTCCACTCTGCGTCTCTAAATATTTCTCAATTTTGAATATACCTCTTTTAAATATGTCGTGGCTATCTCAGTCTAATACACACAGAGTGCACGACGATACGATAACAAAGAATGTTTAACCCCTCTTTTCTCTAACTCCTATCTATTTGAATAATGTAAATGAAACAAACTAAAATTTGTATAATAATCAAGAATATGTACACTTTATATTTCTATAACTTTGATACTTTGATTTTGTATTCAAAAATTAACCCCTTAATCAAAATATTAACATCTATCTGATTATACCCAAAATCATACTCCCATAAAGCCAGCAAAGATACCGCTGTATGTTACTTGAAGCACTTTTGAACGTTCAAATGACCTTCTTTCTATCTTCATAAATTTTCATAAGATTTTTGATGACCCCTTACAAATACTTCAATATAAATAACAGTAAAAATTGAAATCAAGCCTTATGCTAATAAAGGATAATTTATCTTTGACCTGCGTTTTTCCTGCTTGTTTCTTAGAATTGCCTCTGCATGTGATTGTCAACACCCTTGGATCGTTTCCAATTAAGTTCTCTGGTACAGCTTCTCTCAGTCTAACCCCTTGTTGACTAATCTATCCTTTCGATTCTCAAATACCAATTCGATTCGTAGAGTAATTATTTAAGTTCGTCCACCAGAATGTTTAGTTAAATTTTCCTGAAGTTTCCCTTGGATTTACTAGATTTTACTTATAGTTTATTTGGCTATTTCTCTTAGCTATTTAGAGATTTCTCTTAGATGTTTCTATAGATATTATTTAAAGTTTCTTAGATGCTATTTTATTTAGAGCACTAAATTGTTAAATATTAGAGTTAGGTTTAATTAATAATTTAACTTATGTTTTTCAAAGCAAACGGCAACTTCTGTGGTATTTATAGGCACTTGAATTATCACAACTTTCAAAAATTTTTATCACTAAATTAATTACTTTCGCTAATTTTATTTCGCGTGTTATTCGGCTTTTAAGTGATGTAGTTGTGTGTCTTGGTCGCCAAGATCCTGTTTGTTTATTGCGTCGGTCTTGTATTTAAATACTCCTTCCACCTGTGTTTATTGGTTTTACTCGCATGTTTGTTTATTGAGGCGTTGCTTTTATCATTGCAGACCTTGGATTTTCTACAAATTTTCTGTCAAGACCCTGGTTGAATTGTTTTATTTCTCACGTAGGCGTCTATTTTGTATAGCATATTTCTCAGAAAATCCAACTTTAGACTCCATCTAAGTCATGTCCGCTTGAATGTATTTGCTGTTATTCAAATTTTATCATGTAACCGACCGTCTGTTATTTGTTATTTATGATTCCAAATTTGTTGGATTTTAAGCTCTTACAAATGTTTGTAGATCAGGTAGTCTATTTTCTGTAATGAAGTATTTGAATGTGTTTTGCGTTAATGTTTTTAATGAGATTATATTGTTGCTAGAATGCCAGGTTATTTACCTTCACTAATTGCTTGTTTATTTTAATAAAACTCGTTGCGTTTAAAACGTTACTTACGCGTATCTCTTTTCCATTTTATGCTTGTAAATTTAAGTTGAGAAGCATTATACGACTTATAGGTTATTATTCTTACTAAATATGATCTGATTTTTGAAGCGTGAGCTTCCTTTTATGAATTAGAGTTAGTTGTAAATTATACACAGTGTGCTCGATATTGACTTTATGCAAAATTGTCGATTTACTCCCATTTAATGATGAAATTGTTTGGTTTTCTAAGTTATAATAATATTTACATGTATCTTTCGACCCTTGTGACTCAATACACCCTAAATTACCTTATTATCATAGCATTATATATATATAAATATATATATATATATATTGTTGTGGATTTAAAGGGGTAAATAGGTGTACACAATAAAATTTTAGCAAACATGTATATAGAAAAGAGCAAATTATTTACGTGCTAAATTAATTTAATTCATATAGTGAAAACAGACGAGTATTAAGGGATTTTTATATTTAAATAATCGGAATGTTAGAATTACATAAGGTAAGAAAGTTTTAAGAGATATAGAAGTTCAAGGATACGCATAATTAATTATAATTTCTTTTAATCAAACGCACGAAAGCAATAGGGGAACGTGCCTGCATAAGAAAATCAATAATTTCTAAGGCAAATATATTCGTTTTAAAAGCCAACGTGCATTTACACAGATACTACGAAGCAGAAATCTAGGAATTGTTATTTTCAAACGGTCAATAATTACAAGAAACACCTGTTTGTTAAATGCTACGTTCAAAGAATTTGAGGCGAACGTTAATATAGAATTCCATAGAAATTGTTTTCAACCGTCAATTTATATAAACAGCTATAGTAGTAAACATATTAAGGAACAAGTGAAATGAACAATCGGTAATATACAACAGATAGAGACAAATATAGAGCAAGCGTTGAATTGAAAGTCACGTAAGGTATACACGTGTAGTTGATGCAGGACGTCGACAATATCGATTTTCTGTAACGCAAGTGGGGTTTGAAAGGAGACAACACACATGAATAGAACAGAGAGGAATAGCGGTTAGGCGGAGCATTAGGACGACAGAAAATTTTGTCATTTGTTGAAAGCCAACAGTTTTCGAAAGGAACGCGCACGGTAATGTAGATATCGAATTCTCTGTAAATAGCACGTAGAACGGGGGAAATTTTGCAGAATTTAGAGACGGCTAGATTCAAAATTTTGAGAAACCGCTTTGGAAAATAAGCTTTTCTAATAAAACGGGTCCGTTAGGGGTTGGAAAGATAATATAAATACCGGAGCAAAAATATTAAAGCTCTCTTCTATTTTACTTCGATTGAGTTATGAATACGGGTTCAGAACAAGATTATAGTAAAGCTTTTGGTTAGAATTTGTGTGTGTAAAGTTATAGTTAACATTGAATTTGAAAGTATAAAACTGTAGTAGCGGACCTCAAGTTATTAACGTGATGCACGAGTTAGTGCGTATTTAAATTAAAGGTCCGGCTACTGTGATAAAATTATTAAATAGATGCAGGGTATATGGGGTAAGCAGATCTGAAGATTAATTTTGTATGCGTGCCATACACAGTACCGAATGGTACTGTGAGACGAAGAGAATATCTTGCACGGTAGCGGAGATATCAGATAGTAGCGGTCTGTGGTTCCTGACATCAGAACAGTAGATGGAAACAACGCCGAGGGGTTCCTGGTAGCCATCTTCTGGGGTAATGAAAAATGAAGGTGCCTCCAGGTAATTAATTTGAAATTACTGTTGTTATATAAACATTTGTGGATATTTTTGTGTTGTGTGGTTGACTTTTTGGGTGGTATATTTATTGTTTTATAAACTTGTTTAAAAGATATATGTACAGGACAATTTAATAATTTTGGGTATTAAAAAGGGGTTTATTTAGAATATATAAAACTTTATTCAGGCTATGAATTGTGTTGTAAAGGGTAAACGGGTTTGTAAATTTTGTGTTCATTAATGCAAGGTTTAAAAGGCATATACAAACAAAACTGGGTTATAATAACCTCACAATACACCAGTGTGAAGTCAAATTAGGGTTACATATGGGGCCCATCTACTCATATCTAATCGAATTTGTTTAAAATCATTTTAAAGTCAAAGACTTTAAAACATTACATAATTTGAGCTAGTAATTATTGTACCAAATTGTTTGGACACATGTGTAAATATATTTTATCTGTTAATATGTGTAAATAAAAGATTGTATGGTTGTCGTATTAATTTGGTAATTTTATTTGATGGTGTGTGAGGGTGAAACTAGAATATATGTAAAATTAGGTATTCAAGAACAGGCCGATTGTTGAGCTAGCCAGGGAAGTAGAGGAATTCAAAGGCGTCCTAATAGAAAGGTAAGGAATTTTTTAATTTGTTTTTTAAGAAAATTTTATATTGGGAAAATTCGTGAGGCTTGAGATTTTAGTAGAAGGTTCCACAGCAATATATATATATATATATATATATATATATATATATATATATAGATGTGATAATGAGGTCACGGGAGGTTATTGAGTACCGAAGTATGTCAGAAGATTGACCCAAAACGGAGAAAAGTTAATGTTTACCCTGTATAATATCGTTATAAGATTCTTTTAGCAAGATAAGTTTATTCTCATGTAAAATCTTAAGTAAAAATAGTGTTGTGAGATGTCATTTAATTTTACTATAAAGAGCGCTTCATGTTGGAAGTTACGTAACTAGTGTGAACTAAGTGATCTGTAACAAGTTTCATAGTTGTATAATTAGAAAAAGATGTTATAAAACGGTTTAAATAATGGATGGGGGTATATAACCAAGGAGGACTTTCCTCAGATATGAGGTCAAACCGCTTGTCTAATCAAAATTTTACAAGAGACAAAAAGTTTCCAAATTAAGTCAGCTACTTTTAAAAAAAAAATTGGTAGTCATTGCATAAACAGGAAAATGGTAATGGTCGGATAATTATACAATACATCATTTTTGGGACACTCGTAAGCTTTTGAAATTATTACGTACACCACCAAAAGATGTCAATTGAAAGTAGAAACTCGCACCCCGAAAATGGTCAAAATCTATCGACGCGTCTTCGAGTTATTTTAAAATATCAAATATTTTTCACGATTTTTGAAGCCCTCTTGCGGCTAAATGAAGCAACTTGTATAATAGGTAAGTTGGCTCAAATCGATCTATTTCTAGCCAAAGAATCTCTGTTCTCACGTTGTACACGTATTTTTCGGACACCCTGTATATTAATGTGATAAGGAGGCCGTAAGAAGCCATTGGTCATCACACTTTCTAAATAAATCCACCCCAACACCGAAAAATTAAATTTTCAAATATTTAATATCTACACCCTGTATTTCCAATGAGCTTATTATTATCATAGTATTTATTTAAGTCTATAAGTGAATCTTAATTCTTAATTAAAGATGTTTTAAAAGGTAACCATTTATTTTTCACTGAAAACTAACAATTTGAATACAACGCAAAAAGTGCTGTGCAACCCTTTTAAAAGTACTAAATAAAAACGCTGAATCAAAAGTACTTTTATTGAAAACATTATTAAAATCATTGAACGCGTAACATTAAGTTAAACGTAATTACTAATTTTTTTTTAAATTGTTCCATTTTTTACATTCTGTGACGAGAATACATCTCCTCAAAGCAGCATCAAACACTCTTTATAAATGCTAAATAACATTCAATAATACATTGATTAACAAAATACCATTTGAAAGCCAATCCAGTAATATAGAAAAAAGCCATTTTATTGGAGCTTGGACGTAAAATCATAAATCATGTGTAAATAGAAATGTCAACTAATTATCTTTACAACACGAATGAATACACACCAATTAAGTGAATTCGTGGAACGAGATAAGGCAGGTGGGACTATAAATCAGATAAGGCAAACGAAGCAAGATACAACGAAAATTCAAGAAACGAAAAAGTTGTATTTGAAGTTGCTTCATCACAAAAAAATTTTAAAATTAAATTAAAGTCAGTTTCGTACATTTTTTGGCAATCATTTTAACCTAGTTAGGGTTAAATCAACCTTTTATAACTACAAACAACGCTGCTAAATTTAAAAAAATTCGGTGAAAGGATATTTGAATTCTTTTTATAAAACTGTTATTTAAAAAAAAGACTATAACACCCTGTACCTTGGAAACAATGCATATCCGGCTTTATGTTTATGAAAAAAATTTTTCGTCAAATTACCCGAGAAGTAACTCCCTTAAATATTGCTGCGTCTTTTTTAAGCATCCTGTATAATAAAATAATTTTAATACGTCATCGTTCGATTACATTCTATAAGTATGACACATCCGCATGATGCAACAAATACCCACAATTTGGCGTTCCTATCTTTTTAATCAGCCGTCAGTTTTAAAATTTATAGAGACCATAAAAAAATCTCCCATTCTTTATTAGTGAATAAGGCCAATAATCGTAATCTCTCTTACTAACTCATATATAGCCACTAAATTGTTATCTTATCTGTTCTATAGTTTCTCAGTGTTATCAATTTCCACAAATTGACGTGCATTCATTAACCAAAAATAATTTGCTGCTCTTTACTTATGATTTATAGCTTTGAGAATAATCTCAAACAGTGGTTTGTTTAAGCAAATAAATGTATGTTATATGGATTCTTGAATCATCACAAAAGTGGCTTCTTTGAAAGAAAACTACTTGGCTTTAAAAATTTGTAAAATGATTTTTTTTAACAAGGATGACCTCTCGTCACTCTTATCACATCTATATATATAACACACTCCCTGTATATTTAAAAGCCCAAATTTTAAACCAATAGTACAGCCGTGTGTATAAATTTAAACGATATATATAAAAATAAATGATTGTTGAGAAATATTATAAAAACGAATTTCAATCTCTAAAAGATATAAACAAATCGAACATGTTTAAGCGTATTACGAATACACAACCATTAATTTTATTACCATAGAGATAAGTACAAATCCGTTCATTTTTATTTATCGTAAAAACAATGCAAATTTTATTGCATTTGAAAGCAATCAAAAGCATTGGTTATTTTTGTAATAAATAATTACCTTGTGTGTAAAATATCTGTGTAAAACAATGCAAGTCTTTTGCATCTTCAAAAGATATCTAAAGCAATTAAAGCATTAATTAATTAGTTAAATTGTCTTCCATATAAAATTTTAAATAAAACATGTTCCTGAAGCTTTAGGAGTAAATAGGGAAAATGCGTCATCTGTACTTAGAACTATCTAAATACCTAATTAATAAATAAAAATTTATTCAAAGAACTCAAACGTTATCAGTAAAATCCCATAAAATTGAAAAGAAAGCGGTTTAATAGCCTTATGTATTAGTGAGAGAAAGCGATGAAAAATTAACTCGCCAATTAGACTAGAATAAACAACGATTCAGCCGCGGTGATTCGACACTAATAAGGTAATAAACAGAGTTATTCTCAGAAATTTTATGTCATGGAGGTGAGTAATCTTTCGAATTGAATCCCGTAAAATCCAGAAAGAGTGACGTAGTCAAAATAAATTGTATATAAACGGGAACTTTATTTAAGACATTCATTAATTCATTTGAACTTTTGCGATCGACAATGTATTTGATTCAATTCATTCATAAAGTCGCAAACATGTTTCTTTGAGAAAAGTCATTTTTCTAAGTATGCGGCAGGCATACAGTATTTAATATTTAAGATGTAACTGTGAATAAACATGTAATTTTGAAAACGTAACTCTGCATAAATATGATACATAATTATTTTAAAACATTACGAGAATTGAATAATCTTCAGCATAGATAGTCCTGATACAAAAGCTGATTTAAATTAATTTATAAAAGGAAGATGTACTTTTGCAAACTGATGCCCTAAATGGAGATTTTAAATAATATGAAAATTTTTGTGAACTGGAATTTTGACGTCAATTGAAAAATAGAAGCAGAATGTGTTTACAATCGTTAATTACGAAAATTGCATTTTGCAAGTATTATTTTTAGATTTTTGTTTGTAACTGATATTTGTGTATTTCCCATTTCAATTTAAGTAGAAATAAGTTCTCCTGTTTATTATTAGAGAAACGGATAGTTTGCTTCATATCCTAAGGTCGAATTCAAAACCCTTTGACCTTTAAAAATTTTATGTGAGCAGTTTCCGGCCAAACACACAAACGTGGTAATAAGAAATAGGCAAATTATCCAGCTATTAATTAAGGAATATTTTGTACTTTTATCAAAGTTTAGGTACGGATCATATTAGGAATAATTTTATGTTTGAAAATCATGCCGTGAACTGTTCTATACTCTTTTGTATCGTTTTTAAATGTATAGATGCTTTATGATATTGCTGTGTTTGATTTCATTTTGTAAATTCCATAACTTCCATTAAGCTAGCCAGGCAAAGAGAAGTTAGAAACGAAGGTAAGTCAATAATTTCAAATTTCCATTTTTGTACCTGTGTCACAGTACTTTCAGCGAAGTTCCTACGCATAGGCATTGTCACAGCACTCATTTAGCGGCGCTCCAACGTACTACCGTTATCATATCAATATATATAAATATTTTAGGTAGTTAATTACACAAAGTAAGTTGATAAATACTATCGTATTATAGTGAATAAGATGAAATAATAACTTAGACTTTTATGCAAAGCCCAAATGATCATTTCAAATCGAGCTAGTAACTGAAAGATGGAAAATATAAGGTCTTGGACAGGACTTGGACCTGTATCCTGGTTTTGCCGGAACCATGCGTTTATCAATTACGCCACCGAGACCGATGACGTAATTGAAAGTTAGGTTGATGTATCGTTGTGTACACGATTTGGATTTGTAAATTTCCCAATTGTCGTCATCGGTCTCGGTGGCGTAATTGGTAAACGCATGGTTCCGGCAAAACTAAGATACAAGTTCAAGTCCTGTCCAAAACCTTATATTTTCTTCTTTCAATTACTAGCTCGATTTGATAATTTGGGGTTTGCATAAAAGTCTAAGTTATTATTTCATCTTATTCACTATATATATATATAATATATATATATATATATATATATATATATATATATAATATATATATATATATTGCTGTGCTAAGGGGTTGTTTATGGGTGTATTGAGTAGTAAGAGTTGTGTAATAACTGTAAATAGCGATAGGAATCAGAAAACTGCATTTATTTAGCAGAAAAATGAGTAATTCGTACATTATGTAAATAGCAAGCATTTAACACCCTGTATATAGACCGTAATTAACATTAAACAATGCAAGTAAGCATATCTTTCAACAATAGAACACGTATTCAGCAGAGAAATAATCGTACATGTAATTTACACGACGTTGAGGAGTGTTTTACAAGTTTATAAAATAAAATACGCAGAAGATAAGAGAAAACCTAATAAATCTACATGCAATTACGCTGGAATCATAAGCGCTTTGATAAGAAAACGCACTTTCAAAGAAATATATAAACGGAAATAGTACTAGAGTTACATCATTTATTTTCGTACAATTCTCCAAAAGAATTATCTATACAAAACAACAGACGTAAGTTGTAAGTCTGGCCACGATAACAAATTATAATGTATCAAAGATCGCAAATAAATACCACGACACGGAAATCCGAAGGAATTTCATCAGAAACAGCTTAAAAATTCAGAGAAATTTGTACATTAATTAAATTTAGGCAGATTTATTTTAGTATTTAAGAGTTCGTGTAAATATAATAATTTCAAAAATGGAAAGAGGATCCCAAGAAAGGACGTTTGAAAGGAGTTCTAGCGAGTATCGGCAGACCTCACAAGAAACGAAAATAATGGAGATTTTGATGGCACTGAATAGTAAAATGGACAAAAATGAAGAGGCCATGAAAAACATGACTACAAAAATCGACGAAAGCAGTGAAAAATTAGGTAAGGAAATTAAAATTCTGAGTGATGGAGTAAGGGAAACCAATCAAACAATTGCGGAAATGAGGGCACGAATGCAGGAGAAAATTGTGAGGATTACGGAGGAAAACGACTGTGTATGGGATCATGTCGGAATGGTGAAATCCAAACTAGAAAAATGTGAAAGTGAAACAAACGACAACAAGTGAGGGGGCTACTACAGCAAATCTATGGGGACCCGAACGTAGGGGTGAGAATTTTTACCACGATAAAATACAGCGACCTGAACGAAGAGACTCGAATTAAATTAAAGAAATTTGATCATACGACTGTGGGATTTAAAATAAAATTATTAAATTAAATTAGGGCTATAATTAAAGAGTTTTAAGTTGAGAAAAATCACCGAAACAAAAATTCTGAGAAATTGGTTAATTAATTTAAATTAAATATTTATAATGATAGGGCTTCTAATCTGCGTCGAAGGCAATTCTAATTTTGGAACAATTCAATTCTAATCGGTTTCTGGACTATTTCTGGTTTACTTATAAAACAATTCTAATTTTAATTCTGGTATAATCATGGGACAATTCTAATACGCTGCTAATTTAAGAGTCGAAGTCTGGAATTTCTAAGTGGTCATTTAAGGGATTTAGAATTAAAGCATATAAAATATAGAATTTTCATAGCACACGATTTTGGAAAACAAGGGTACGATATGAAATATTGTTAAGAACATTGTATTATTGAAGATCATAAGGAGGTGTTGATCGTTCAACATGAAACAAAGAAGTGTCTACGCTATTTAAGGAATCTTTTAATTTAATTAACATTAAGATATATTAAATTTTGCATAATTAATAAATGATAAATTAGGACATTGAGTGGGTTAGTATTACGTAATAATTCAAAAAGTTGTGAACTATCCTAATTTATTGTATTATATGAGTGTTGTATTGGTGACTTGTATTTATGCAATTAAAAGTAATATAAATTGGTGATAAATAACAATCACTGTATATCTAACTGATATGACGATGGGTGTATTTAAAGACATTCTCACTACAAATTGTAATATATATTTTATATTCATTAACTCATGAGACTTCGTTATATCAATTCAAACATGGTACTCATAAAAGTGAAAAGGAAACATTGATATCGAACGTTCTGCAACTACTAGTGTAGGTACAAAGGCTACCGTGGCATAATATATAAAGTAAATTAAATTGAAGAACAAAGACGAAGTTATTTGCAGTCCGCAATAAGAAAATTGTATATGAAGTAAGATGTATCTATAAACAACTCTTATGAAAATAATAAAGCCATTGACAAATACAAATCGGGCTGGTAGTTATATAGCATTAACAAAACATTAGCTTTATTACTTCATAGGGAGGAAACATCACTGACCATGGTTTCGGCATTAGCCTCGTCAGAGTGGAATAGTTCCCAAGAACCCTATGAGTAATCGAAGCTATTATAATGATATAATTTCGAAACAATCACTGTACTATGGCAAAAGTATAAAACCGCCATCGGTGATAAAACACCAACACTACTAAAGTGTGGAAGTACAGAATTGAACCGAAACTACATAATAATTTTATAAATGACTATAAAAGTACGTCTGGCCTTTATGGTCATTTATAAAATTTATTATGTAGTTTCGGTTCAATCTGTACTTCCACACTTTAGTAGTGTTGGTGTTTTATCACCGATGGCGGTTTTATTTACTTTGCCATAGTACAGTGATTGTTTCGAAATTATATCATTATAATAGCTTCGATTACTCATAGGGTTCTTGAGAACTATTCCACTCTGACGAGGCTAACAGCCGAAACCATGGTCAGTGGATGTTTCTCCCCATGAAGTAATAAAGCTAATGTTTTGTTAATGGCTATAACTACCAGCCTGATTTGTATTTGTCAATGGCTTTATTATTTTCATAAGAGTTGTTTACAGATACATCTTACTTCATATACAATTTTCTTATTGCGGACTGCAAATAACTTGTCTTTGTTTATTTGAATTGCCCTGGGGCATGAACCGGTGCCACGAGAAGTTTGTTACGTATGAAATAAATTTTGCAGTAACATTCCGCAAATCTCAAAGGCCAGACGTACTTTTATGTCATGTTATAAAATTTATTAGTAGTTTCGGTTCAATTTACTGCTCACTAGTAGTTGTTCACGGTGTAATTTATCACCTGTATGAGCGGTTTATATTTACTTATTAAGCCATAGTACAGTGATTGTTTCGAAATTATATATATAATAAGTCGATTACTTCATGAGAGTTCTTGGGAAGCGTATTAAACTCTGACGAGGCTAACATATGCCATGAAACCATGGAAATCAGTGATGTTTCTCCCTATGAAGTAATTAAAGCTCAATGTTTTAGTTAACTGGCTATATAACAAATACCGAATATTGTATTTGATCAATGCAATTATAAGTATTATTTAAGAGTTATTAACATGATACATCATAATACATATACAATTTTCTTATTGCGGAATGCAAATGTAACATTGTCTTTTATATATATATATGATATATGATACACCTGTATATATTATAAAAGCTATCTGCATATTTAGACGCAGGGTAGAAAATGGTTACAAGAATCTGACATCAACCGAGCTTAATATTACAGAAATGCAAGCCGTGATTAGACAGATTATGCGAAACAGGTACGCGTTATTAAAAACCGTGAAGCATGACAAATTCAGGTTCGTTTCATTAAAAATAAGGAGTTAAATTATGTACAAGACGCTTGCTATAAAATAAAAGGATTCAGCAGTACTTAAATTAGCTCTACGGGTAATTTTAAATTATTCGGCTAGTAAAGAAACAAATAGAAATTACGTGCAAAATTTCATATTGGAATTAACTCAATTTTAAGTAACCGGTATTAAACAAAATGTACAGATAATAATTAATATTTGATTAGGAGTCACTAAAATTAAAGGGTATTATTTTAATTGGAGTTAATTGAACCATTAGTAACATATAATATCTATAAAACTTGTAAAACCCAATAAAATGCAAATCGTAGAAGTGTTATTTAGAAGTATTATGTTTGAACACCTGCGTATTTTAAAAGGCTCATTCTGCGTAAATTTGGCAGATAACAAATGGTTACAGAGAATCTTGGAGAAACCGTAGCTTAATAGTTACGAGAAATGCTAAAGGTGGATTAGACAGATAATATGCGCAACACCGAGACACATATAGTAAAAGGCGTGAGTGGAGCAACGTCACTGGGTTGCGATTGGTTGAAAATAAGAGGCAAACTTGAGAGGTAGAAATAACATTTCTGTATAAAATTAATTAGTTATTTCCAGACGTTGCGAGCCGTGTCGAAATTTCTGAGATTTAACTGGTGCTAGTGCAAATTTCGTAAAAATCGCATGCCGGGCTGCGGAATGGGAACCTAGCATGCGAAATTCTGAAGAATTGTCCGTTTTGGGGACAAGACCGACAGACGGGTTAACCGCTATATATACCCAGGTTAATATGAACAAGCTCTCTTAGATTTTCGACTTGATTCAATGCGTTAAACAGTGCTTTTTAGTTTTCCGAGTTTGATAGAATAATTTAAACAGTTTGCTCGTATATTTTGGTGATTTAAAACAGTTTGTCCTTTACGTGCTACAATGAATGTAATTTAGTGCACTTAGAAAAGAAGATACAAGGTAATAAAGTTTAATATCACTGTACCAATTAGTCAAATCTGCAACGACAAATGAATACACAAAAGTAGGCAGTTTTGGCGTATATTTGTGAAAGAAGTATGAATTTCTTTGCTATTTTTCGGGGGTGTTAATAATTAAATGGTTCATAAACGTGTCTGGATCCACAAAACAAGGTTCAGATATACACAGATGAGTTCCGGAAAAGCCCTGAAACAACTTTAGATGAATGGTGGTGGAGAAAATTTTAAAAGCGTTGAGAATCAGAGCCGTAAATATAACCCAGTTGGAATGGCGTGATTAACAAAAGGGACGATGTACATTGAAGCTACGAGTGCAGTAACCTTCAGGTAAATTATACTATTTTGTTTGAACTTTGATGTTTTCGTGTGTGTTGAATAACTTTATAATTTATTTACTTAAAATGGACAGTAGTGAAATTGTACTAACAGCAAATTTTTAATTCTAAGGTGAGATTTTCTTGTTTAAGTCGAAAGGAGTATTTAGTATTTATGTTCTTGATGAAAATTTGGGTATGTCTTTGAGCTCAATTAGACGAACCTGGTTAATTAACGTAAAGGGTGGTAGATGCTCCTTTGTACTCAGACTCAGGTCTGCATATATTGTTACATTAATTAGTAGGCATCCTACAAAGACTTTGATTCTGGATGCACATTAAAATGATAATAAATTTAATCTTGAAATTTTCTGATACTGAAATTTATGCTGAATTTTAATTTTGAAATTTTAATGTATTGTGAATATTGATGTAAATAGAGTTAACGTTGATGTTTGTGATAGGGATGTGTTTGTTTTTTTTATGATTGAGGATGAAATATTTATCTAGGGGAGCAGCCGAGGCGATGAACAGAAGAAAGTCAACGGACCAGTTAAGTTAATAGCCTTTTTTGTACATTTCACAGCATTCTTTGACGCCCAATCTGTGGGCCACGATTCGAAAACCGTAGTTCCCGGATTTTGGTGGAATCACAGCATTCTTGGCGACCCAAAAGTGAGGCTCGAGTTCCAAATAAAATTTTTGTGATTTTATTCCAGGAAACTGGCGATCTGAGAGAGAGAGTTTCTGTTTGTGTATAAATTTAAAAGTATTTTAGAGTGTGTGTGTGAGTGAGTAGAACGTATGCAGAGAAAGGAGTGGTTAAGGAGTCAAGGAGTGGAAATTGGAAGTGACGATAGTGCATTGTGTGGGAAAAATTCGAAAATGGAAGAAGCTGGAGGCAGTAGAGATCAGTCGAGGACGGAATCAGGGATCAAGGAAACGAGATGATAATGAGGATGCTTGAAAGAATGAATGAGACGTTAAGTGGGGTTAGAGAGGACTCAAATCGAAAATTTGAGCAAATGAGTGAAGAATCGAACAGAAAGTTAGAGGAGATTAGTCAGAAAATAGATAAGACGAATCAAGAAGTTACAGAGTTTAAAAATAGTCTTACCGTAAAGATGGGGGAAGTTGAAAATAGGGTTGATAAAATGAGCGTGATATTACAGGTCTTCGACAGGAAATGGGACATTTAAGGTCCGAAGTACGCATTTTTGTGAAGAAGAAATAAATGTAAAATGACTGAAGTAACGGACTCATATAGGGATCAGTTAGGCAGGGTAGAACGGAAGTTAGTAGTATCAAATACAACATGTCAAATTTAACGGGGATGGTCCCAGATTTTATACAGGTGGAGTATCATTGGACCAACACATGAAGTTTTATGGCGATAACAGGGTAAATCCACAAATTTTTATTAATAGTGTAAGAAATCTAGTGGGAAATTTATTTGACGAACAGACTAAACTGAATACGATAAAGGCTTTATTGAAAGACAATGCTGAAGCATGGTACAATTTAGTAGGACAGGACATAGACACCTACACGGACTTTGAAGACAGGTTTTAAAGCACTACTGGAGTGACCACAGACAAGACCAGGTACGAGACGACTTAATCACAGGAAAATTTAAGGAGAATTTTCAGGAAGTAGAGCAATATGCTATACGCAAGTATAGCATAGCAAAGCAACTGAACCCACCACTGACGGACCGACAATTATCAAGTATTTATCAAGACACTTCGAGGTAGAAGTAAGACAACACGTAGCACTACAGAACATAGTGGACAGAGAAATGTTTTTAAATACCTGCAGAGGTACGACGACGTAAGTAGTGGACGACCTCGGGATAATAGGGAAAGACAGATCAACACAGTTAGGTTTGACAATAGACGGGACAACTATGCTAGAAGGGGAATAGTTACGGATACCAGCGACAGAATTGGGAACAGAAACGACCATACGTTAGAAGTAATAGTTTAGGAAGGGGACCTGCACCGAGACCGGAACCTACCAGAAGGAATAGTTCACCGGACATGAGGGGGACTGCTAATACAGACACGGAACGAGTGGAAACGCCTAGGACATACGCTGAGGTGACGGCTAGACCAGGTCCAAGTAGGGAAAACAGACCTGGACAGGATTTTTAGAACGCGACAGACCACTAGATTTCAGTGTAAATGTATATGAACATCCACGTGAATTTTTCAAAATTAAGGAGGAAGTAGAGCCAGAAACTGAGGAAAAATTATGTTTGCCAATTATTAATATAGAAATTTTTGAGAATAATGTAGAAGTATTACTAGATACAGGGGCAGAGGCGAGTTTAATATCGGAGGAATTCGTCAGCAAAATTAGGGATAAGGTTTGTGATAGAATTATGCCTATAAAGCGTAGCCATTTAGTAGCTCCAAATAAAAAGAAGTTTGCTGTAGTAAATAGTGTTGTGGTGCTTAGGATAGATATAGGAGGTTTAAGCTGTGAACAGGAGTTTGTAATTGTACCTGGACTGAAGTTTCAGAGCATTTTAGGTGTTGACTGTATGATGAAGTTAGGGTTTTGATAGATATGGAACGGAAGGTAATAAGGATTAAGGATAGGGTAGTGCCATGGAAGGGCAGTTATGAAGTCACAGAGGATGACACAGGGTTGAGTATTAATGTAGTAGAGGTAGAAGATGATGAAGGTAAACAGATCAACACGATAAATGTCCAGAGGATAGGATAGTAGAGGTTCAAGGTTTAGTACAAAACATGCAGAATTAGTGGGGTAGAAGCAACAGCAGCATATCGGGAGCAGGTGAAGGCAGAATTAATTAAAGATGCACGAAAAATTAATCAACGGACCAAACCGCAATTCCATTGTCCAACATCCATGGACACACTTTTGACGAGATTAAATGGCAAGTTTGTTTTTAATAAAGTAGATTTAAGGAATTCATTCTGGCTGATTCCATTACACAAGAATTCTAGAAGGTACATAGGATTTTCCGTAGAGAGAAAAATCGAGAATTTTAAAGTAGTATCGTTTGGTTTGTCGGCAGAAAGGAAAAAAATAGTAAATGAGAAACAGACATGTGTAGAGACTGAAGAAGAAGCAATATTTAAGAGTCAGGATAATAGGGATGATAAGTTTATTGTAGGTGAGATAATAGGGAGGATAAGTATAGATATAGAAGGGGGAGAAATAGGGATGAAGAGTATTAGGATGGTGAGAAGAAAGACTTGGAGGGTCAAGAAGAGAGTTAGATTTAAATAACTTGATGAACAAAGGATAGAGATAGGTGAATTTTAGTATAGATATAGAAAATAAAGCTAGGTATAGGATAAATAGGGAAGATAGTTAGAAATAGGTGTTTAGGATGAGAATAAAGATTAAATGTAGGAAGAAAATAAGATAGGTTAAGTATAGATATTTCATATAAGATTAGTGGAGAGTTAGGAATAGAGTAAGAGTAGGATAGGTATATAGGATTAGGTAGGGGGAAGTGAGTATAGTTAAAAGTTAAGAATAGGATAGGTAGATAGGATGTATATAGGATGTTTATAAAATTAGGTGAGAGTTAGGAATAGGATAGGGATATAGGATAGGTGTAAATATTTTTTTTATTGGATAAGGTAGGTAAGTTAGATAGATAAGGGTAGAGAGATAGGTAATATTTTTGTAAAGTTTTTCGGCAGTCTAAATGCTTTATATTTGCATTCAAATAAGTGGGATTATTTGTATTCAAATAGGGGAAAATACTCATATTTAGACCAGGGTAGAAAATTAAATAATCACATCAAATAATTTTAATCACCGTGTAGAAGCTTTGGGAAAAGGTACGCGTTATTAAAAACCGTGAAGCATAAAAATTCATTCGTTCCATTAAAAATAAGGAGTTAAATTATGTACAAGACGCTTGCTATAAAAAATGGAAGCAGTATTAAAATACTCTACGGTAATTTAATTATTCCTAGTAAAGAAACAAATAGAAATTACGTGCAAAATTTATATTAATTAACTCAATTTTAAGTAACCGGTATTAAACAAAATGTACAGATAATAATTAATATTTGATTAGGAGTCACTAAAAATTAAAGGGTATTATTTTAATTGGAGTTAATGAACCATTAGTAACATATAATGTCTATAAAACTTGTAAAACCCAATAAAATGCAAATCGTAGAAGTGTTATTTAGAAGTATTATGTTTGAACACCTGCGTATTTTTAAAAGGCTCATTCTGCGTAAATTTGGCAGATAACAAATGGTTACAGAGAATCTTGGAGAAACCGTAGCTTAATAGTTACGAGAAATGCTAAAGGTGGGTTATTTCACAGTCCACATGGACTGAAATAATCGATAATAAAGAATATCAATTTGCACCAATAAGACCAGGGTAGATAGAGACAGATAATATGCGCAAGACCGAGACACATATAGTAAAAGGCGTGAGTGGAGCAACGTCACTGGGTTGCGATTGGTTGAAAATAAGAGGCAAACTTGAGAGGTAGAAATAACATTTCTGTATAAAAATTAATTGGTCATTTCCAGACGTTGCGAGCCGTGTCGAAATTTCTGAGATTTAACTGGTGCTAGTGCAAATTTCGTAAAAATCGCATGCCGGGCTGCGGAATGGGAACCTAGCATGCGAAATTCTGAAGAATTGTCCGTTTTGGGGACAAGACCGACAGACGGGTTAACCGCTATATATACCCAGGTTAATATGAACAAGCTCTCTTAGATTTTCGACTTGATTCAATGCGTTAAACAGTGCTTTTTAGTTTTCCGAGTTTGATAGAATAATTTAAACAGTTTGCTCGTATATTTTGGTGATTTAAAACAGTTTGTCCTTTACGTGCTACAATGAATGTAATTTAGTGCACTTAGAAAAGAAGATACAAGGTAATAAAGTTTAATATCACTGTACCAATTAGTCAAATCTGCAACGACAAATGAATACACAAAAGTAGGCAGTTTTGGCGTATATTTGTGAAAGAAGTATGAATTTCTTTGCTATTTTTCGGGGGTGTTAATAATTAAATGGTTCATAAACGTGTCTGGATCCACAAAACAAGGTTCAGATATACACAGATGAGTTCCGGAAAAGCCCTGAAACAACTTTAGATGAATGGTGGTGGAGAAAATTTTAAAAGCGTTGAGAATCAGAAGCCGTAAATATAACCCAGTTGGAATGGTGTGATTAACAAAAGGGACGATGTACATTGAAGCTACGAGTGCAGTAACCTTCAGGTAAATTATACTATTTTGTTTGAACTTTGATGTTTTCGTGTGTGTTGAATAACTTTATAATTTATTTACTTAAAATGGACAGTAGTGAAATTGTACTAACAGCAAATTTTTAATTTTAAGGTGAGATTTTCTTGTTTAAGTCGAAAGGAGTATTTAGTATTTATGTTCTTGATGAAAATTTGGGTATGTCTTTGAGCTCAATTAGACGAACCTGGTTAATTAACGTAAAGGGGTGGTAGATGCTCCCTTTGTACTCAGACTCAGGTCTGCATATATTGTTACATTAATTAGTAGGCATCCTACAAAGACTTTGATTCTGGATGCACATTAAAATGATAATAAATTTAATCTTGAAATTTTCTGATACTGAAATTTATGCTGAATTTTAATTTTGAAATTTTAATGAATTGTGAATATTGATGTAAATAGAGTTAACGTTGATGTTTGTGATAGGGATGTGTTTGTTTTTTTTATGATTGAGGATGAAAGTTTTATCTAGGGGAGCAGCCGAGGCGATGAACAGAAGAAAGTCAACGGACCAGTTAAGTTAATAGCTTTTTTTGTACATTTCACAGCATTCTTTGACGCCCAATCTGTGGGCCACGATTCGAAAACCGTAGTTCCCGGATTTTGCTGAAATCACAGCAATATATATAGTCATAAATGCAAATTTACATATACAACTCGAACCAATATTTACAAAGCTATTAACAAAATAATTATTCGATTGTTCTATAAAGAGAATAAAATCCATTGACGGGTTTCAGGCTTTTGGGCCTCGTCAAAGTGGAGTCGTTTCTTCAAAATTGTTATAAATATTAAACATTTAGGTGCGTTTTAAGCTACGTAAAAAATTCAATAAAAATTTAACGCCATTTTGGTTATATTTTCAAACAAACGAGTTATATTACTTAATAGAATTATTATAAATATTAATATTTCTCTGTAAATTGAAAACAAAAAAAGATCGCTCACTTCTGATTGTTTCATTGAATGATCTCGAAAAGGTAACCAGTATACGCGCAAACAGTTTTTTTTTGTATCTTTAATAATAACAAAGTTTCCCATTAATCACCTACAACTTGAAACACCCTGAATTTATATCTTTCTATAATTTGTATTATTTTTATTATTTATTTATTTAATTATATTTCAATGAATAAAAGACACGCGGTCTGCGCTAGCTAATTCCCTGATTTACTCCTTAATTTTTGTTTTATTCACAGGCTCCCTTGTCTCTTACTTTAAATTTTTACATAAAGTTTGCTTTGCAGACAACATACATAATAAAACATGTATAAATATAAATTACTGGCAAAGTTTTTCTGTGGAAACCTAAAACTTTTATTTTCTCGGATTGTCAAGTCTATTGCGTATTTTGTACTACGTTCTTCAACCATCCTTGACAGTTAGAGGACAAACTCCGTAAGTTAACGCGATCAATGTGGAATACTCCATCAGCAGCGTAGGGGTGTAAGCAATTACCTTCTATCACATGCACACATTGAATTTTTATTATACTAAACTATATTTGTTACATGTACATATATATTTGAGTCATTTTTACACATGTATAAATATAAAGACAGTGACTACTAAACTTTAGGAAATTTGCAAAAATGGATACATGAAAATAGAATTAAAATGGCATGTAATATTGTAACGAAGGAATGTATAGCATATTTTAACAAATCCTCATAGAGTTGCTTTAATATCGGTGTAAAGTGTTACGTTTATCGGGGCTTATTTATGCTATTTCGTGAGTTTTTATTATCCTTGACCGATAAAAGAATAAATCGAAAGTTGAGATTGCGGATTGATGTATTACATCCCGTAAATGTCAACTTCCTAGAATTACATTGCACACTACGATCACATCGAATTTTTCTTGCGGTTGTACTTTGTAAGCTAGAAAATAAGAATACGTCCAAGATAAATACTGTTTTGAGGTAATGGACGTCTCAAGGAAATAAAATTAAGCGTTAAAGTTTCGAAAGCTCTGAACAGTTTTTTACATGCGTGCTTAATTTATATAATTTAAAATCGTAGCTTTTTATCACGACGTCTGCTTTCCCTTGAGGATTACTACAGTAAATTACTTTGTATAAAAGCTTGGATATATTTTACTGAATATATAACATGCAATTACATTAGTAAAATATGTACATAAAGCCAATCCTATGCTGTTTTAATATAATGCAGGTACGTAAAAAATTGTTTTATATGCAATTTAATTGCTAAGGCAAAATTTACAAATATATATATATATATATATATATATATATATATATATTGCTGTGATATTAGAATCGAACCTCACGAATTGGGCGTCAAGATTTGCTGTGATTCTCGTTACTACGGTGAAATCTCCTCTGATATTCGATTTCTTACCTGAATATCGCCTCTTGAATCCTTCCGCCTCGGCTGCTCACCTAGTTAAAACTTTCATCCTTATTCATAAAAGAAAACACATTCCTACCACAAACATTAACGTTAACTCTATTTACACCAATATTCACAATACATTAAAATTACAAAATTAAATTTCAGCATCATAAAATTTCAAGTTCATATTTGTCATCATTTTAATTTGCATCCGGAATTAGAGTCCTTGTAGGATGCATACTAATTAAGTTAACAATATTTGCAGACCTGAGTCTGAATAAAAGGGAGCATCTCCCACCCCTTTACGTTAATTTAACAGGTTAGTCTAATTGAGCTCAAAAACAGAACCAAATTTTCATCATAATCAAAAACATAAACCTGATAAATACTTCTTTCTACTTATACAAGAAAATTTTACCTTAAAATTCAAAATTTGTTGATTATACAAATTTACTACTGTCCATCTTTATCAAACAAATTATAAAGATATTCAACACACACCAAAACATCAAAGACCGAACCATAAAGCATAAGTTACCTGAAGGTTACTGCACTCGTGGCTCCAATGTACATCGTCCTTGCTAATCCCACCATTCCAGCTGGTTTATGTTTACGTCTTCGGATTTCTGACCGCCGTTAAAATTTTTCTACACCACCATTCGTCTAAAAAGGTTTCAGGGCTTCTCAGGACTTCATCTATGTATATCTAAATCTTGTTTGGTGGATCCAATCACGTTTACGAATAACATTTGATTACTAACACCCCCGAAAAATAGCACTAAAATTCATAATTCTTTCACGCTATACTTAAAACTGCATACTTTTATTAATTATTTATCGTTATTAATTTGGATAATTGGTACAGTAATACCCGCAAATATGACTAGACTTTATTACCTTTATTTTATTTTCTCTCAGTGCACTAATGCATAATAACTGTTATCGCAGCACGTAATCACCACGTAATTTACTTGAAGTATCGAATAAAATCAAAAATAAAGAGCGAAACTGCTTGAAGTATCGAATCAAATCAAAAATAAAAGAGAGCTAAACTCCTATCAGCACGGGTTTAAATAATGGCTCGCTTGCAAGTCGAATTTGTCCCGCGACGGACGATTTTAAGAAATTCGCATTCTATTTTCCCTTCCGACGGCTCGGCACAATGATTCTACTGAAATTTGCACTCGTCTCGCAACACGTCCGAGAACAACTAACTAATTTTACATAGAAATTGTTATGTTTCCACCTCTCCTGTTTGCATCTTATTTCGACCTTAACCGCCAATCTAGTCTGTTCGTTCTATCTACAACCTGTGCTCTCGTTTCACATTTCCCCTCGTTTAACTACCAATGCATTTTCACTCGCTTGTCTTTGTACCACAAACTCGCTTTCTTACTTGCACTCATATAGCTTAAAGCTTATCAACTATCATATACATCGTTATTTCTGCAGGTGTTCTGAGTTCTAATACGCTGAAGTCTTTTGCGTGCCTTCCCCAAGTCTTTTATAATTTTTTGATAGCTTTAGTACTTGGAACGACTAAATTAAATACAAATTGAACCTTTTAACTCTGTTTCTTTTTATAGAAAGCGTTTAGTGAATAATTTAAATCCCTTATTTTTAACAAAACGAATAAATTTTTATGCTGCATGGTTTTAATAATGCTTATTATCTAATGAAATTCTACATTACTTCCTTCTACACGTTGATTATGATTATATACAAACCCTACATTCTAATTAAATGATTTAAATCTACACAGTAGGCCTTTAATTAAGCGTACTATTTTCCACTGTTTTGATATACATGGTGTTTAACCTTATCTAAACAATATAAACCCTATGTTTAGAAGTAAATGACAAATTTATCCATTAAATGAAGAGTATTATTACCCACAGCGTCCTTATACACGGTGATTAAAATTATTTGATGCCGTTAATTAATTTTCTACCCTGGTCTAAATTTGAGTAATATATATATATATATATATATATATATATATTGCTGTGATATCCCCTTTATATTAGGCCCCACGATTGGGCATATCATAAAATTCCGTGATACTTCAGTTAGCCCCTTTGATATTATATTAATATTTAGCCCCGCAATTTGGACGTAATAAAATGCTGTGATATTTTTATTAGGATCAACGAGCCCCTACGACAGGCTTCATAAAATGCTGTGCTATTCGTCCCACGATTGTGCGTACCATAAAATTTTGTTGTAGAGTTTACCCCTAATAATCAAGCACCTATGATGTGGAATGTTAAGTTATGGTTTTTGCCCCAACTAGCTTATTCAATTAAATAAAGCAATTCTACAATACACAATACAATGATTAAATATTTAAAACCTTAAAATTTTCCTTTTTTCAGAATATTTACAGATACCAGATTTATGAAATTTAAAGTCAGCAAAACTATCTTTTTGCTTATATTTAGGGACCTTTGAAACGTTCCAAGATGTCTATTACCTTTGTCATAAATTAATCAATGAACCTACTATGTTTTGTTGGCTCTTACAGATAAAATGATAAATTTTGAATTAAAACAGTTTTCAATAAATTGTATCAAGATTTCTAACCTGGAATGGTTCTGTAGTTTCTTCCTAGCTATGTTCAAATTGAGAGTCGAATTTGGAAGTCCACATCAAAACCAAAATACAATCCAAATCGGTATTCGAATCCAATTTTAAAAATCGGTATGAGAACAACTTCGATGTAGTTATTAAAATCCCATTTAAATATCAGTGTTAAAATCCAGTATTAAAATACCAGTAATAAAATAATCCAGTTTAAAATACCATTATTAAAGTCCAATTTATATATCAATAATAGAACATTTTCTACATCAGTAATAGAAGTCAGTAATAAAAGCCCTGTTTTATTAATGTTAGAAATGAATTTTTAACTAAGTCGTTATTACTTACGTCTATAATAGATCGGCTTATGCGTTGCACAATTCGTACACTTTTCCAAATAATTTTACTTTAATTTTCTTTTCACTAGTTACGTATAATAATTAGCACTTCAGAACATAGTCGTAGCCCAGCTTAAATGTATCCTAAACTCGTCGCTTCATTCTTATCGTATTTAAAGCCGTACCTCTATCTGCTTTCATTGGTTCATTCACGTGTTGGGACGACACCTTTTCCTTTTATCTTTGTGTACTTAGGGATTTTCACCAATTATTTAGTTCAAATATTCGGATGGATGCCTGACTTGTGACGTAATACTCTTCACATATCATGGTGTTATTTGAGAAATTCCAACAATTTCCTTTTATTAAGTCACGTATTCAATGTTTGTTATTTATTGTAATCTAAACCGAAATAATCTGGTGCTTGTTTATTTCCTAGTTAATATTGGATTTTTGAACAAATGTGATTCTTCATGTAACGTACGATTTTCTAATAATGCATAATTTAGATTGCGTATACAATGATAATCTTAACGCACTTGTTAAATATTTATAAAGCCAATTCATACAGGTTCTCGTTGATTTAATTTTGATGCATTTTGTTGCATTTTCAAATCTTATCTTAACTTGTTAACTACTTTTGGATATTTCTACGTTCTTATGCATTTAATCTCATGTATTTTTATATACAGTGTGATCTCAATTAACAATATGTATATTGACTTATTTATTCTTATAATATCTGGAATTATATCCTTTTATTAACTGGAAGTTGCTTTTATTTATTCTACGACCCCTGTGACTTAACCTACCCCTAAACTACTTTTTAATTATAGCAATATATATATATATATATATATATATTGCTATGTTCGTACTCGGTTTTCTACTTTGCGTCTCTAAATCCTATACCTCTTTTTACATATGCCTCGGCTAGCTCAATCTAATCAACACAGAGTGCCCGACGACACGACAATACAGAACGTTTAACCCCCTTCTTCTCTAGCTCCTATCTATTAGAATAATTTAAACGAAACAAACCAAAATTCGTATAATGATCGAGAATATCTACACTTTATATTTTTAAATACTTTTTACTTTGATTTTATATTCAAAAATTAGCCCCTGAATAAAATATTAATATTTATCTGATTCCACTAAAATCATACTCACTTAAAGCCAGCAAAAATAACACTGTAATTTACTTTGAAACACTTTTAAACGTTCAAATGATCTTCTTTCTATTTGCATAAATTCTCAAAAGATTTTTGATGACCCTTACAAATACTTCGATATAAATAATAGCAAATGTTAAAAATTGAAATACAGTCTTAGGTCCATAAAGGATTATATATCTTTGACCTGCGTTTTCCCTGTTTGTTTCTTGGAACTGCATCTGCTTGTGGATGGTCAGCACTCCTGAATTGTTTCCAATTTGAATCTGTGTTACAGCTTCTCCCCGTCTAATACTTTGCTGAGTGATATCTCCTTTTGATGCTTAAATACCAATTTGATTCTTAGCGTAGTTGCCTCAATTCATTGACCAGAATGATTGATTAATTAAATTTGCTTGAATTCTCCCTTCGAATTTTACCCAGATTTTTTGTTTAGTTTTATTTTAATTCTTAGAGATCGCTTAGTCTTATTTCGAGTTACTTGAAGTTTACTTGAAGTTACTAGGAGTGACTTGGAGTTTACTTGAAGCCCTATATCTTTAAATATTAGAATTAGATTTAATTAATAATTTACCGTACGTTTTAAAAGTAAACGGCACTTCTGTTGTATTTATTGGCACTTGAATTTTCACTTTTATATCACTAAATTATTTATTTTGACTAAGTTCACTTTGCGTAATATTTTACTTTTAACTGACGTAGTTAGTGCTTTGGTCACAGAAATACTGGTTGTTTACGAAGTCCGTATTATTTGTAAAGACTCCACTTCCTATTTTCGTATTGGTTTTACTTGCGTGTTTGCGGGTTAAGGTGTTGCACTTTACGCTTATCATTGCAGGCCTTGGATTTTCTACAAATTTCCTGACAAGACTTTTAGTAAATCATTTCATTTCACGCGTAGGCGTTTATTTTATATAGCTTATTCCTCAGAAAATCCAAATTTGTATTACATTCTGTCACGTTGTCTTATTTGTGTTTGCTATTATTCAAATTTTATCACATTACCAACCGTCTGTTATTTGTTATTTATTACTCTAAATATGTTGGATTTTATGAAAATACAATGTTGTTGGTCACGCATTAACGTTTTTATGATGACGTATTTGAATGCGTTCACTTATTTATGCGTTAATATTTTGAATGATATTATTTTATAGTTAGTATGCCAGGTTGTTTACCTTCACCGATTGCGTATTTATTTTGATAAAACTTGTTGCTTTTAAAACATTATTTTTGCTTGTTTCTTTTCAATTCTAGACTTGTATATTTAATTTGAAACGTATTATACGACGTACACGTTATTATTCTTGCTAAATAGGCTCTGTTTATTGAAGAATGAGTTTCCTTTTATGAATTAAAATTAGTTATTATTTATATACCGTGTGCTCGCTATTGACTTTATGCAAAATTGTCGATTTACCTCCATTTAATGATGGAATTGTTAATAATATTTACATGTATCTTACGACCCCTATGATTTAATATACCCTTAAATTACCTTCCTATCATAGCAATATATATATATATATATATATATATATATTGATGTTGTAAAGGGGTCACGAAAGGTCATTAAAGCCCAAATTCTATCAATAAAACCCACCCAAAGAGAAGGAAATGGGAAAAGTAAAATTTCCAAATATTTTATTGTTCTACCCTGTATAAATATAAACATATTTTTTGCTATTAAAAAACAAAGCTCTTATTAATTATGTAATTAAATCCCGTGCAGAATCTGAAAAACGTTGTTGAATGAATAAAAACAAAATCCCCATTTTCAAATCAATTCCTTTCAGCCGAGTGAATGCCTTGTGCGAATTAGTCGTTACCTTAAAAACGACTTATTTTTTATTATCGTTAAAATAAAAATAATATTCCCGTATGTGTAAATAATTCTTCTATATTTAGTAAAACGAGTTTCATTTAAAAATAGGTACGTTAGTTATTAAAAACGCAATCCGCTGAATTACCGAAACCCGTGCTTTTATTAGAATGTAAATTAATTTTAGGATACAAGAAAGCCGTTCATTCCATTTACATGATGATATTTGCTTCATTCGCCGTAAATGGAATAGAATAGTAGCAGTTTAACATATTTTTATTTAATGCAAAACTATATTCATTCTTATTAAAGATACCGTAAAACGCCTTTAAAATACTAACTTTATTAGTATACAAATCAATCATTAAGAAAGCAACGCGAATTATATTTTCCGTGCATAAGGATGCATTAGAACACGCTTTAATTACCATAAAAGCAAATCATTTTGCATTTACAATTGTTAAGAATACAAATCCATACAAATCCTATTGCATTTGCAAAGCATTAAATAATTATGTTCTACAATTTTCAAATACGTCGTTAATTATTAAGTAATGTTGTATAAATAAACGCTCTATTGAAATGCAATATAATAAAACCGATATAACTAAGAACTAATTTATAGTTTTCTGGGTTTTAGTGAAAAGATATGAGCATGCCCATCAACCTCGTGCGTTAGAAAAGGATCGATAACGTTGCGATGCTCGTAAATCATATCGACCGCGGTAGATTGACGCTAATTAGACCATAAAACGCGCAATTCGCGGAAATATTATATTATTCAGCAGTGACTAAAATTCGAGAATGACGAATTGAGATTACTTTGAATATAAACGAAAGTAATTATCGTTCGTGATTCGTTCTTTTCGAAATGAAGCATTATGTAACGTTGAGTAAAGATTCATTCAATTTCTGATTAGTAAAGTTTGGAATCATACCCTACCAGGTTGGCTACTTTTAATTTTAGGAACAACTTTATGTTGGGCAAAAGCATGTTGATTCAAAATACCTCGTTGTTTTTTCAAAGTCCCAATAGAATCCGGTTTTTGGTTATTTCCAAATTATCTATCACGTATTTATGATCAAACTATAACCTAGAGTGTGTAAATGAATGAACTTTTTTTCCTATTTAACTGTACGTTCTTGTTACTAAGTTAAGAACGTAGAAAGCAATTTTCTTCACTAGAAACTTTTTCCATTATGTTAAGTAATTGTTTATGTATTTGATTTTTAATTTACGCCTAACAATATTTAGCTTGTACCTGTGAGCAAAACATAATTGTATAATAGAGTTGAAAATATAATCGAGTAATAGAGTAATGAATTTTTAATATTGCTGTTTTTACCAATTAACGTAGAGGCAATAGTTCCAGCCTTGTTCTAATAAAATATATTGCAATTGCCTAGAGGCGTGATTAATTTTCAGGTATTTTAGCATTTAATTGTGGAAACGTTGTTTTCATCTTCCAATTTTTAAGTATATCTTTATTGTAAACGTTTATTTTAGGTTGGTTTTAGCATTAGTGTATTCGATTATTCATGACATGAAACGTGAACTAGAATCGCTTTCGTGATGTCAAGTTATGGCTTCCTCTTGTTATTCTTTCTGAGGGTTTTCCCTAGAAATCCCCGTATTTCTAACTTATTTGGCGTCCAAGATACGTCCCGATTAAGACGTACTTCATATACAACAACATTCCGGGCCTCTCTTCAAACAACGCGTCCCCCGAGTTAGTCAGCAACCATTCTTGTTAGTACAGTTAAGGTTTTCAGTACTTTATCGAAGCAGAATTTTTAGCGGGTTACTACAACGCGTTTTTTTGTAGATTACGGACTAGTTTTCTGGGGCCAAAACTGTACGTATCAGGGTCCAACCAGTGACTGAAAGCCTAACGATGATGATGATCTATAATATAAATGTAATCAATTTTGTTTAGGCAAAAAAAGGCCGCTATTAACTTGTAAACAAAAAAAATCTCGTTTCTTTGTGATCTAGAAATAATTTAAATTGGAAAAACAAAAAACAATGAAATGTTGTCGTACGGAGTGATGAATCTCGTTTTAAAGTTTGCATTCGTGACGGCAAAAAATGGTACTGTTGATGCTGAAACTATAAAACAATTCTGAAGGAGAAATTATTACCATCAATATCACAGATTGAAACAGATGAAGCGGCTACGTTTTTCAGCAAGATGGTGCAGTGTGTAATACTGCTAAAACAATTTAAAATGGAAGCACAAAAGTAACATTCCTCCAGCGCCATGCCGTGAGTTTAGGCCGCCTGTATTCAAAATGTATTAATCATTTTTCAAAATGTTGAGCTGACAATGGTCGACATATTTTAATTGTGATTAGAATTCAGATTGTAGTTGTTTGCAAATGAAAATTTTAACTAACAATTAAATAGATATTAACCTAAAGATGGCCAGTAATTATTTATCATAATAAGGGACACGATTTATATAAGTTTTACATATCGAACTTTAATTTCAGAATCTTTTCGACAATACTATTGTTCGGTTAACTCGCGTATAAATCCGGTATATTGGTCGGATGGGTAATAATAGGTTAGTTCGCGAATAATTCCGATATATATTAGTGATAGTGTATTCCCACTCTTTTGTTATTTTTAAAATTAAGAGTTACTTTCCATACTTGGTGGAAGCAACATGTAAATATATTATAGACGGGTTAAATGTGTGTACCGTCCCTTTTTTTGTATGTAACCTATGTAGTGGTCACTGTGTGATTTGGAGTCAGTGTATTTTGGTTTATGGCTGTATATTAAAGAACAGGCAATTCACGTTCGCTGTCCATGTGTCTACAAGACGAGCGCTCGTATATGCAAGTCTACTGGAAGGACAAGGTGAGTGTTTGTTTACTTTATTATATAGAAACCAATTGTTTGCATTGTCTCCAACTCTGAATATTTCATTTTATTTAGTTGTTGAAAATCCTATGTAATTACAGTCCTACTTAAAATTTCTATATCGTGGAAAGTGTATAAAACCCGTACAACTATGAATATTTAATGCATTCAGTATTTCTGACTCAATAGATATCATTGACAAGTCAATTTAACGTTCTTGAAGCATTGTAGTCCTAAGCGGGTTCTTGATAAAACTAAGTTTAGAGAACGATATCTCAGCTAAAGCAACTAAAACATGTACTGTCAGAATTATTCTTTGTAGATCATTTTGTGCCAAATAACCTAAAACATCAAAGCGACCACTGTTATTTTCTAAACTACAACTAAAAAAGGGAGGAATCAAGTAAAAGACTGTAGAAGCTACCCAGAAACAGATATAGACACTGACCAGAACATCGTAATTATGAAGGCCTCACTTAAATTGAAAAATGTGAAAAAATGAAACGGAAAAAGGCACTTGCACTTAGAGAAACTAAAAGATAAAGATATTCAAGAAAGATTCGAAAAAAAGTCAAATGAATTGCTCAAAGATATCGGGAAAATATCTGATACTAAGGAAGTAGAAACAGAATGGAATAACATTAAATCCAGCCTCGACATGACGGCCAGAGATATTCTGGGGTATACCCAAAAGAAAATAAGAAACCATGGATAACAAAGGATATCCTGAATTTAATAGAAGAAAGACGAAAATACAAAATAAATCAGACGCAATAGGAAAACAGAGATACAAAGCCATAAAATGAGAAATTATTCGCCAATGCAGGAAAGCTAAAGAACAATGAACTGATGAAAAGTGTAAAGAGGTATAAACTAAGATGGAAGTAGGAAAGACAGATGAAGCATACAAACTATTTAGAATCAATTTTAGGTATATAAAACCGTATAGCAAAAATACAAAGGATGCGGGAGGAAACGTCATTATAGAAAATGTAGAGAAAGTGGGTAGATGGCAAAAATATATACGGAATTTATATGCAGGAGAGGAACTAACAGCGTTAGAACAGGAATCAGACATTGAAAATGATGACTTGGGATATCCTATACTAGAGATGAGTTTGAATTAGCATTAAAAGGTCTGAAAAATGGTAAGGCGCCAGGTACAGATAAGGTGCAAGCAGAAACTCTAAAAGCCGCTGGACAAGCAGTAACAGAACGTCTCTTCCGACTTGTAAGCTATATGTATGAGACAGGCGAATTACTCAAAGATTTCAAACGTAACATCATAGTAACTATACGAAAAAAAAAGAGGCGCGGATAGATGTGAAAAAATTCGAACAATAAGCTTGACAGCACACGTTTCAAAAATATTAACTAGAATTGTACAAAGATGAATAGAAAAACGAGCTGAAGAAATACTGGGAGAAAATCAATTTGGGTTTAGGCGAAACAGGAAGCTGTGGAGAAAACAATAGAGAAGGGGGAAAGAGTATATATAGGGTTTGTAGATCTGAAAAAAGCATTCAACAACGTAAAATGAAAAAAATGTTTGAAATACTCAAAAAGATTGAAATGAGTTATAAGGATAGATGAATAGTACATAGCTTATACAAAGAACAAACAGCAGTAATAGAATTAGAGCAAAAAAGTAGAGAAGTAAATATTAGGAAAGGGTGTAAGTGTAATAAAAAACGGGGTTAATTAAAAACTTTTTGTAAGTTTATTACCCTTTATCCTCGTGACTATCAGCTATATACTAAAACTCTCTATTTTTAATCTGATGTCACTAGGTCGAGATTTTCTTCTTTAGACTCCAAGCCCAGGGTAATGTCAGATGGAAAACGGCTTTAGACAAAGAAAACTCTTAGGGGTTAAACGGCTAGTAGAGTGTTAGCTCTGGGTAGATCATGAGCATGGGTCATGGGTGGATAATCGACCAAAAATATTTTAATAGGCGCCACCGTATTTTTTTATACAAGTGCCAACAAAATTTAACTGTGTTTGTATAAGGGAATGCGGAAACCTTATCTTAACACCACTATCATAGCCATAAAACTTGAATTTCACTCTTTAGCACACACTTACCAAAACCTCAACCACCAGATGTCAAACAGTTGTCTCAGCTTTACCTGTGAACAAACAAAAACACAACATGGACACCATTTGTGTCCTCAAAAGCATATGCCAAAAATAGAGTAAATGAATTTAAACATCTGTGAAATACTAAAGGGATTCATTTTCATTATTCTGTCTTTTACTTAATGAGGGTTTACTCTAGTTTTCTTTTCTTAATTTAAATGTAGAATAATAAAACTTCATTCAAATGAAACAAAATGAATTCTATTCATATGTAGAAATCGGATATATATACATGTGACTGCAATATATATGCTTACTATCTTGTCATTAATTTTTATAAAGAGAATTTTAGTGAAGTTTAACCTTCTAAACAAATATTTATAAATTAATCATTTCTATAAAATTTTAGTTTAAGCAAACATATCATAATTTATTTGTTCATATCACAAGATTTTATTTTACTATAATCATTGAAGCGCTTCCTTGACCATTTACAACAAAGATTGATCATCAGAAAATAACGATCATAAAATGCAACTACTCAAATTTAACTGTTGTCTACACAAAAAAGTATACACGAATATCAGCACCAATAAAAAGCTTTTACATGACCTTAATTGTTTTAAGCAAAATGTGAAAATTAAATCAAGACTGCATCTGGCGTCTAGATTCTATGATAATGTTTGAAATAATCAAAAGATTGAAATGAGTTATAAGAATAGATGAATAGTACATAGCTTATACAAAGAACAAACAGCAGTAATAGAATTAGAGCAAGAAAGTAGAGAAGTAAATATTAGGAAAGGGATGAGACAGGGATGTGTCCTATCCCCATTAATTTTTAACCTGTACATTGAAGAGGCAATGAATGCTGTCAAATGCAGGAAGACATTTGGAATTACTATGCAGGGACAAAAAATTGATATGCTTAGATTTGCAGATGATATAGCGGTATTAGCATCTAGCAAGGAAGAGTTCGAAGCTGCTCTTAATGAAATGGAAACTGTTATAACAGATAGATACGGTATGAAAATTAACAAAACTAAAACTAAAGTACTAGTACGCAAACAAGGGAAAAATAAATCAAAAACAAGAATACACACATGTAACGCGAACTTACAAGAGGTTGGGGGTTTCTACTACCTAGGAAGCCAAATAACGCAAGATGGGAAAAGCACAAAAGATATAAAACAAAGATTAGCACAAGGTCGTGCTACATTTAACAAGAAAAAGCAACTACTGTGTTCAAAGACAATAAACATAGAAACAAGGAAAAAATTGCTTAAAACATATGTATGGAGCACAGCACTGTACGGCTGTGAAGCCTGGACAGTAGGAGAAGCGGACAAGAGAAAAGGTAGAAGCCTTTGAAATGTGGTGCTACAGACGAATGATGAAGATATCATGGACAGACAAAGTTAAGAACAAAGAGGTACTAAAAATGGTAGAGGAAGAAAGAAAAATGTGGAAAACGGTAAAAATAGGAGAGATAGGATGATAGGCCACATACTACGGCATGAGGGAGAAAAGTGAAATATATTAGAAGCAGAGATAGGAAAAAGAGAAGAAGAGGCAGACCTAGATTAGACTACTGCACACAGATAGTAAAAGATGTAGGCTGTAGAGGTTTCAGGAGATGTGTAGGCTAGCCCAGAATAGAAATCAATGGAGGTACGCATCCAACCAATCCCAATATGGATAAACTAATGACGAAAAAATAACTGTGCTTAAACATGATGATTATTATAAGTAACTACAAGAATTGGTTGGGCAATATTCTCGAATAATGTTAAGTGTGTGAAAGGATTTACTGGAAAACCATTATTTCGGCAAATGTCTAAGTGTTGGGGGTTCTTGGTAGCCACAGGTTGCTTAAGCCCCTTCACCGAATCTTGGTGAAATAGGGTATAAAATTAGAAAACAATAGAAAGGAAACTAGCTGAATACACATGTTGTGTGAGAATTTCAGGGAACTATGTAGGCTAGCTCAGAATATAAATAAGTGCAGGTACGTGTCCAACCAGTTTTGAGACGGAAAACCTAATGACGAAAAAATAAGCGCAGATATATCTGATGATTAGTATAAACAACTAGTTGTTGGTTGCGAAATACCTACACTAATGTTGACTGTGCGAAAAGATAAATTGGAAAATATATTAAATCGCCAAATGGTTAAGTGTTGGGGGAACTTGGCAGCCACAGGCTGCTTACCTCCCTTCACAACCATTGAAGCTCGGAGAAATAGGGCATATAACGGTAAAACAATAGAAAGTGATCGAACTGCATCTAGCAAGAAAGAACATCGCCTATGAGGAAAGACAACAAACAGAATAAGAAGAAAATTGTTGAAAGCATATGTGTGGAGCACAGCACAGTATGCCTATGAAATACGGGCAGTTTGAAACGCAGGCAGAAAAACGGTAGCAGCCTTTTGAAATGCTGTGCTTCAGATGTATGAGGACGATAGCATGGACAGACAAAGATAATAACAAATAAGTTACAGAAATAGTAGGGGAACAAAGATATCTGGGGAAAAAGAAAAATAGTAGGGCGGAATACGTTCTAAGGCATTTTTGGGGAGTAGTATGTGATATATTACAAGCAGAGACAGGAAAAAAGAGGTAGATGTAGACCTAGATCAGACAGTTATAGATGCAAACTGTGCATATTTTATGGAAATCTGTAGGTTAGTTCAGAATAGGGAACAATGATGGTACGCGTCTAACCAGTTCTAGGACTGAAGACCTAATGATGATGATGATGATGATGATGACAGGTGTTTGTTGTGAAATATCTGCAACTAGTGTTGAAGGTGCGAAAAAATATATTGGAAAAAATATTAAATCGGTAAATGTGCAAGTGCTGGGGGAACTTGGCAGTCACAGGCTGCTTACCCCCTTCTTAATCTTCTTTGGGAATGAAACCACTCATAGTTTTTAAAATCTATTTTATTTACGTTTCGATCCATGACCTAGGATCGTTGTCAAAATAATAAAAACTTCAAGTTTGACGTTTATGACATAAATTGAAGGTTACTTTGATTTATTGATGTTTGAAATATTTGGTTTGAGTACACTAAGCAAAAATTTTTAAAGTTTAAAAGAATGATTGCCTTCAATTTGTGTTGCGACCTGGGATCGACTTTCCTATGGTAGCCAATACGCTTAACGTGAAATCAGCTGATTAATTTTTATTGGTGAATTTTATATAAAATTTGGAATTACTATGCAGGGACAAAAAATTGATATGCTTAGATTTGCAGATGATAGAGCGGTATTAGCATCTAGCAAGGAAGAGTTAGAAGCTGCTCTTAATGAAATGGAAACAGTTCTAATAGAGAAATACGGTATGAAAATTAACAAAACTAAAACTAAAATACTAGTATGCAAAGGAGGGGAAAATAAATCAAAAACAAGAATACAAATATGTAACACGAACTTACAAGAGGTTACGTATTTCTTCTACCTAGGAAGCCTAATAACGCAAGATGGGAAAAGCACAAAAGATATAAAACAAAGATTAGCACAAGATCATGCTACATTTAACAAGAAAAGGCAACTACTGTGTTCAAAGGCAACAAACATAGAAACAAGGAAAAGTTTTCTTAAAACATATGTATGGAGCACAGCACTGTACAGCTGTGAAGCCAGCACAGTAGGAGAAGCAGACAAGAAAAAGGTAGAAGCCTTTGAAATGTGGTGCTACAGACGAATGATGAAGATATCATAGGCAGACAAAGTTAAGAACGAAGAGACACTCAAAATGCTAGGGGAAGAAAGAAATATATGGAAAACGGTAAAAAATAGGAGAGGGAAGATGATACGCCACATACTACGGCATGAGGAAATAGTGCGGAATATACTAGAAGCAGAAATAGGAAAAAAGAGAAGAATAGCTAGACCTAGGTTAGACTACTGCACACATATAGTGAAGGATGTAGGCTGTAGCAGTTTCAGGGAAATGTGTAGGTTAGCTCAGAATAGAAATCAATGGAGGTACGCATCCAACCAGTCCCAAGATGGATAAATTAATGACGAAGAAGGTAACTGCACTTAAACATGATATTTATTATAAGCAACTACAAGTATTGGGTGCGCAATATTCTCGAATAATGGTAATTGCGTGAAAGCATTTACTGGAAAACTATTATTTGGATAAATGTCTAAGTGTTGGGGATCTTGGCAGCCACAGGCTACTTAACCCCCTTCAATAAATCTCAGTGAAATAGGGCATAAAATTAGAAAACAATAGAAAGGAACCGAGCTGTATTGCTGTGTGAGGATTTCAGACAACTATGTAGGCTAGTATAGAAAATAAATAAGTGCAGGTACATGTCCAACCAGTTTTGAGACGGAAACCCCAATTACGACAAAATAAGCGCAAATAAATCTGATGTTTCTTATAAACAACTACAGGTGTTGCTTGTGAAATATCTGCAACCAATGTTGACTGTGCGAAAAGATATATTGTAAAAATATTAAATCGGTAAATGTTCAAGTGTTGGGGAACTTGGCAGCCACAGGCTGCTTACCCCATTCGCAACCAATGAATGTCGGAGAAATAGGGTATATAATTGTAAAACAATAGAAGGGGACCGAACTGCATATAGCAAGAAAAACAGGGTCTATAATCAAAGACAACAAACATAGAAAGAAAAGTTGTTGAAAGCATATGTGGAGCACATCACAGACAGTATGCCTACGAAATATGGGCAGTCTGAAAGGCAGACAAAAGAACAGTAGCAGCCTTTGAAATGCCGTGCTTCAGATGTATGAAGATGGACAGACAAAGGTAATAACAAATAGGTTATAGAAATAGTAGAGGAACAAGGATATCTTTGGAAAAAAAAATAGGAGAAATAGAAGGGCAGAATACGTTCTAATACATTCTTGGGGAATAGTATGGGATATATGACAAGCAGAGATAGGAAAAAAGGTAGATGTAGACCTAGATCAGATAGTAATAGATGCAGGCTGTGCAAAGTTCAGGGAAATCTGTAGGTTAGTTCAGAATAGGAAACAATGATGGTACGCGTCTAACCAGTTTCAGGACTGTAGAACTAATGATGATAGGGTTTAAATTGAATTTTTATAACTTCAAAACTGTTCAATTAATGTTGAAGCATGATGACGATAAATATACGCTATAAACAACTAGAAATATTTTTGGTTTTATCGTAGCCGTAGAAATGGTTATAATTAATAAGAACTATCGTACTAATTGAAAGAGTTGGTTCCCATCATTGGGGTCTAATTTCATTTAGTTAAGGTCAAAATGTAGCAGGGCGGACATGTCAAGTAACATGGATCACTAATCTGTTACAAAAATTCATCAATGAAATTGAAAGGAAGAACAATTCAGCTCTGCTACATATACAAGATGATCACTAAAGCTAAGCGTGTATTAAAACATTATGTGAATATATTTAAGCTTGTAAGAAATAACAAAATTTCCCAAGCATCAAAAGTAAGAATGACCTTATTTGGTTAGAATCATGGACTGGAGTATTCTTTAACTTGAATAGAGTAACATTTCAAGCAAAAGAATTATTGGTTTCTGAATGCGAAAAGTGCCATCTAACCATTTACCATGGATCGTAACTTAAAAGCGTTTGTGAAATAGGTATATGGTATATGACGCCAACATTATCCGTGCAAGCATCATAAATAGTATTTTATGCAACTATAGGCTAGCCTCACATACTTTTTCACTACTCACTTACATGAAAGGTAACACTAGAAATGCTCGTAGACGGCACAGATTCCTTCGGCTTATTTAACGTATTTGAAAATCGCACCTATCTCTCTATTCTTATTCCTGATTCTTAAGCCACCCATATTCTTTTGGCATGTTGTGGCGGTTAGAAGTTCTACACGTGCGGCGAATAAGATATGATGTAATGAATGCTAAAATAACTAAGCCGTGAATCCGGCAGCTTCGAAATTACAAACGTACACTCAATACCGTTTCAACGAAGAAAATAATAATAGCACATAATTGCATAACCCACTTGTACTAAAGTAATTTTTCCTTTTACTTATGTTGTATTTAGCAACAGTGGAAACAGCTCCACTTAAAAAGTAGCAGACATATACTTTTATTATAAACAACACTTTGACAAGCTACATCCACTTACCAAGATATAGCTTGCCTTTAACTGATATGCCGCTTGTGTTCAGTGAACACACTTGTCACTAGGATGAGAGCAGCCCAGTGCATTGCTCTCGTGAAATTGGTTAGTAAGAGTTCCGATTATTGAATATTTATGGGAAAAAATGAAACGAGTAGCTTCAAAACAATCCCGTTAAGGATAAAAGAAAATTGCCACCTAAAAGTTAAAAATGGAGCGGAAGAAAAGAAAAAAGCGTTTGAAGTTAGTTAGTTTCGGAAGATTGCAAACTTCCCTGACGATTTTTGAGTACGTCCATATCCCAAGATGGTAACCCATAGAAAGGTAACTTAAACAATATTTATTATAAGCAACTACAAGTATTGGGTCGCAATATTCTCGAAAAATTGATATGCTTAGATTTGCAGATGATAGAGCGGTATTAGCATCTAGCAAGGAAGAGTTAGAAGCTGCTCTTAATGAAATGGAAACAGTTCTAACAGAGAAATACGGTATGAAAATTAACAAAACTAAAACTAAAATACTAGTATGCAAAGGAGGGAAAATAAATCAAAAACAAGAATACAAATATGTAACACGAACTTACAAGAGGTTACGTATTTCTGCTACCTAGGAAGCCAAATAACGCAAGATGGGAAAAGCACAAAAGATATAAAACAAAGATTAGCACAAGATTATGCTACATTTAACAAAAAAAAAGCAACTACTGTGTTCAAAAGCAACATATATAGAAACAAGGAAAAGATTGCTTAAAACATATGTATGGAGCACAGCACTGTACGGCTGTGAAGCCAGCACAGTAGGAGAATGAGACAAGGAAAAGGTAGAAGCCTTTGAAATGTGGTGCTACAGACGAATGATGAAGATATCATGGACAGACAAAGTTAAAAACAAAGAGACACTAAAAATGCTAGGGGAAGAAAGAAATATATGGAAAACGGTAAAAAATAGGAGAGGGAAGATGATAGGTCACATGCTACGGCATGAGGAAATAGTGCGGAATATACTAGAAGCAGAAATAGGAAAGAAGAGAAGAATAGGTAGACCTAGGTTAGACTACTGCACACAGATAGTGAAGGATGTAGACTGTAGGAGTTTCAGGGAAATGTGTAGGCTAGCTCAGAATAGAAATCAATGGAGGTACGCATCCAACCAGTCCCAAGATGGATAAACCAATGACGAAGAAGGTAACTGCACTTAAACATGATATTTATTATAAGCAACTACAAGTATTGGGTGGGCAATACTCTCGAATAATGGTAATTGCGTGAAAGCATTTACTGGAAAACTATTATTTCGATAAATGTCTAAGTGTTGGGGATCTTGGCAGCCACAGGCTACTTAACCCCCTTCAATAAATCTCAGTGAAATAGGGCATAAAATTAGAAAACAATAGAAAGGAACCGAGCTGTATTGCTGTGTGAGGATTTCAGACAACTATGTAGGCTAGTATAGAAAATAAATAAGTGCAGGTACATGTCCAACCAGTTTTGAGACGGAAACCCCAATTACGACAAAATAAGCGCAAATAAATCTGATGTTTCTTATAAACAACTACAGGTGTTGCTTGTGAAATATATGCAACCAATGTTGACTGTGCGAAAAGATATATTGTAAAAAATATTAAATCGGTAAATGTTCAAGTGCTGGGGGAACTTGGCAGCCACAGGCTGCTTACCCCCATTCGCAACCAATGAATGTCGGAGAAATAGGGTATATAATTGTAAAACAATAGAAGGGGACCGAACTGCATATAGCAAGAAAAAACAGCGTCTATAATCAAAGACAACAAACATAGAACAAAAAGTTGTTGAAAGCATATGTGTGGAGCACATCACAGACAGTATGCCTACGAAATATGGGCAGTCTGAAAGGCAGACAAAAGAACAGTAGCAGCCTTTGAAATGCCGTGCTTCAGATGTATGAAGATGGACAGACAAAGGTAATAACAAATAGGTTATAGAAATAGTAGAGGAACAAGGATATCTTTGGAAAAAAAAATAGGAGAAATAGAAGGGCAGAATACGTTCTAATACATTCTTGGGGAATAGTATGGGATATATGACAAGCAGAGATAGGAAAAAAGAGGTAGATGTAGACCTAGATCAGATAGTAATAGATGCAGGCTGTGCAAAGTTCAGGGAAATCTGTAGGTTAGTTCAGAATAGGAAACAATGATGGTACGCGTCTAACCAGTTTCAGGACTGTAGAACTAATGATGATAGGGTTTAAATTGAATTTTTATAACTTCAAAACTGTTCAATTAATGTTGAAGCATGATGAGATAAATATACGCTTAAACAACTAGAAATATTTTTGGTTTTTATCGTAGCCGTAGAAATGGTTATAATTAATAAAACTATCGTACTAATTAGAGTTGTTCCCATCATTGGGGTCTAATTTCATTTAGTTGTCATTAGCAGGGGCGACATGTCAATAACATGGATCACTAATTTTCAAAAATTCATAAAAAATTGAAGGAAGAAAATTCAGCTCTGCTACATATACAAGATGATCACTAAAGCTAAGCGTTATTAAAAACATTATGTGAATATTTTTAAGCTTGTAAGAAAAACAAAATTTCCCAAGCTCAAAGTGTGCCTTATTTGTAGAATCATCTATATTCTTTAACTTGAATAGAGTCATTGTCAAGCAAAAGTTATTTTTCTGAATGCGAAAGTGCCTCTAACCATTTACCTGGATCGTAACTTAAAAGCGTTTGTGAAATAGGTATATGGTATATGACGCCAACATTATCCGTGCAAGCATCATAAATAGTATTTTATGCAACTATAGGCTTAGCCTCACATACTCTTTTCTCACTACTCTCACTTACATGAAAGGTAACACTAAAAATGCTCGTAGACGGCACAGATTCTTCGGCTTTAACGTATTTGAAAATCGCACCCTTCTCTCTTTCTTTTCCTGTTCTTAAGCCACCCTATTCTTTTGGCATGTTGTGGCGGTTAGAAGTTCTACACGTGCGGCGAATAAGATATGATGTAATGTGCTAAAAATAACTAAGCCGTGATCCGGCAGCTTCGTTACCGTACCTCATACCGTTTCAACGAAGAAAATATAATAGCACTTTGCATAACCCACTTGTACTAAATAATTTTTTCCTTTTACTTATGTTGTATTTGCAACAGTGGAAACAGCTCCACTTGTAGCAGACATATACTTTTATTATAAACCACCTTTGACGCTACTCCACTTACCAAATATAGCTGCCTTTCTGATATGCCGCTTGTGTTCAGTGAACACACTTGTCACTAGGATGGAGCAGCCCTGCATTGCTCTCGTGAAATTGGTTAGTAAGAGTTCCGATTATTGAATATTTATGGGAAAAAAATGAAACGGTAGCTTCAAAACAATCCCGTTAAGATAAAAGAAAAATTGCCACCTAAAAGTTAAAAATTTGAATTAATTTTATGCCGGAAGATTGCAAACTTCCCCTGACGCTTTGTTTGAGATTAGACGTTGTCATTAATCAAAAATGGGTCTGAACCCAGTAGTAGGTACTTAGCACAAACTATTAATAAAGTTGAAATTTGGTTTACTTTGTTACGTTCATTTTTGCGGGATTTGGCTATTTCATTTACACATCGATTCCGTTTTTACTTTTTCATACGTCGACAACATCCTGTTTATAATAAGTACACTTCCTTGCGATTTTCATTTAAACCAATTTGATGCGACTTTGAAAAGCTTATTCTATAAATTAAATAGTCAATACCTTGTTTTAGGTATCCGTTAACTTGTTATACATTACGACTGCGTATAATTGATTCTTATGTGATTTCCAATTTAAAACTCGTTGAAATGAGGTATTGAACTATCCGATAAAATCTTTTTTTCAAGTTTCTAATCACCTGTGTTGATAACACTGGTATTACTCTGAACTCGAGTTATTTCAAATCAAATATATGTGCATTTTCTTTTTTGAACACGACAAAAGTACTCGTCGTTATCATTGTATTTTTCGTTGCTGTTTCTTTTATAGGATTTCGCGCACACAATATTGTGTGGTAAGAAATTCTGGTTTTAAGAAAAGTGTACTTTGCGGCGACAATAAAGTAATTCTACCTGTAATTATTCCAGCTTCACCCGATAGATTGCCGCCCCTTTTTGTGATGGGAGGACAACCCCAAGGCATGATCACGCGCCCCCTGTTTCGTTATGTAATTAGAGACGGTAGGAGCCAGTTCTATGTTGTAAACTCAAGGGTGAGTGTTTAGCCATCATTTTATTATAGGGGGTTAGGTAGTTGGTGATTCTACATATGCACATGGTGCTATAGATAATTGACCTTGTTCCACGTAAATGACTGTGTGTCAGTGAGGAGTTATGTATGGTCCCGAGGAGAATGCGAACTGATTATGTCCTGTAATAATTGAAGATAGTTACTGCTGTGTTTACGATAAATATTTAGAGTTGTGGTTTTTAGGGAGGGGGGGGGGAGAATTTTTTTGTTCTTCCTGTTAAATGTATATTACGCTTTTACATTTGTTTGGGCACTACTGTGCTGATATAACATGTTTTTTTTGTTTGTTTAATTATAATTTTTTTTATGTTACGTGTGGATTTATTGAATGAGCGCGAGCATGATTGATTTTATTTCAGGACTTATTTCCTTTTTGGTAATTGAAATACCCCGCCTACTCATCGACTAAGCCCGGCCATTTTCTTTCGTTGATAATATTTTTTTGTTAGGCTACGCTGATGCACACAGCAACTTATTATTTATAGGTTAAGTTAAAATTCAATATATGTATTATTAGGGTAAAAATAATTATAAGTACTTATTTAATTTATTGTTTCAATTTGATTAACTAATTATAAAGATTTTAATAAGTTTTATTAAAATTGCATGTAGGATGAACATTATGGCATTGTGCTATTACAACTTGAACACCGCACCGAAATTATATAAACATGAATTGGAAGCAAATTAAACATTCTTAGACGTTGTATTTGGAAGATGCATATCCATTAATAATAATATTGTACGGTACAAGCCCATAACGATTATTTAATATTGACAATATGGTAATACCCCGTAAGTCATACATATGTTTCATGCATTTTGAATGCGTGCTTCGGTTATTTAAAACTTTACGGTGAATAAATTCCACCTAACGTATACTCAACAATCTATAACTGAATGAATTGACGTAGATAGTTTTCACATACTAGTCGAAATGGAATTATTTTAGTTTCGTAATAGATCATTCTCCAATTGCTAAATTTGTTCGACTGACATGGAACTGATGGTTTGTTTATCCTACGAAAAATGTTGCTCTTGCTCGTTTTAACAAACGCAAACCGTAAAAAATATTTCTAACTGTTTATTGAAAAAATAATTTGTTCCAAGGCTAGAAACAGATCAAAAGTTTGTAAGTAATCGTTATGTTACTGGCAATTAAAGAATTTTAGGCAATCAAAATTGATTTATCTATCTAACACGACAGTTGTGTAGGAAGTATGGTTTAGTATTTTAAGAGTAGGGAAAACTAAAAAATTTTATAAAAAATTATTGCTGGAAAAAATTGCACAATCACTGCTTTTTAAAATTACAAACTAATTAAAAATCTTCTATGTCAACAGAAGATACTAGTCTTAATTTTGAGCTCGATATATCCTTAAATTATGGCTATTAGAAACGAAAGTAATAAATTAGTTGAAGCATCTTCAAAATACAGACGCTTTCATTTATACCATAATTGTAGTTTTTCCCTTATATACCAGTATTTATTTTATAGCATTTATTGATTTACATTTAGCAATAAGTATAAGCATTTGGGTCGAATATTTTTTACGATTTGTGTAAAGTACTTTTCGCATTCTAAAGTTAACACTCGGTGATTCCTTATCTATTGTTTGATATTTGCGAAATCAATTGTTTCCCGATGCTCTTGAATACATACGATCAGTAACAAATTAGCCAAATTTGGAAAAGCTGCATAATGTTGAAGGCAAAAAGTGATCTACGTTCAACCTGCGATCTTAGTTAAGACAGTACGTCTCACTATCTTTTCGATATTTTTAACAAAGATTAGTATTATCAAATTTATATAATTCTTTTAAACAATTCTTCACAGCATACCCTAGAGGGTATTTAGATTTTAGCCTAAACTTAAGAGTATTAAAAATGTGCAGCATAAAAATTAATAACTTAGATTTGAAGAAGCATCAAAATTCGCAAAGTAATTAATTCGTAATGGAACAAACAGTATTATTCTTATAATTTAAAACATATGGAATTGTAATGCAGTTTAAACGCTGTTTCGTTTTTGGGAGTTGACATTCGATATCCAATAGATGTTCAAAACGCTTGATGGTTAGTCATCGCAAAGTTTCCAGTTTCTGTTAAATCTTAAGAATTGTAGACCTTCACAACTTTAAGGATTCGTAAAAATTCTTATTTAAAAAATTTTCAGCAAATAGTAAGTGGGTTTTAAATTATGGTGTGCCACACAGAGCTTTTATTCCACGTTTGGTAAACAGTTGTTTGGAATTTGAAGTTTGTTTTTATCGTATTAACCTTGAAATATTTAAAGTTGCTCGATAAAATCCATAGTTTCAAATTCAACACATGTAAAATAGAAATATCGAAAAAGTTTATATCCACCTTATATAAGTATTTATATGGTTACAAAATTGTGTACAACTTTGTCCAAATTAAGTTTCTGAAATTATATAGAACGGTTAACTAGAAATTACCTGTAGTGTTGAAAGTATTATTTTAATTGAAATCTATGAAATCTTTTGAATATTTTTTAGTATCAATTTTTTAATACAGAATTTTACAACGTAAGTGCTTAACGTGAGAATTCAAATAGAGCTAATTGTAAAATTTTGTATGTATACATACATTAAACAATCAGCTTTTTGTCTATATTCATAAGTGAAAATGCTAATATTTGTAAGCATACTTGAAAAATAATTTTATTAAATATTTCAAAAACGCTATTATAAAAAGTTTTGTACATACGAAACAAAATGGTTTAACAGGATATTTTGCTTTAACCGGTTTAAGTTCTATAATGAGATCAATTATTTAAATTATCATTTTCATGTCTCATTTTGTTGATGAATAATTAATTTACAATTATACGGATGAACTGACTTTTGAAATTTTTATTTGCAAACTATACGTTTGGTGATTTAAGATAAATATAAGTGTGGTAAGAAATTCTGGTTTTAAGAAAAGTGTACTTTGCGGCGACAATAAAGTAATTCTACCTGTAATTATTCCAGCTTCACCCGATAGATTGCCGCCCTTTTGTGATGGGAGGACAACCCCAAGGCATGATCACGCGCCCCCTGTTTCGTTATGTAATTAGAGACGGTAGGAGCCAGTTCTATGTTGTAAACTCAAGGGTGAGTGTTTAGCCATCATTTTATTATAGGGGGTTAGGTAGTTGGTGATTCTACATATGCACATTGTGCTATAGATAATTGACCTTGTTCCACGTAAATAACTGTGTGTCAGTGAGGAGTTATGTATGGTCCCGAGGAGAATGCGAACTGATTATGTCCTGTAATAATTGAAGATAGTTACTGCTGTGTTTACGATAAATATTTAGAGTTGTGGTTTTAGGGAGGGAGAATTTTTTGTTCTTCCTGTTAAATGTATATTACGCTTTTACATTTGTTTGGGCACTACTGTGCTGATATAACATGTTTTTTGTTTGTTTAATTATAATTTTTTTATGTTACGTGTGGATTTATTGAATGAGCGCGAGCATGATTGATTTTATTTCAGGACTTATTTCCTTTTGGTAATTGAAATACCCCGCCTACTCATCGACTAAGCCCGGCCATTTTCTTTCGTTGATAATATTTTTTTGTTAGGCTACGCTGATGCACACAGCAACTTATTATTTATAGGTTAAGTTAAAATTCAATATATGTATTATTAGGGTAAAATAATTATAAGTACTTATTTAATTTATTGTTTCAATTTGATTAACTAATTATAAAGATTTTAATAAGTTTTATTAAAATTGCATGTAGGATGAACATTATGGCATTGTGCTATTACAACTTGAACACCGCACCGAAATTATATAAACATGAATTGGAAGCAAATTAAACATTCTTAGACGTTGTATTTGGAAGATGCATATCCATTAATAATAATATTGTACGGTACAAGCCCATAACGATTATTTAATATTGACAATATGGTAATACCCCGTAAGTCATACATATGTTTCATGCATTTTGAATGCGTGCTTCGGTTATTTAAAACTTTACGGTGAATAAATTCCACCTAACGTATACTCAACAATCTATAACTGAATGAATTGACGTAGATAGTTTTCACATACTAGTCGAAATGGAATTATTTTAGTTTCGTAATAGATCATTCTCCAATTGCTAAATTTGTTCGACTGACATGGAACTGATGGTTTGTTTATCCTACGAAAAATGTTGCTCTTGCTCGTTTTAACAAACGCAAACCGTAAAAAATATTTCTAACTGTTTATTGAAAAAATAATTTGTTCCAAGGCTAGAAACAGATCAAAAGTTTGTAAGTAATCGTTATGTTACTGGCAATTAAAGAATTTTAGGCAATCAAAATTGATTTATCTATCTAACACGACAGTTGTGTAGGAAGTATGGTTTAGTATTTTAAGAGTAGGGAAAACTAAAAAATTTTATAAAAAATTATTGCTGGAAAAAATTGCACAATCACTGCTTTTTAAAATTACAAACTAATTAAAAATCTTCTATGTCAACAGAAGATACTAGTCTTAATTTTGAGCTCGATATATCCTTAAATTATGGCTATTAGAAACGAAAGTAATAAATTAGTTGAAGCATCTTCAAAATACAGACGCTTTCATTTATACCATAATTGTAGTTTTTCCCTTATATACCAGTATTTATTTTATAGCATTTATTGATTTACATTTAGCAATAAGTATAAGCATTTGGGTCGAACATTTTTTACGATTTGTGTAAAGTACTTTTCGCATTCTAAAGTTAACACTCGGTGATTCCTTATCTATTGTTTGATATTTGCGAAATCAATTGTTTCCCGATGCTCTTGAATACATACGATCAGTAACAAATTAGCCAAATTTGGAAAAGCTTCATAATGTTGAAGGCAAAAAGTGATCTACGTTCAACCTGCGATCTTAGTTAAGACAGTACGTCTCACTATCTTTTCGATATTTTTAACAAAGATTAGTATTATCAAATTTATATAATTCTTTTAAACAATTCTTCACAGCATACCCTAGAGGGTATTTAGATTTTAGCCTAAACTTAAGAGTATTAAAAATGTGCAGCATAAAAATTAATAACTTAGATTTGAAGAAGCATCAAAATTCGCAAAGTAATTAATTCGTAATGGAACAAACAGTATTATTCTTATAATTTAAAACATATGGAATTGTAATGCAGTTTAAACGCTGTTTCGTTTTGGGAGTTGACATTCGATATCCAATAGATGTTCAAAACGCTTGATGGTTAGTCATCGCAAAGTTTCCAGTTTCTGTTAAATCTTAAGAATTGTAGACCTTCACAACTTTAAGGATTCGTAAAAATTCTTATTTAAAAAATTTTCAGCAAATAGTAAGTGGGTTTTAAATTATGGTGTGCCACACAGAGCTTTTATTCCACGTTTGGTAAACAGTTGTTTGGAATTTGAAGTTTGTTTTTATCGTATTAACCTTGAAATATTTAAAGTTGCTCGATAAAATCCATAGTTTCAAATTCAACACATGTAAAATAGAAATATCGAAAAAGTTTATATCCACCTTATATAAGTATTTATATGGTTACAAAATTGTGTACAACTTTGTCCAAATTAAGTTTCTGAAATTATATAGAACGGTTAACTAGAAATTACCTGTAGTGTTGAAAGTATTATTTTAATTGAAATCTATGAAATCTTTTGAATATTTTTTAGTATCAATTTTTTAATACAGAATTTTACAACGTAAGTGCTTAACGTGAGAATTCAAATAGAGCTAATTGTAAAATTTTGTATGTATACATACATTAAACAATCAGCTTTTTGTCTATATTCATAAGTGAAAATGCTAATATTTGTAAGCATACTTGAAAAATAATTTTATTAAATATTTCAAAAACGCTATTATAAAAAGTTTTGTACATACGAAACAAAATGGTTTAACAGGATATTTTGCTTTAACCGGTTTAAGTTCTATAATGAGATCAATTATTTAAATTATCATTTTCATGTCTCATTTTGTTGATGAATAATTAATTTACAATTATACGGATGAACTGACTTTTTGAAATTTTTTATTTGCAAACTATACGTTTGGTGATTTAAGATAAATATAAGTGTGGTCAGAATTTTTTAAAAAGACTTCAAATATTTGCTGAAGTAGTCCTAAATTATTCAGAGTGGTGTATAATTATTTGAAGAAAGGTTTAGAAGTTTTATGTAACAAGGATGTAGTATATTTTACTGTTAGGTTTATTTTTGAATTTTGAGGTGCAAGTTGCGGTCTCCTGTTTGTATTTCACTAAAATGTATTTTTCTCAGGTATAAACTCCATGCTGGTGATTATTGATTGTGATTACAGCACGTGATCTTAGGGCTCCCGCGCCACCTCTTTATTCTGATTTGTTTAAGTGTAGTGGCGCTCAACATTTTTATCATTTTTGTTTTCTTTGCTTCCCCCTAACCTTTAATTGCTGAAGTGCAGTTGAGAGCTAGTTCATGTGGATTTTTCCATCAACCGTCCACCGATAAGAGTACTTAGAACTTTTGTTCCACTGATGCTTTTTAACAACAAGAAGAAGTTAACTGCATAGCTGCGTAAATTAGTAACTTGTTATTTTGTTTTGTTTCCTCAAGTATCGTAAAGCAATCCCTTCTTAAAATTTGTTTTTAATAGACTGTATACACTTGCTACATGATATGATACAGAGAGAGAGAGAGAGAGAGAGAGAGAGAGAGAGAGAGAGAGAGAGAGACGACTGCTTTATGCGGTACCGTAAGGGGACGGCATGGTTATATTTTAGGTATAAATTTTAATTGCATAAAGGTAAAAGGTAAAATACGCGATAAGATATGTATGTATACGGAAATAACACACCAATTGAAAATAACTAATTCTGCAATTAAACACAACAGAATTTGTTAAATTTAAAGCTATGGATAATAACTAAGGCAAGTTATTAAATAAAATAGTTAGACGTATTAAAAACTTTTAAAAAAATTGCATTTTAAGGAAAATGGATTATCAAAAAGCGCAGGTTAGACGTAGGCAAATAAAAAATATTACTTATATCAATTATTAAGTAAAATTAATAAAAAAGAAAGTTAAATAAATATTGGATATAATAAGAGAGAATTTAATTTCCGAAGTTAAAGCACTCTTAAAATTCACTTATTGAGACATGTACAACCATATATAGAAATTTATGCAAATCAGCACCATTATGGCCAACTATACATTAAAATAATTAAGCATTAGCCAGAACCACACTTACTAAAGTTAATTTTCTGTAAATGAAAGTACGAACCCACATTATTGCATCTATTTTAATTCAGAGGTTTTTAAAATGCCAGATTTTTGCGGATGGGTGCCAATGTTATTCTTTAGATATAAACTCACACAATTATTGCACAGTGGTTAAATTTTAATCGACTAAAAGCAAAATGTAAAATGCGCAAACAATAACGTATTTATATATAAGTAGGGCATCATCATCATCAGGTCTTCAGTCCTGGAACTGGTTAGACGCGTACCTCAATTGTTTCCTATTCCGAGCTAACCTACACATTTCCCTGAAATTCCCACAGTCTGCATCTTTTCACTATCTGGGTGCAATAGTCTATCTAGGCCTACCTCTACCTATCTTTTTTCCTATCTCGGCTTGTAATACATCCCGCACTGTTCTCAAAAAATGCTTTAGAACGTGTCCTGCCTACTATTTCTCCTTTTTTTCACAAATATCTTTCTTCTCTACTATTTCTAGAACCTTTTTGTTATTAACTTAGTCTGTCCATGCTACATTTATCATACATCTGAATCATAATAATCCCAAAGGCTTCTACCTTGTTCTTGTCTGTTTCTCCTACTGTCCTTATTTCATAATTGTATTGTTCTGTGCTCCACACATGCTTATGTGCTTTCAACAAGTTTTTCCTTGTTTTTATCTTTGTTGTCTTCGAACATAACAACTGCTCTTTCTTGTTAAATACAGTTAGGTTCCCCTTCTATTTTTTTTTAAATATACACCCTATTTCACAGATATTCAGTGGTTGATAAAGGGGGTTAAGCAACCTACGGCTACCAAGATATCCCGCAACACTTGAACATTTGCCAAATTAATAGTTTTCCAATAAATCCTTTCACACAATCAACATTAGTTGAAAATACTGCAAAACCAACATCTGTAGTTGTTTATAATAATCATCAGGTTTAAGTGCAATTATTTATTTTATCATTAGGTTGGAACTGGTTGGACGCATACCGCCACTGATTTCTATTCTGAGTTAACCTACACAGTTTGCTACGTTATGAAGCGTACGGGTCAGACAGAAATAGAAAGAATACTTAAAGTGAGGACCCGCACGAATTACGATTACAAAACAGAACACAAGAAACGTAGAAATACCAAGCAAACTACCAATGCGGTGAGGAGGGGGATTCCCAGCAACACAAAAAAATACATCGTCATCCAGTTTCTATTTACAATAAAAATTAATTTAAAAAAGAATTCAGTTCAAATCAACAAAAAAATATATAAATAGTTATCTTACAAAAACAAATTTTAAGAATTGACGTATGAGTGCATTTTGTTTAACATGTAGAAACAAAAGAAAAATTACTGTTTATACTTTCTCACAGTCAAGATTAAATCTAAAATAATACTTGCAGAATCCACAAAAAAACATCATAATTAAAATATTCTTATTTTAAATTAATGTCCAATCAGCTTACAAGTTCTCCAAATTAAAATTCCTGACTTCCAACAGTAATTATCAACGTACCTTTTTTGTTAATTTTTCTTTTCGATTATTTAATAAAATTATTAAAGTAGCGTTGTCTTTAAGAATTTTTCTTGTTTATTATAATTTATAATTCCATTTTCGTATGTAATTTGCGTTTAAAAACATAGCTTTTTATTCATTACACCTAACAACTATCAAAGCTTTTTAATTAAAATAACATTTCGTGCTCTAGATCAAATGAATGAATTCGAATGAATCCATTACTAATTTATGGATAACCTGTTCAAACGATAAACGCTCTTATTTTATATAAAATGGTTCTTTTCGAGAATTTACCACAATAATCTTGAACATTATGATGTAGTCTTTCCAGGAATGCCCAACTAACGTGTAAATTCGTCGAGCTTTATGACCCTCTTATCTCGTTCCAGGTACTGTGACACGTTCTATATGTCCTTGTCTTACCTATACACTGTTGTGCATCGCATGCTAATGCAAAAAGATAGTCGATTATTCCAGGGATTTTAAGAGTTATTTTCAATGTTCAAGCTGCTTCTTGAAAAAAAAGTTTACTTATTAATGGGTTATACGAATTTGACGTATTCCTAAATCCCGATGGCTCGTCCAGAAAGTTCTTTGATTTAGAATCAATTGCCACATTTCACGAATTAATTATTTTAACTTTAATTGGTTTTTAATGCAAAAGAGTTTGCGCTTTATAAAAAATATTTGCTTTCAGTACACGAAATTATTTATTGATTTTGGGGTTTTTAAATTAACGTTGATTTTAGTTTCTTAAACGAAATGCGTGAAGCTGTACTCTTTTATGCTATTTACAGCAAATCAAATAGATTTTTATCTAAACTGTTTTGATAATTAATAAGTAAAATAAACGGCTTTGTATTAAAAATATCAGTTTTTACATTTGCATTTAAATGCGCTTTCCAGTACTCTAAACAATTAATTATTTCTACAACTTACGTTACTTGCCATTTATTTGAAATACACTTATATAATACAGGGTGGTTATTTATACACGCGCAATCTGCATTTTTGCATTGTACATCGATGAATAAAGGTACGCTTGTATTATAGAAGGTGTAACCATGAATTCACGTACATTTCCGTTTTTTCCGGATTCTATTATATTTTAGTGGAATTTATTTTTAGAATTAGGGTTTCAATGACTTCTCGTGACACCTTATCACGTCAATATATATATATATATATATATATATATATATAAAATAAGTAAATTTAATGAGTCTTAAAATAATATCAAAGTATGAAATTTAATGGCAAGTGACTCAATATTAGCCACAAGGGCATCCTGCCGACGCGTTTCGCCCTTATTGGGGCTCATCAGGACAGGAGTAGCAAAGATGTAATATTTAACACGAACACATTATGGGAAGTACAGCATCACCTAGCCCACAATTTGTGTCTTCGTGCTGTTTCACCTGACTTTGCAGGTTTTATCAACAGTCGGCACGGAGGAGATTCGGCTAAGCTGCCTTTTTCCATAGTCAAAGATTATAATTATAAAGAATAAGTAACTTGCCATTAAATTTCATACTTTGATATATATATATATATATATATATATATATATATATAAGCAATGTGTCCAAAAAAATAATATTAGGAAATGTTTCCTGAAAGTAATTTAATGCAAACAATATTCAACGTACTCTCCACCTTGTTGCTGACAACACCCTAAGCGAAAATAAATAGCATTTCAAATATTTAATAACACTTCCGGCGTTATTTGATTAATTTTATCCCTGATTTTTTGTTGAAGCTTGGCGATGTCGTTAGGTTTGGTAGCATATACTTTGTTTTTTAGATGTTCCCATAAAAAAATCTAATGGGGTGAAATCGGGAGATCTTGCCCAACACTTAATTGGGCCTCTTCTTGTAATCTACCTACATGGAAACACTTAGTTGAGATAGGTCCGTACATTTTAAGGAAAATGTGTACATTAAAATAGTTTCGGAAAACATTTCCTTATTTTATTTTTTTCCGACACATCGCTTATAAAATGTAAAAAAAGTAATTATCTTTGCAATTGAAAGAACTTTAGGTTAAACAATTAAACAACCTGCCTTTCCTTTAAAAAAAAGGTTAGAATTGCTTCAAGCACTCAGATATTTAAAAAAATAAACAAACTTTTTTATAATTTGCCCCATTAAAAATAAAAACTGACTTATTTCAGGAATTTTGCGACTAACCTTTATTTATTAAGTTACAGAATTTGTTCCAGTTACAGTTTCCACTGTGTATATTACCCATCACTCATCACGGTATTCCTTTTAGGGGTAACCAAACCTTGCATCTCTTTCTGGGAGGATATTCACGGTATAACTCTGGACTACTACATTACTTTTACTCCCGGCACCATTCACAATCTGTGAAATTCATATATTGCTTTTGACATGCTCATACTGATACTACTCACCTGTCGTTCTTTCAGAACCTCCTGTACTACTTTCAACCATCTTTTACGCGGTCTGCCCTTTGCAGCTCTACAAGTAATCTTTCTTGCATATATACGTTTGGTAGGTCTATTCTCGTTCATTCTTTCCATATTTCCAAACCATCTAAGTCTACTTCGTTCGCTTAACTCCTTAAGGGTCACTTGCACCCCACACTCTGCTCTGATCCATTCATTTGGCACTGTGTCTCTCAACGTTTTTCCGCACGCACTTCTTAGGAACCTTATTCCTGCAGCATTTATGCGACTAATATGCTTCTTTTGCCAGACACAAGTTTTGCTTCCATACAGAACAGTTGACACAAACACACTGTTGTAAATGGCCAGCTTTGTGTTTATACTCAATTGTTCATTCTTGCTCACTGCCCACATATTTCCAGATACTTTTTTCCAGCATTTCTCCTTCTTTCTATTTCACCATCCAGCTTTCGATTACTCAAAAACTTTCTACAGTGGTACACGAGCTTATTCACTTTCTCTACCGCGTCATTGTCCATTCTAAATACAATGTCATTAATTCCGCCATCTCTGTCAAAAATCATTACTTTCGTCTTATTTACATTCACTTTCATTTGCACATTTCCACACGCTTTCGAAAGTCTGTCAAGCATCGTTGCGAATCTTGTGACGATTCGGCCAACAATACTGCATTATCCGCATACAACAGCACACTTATTTGTTTCACCAATTTTCACTTTTTCCGTTCCTTTGAAAAACCTACCTAAGTACTATTTAGTTATTTTGAGTTTCGCGGCCTTATGGGCATTATTTTCGGTTATCTTCGTTATTCCCACTCGCCATTTAGAAGACTAATAAGAAGTTACTTGCTCGTCAACATCGTTTAGGTTAACATAGCGATTGCTATCACTGGTAAGTTTTAATTTTCGTACTTACAATGCTTTGTCATGTTAAATTAACAAATTCGTCGTCAATACAGTCCACTTGCTCGTAAAATACGCCAACACTACCTGAAACATTTATCCAAAAACACATTGAACAGCCATGATTACATCACACACCCCTGTCTTCACCCTTTCACAATGTGAAAGTATTGCCCCATGTAACCATTCACACCTTCCATAATTCGCTTCTGTTCACAGAGTCATACGCCTTTTCCAGATCTACAAATGCTCCATACTTTTTCTTTCTGACATATATACACTTTTCAACAATTTGTTGCATTGCGAACATCTAATCCACACATCCTCTTCCAGACATAATACCACATTGAACATCCCATATCTTGCTCTGCGTTCTCTTATGAACTCTCTCGATCACAATTTTTCCAAACACTTTACTGTGTACACTTAACAAACTTATCCGGCGATAATTTTTGCATTCATACTTGCTGCCTCTACCGTTGTGTAAAGGGATAATGATCGCACTCTTCCAATCTTCAGGCACCTTTGCTTGTTTTATACAAAACTCTATCAGTTTGTACAAACATTCAATCAGCATCCCAGACTCGTACTTAAGCATTTCACTTGTTGTTCCTTGTACACCCGCCGCTTTGCCATTTTTCAGAGTTCTCACCGCATTCCATACCTTATCTACGCTGCATTCAAACTTTATACTATTATCTGTGTTTTCGACCAGTATATTACTGCTCTTTTCATCATCTATACAGCCATCTATATCCTTCTTGCCACCACCATACAGCGTCTTAAATTACTCTTTCCAACAACTTCTCACACTTGCGTCAGCAGTAAACTACGTAATAAGCTCATAAATCTAAACAAGTTATACATACTGTAGCCACTGTGGGGAACAAGATGCCAAACACTAAAAGCTAAACTGTCCAAAAAAGGAAATGAAACTAGCTTGCATTCCATGCCAAAAAAGACACCAAAAATGTACCGATAACTCAAAGGACTGTCCGACGTATAAAATGCTACCAGACAGACTTATACACAAAACCGAATATGGACAATAACACACATACAACCAACAATTATCGAGGAATCCAAACTAAGACACACCTACTGGAAACACGGACAGCTGGGATCGACCCTCAATCCCAAACAACAGTACCGACCGCAAACATGAGAAACGGAACAACAAAAAACGGGACGCATAGGGAAACCACAATAATTAAAATTGGACAGCTAAACGCCATGCGTAGCGCCACCGTAACGCAAGAAATCAGACACCTGGCCGAAACACAACGACTAGACCATACTGCAAAAACGGGAAATTACCGGGAATGCCAACGACAGCCAGGCAGATATGCAGGGGAGCCAGACCAATGACAGCCACTATAATATTCAACCCTAACATACAAGCAACCACAATACAAAGATACACGAACGAACACAACGTCTGTCTAGAAATATCCGGACAAAACATACACAACTGAATACTGACCAACACATACTTCCAATTTCGGTTGGACCCCGATCCACACATCACCAACATTAAAAACATTGCACGTACATACACAAACCAGCCCGCACTTTTTATGGCAGATGTAAACGGAAAATCCCCAATGTGGCACTGTAGCAACGCGGATGCGCGTGAGGAGAGGGTAGCGCACATGATCAACAAGCTACAGCTTGAAGTGATAAAATGCCCCTTCAATCCACCCACCCAGAGAAACCATCGTGCAGGAGCAGAGAGTAACATTGACGTCACAATAACAAACGGACTAGCGCACCCCCACATACAAAACTGGAAGGTACATGACAACTTAACAATAAGCGATTACAACCTCATAACTTTTGACATAAACAAGGATAGCATACCATTACATGCGGAAACGGGCAAGAAAAGACTAAAATACAATATACAAAATGACAACTGGCAAAGACTACTGGACAACTTCAATCCGCCCACTGATATCCAACGCAACGACAGTGTACACGCTTACGCCCAAGCCCTAACAAGAACAATTAAAGACACTATGAAACAAACATTAAAAACAGTAAGACAAACTGCGCTACAAAAACCGCTAAAAGCAAAGTTCGCAAGGCAAGGAGACGCTATCAGGCCGCCCTAACACCGGCAGAAAGGGTCTTTCAGCTGACCAACTACAGACAACGCAAAGCGACATACGAACAGGAACTATACAACATGAAACGAAAATCCTGGGACACTTTCGTCGAAAGACATATGCAGACGGATGCTTGGGGGATAGTAGATAGTAACAGGAAAAATTGCACCTCCGACAACATACTTAACTTTAACCAAACCCGACGGAACAGAAACCAAGGACTGGATTGAAACCGCGACATTTCTACTACATACACTCCTCCCTGGTGATAACTGGGAAGAGGACACACAAGAACAAATACGCAAACGACAAAGAGTCACCGAACAAAACGCGAATGGGAATACACCATGGAATAGAACACAGGACGACGTAACACCTTTCACTGAGGACGAGATTAGACACGCTATTCGATCAAGTAAAAACAAAAAGCTCCTGGGCCAGACGGTATCCAGGAAGAAATCACAAAGGCACTAGACACCAAACTCACACCGAAACTTACTAAACTGTACAACGAATGTCTAAGACAAACAAGGTTTCGAAACTGCTGGAAGCAAGCAGACGTAATCATACTCTCTAAAAACCGAGAAAAAGACTCGAAAAATCCGGGTTCGTACCGCCCCATCTGCTTCTAGACTCGCTCGGAAAAACTTTCGAGCGACTACTGTGCACGAGAATGTAAGAACATCGGAAGACGAAAGGCATGCACCCGGCGCAGTACGGATTTAGACAAGGACGATCAACCGAAGACGCCGTAAACAAAGCCATAAACTCTGCAACCACTTCAAAAAAAAATACGTGGCCTTAATCATGATAGACATAGAAGGAACCTTCAACAAGTTATGGTGGCCAACACTGTTCCATAGGCTAATCGAAATTCAATGTCCAAGACAACTACATCATACCTTCAGAAGCTATTGCCAAGATAGATTTGTAACACTGTCTGATACTAAAAACATCACAAAATCAATCACCAAACGATGCCCACAGGGGTCAGTCTGCGGTCCTATGTTTTGGGACATTACGACTGAGGAGCTTTTGGAGCAGCTGGAAACCGCAAATGAGGTGAGGTCCGTAGTAGCTTATGCGGACGACATCTTGTTAGTGGTGGAAGGAGGTTCCAGAAATGAACTACAGCACAATGCAAACACCGCATTGAACAAAACCGTAGAATGGTGCAACGCAAAGAAGATGACGATAGCACATGACAAAACAACTTATATGATAGTTAAAGGTTCTTTAGAAAGAGACCCTATCATTAAACTGAACAGAGGCAGAATACGAAGAACACGGGAGGCCAAATACCTAGGGCTAACCCTTGATGAAAAACTGAACTACGAAAAACACACTGCCACAGTGACTGCAGGTGCTAGTAAAGCTATACAATGCATAGCAACTCTTGCACAACGTACGTACAATATCCCCCTAAACTGTGTAAGATTATACTTATCCAGCGCACTTGGAGCAATAATAAGACATGCAGTGAGCGCCTGGGCAACCAGATTACATCCAATAAAACCTAAACAAAAAGTCAACAGTGCCCATAGGGGGGCACTAATAAGACTTACTGGAGCATACCGGACCGTATCACACGAAGCCCTTTATGTAATATTAGGAGTCCTCCCTCTTGATCTGTATATCAGGATGAGAGCGGCGACATGCTGGTTAAAAAACAATGAACCAGAAAAAGTCCGGGAAATCCAAAAACTAACATCAGAAATTCGGATAAAAAAGGAAATTCAGGACACAATACTAACCGAGTGGCAAGATAGATGGAACCAGAGCACAAATGGGAGGAGGGTATACGCACTAGTCCTAAACATCCGAGACAGGCTAAACTATCACCACTTAGTCCGCTCACAAGGGCTCATTCATTTTCTCACGGGGCATGGTCCAACCTACAGAAACCGCTTCGACTTCCAAAACAACAACAACTGCGCATGTGGTGGGGTAGAGACACCAGAACATCTGGTGTTCCACTGCACCGAACTGCAACAGGACTTAGGAATGGACAGGACAATTCTACGGGACATACCCCTCTCGGACATGCTCTGGAACGAAAACATGTTTCCTTACCTAAACAGAATCACTTACCAAACTAATACTATACTACACCAAAGGTACACAAACGGACTCTAACAGGGCACACACAAACACCATACAAACCCCACACATCACAAATACCACAAACACAGATCACACGAAACACAGAAGTTTGACGTAACGCATCGAATGTGCAATACAAAAGCGCAGTCCACCCAACACACATGGGAACCGACAACAAACAAGCGGCATTCTCCCAAGGACATACCAGGAACCACTTGTTTCCTGAAGATCTACCAGAAGGCTCGTGAATCCTGACGACCGGGAGTGATAGCAGTGAAAACGAAGTAAAAATAGTGAAAACGGGTAAAGTGCGGCAAACGTACCTCAAACACAAGTTTCCCTCAGAACACTTATGAGCATTAGAATACTAACATTAGTAGAATAAGGACTCAATACTAGCCATCTAACCAAAAAATACAACTAACTAAAATAAACAAGAGAAAATACAAACCATATTCGTAATTGCTTTAAGAAATCTAACCATAGTTTTAGTAACGTAATGTTTATATTTCCAATGTTGTAGCGCAACTAAAAATTACTATAGGGGAAATATTCTGGCAACATAATTACAACACATCAGCACGACAAAATACACACAAACACGTACACGTACCTGCACGCACACGCATATGACACAGACATATACACACACGCGCACACATACACACACACCAGGGACTGTACGTAGTCCCCCTGGTTTCCGGCTGCCGACGGCCAGGACACGTACAGTTATGCGAACGTCTCGGTTTCTGATTTCCGGCTGCCGACGGTCGGAAGCTGGGAAGGAAAGAAGTCCCAAGGACAACGTCACAGACAGAAACACACACCCGTACCCTCACGCGCGCAAAGACACAAACACACGCGCACACATACACATACACGCCAGGGACTGTACGTGGTCCCCCTGGTTTCTGGCTGCCGACGGCCAGGACACGTACAGGAATGCGAACTTCTCGGTTTCTGATTTCCGGCTGCCGACGGTCGGAAGCTGGGAAGGAAAGCAGTCTCAAGGACATTACTACAGACAGAAACACACACACACACACTCACGCATCCACACGCGCGCACAGACATAGACACACAGACACACACACGCACGCACACACACACACACACACACACACACGAGTATTTCCAAACGCAAATAATATAAAACTAACCAATATAACTTAAGGTAGCAAATAATTCTGTTAGATTTCTTAGGAGTAACAGGTTTGCTGTAATTTTTAGGTAGCAAACTAATTGTAATCTTAGAATAAATAAAAAAAACTTGCTTCGTTCCAAACAATTTCATTTTTACTATTAACAAGGACATTCACATGCTTACTTTTCCAAAACAAGTTTTTATTCCTTTCAAAATCACTTTGTATTTTTTCACCCTCGCTCTCCCTCATTTGCTCTTTGCTTGCCCTCACTACTTCTTTCGCATATCGCCTTTTCTCCTTATATACTTCCTGAAGTTGCTTTGGTAACTCTACATTTTTTCTGCAATCATTCTCTTATATGCCACTTTTTTCCTCGACAACCTTGTTGACCTCATCATTCCACTATGCATTTTTATTCATGTACCAGTCACTGTCGTACCACATACTTCCACAGCACACTTTATTATACTGTTCTTCAAACAATCCCATGCTTTCTCCACATCTTCCAACTTCAGAGCATTATCCCATTCCTGTTTGCAGTCATACAACTCTCTCTCCAACATTGTGACGTATTCTCTTTGAGTTGACTATTCCAACATGCGTTCTATTTTCACTCTTGATTGTATCACAATCTGCTTTCTCCACACCCACTTTCGGCTAAGATCAATTCTGGACAAAACTAGAAAATGATCGATCCCACACTCAAATCCTCTCATTACTCTCGTTTCTTTTACCAGTTCTCTTAAACTTTTATCAAATTCAACCAAATCAATTATGCTTCTCGAATTTGCCATTTGCCATGTGTACTTGTATGTCCTTATGTTTATACCTTACATGTGATTTTCCAATGCTCCACCCGAAGGTACTACATTAGTCAGGAAGCGAGTTTTTTTTACTTGGAAAATTTTGAATTTTGCCGAACTCTTGCTGTTCCAAGCAAGGCAGGGATCTTTAACGTGCGTGACAACATTCACACACGGGACCTCCATTTTACCTCTCATCCGAACGAGGGTGTATTTTTGTGAAATGCTCGCCTTACATTTTTCAAGCGGACCGTGTCGGGATTCGAACCCAGGACCTTGAGCGTAGTAGTCACACACATACCACTACGCCACGGAGCCGCCCCTTATGTTTATACCATGTGTTGGATACAAACAGTTCTTTATCCATACATATTCTCACTAACATACCTTCATTTATGTTCGTTCTTGGAACGCCAAACGGACCTACCACATGCTCAGCATTTTCTCTGTGTAGTCCGACACAACTAATAGAACCTAATAGAACCACGCGGTCATTCCTTTCGCGTTTGTCTAATACATTTTCCAACTCCTGCCAAAACTGCTCACATTCCCTATCGCCATTCACTGGAGCATAAAATGCTAATACAAAAATCTTTGTAAAACTCACTTTCATTCTAACCCACAAAATGTGGGGAGAAACCAATTCATATTGTTTCATGTAGGCTTTTGCTTGATCATTTAAAATTAAACCAACACCTTTCGTCCCGAACTTATTGCTCTCCACTCCAGGCCACAAACTCAACATACCGTCATCTAATTCAACAACATCTTTCCCCTTTCGCTTCGATTCACTCAAACACAGCACATTCATGCGCCTTTCTCATTTCATTCATGATTTCATTTTCTTTGCCGTACACTCCTGACATTCTAAGTACCAAATATCCATTCCTGCATGTGGTCGTTATCTGATGGGCCAGATATTTTCCGTTTCAGTCGCCCACCATGACTTTTACGCTCCAAGGCTTGTTAATAGTGTTAATTAGGTTGAACCAGGTTACTTACCAGCCTAGATCGCAACCACGCCATTGTAGCTTTCCCTACTAACACTAATAACGCCTAATCGTTCAGTGTTGGCATGTTTAGCTTCTCTGCCATAGAAGTCGCTACGATTCCCAGTCATCCAGGTTGCCTAACGTGTTTCAACATAAGTTAAAACTTTCCCTTCCAAGGGGGTTACCTTGTAAGCCAGCAGAAACTTGTCCGCGCTAAGACCACTAGGAGGTGCATGCTGTGCACTGGCACACATCGAACGCACTTTGTATATATATAAATATACATATAAATATATGTATGTGATAAAGAGGTCACGAGAGGTCCTTGAATACCAAATTTTATGAAAAATTACAACCCAAAGAGAAGAAATCGGAAAAAAAATTAATTTCCCAATATTTAATTTCTTTATCCTGTACAAGTATAAACGTATTTCATTAGCACATAAAAAGGGTAACTATGTAATTAATTTTCCGTGTATAAAATATTCGAAAGAACACGTTTCATTGCCGTGAATACAAATCTTATTGTATTTATAAAGTATAAAATCTTGTAGGCTGAAAATGAATTCCATACACTTTTAAAAATACTAGTTAAATTCCGTGTGTAAATAGATTATTTAAAACCAAAAATAAGATATTCGTTCGCCTTAAAAATAACATTTTACAAATTTTAACCTTTATTCTACTTTTAGATTTTCGTTATTAATAAACAAATACGTCATTTTATTATTAAATAAACTAAAAACTATTAAATAGGTTAATTATTAGCATCAATGAATAAACACCCCGATTCAAGAAACCCTCAACTATTAAAAAGTCATAAAAGGTAAGATAAGAACGATTTTAGCAGCCTTATGTATTACAGAAAAGGGACCGCGCCCACTAACTACGTGCATTAGAATGGAAAAAAGAGATTTTACGACAAACACCGCGTCACCATTTCGAGCATTTGCTTGAACAATGAACATTGAGAAGCAAGGAGACCCACTCTAATCAAGTATCCCGAAGGAAACAGAAAATTATTACGTCCCTGTCGTTATTCCTGGGTTACTTTAGAAGTAATTTATTAATCAACCACCCCACCCATAGAAGGTAGGGGATAACCTTAATATCATTTAATAGTCCTTCAAAAAATATTAAATTCTGTTCCATTTTTTGCGATTATAGCGCCATCTGTCGCGAGTCGAAAAAATTTTCTCAAGCAAATCGTACGTAACTTTCGACATAGAATCCGAGTCTGCAATAAAAAAATAGGGATTCCTATTTAAAATTTTTAATTTGCCGCCCGCCGCACCAACAGGTATTATTAAATTTTAAGTTAAATGATTCACCCGGTATATTAACAGTAATAAGATGAAATGAACATCCAACTTTTATGTAAAGTTGAATTTCAAATCGAACTGGTTATTGAAAACCGCTTACAGAACAGCCATAGCACGATTTGAACTTCCGTCCTTTAACTTGCTAGTTCAATGCTCTAACCGACCGAGCTATGGGGCCGATTGGTGAGAATGTGTTATCATTAATACCAGTTTGATTTGAACTATACATAAAAGTTGGGTTCCATTTTATCTTATTACTGTTAATATATATATATATATATATATATATATATATATATAAATATTATAATTAGTTTTTTACACAAGGTAAGTTGATAAATACTTACGTATTGAAATTAATAAGATGAAATAATAACTTAGACTTTTTAAGTAAAGCCCAAATGATCATTTCAAATCGAGCTAGTAATTGAAAGAAGGAAAATATAAGGCCTTGGACAGGATTTGAACCTGCATCTCAGTTTTGCCGGAATTAGATTTGTAAATTTTCCAATTATAGCCATCGGCCTCGGTAGCGTAATTGGATAACGCACAGTTCCGGCAAAACTGAGATGCAGGTTCAAATCCTGTCCAAGGCCTTATATTTTCCTTCTTTCAATTACTAGCTCGATTTGAAATGATCATTTGGGCTTTACTTAAAAGTCTAAGTTATTATTTCATCTTATTAATTTCAATACGTAAGTATTTATCAACTTACCTTGTGTAAAATAATATTTATATATTAATATGGCTTATAGCCGTGATTTTGAGCGGTGCTTCCTGTCTATATCTGACATAAGTCAGAAACTTGACAATTTCAGATATGATTGACAAAATGCTAAACGTAATTGAAAGTTAGGTTTATATATGGTACTTGTACACGATTTAGATTTGTAAATTTTCCAATTATAGCCATCGGCCTCGGTAGCGTAATTGGATAACGCACAGTTCCGGCAAAACTGAGATGCAGGTTCAAATCCTGTCCAAGGCCTTATATTTTCCTTCTTTCAATTACTAGCTCGATTTGAAATGATCATTTGGGCTTTACTTAAAAAGTCTAAGTTATTATTTCATCTTATTAATTTCTATATATATATATATATATATATATATATATATATTGTTATGGATTCAAAGGGTTAAATTTGGGGTAAGCAATGCAATTTCAAACACCCTGTATAGAGAAACGAACAAATTATTTAGGCGCAGAATTTATTTAATTTATTTAATTTAAACGGACAAGTATTGACGTATTTTTATAATTAATGATTGAAAAGATAGAAGTACATAGAGAAAAACAGTTTTAAAATACAAATAGAAACGCATAATTAATTCAATTTATTTTAATTCAACGTGTAATAGCATTAGAAAACACACCAGGGTATAGAAAATCAATAATCCCAAGGCAAAAGGTTTCTTGGTAACAAACAAGGACGTCAGTTTATAGGATACGTTGAAATATAGACTCCAAGAATTGTTGTTTTAAACAGTCTATAATTAAGAACACCTACATGTTTAAAAGGTTACCCTTTTCGAAATTATCAGCATAATAAAGAGGGCTTCATAGAAAATAGTTTTTAACCGTAAGTTGCTTCAAATAAGAAGCTAACAAAGTTTCTTAAAGATCAGATGAAATGCACGATCAGTAATATACTACAGATAAAGATGGATATAAAAGCATTGGTTTTCAAAACGCACGTACATAATCCACGTGGAGTGATGAGACGCTGTCAGCAATATCGATTTTCTACAACTCAAGTGGGGTTTGGAAAGCGACATCATATATGCATTAGACAGAGATAAAAATATTACGGGCGGAGTTTTATGACGACACAGAACAGAATCATTGGTTGAAACGGATAGTTTTACAAACGGACGAACATGCGACAGGTGGAAGCGATTTTCAGATTATACGGCGCGTCCACGAGGTGAATTTCTGGAAGCTTTAAGTCGGTTATATCAAAATTTGCAGAGTGTTATTTTAAAATAAGTTTTTTGCGTGAAGTGTGGTCTAGAGGTGGCATGTTGAACGATATAAATACTCTGAGAGAATTGACAGCTTTCTCTTTATTTTCTCATCGCTTTTAACTACTTACAACGATAGACCGACGTTATAGTAGAGTTCTTGTGAGTATTAAAAATTATTCATAATACAGTAAATGTAGTACTAGCACTTGTAACTTGGTAGTTGAAGCCTTATAGTTATTAACGTGAGTAGTGTCGAGTGAATTAAATTAACCGAGGTTCAACTAATACCATACCAAGCTAGTAAGTCAATAAACAGAAGTATAATATACGTGAGTTTGTATGCTGTTATGGAATGGTAATTGGAAGCAAGGCGCTTGGCGAATACTGAGGTTATCATCTATAAATATGTGGAGTATCAGAGCGCATAGTCACGAAGCCAAGGGGTTCTGGTGAGCACCGTCGAAGGGATGGAGGCTTGAAGCATTTCCAGGTAACTTATTTGAATTTTCTGTTATCTGATAAACTTTTGGAATTATTTGGTGATGTGTGAGTGAATATTGGGGTTATTTATGGCTATTTAACGTATCGGAAAAAATACGTGTACTTGACAATTATTAGGGTTATTTAAAATATTGAAAAAGGATGTATGTAAAACTTACTAAATTTCATTATGAATTTAAATTGGATTGTTAAAGGTACATGGGTTTATTAGTTTTGTAGTAATTTTATGCAAGGTAAAAGGCATACATTAATAAACTGGGTTATTATGAGCTTACCATACTCCAGTGTGCAATAAATATAGGGTATTATTTGGGGCCCATCTACTCATATTGTATTAAATGTGTTTGCAAATAATAATTTAAAACAAGAAACTTTGAAACATGTCACTTATTGAGTTGTAATTTGTGTACCGAACTGTTTATATCTGTGAATAATTTGGCCGTAAATAGCAGTAAATAAAACATTTTATGATTGTTGTATTATTTGGTGATTTTATTGAATGGTGTGCAACTGGGAAGGAAGAATGATTGTAAATTTAGGTATCTGAGAAGAGGCACAGCTGAGCTGCTGAAGATATTTTGAAGCAGGAAAGTAACGGGTAAGGATTTTTTTTTGTGTTTGAAATTTTTATGAAATTGACACTGGCGATGTCAAACCCGTAGGTCCCCGAACCACAGCAATATATATATATATATATATATATATATATATATTGCTGTGATATTCTCACCCCACGGCTGGGGCGTACATATTTACTACGATATTTACCTGTTAGCCCTTTGTTATTATATTAATATTTAGCCCCACGATTGGGTCGAGCATATTTATGCTGTGATACTCGCAGCCCCTACGCTTGGGCAGCCCATATTTATGCTGTGTTATTATTTTTATATTAGACCCCACGGTTTGGGCATGTCATATTTATGCTGTGATTTATTCTTTTATTACCCAAGCACTTGTAAAAATGTCAATTTATAAATTTCTTTGCCTCGACTAGCTGATTCAATTAAATAAAGCAATTCTACAATACACAGTATAATGATTAAATATTTACAACCTTTTTAAATATCTTCTCCCTTTTTAAATTATTTACATCTGTCAGATTTTTAGAAAATGAAGCCAGCAAAACGAGATTTTATTACATTTAGAGACCTTTTGAAACGTTTCAAGATGTCTATTGCCTTTCATAAATTTATTCAAGAAACCCCAGTTTGTCGGCTCTTACATTTCTGAATTATTATTGAGATAAAAACAGTTTATAGAAATAAATCATATCAAAATATCTAACCTGAAGTGGTATAGTAGGTGCTCTGTATCCCCAATATTTTTCGTGTCTAGTCTGAATGTTCTGAGTCTAATTTGAAGTCGACATCCAACCAAATTAGTATCCAAATCGTTATTGGTGAGTTTATTCTAATGAAAAGTTTTTCACTTCCGTAATAGAATATTTACCATTTTCAGAGACTATCAAATTACTTTAACAGGTAGCATTCTCCAGAGTCTCGTATCCAAAATTGTATTTAAGATCGTAATTGATCGTTATTAAAAATTTTAACAGGAGTCGTAACAAGATCTTTACTAGGATCGTTATTTAGATTGTAATTAAAAGCCGTCTTTAGAAGTACGGCTCGCTTGCACAATTATACACTCTTTTAAAATAATTTTTGATTTTAATTTACTTAACTGTTCACGTAAATATTTAGCACTTTCAAGTATAGTGACTGCCCAGTTTCAAAAGTATACTCGTTGTTCAATTGTCATCATATTTATAGGACCTGCCCCTTTTGTTTGCAATTCGTTGACTCCACGTGCTGGGCGACTCCAAGTGTCCTACCTCTTGTTATTTTTGGAAACTTTACCAATTGTATAGTTCAATTGCATAGAACGATGCTCAGTTTGTCACGTAATTTAATGTTATATCTCACATTTACTTCAGAAATCCCAGGAATCATCGTTCATTAAAGCACGTACTATTGTTGTTGGCTTTATTCTAATCTGAATGGAATAAATTTGGTGTTTGTTTATTTCCTAGTTAAATTGGATTTTTGAACAAATGTGATACTTTTTAAATAATGCATAATTTCTGCATGCGTTTATGATGATATCTCAACGCACTTTTTGAACATTGATCTAGCCAATTCATACAGGTTTTCCATTGATTTAATTTCAATGCGTTCCCTTACATTCTTAAATTCTCATCTTTGCTCGTAGCTACTCTTGTATATGCGTTTTAATCGCTTGTACTGCTATATACAGTGTGCTCTCAACTAATAATATTTATAATGACCTATTTACTTTTCTAATATCTGTAATTATGTGCTTTTGTTACTTGGGAGTTTCTTTTGTTTATTCTACGACCCCTATGACTTAACCTACCCCTAAATTAACCCTATACTTACAGCAATATTTATATATATATATATATATATATATATATATATTGTTGTGATGCTGTAGCAATACCCCTAACCGCCCATTTTGTGAATTAAAAGTTAAAAATTTTTAATCTCTCAATTTTTAATCTTTAATATATAATTTTAATTGCGTGGGCTAGCTCAGTTTTTGAATTACCCACGGAGCTTGCAACATTACGACAAACAAAGCATTTAAACCTGCCATCTACCTCTCCTTCATGTTTTAATCTTTAAACCAAAACACCATTAAGCACAAATTATTATAATGTTCTCAAAAATATTTACAACGTATGAAATGGTTAAAATTCTTTAACTAGAATTTTCTTCTATTAATTGATTAAAAATTTTAATAATTATCATTCCCAAAGGTGATCAAAAAAAGTCAGCAACATTCCCATTATTACTAATTATTAACTGAAGCCTGATGAACATTCATTTAACCTCTTTTGTTATTTACGTATACTCAAAAATTAAATCTTGCCGACCCCTCACATAAATTATCATGAAACCAGTTTTTAAAGTGTTTAAATTAGTAATATTTAATTAAATGTTAATTAAATCTTAAGTTATTCAGTTTGGCAAAGTGCAATGAAATATCCACAAATAAAATAATAAACATTCAGATTGGCTAACCTGTTGTTTTCAGCTTGAATCAGTCTCTGGTCCAACCGTTGTGTGCATCCATCATAGCATCGCCTTAAATACACTAGCGTACTCCATTAAACTTTTTCACCTTTAATCATTGAAGTAAATGCATGTTGCATTTTTTCATTTGTTCCAGTAATAATCGCTTTAGCATTTATTTAAACTTGTTCCCGTATTTATGTAGACTGGACTCCAGTAATTATTTAAATTTGTTTTCCGTAATTGTAAAGAGCTGTCTCTCGTAATTATTTAGACTTGTCTCCAGTGATTCTTTATAGTCGTTTTTCTATTTAAGGAGAAAACGACAAACCCATCAATTTTCTTTTTCAGCGGTATTGTTTTACACTTCACAATGACTCACTTTACGTGGATGTTTTTGTTTTCAGAGACATGAACTATACTTTACTTCGTTATGAACTCATTTGTTTACAAATCTGGTCATATTTAAATGCACAGTTTATCTATTGACAAGCGCAAAGTTCGTTGTTTATGTACAAACTTTCATACCAGGTTTTCGCATATTTCATGGTATTATTACTGTATATTAACACCAACGCGTTCCTTTTGTCACGTACGATTTCGAGTTAATAGTATTGATTCGCTTGGCTTTTCATACTTCTAGATAAGTAAACCATTGTTTATTTAAATAAATTTGGTGATGTTTGATTTTTAATTACCATGCCTTGCTTGTTTCCAATAAATCAGGCGTCGATTTCAATTCTCTAGTCACGTAGACGAAATACAATGTATGCCTTAAATTATATGCGTTTTCTATTCTACGCATTATTAAAGCTGCCTGTTTTAGTTGAGATTCTTGATGTAATAATGTTGTGTTATCCACGCGTGTCGCGTTTCAGCTTGCATTTATGTTATTTAACGACTTGCAGATTTGTTTTATTCAAATAAATCTTCAAACCATTTTTCATTAACTGAATTAATTATGATTATTATTTATATACAGGGCGTTGTGATTTACCTTCAGTCAAATCATCTTATTTCTTGTTTTCTTTAGAAAACTGTGTCGTTTTCTGAGCCCGTATGCATTTTATTTGGAGTGCGCTATACTATTGGCCCTAACTACCCCTAAATGCCCATTTTAACACAGCAATATATATATATATATATATATATATATATAATAAATATTGTGTTCACGATTTAGATTTGTAAATTTTCCAAATGTCGTCATCTGTCTCGGTGGCGTTATTCGAAAACGTATGGTCCTAGAAAGACTAGGATACAGGTTCGAGTCCTGTCCAAGGCCTTATATTTTCCAGCTCGATTTGAAATGATCATTTGGGCTTTGCAAAAAGTCTAAGTTATTATTTCATCTTATTAACTGTATGTATGTATGTATGTATTTATGTGTGTGTGTGTGCGCGCGTGTGCGTGTGCATGTGCGTGTGCGTGTGCAAGTGCGTATGCGTGTGTGAGTGCATGTGTGTGCATGCGTGCGTGCGTGCGTGCGTGTGTGTGTATGTGTGTTTATGATTTTAAGACTTTTGTCTTTGTTAGCTTTCTCTAAAGAAAAAAATTGACTAATCTGATCAATGGGAAATACATCTAACGGGTTATTGATTGTTTCCCTTTTGCAAATTGCCGACACAACTATTAGTTTTTAATAAAACGTCTTCGGTTTTTGGTTTTAACAGTTTTATAACCTAACCTTTTTGCCTAAACGTATACCTACCGTAAAGAGTGTTTGTCCAAACCGTATACGCAGTCATTCAGGCACTTTTGTTAATATAAAAAAGGATGCTAGTTTTTAAAGGTCAATGTGTATTTGTAATAATTGCAAATGCAGACTCTTTGAATTTACATGGCTACAAGTTTATTGAATAATGACAAAGTTGAAAATGTTTTTATTAAAATTTATTTAAAAACGATACTAAACTATAAGTTTCATTTTAGACTTCTGATAGTGATTTATATTTTACAGGTACATATCAAGGACAATGGCTACGAGGAATGCGGCATGGATATGGTGTTAGGAACAGCGCACCGTTTGGAAAGGCATCAAAATACCGTACTAAAACGCTACGAGCATCGCTTACATCGCTTAGAAGTAATGAAGGTATTAACGTCGATCCAACTGAAAAACGGGATCGTAGAGTAGATGATTCAAGAGGTGGATTTGTACTCAAAATGAATTCAGACGAGCCAGTTAGAAGAAGATCTCTGGGTGAAAAGTCACTTAAAAGAAGTTTACTAATGGTAGGTATTTCATCGAGAATAAATCTATTCATTTTCGCGGATTTCTATACACGGGTCATGGTTAATATAGTCTGTACCCTTAAGACGACCGGGCCAGTAAGAAAACGAAATGCTCGTGCGAATTACGTGTAACAATAGAAAGGAAAGAAAGAGAAAGAAAACGAATGCCGCGCTATACACAGTCGGAAATTGATATGAAGGAAAGGTCTAAAAACAAAACAACAATACATACGGCCCAATTCGCCTATTGTTGAACATCTGTACTGAAAATCATATATAAAATATAACTCGAATAAGTAACTTCTATAAATTTAGACAACAAACAATATTTAATTTCTGGTTTAAAGACGAACATCTGAATTCTTGGCTACATACGTACTAATATAAATTATTAATTATATCTAGTAACAACCACACTGAAGGGTGTTTTGTAAATAACAGGATTACTCCATTATATACCCTTTAAATATTTCCCCATAATTAAGGACAACAAAACTAAGTGACGTTTAACCATTGTAGTTAACAACATGCAATACACGACGTAGCTGCAGAACTAAAACTTGCTACAAACACCTATTTTCAACGAAAATAACTTTTTTCCTCGTCTTAAAATTGTGTTTATCCCACGTTAAACTTAATTTTCCGCCGAACGGTGTCTGTTCCGAACCCCCTACTTACTTCTCGGAGGAAATATGCGAATAACTTCCCCTCGAACCTTTCAACTATTAGAACAAAAACCAGCTATCAAATCTTATAGTAGTGTGAAATGCTCATTAGGTACAAAAATAAAATATGTAAACTGTTAATGTCTTATAAAAAAAACAAAATTTATACATTCATGGTATATAGTTGCGCGAATTTCATTCCACTTAATTTTTAATTTAGTAACACAGATTTATTTTTTAAATTCTTAGAAATTTTAAGTTCTTGTTGCTTTTGTGATTGTATCTTTTTTCTTATATTTACAATATATGTTTAAATAAAAAAGTCTTTTAGTTTAATTTATTTTAATTAATGATTACTGTTTAAAAGTCTTACACTTTTTATGTATCTTAACTCATTCGTCAGAGAACGCCAAATTATGTTGTGACACAAGGACGGTTTTCAATCTTGCGGAGTCCTAAACTATCTACTTAACAATAAATTCACAAGATTAGAGATGTGCTTTAATGACCTCATTAGCGAAGATAAAAATGGCTGAAGAATTTAAACAGCTAAGGCCAATCTCAATCTTATCGGAAGTATATATAATTTTAGATCGAATTATGTGTTATCACATCCAAGATTATGCAAACTTATTGCACATGTTTACAACCTATTCCGTTGAGTTTTAGACAAAATCACAGTTGTTGATCAGTTCTTGCAAATATCTCTGATGTTATCATAAAACAGACATTGGTTCAATGTCCAGTTCAACATTTTAGACCTATCTACGGAACAGATAAATACATGTATCTTTAAAAAAGTTTTACTTAACGTTGCAATTACAAAGTAGTCAGACAAAGCGATTGCTATTATCGAGGATAAGTCGCAACCATAGATAGTATGGCTAAGGACGACGTTTATTATAAGATACTATGATATCTACATAGGTTAAAACAGTCAGTCAGATAGAACCACACGAGGTTGTTTCCGAGATATATCTATGGAACCACCAACTCTGGATATAAAGTATGGGAAAGAGTACTGCTACTCGGCAATCAGACTACAAGGAATTTATGCCGTGCCGGAACAACCTGATATATCAACGACAATATCACGAAAAAAGTGGGACCAACTACACCTCGATGTAGTCGCCACCTGTAACGAAGATTTACAGAAGACGTCGTCCATTGAAGTAGCTGTCAACATCAATACCTATCGCTCATTATCAAAACCCCAACGGAAGACAAAGCTGACTACAACAATTTCACCACAACCAATGACAGCAAAAACTGTTTTCGGCAAATTTAGACATACTAAGTGGAAACCTGCGGATAAGAAATCATGGTTAACGGTTTTGTTGATCAGACAGGTTCGCAGATGACTACTGATTCCTAGGTCCAAGGTTTGATTCTCGACAGTGACTGCATGAAAAATGTTAGCCAAGCATTTTTCACAAAAACACTTCGTTCGGAGGTTTGAGGTAAATAAAGGTTCCGTCTGAGCATTGTCATGCACCTTAAAGATCCCTGCCTTGCTTGGAACAGAAAGGGTTCGGCAAAATTCAAAATTTCCAGGTGAAAAAGCTCGCTTCCTGACCAATGTAGTACCCCGGATGGAACATTGGAAAATCAAATGTAGGTGATAACATAATGTTCTTTATCGAGAAATTGAGGCGTAATCAGAGAAGAAAGGAAAATCTTAAATAACAATTGACAATTTTATCATAATACTTATAAAACAATAGATGCGACATAATATTCCAAATTCTAATTAAGTTATTACGAAGCTAAAATTTTTAAAAAATGTCCATAATAACTTCTATATACTTTTGCGCCCGCTATATTCGGAGAAGTATTTCCTCTTCTCCTTCAGATTACAGTACAAAAAATTAAACAATCAAATTCAATGATACGATCCATAAGAATCAAACTTTCTATTCTCTTTATATAAAAAAATAATAAATTGAATCGAACATACCCAACTGCAAAAACCCACCTTTGATATTAAAATCTGAAACTATCTATTGTTCCAAATACGAAATGAATTTCTTTTTAGTCTTCCTAGTACAAAATGTGATTGGAAAGCTTTAAGATCGGGTCTTATTTTAAGATTATTGTGTTGGTTTTCTTTAAAAATAGTCCCTTTTGACTGGGCACAAGTATTACAACATTGTTCACACTTTTGAAAATATTCGTGGAAATTTGTTTTCTTAAGGAAAAAACCTTAACGTATTTGCTTCGATGTTTTCATTTATGCTAAGTTGTTACCCTTTTAGCAAAAATTTCAATTTAAAAAACAGACAAAAGCCGACAGGAGCTGTATCAAGGAATATGGAGATGCGGATGTACAAGAATACTGAAATACACACAAATTCGGAGATGTAGAACGCATGATGTATTGCCACGTTGTGAAGGATCTAATTCTTTTCAGTCAGTGTGATAACGTATTCTTCCTTACATTTTCGCACAATAGCTTGTTACATACCAAAATTTGGTAATGTACATTGTTTAATTTGTAAATAAATTCCCGCGAATATTTTTAAATGAACTTGTCAATTTCCGTCATTCCGGACAGTTGCGTTTGCGCGAAAGAATGCGCAGATGCGGATAGCGTCAGCGTCAGCGGCCATTAAGCTACGAGACCTGAAGCCAAAAACATCTATCTGTGTAGCGTGCCTTTTCTTTTCAGGTGGTAAGTTCCTAACCTTGCCTTATCGTTCCTTATACCTGGATCCTTATCGTTCCCCTACGAGAGCATAGAGTTTAGGATGGACGGATTGGAAATTTGGGGTCAACATGGCGTGATGTGAGCCACAAACGTGATGAACCCTGCGATTTGGCTGCAAGGTGCGATTTAAGTGAATAAATTGCTTTTATTTACAATGTGCATGAAAATTTGACCATTGCATCACCCTTAAACGCGTTCGGTATTTGATACAAAATGGTGCGTAACTTGCCGCGTAATTGTACGTTATATTAAACAATTGCGCAATAGTATAGAAACGCTGGAAAGCACAACAAGCTGAAAGACGCTTTGATAGTACTCTTGGTTTACTGCCTGGCCACTTCATGCAAGTTTATTATACAGAGTGGTAGAAAAGTCCCGGAACGGTCAAATATTTTGGGAAATACTCATCGCATCAAAAAAAGAAAAAATACGTGTTTAATATTTTGTTAAAAACTATCCAATGACACCAAAATTGAACCCCCACCCCCACCCTTTGGGGATAGGGGAAAAAGTTTAAGTGGAAACCCCCATTTGTTATTGCAGATTCGGATTCGCCACAAAATGTTAGTCATAATTTTTTTAGGTTTTTTGCAGATGGCGCTGCAATCGACAAAATTAACTATTTCTAGAAGAATTGATGGATCAGAAAATAAAAGAAGTAAAATAATAAATTATTTATTTCATGCATAACGAAATTACCGCCGAAGGTGTTCAAATTGACCACCTCTCTGCTCTTGGTAAAGTACTAACCGATAATACATTTGTTCAGAAAGAGTTTCCAATACTTGTTGAGTTATTGAATTTGAAACATTGCCTATTCTCTCTTTTAGTTCATCAATATTTCTGATCATTTGTCGCACTTTTAGGTCTTCCAGATCTTGGTTCATCCTTCACCGAACCAGTTCGCTCAAAACGATTCACTGTTCGACTCACAGTAGATTTAGAAATCGGTTGACGTTCCGCATTGACTTCATTGAATAAATCTGCGACTTGCTGCAATGATCTTTCTTTATCTCCATATCCCCGCATCATCAGGACAATTATTCTTTCTCTTTCAGACAGAGACATCACGAAATAATATCAAAAGCTAGTAACGAAATGAATACTAAAAGTGAATGTAATTCTGACATTTTTCGATTTCAAATGTTTTTGTACCCTATTTTGGTATTGTCAATTACAACGCCTTCTATCATCCAAAATGGCTTGTATCGTAGGTCAATTTGGGGTAATTTATCCTGCGGAATCCGAATCTGCAATAACAAATGGGGGTTTCCACTTAAACTTTTAAAGTTGCCCTACCCCTACCCCAGGGGGTGGGGGTGGGGGTTCAATTTTGGTGTCATTGGATAGCTTTTAAAAAAATATTGAACACGTATTTTTTCTTTTTTTGATGCGATGAGTATTTCCCAAAATATTTGACCCTTCCGGAACTTTTTTACCACTCTGTATACGATAGACATAGAATCGAAAAAGGACGATTCGAACGACTTGATCCCACTTTTTTCGGATGTAGCAAACTCGACACTTTTATTGTGATAATTGTGCCTTTTCTGTGCTGTAAGTAGTAATAAACCCATGGTTCGTTGTCTGTACTTACTTTATTTAACAACCCTGGAGACTAACGAATTAATCAGTTCTACGGGCACCAGGCGGTTTTGATTCTACTAGTTCATCAATCATTTTGAAATGAATTTCACCTACGCTCGACGCATATTCATATCTTCAATTAAAATCGACCAAATCTCCAAGAATCTAAAATTCAGTTTATTAACCATTTTGCTAATTGCAAGTTTCACATACGAGAGAATGAAATCGTTAACTTTCATAATGTTTTTGTGGTTTTTAAAGCAAAAGACCGGCCGTAGCCACAAGTCATTTTTGTCTGATTTGCAGTCATTTTTATATCCTCTAAAACATGTAGGAGTATGCAACCAACCATACTTCTAACTAAACGTCCAATAAGTACGCAACATGCAAATAAATAGCATGTACACATAAAAACATTCAATACCCCTCAAACAATAATGAACTCGTCTTCACCCCTCGAAATGCATAATAGAACCGTTTAAACGTACAATATGAACAAATCCAGAATATACAAGGAATTCCAAACGCTAGAGCAAATTACATCTTAATTGTTCTCTTCTTCAGGTAGTCACCAAACTTCTTGCAGAGAACTTAAAACGGAAGTCGCTAAGCTCCTTATACACTAAGGGTTTTCCTTCAGATTACCTCGTTGTAACCACCAAATTTAACGGTATAGAATGAAGTAAACTCTTTATCCAGACTACGGACGCAGAAGCCCGCCATAACACAGCTTTGAATCCACTCCACCTCCGAGGCCATGAGGACCACCTCCTAGACGCTAACGTGTGCGCCAGAATTGGAGACATTCAGCCACCTACTCGCCCCAATTTCTACCAACCAAAGACGTGGCCCATATGCACGGATCTCCACTTACGAGTCGCTGTGTACCGACGTATGGAAATCCTATCCTAGGCACCGCATTGCATTCAGTTTATGGACATCATCCACATACAAAACGTAGTGGGGCCACAACGCTCAATTCGATAAAATTGATTCGCACCCAGCAATTTTACAAAGCTTGTGAAAATCTTTTCCTTGTGTTTCACGGTTTTAATGTACAATTTGTTCGTATTCTTTGCTTGCAAATAAAAGTTATCTCTGTTGCTACGAAGCAGTAACAAGGTGGCCCCAGATAAAGCAGAACAACCCAAACGCATTAAAATATTTGATCGACTTTGACATCTATCCTCGTAAGATCTTTTTAATAATTTATTAGTGTCTCTGATGTTATTTTTCCAGTTTAGAAATAAACTCTTTGTTCCGTTTCTCATACATTGTTCAAAATTAAAAATCCGCTAGAACCGAGAACACGTTTTCACTCACTAACATATCGCTCTTTACTGAACAGACTGGCAATGATATGTTCAGAATACTTCAAGGACAAAGCAAGCTTGCTCTTCCATACTCGCGGCCAAACCTTGACACTAGTATGAAGTAGTGGCGTTATATCTTAATATCTTCCAACCATGTCTTATATATAATACTTTAAAAATAAATTAGGGCAATGTATAGGTAGCAGTTGAAAATATGTATCATATAAAAGAACAACCCTAAAATCTATAAGTGTAGTCCTAATTTGGGGGTCTGAAGATACACATTTTCTATATTAGAATGTTCGTTTACGTTTATTATTTTTTAGGGATTGAAATTAAAGAAGCAACGAAGTACAGGAGACTTAGAAAAAGGTACTGGTAGTATTAGATCCACAGGTTCTTCCACGTCATGGGTAAGCACAGATTCAGCGCAATCCGCAGCAACAAACGCATCGTTACATACCGATTCAAATGCAAGCTTTGTGGTGGAGGTAAAAATAAATTATTAGTGACATTTAATTTTTTTTCAATTTTAGGATGAACACATGGACGCAAGCGTGACTGAAACCTACATGGGCGAATGGAAGAACGACAAACGTAGTGGTTTTGGTATTAGCGAAAGATCCGACGGGCTTAAATATGAAGGGGAATGGTACGCTAACAAAAAATATGGCTACGGAGTTACAACATTTACAAACGGAGAAAAGGAAGAAGGAAAATATAAAAATAATGTGTTAATCACTAGTAATAAAAAAAAACACATCTTTTTAATGCGGTCCGCAAAGTTTAGAGAAAGAATAGACGCAGCTGTAAATGCGGCTCAGCGTGCCTCAAAAATTGCATTACAAAAAGCAGATATAGCAATTTCAAGGACAGCAACAGCAAGAGGAAAAGCGGAACAAGCCGATATATCAGCAGCGCATGCGCGCGAGGATTCTGATATTGCGCAAACCGTTGCTAAACAATACGCACCGGATTTTAAACAACCTGGGTTAGATAGGTTACGCGCAAGGTACAGAGATAAATTTATTGACACTTCGTATAACAATACTCAAAAGGATTTATCCTCAAATATTAATTTAAATCAAATTAATCCAGGTGATAGTCTAGAAGTATCTAGTCCAACTATACATACGTTAGCAAATAAACTATCTCCTAGTTATAATCAAATTCAAGAAGTTAATTATAAATCCCCAAATATTCAAGACGTTAACTATAAATCATCTAATATTAATAGTGAAGTTTACGCAAACTCAATAGATGCAATTAAACCAATTAATGAAACCGAAAAGATTATTAGAAATTCAATACCGAATGCAGAAACGATGCAACCCGCAGTATCAGCGTTACGTAGAATGTCAAGGCGTGTTTCAAGTGATCGACCGTATTTAGGAACAACGCCGCAACAATCTTCCATAGACTATTTTGACCATTACAAAAGACCGCCCAGTAGAGACTCTAGCGTCGACAGGTATCAGCGAGTAACTAGTCGCTTAAGTTCGGGTGGTTCATCTCGACAACCATCTATAGATATAAATGTTTCTTCCTTAAATTCCGCAGGTCCTTCCGATACACCTGAAAGAACGTCGCGACCTCCATCTGTCACTAGAGGAACAACGCCAATTCCTTCAGGAGCGCCTGCTAAAAACGGTGCAATTCTTATGGGCAATTCTATTAAATCCAATCATCTTATCAAACAGCCCTCCGTAGCACAACAACCCGCTTTCGAAGAAATTATTATTAGAAAAAGAGGTTTAGGTCAAGATATTATTCCATCATTAAATCAACCGAAACGTACAGAGAGCTTATACATAAATCCAGGCGCTGCTGCTCCGGTCGTCAAGGTTAGTCAATTAATGGCGGTGTTCCAAGTTTTAATGGCTGCAATCCACGAGCGGAGGGGTATCTAAATGTGTCCTCGCTTTAAATATACTTACATTAGTATTGTTTTATATTTGCGAGTAGCATGTTGTGGTATCAAAACGACGACGAGGATGAAGACCTTATGTATTCTCCCGCTCTTATGGCACGACGTGCATCTGAAAGTTGGATTGACACTCCGCCCGTGGAGGTAGCCGAATTACGTCTATTAAAAGCACGTATTTAAACAATCTGATCTGATGTTTTTATTAGAATTTAGTGGAACAAACATCGCTTCAACGGAAGAAATCGCTACCTGACGTTCAAACTTTACCAAAAGCAACGGAACCGCTGTCAAGGGAAGAAGTATCTGCGCTAGGGTCGGCAAGGCGAGAAGAAGTTCGAAGAATGCTGGACGAGAAGGAACGACTGCGTGCAAATCCATTATTATATTTGATCAGTCCACAAGTAAGGGTAAGTTGTGTAGTTCAATAAATATTTTATTTGCAACTTATTTGATCTACTTATAAATAGATTAACTCTGTTGCGCCAAAAAGTTCTTATAAATAGGCCTTGCACTTTCTAAATTCTTATGTTTGACTTTACCTAGGTTTAGAATTCTTAGTTTGTAATAATAACTTCTTTATAAGACGATAGTCTAAACGTCCTTTTCATGTTTGTTTTCCTTGCTAACGCCTTACAGAGATCCAATGGGTATGTTAGTCTTACTGTTAATTTTAGATGTTTTTGTTTTTAATTAGCTGCTAATATTTTTTTCTGTAATTACCTAGGTTCAGTCTAACTGTAAGCACAGTTGAAGCTGGCTTTTGCACGGCGCATTCTTTGCACCATGCTGCGCTGCGCATGCGTTTTTATGTAAATCATTTAATCATCATATGACACGCAGTTTTTACCTTTTCAAAAATACAGGATGGCACGGATACCTGTCACAAATTTGTAGGGTATCTTGGGGCTCAAGAAAACTATCTTTCAATAGGATGCTCATTCAGAAACAAACCAATTACGAGCTAAGAGGAGAATGTTCACATATTGAGGAACATAATGCTCTTAGTAATATTAAGTAATTTATTCACCAACGTCCCATAATGTATGCCAGTAATGTTAATTTAGATTAAATGATTTAAATGATACGTTGTTCTTCCGAGTGTTCCACAATGTTATTGACGTATTTTTATAAGTAATGATTGAAACGTTAAAGGTACATAAAGAAAACCAGTTTTAAAAGCAAATAGAAACGCATAATTAATTTAACTTATTTTAATTAAACGTGTAATAGCATTAGAAAACTCACCAGGGTATAGAAAATCAATAATCCCAAGGCAAATGGTTTCTTGGTAGCAAACAGACGTCAGTACGGTGAAATATAAACTCCAAGAATTGTTGTTTTAAACGGTTTATAATTAATAACACCTGCATGTTTAAAAGGTTACCTTCTTCGAAATTATCAGCATAATAAAGCGGACTTCAAAGTTTATTAAAGAGCAGAGGAGATGCACGATCGGTAAGATGCTACAGATAGAGACGGATATAAAAGCATTGGTTATCAAAACGCACGTTCTTATCCACGTGGAGTGATGAGACGCTGTCAGCAATATCGATTTTCTATAACACAAGTGGGGTTTGCAACGCGACATCAAATATGCATAAGACAGAGATAAAAATATTACAGGCGGAGTTTTAGGACGACACAGAACAGAATCATTGGTTGAAACGGATAGTTTTACAAACGGACGAACATGCGACAGGTAGAAGCGATTTTCGGATCATACGAGGTGAATTTCTGGAATCTCGAAGTCGGTTATTTCAAAATTTGCAGAAGTGTTATTAGAAAATAAGTATTTCGCGTGAAGTGTATCCTAGAGGTGGCATTTTGAAAGATATAAATACTTTTGTAGGAAGTAGGAAGGTTCTCTTTGTATTCTCATCGTTTATACGACTTACAACAATAGACCGACGTTATAGTAGAGTTTTTGTGAGTATTAAAAATATTCATAATACAGTAAATGTAGTACTAGCACTTGTAACTTGGTAGTTGAGGCCTTATAGTTATTAACGTGAGTAGTGTCGAGTGAATTAAATTAACCGAGGTCCAACTAATACCATACCAAGCTAGTAAATCAATAAACGGAAGTATAATATACGTGAGTTTGTATACTGTTATGGAATGGTAATTGGAAGCAAAGCGCTTGGCGAATACTGAGGTTATCATCTATGAATATGTGGAGTATCAGAGCGCATAGTCACGAAGTCAAGGCGCTCTGGTGAGCAACTTCGAAGGGATGGAGGTATGAAGCATTTTCAAGGTAACTTATTTGAATTTTCTGTTATCTGATAAACTTTTGGAATTATTTGGTGATGTGTGAGTGAACATTGGGGTTATTTATGGTTATATAACGTATCGGAAAAGATACGTGTACTTGACAATTATTAGGGTTATTTAAAATATTGAAAAAGGGTGTATGTAAAACTTACTAAATTTCATTATGAATTTAAGTTGGATTGTTAAGGGTACATGGGTTTATTAGTTTTGTAGTAATTTTATGCAAGGTAAAAGGCATACATTAATAAACTGGGTTATTATGAGCTCACCATACTCCAGTGTTCAATAAATATAGGGTATTATTTGGGGCCCATCTACTCGTATTGTATTAAATGTGTTTGCAAATAATAATTTAAAACAAGGACTTTAAAACATATCACTTATTGAGTTGTAATTAGTGTACCAAACTGTTTATACCTGTGGATAATTTGTTTGTAAATAACGGTAAAAAAAGATTGTATGATTGTTGTATTATTTGGTGATTTTATTGAATGGTGTGCGAGTGGGAAGGAAGAATGATTGTAAATTTAGGTATCCGAGAAGAGGCATAGCTGAGCTAGCCAGGGAAGCTGCTGAAGATTGTTGCAGCAAAATAAACGGGTAAGAATATAATTTTTTGAAAATCAGTGTTGACACTGGCGATGTCAAACCCTTAAGTACCCAATCACAGCAATCTTATAACGGCCCAACGTTGGGGCTTGAATGATTTTTAGGGAGATCCCAAGAATAAGTACACGATCCACAGCAATATATATATATATATATATATATATATATATATATATATATATATATACTTACGTTACTCTCAAAATCATACATCTTTCAACTACTCTTCATTAAATGCATATTTCAGTCTTAAATGGTTCAATATCAATAACTTCTATCTTATTTTGAAAATCAGTAGCAATTCTTAACACTCTATCTTTCAATTCATAAGATTCCTATTTTTAACAACAATTTTATTTCATTTATAACTTCACCTGGACATTTAACAACCATTCTTCTACATTTTCCTCTAATTCTTTCACAAAATACTTTACATCTTTTTCAAAATAATTCACATTTATACTTTTAACTCCATCATCCTCTTTTATTTCACTTATTTCTTTCTTTTTCTTGGACTTCCAATTTCTTCTTACATCCGCATATTTGAATAAATGTTTTGACAAACCAAACGCTACTCCTCCATATTTATATATTCGCCATTTCAACAAAACGATTCGATTCTTTAATCGCAATTATCCCAAACGAATTATTAAATTCTATTTTCCAAATTAATTCATCATGATTTAATATTTTACTACCTTTATTTATTTTATTTTTAAGAGCTGCATTCACAGAGAGTTCTTTTATCTTCTTTTCAACACCTGCAATTATACTATTTTCATCAGTTTCATCAATTATTCCTATCTCTTCAATATTATCTTCTGCAGTTTCCTATAATTTTGAGTTTTTCTCTAAAAACGATATAACTTCTCTTCTAACTTCATCAGGACACTTACTACTTAAACTTCTATTTCCTTCACCTTTCTCTTCTGCTCAAATTAATTCAAATTCATACAATCTCCATGCAATTCTATATGGACTTCATCGTCTCATTTAATCCTCTCATCTCCCATAATTATCACCTTATTCTCGGTATCTATTATACTTTTTATCTTATTTATAAAATCCAATCCTAGAATGGCATCAACTCTTAATCCTGAAACTATTAAAAACTCTTGCTCAACCTCCATCTTTCCCAACTTAACTTTCAGAATTATGATACTGTTGACAACTGCAAACTTCTTATTCGGCGATAGTAAATGATTTCTTCTAATAGAGATAACTTTTTGCATTAACTCCTCTGAATTATCTTTAATAAAACCTTCACTTATCAATGTTGCTTCAGCTCCTGTATCTGCCAGTAATTTTAGTTCTTTTCCCTCTATTTGCAATTTTATTATATGTAATAAATCAATTCTTTCATTAACTTCTTCATCATTTTCCAAACCCAAATTTTATAATTTAATTTCTATATTTTAGTCGCTTGATTTGTATGCTTCTAAAAATCCTGCCTACTTGACGTTCCAGGGTGATTAACTATTTTTGACATGCCCTTCTACTATCGTTGCTACTAACTATGCCATCTCTTGGTAGATTTTCCTTATTTTGCCTTCCTAGGGTAACGGTTCTATTTTCGATGGTCCGGGATTCATTATTCTCCCTTTCTCCATCTCTCATTATGACATTGCCTCTATTCCAATTATTTCTTGGGCTATTCCCCCTTTCAAATGGTCTGCCTTGATGTATTACCTGCCCATTATTCCTCTGGAATAGAAATGTATTCATGTGCTGGTTCCTTGGTCTGGTTTCCATCCTCCCTGGTTGACCCATGTCATCATAACGTTGAAGATATTCTAAAAACATATCTATATAAACAATATTTTGTAAGGCTATGCATTGCCATATTTCCGTTTCGAAGTGACCTGTTAAATACTTTGTAATTTGCTTGTCCTCTAGAGGAGGATCAAGTTGTTTGGCAACGCTAAATTTCTTGATTGCATATAACTCTCTTGTCATGCCTGAATCGCTACTATTTTTGCCCATTAATTAATTATCTCTAACTTCAAATTGCTAATGGTCTCCCCCAGAAATGCTTTAAAATGTTAATTTCAAAGTCTTTAAACGAACTTAACTCACTCAATTAGTCCAAACCAAATTTCGGCCCTACTTTTCAACATGGACCTTACAATATTTAACTTTGTTTGTTAATCCCGGCTACTTTGTATTAAAGTTTTTAAGTAATTTAAAAATATTTTAGGGTTAAGTTTATCATCTCCATAAAATTTCGAATGTTGTTCCAACGGAACATTGGTTGGACTTTATCTCATCGGTTCCCCAACATGAACATTTTTAACCCTATCTTCTAAATTCTCAAACTTATTCCCTAAGTCTGTTTTAATATTTCCCACATCATTTCTAAATGTTTTAAAAGTAGGTTGGCACTTTCCTTCTATTTTATTTACTTTATGATCTAAAATTTTAATGTCCCCTTTACTTTATTTCTCACTTGCATCCTGATTCGTTTTTATTTGAACAATTTCTTCTCTAACATCATCCATATTCTCTAAAATTTGTACTACTTTTCCTCAAATTCTAAACCTCATTTCTTCGATGGTTTTGTTAGTTTCTTTTAAGTCCAAAGTTAGTCACTCATTTCTTTAAATTTACTTTCATTCTTCTCACTTTCTAATCTTAAACTTTCTCTCAAATTTTCTATGTTGCCTCCAAATCCTGCTCTAACTCCTGAGTATTTCCATCCAATTTGTCACTAATTTCTTTCATATTTTTTTTTTCTTTCATGCTTTTGTCCTTCCTATCACTCATTGCTTTTTGTTCCTGCATATTCTGATTTAGACTTAATAAAAGAGCCATCATTTTTGATTCGTGGGTCTCTCCTATTCTCTTGACTTTTGGATTCTTCTTTCTCGCTTCTTCCATATAAACGCTTTCCTGAGAATCAATTTCCACTCCCTCAGCTCTCAAACTTTCACGAACGTCTTTCACTCTATCAGTCATACTAGAAACTAATCAGATATAACAATAAGAAAAAAACTCCAAAAACAAACCCTACGAGACAAGAAACTTTAATTTACAGACGAATTAATCGTGCCACACGTTGGATCGCCGCTAAAATGGTGCTGTGTTAAGGCCTCACGTTGGTGTGTTAAAAAAAATTATATGAAAATGACACCACGTTGGGCGCCACTAAAAGAGTGATATTTGAAAATGGCCGCACGTTGAGGCACCGCTGAAAAAGTAATGTGACAGCGCCATGTTGGAGCGTCAATGAAAGTGTGCTGTGACAACGTCGTGTTGTGAACGTCACGAAAAGAGTGCTGTGACAACGCCTCGCTTTAATGCGCCGCTAAGAAAGTACTGTAATAAGATACAGCAAATTGTAAAATTTGAAATTGTTGACTGGCTAGCTCAACGGAAATGTGAGTTTTTAAAAATGAAATCAAACAGCAATATCACAACGCATTTGTACAGAATGAAATATTCTCTCTCATACAAAGGCATATAGAACATTTGCAACATCGTTTCTTTCAAACAAAAATATTTCCAATAAATACCTTTTTACTTAACTATAAAAATATTCTTTACCTTATCTTAAATTTACAGAACTAAATTTATTTTCTTATGGATATTTTACCTTACTTTGTTTATTTCAACGCTTGTAAGCTTTGTTTGGCCAAAAAATCTTTGACAGATAATCTATTAAAAGGACAGTGTTCCGAACTCTGAACACAAACTTTCCCGGTAAAGATCCTTATAAACATAAAACCATTAGCACTTATTTTATCTTAACTAAATGCCAAAATTCATATATCAGTTACAAACAATTAATACTTGCAAAAATCCAGGAAGCGCTTTTTTGTACAACTCGTAATTAAATATTTTCTAATTTAAATTAACGTCCAAATCAGCTTACCAGATGATGCATAAAATCTCCATTTGGAAACCAATGTGCATCCGCGGCGTGGTTTTTCAATAAAAATTTTAATAGCTTTTTATATCAAAGCATTTCCCATCTTCATTGTATTTAATTAAATTTAATAAATCCATTTCTTTTAACATCAGGTTATGTTTAAAACATCACTTCTCTATTCATTGTAACAACGTAATTATTAAATTACAGTAAGCTTACTGCATACTTCAAATATCATCTTCGCAAAGCAATAGTTCGCAACTTAAATCAAAATAACATTTCGCGATCGAATTTATGAATAAATATATTTAATATGTGCTTCCTTATATATAGAAAATTATCTATTTCTAGAATGTAGTAGTATTTGCGCAATTTTATTCTAAATAATAAACGCCTATCTTACGTAATTTTCTGGGAAATTCGCATTAGCGTTCAAAGTTGTTGAGTTTTATTACTTCGTTATCTCGTTCCAGTTATTCGTGGCGTGCGTTGCTTGCCTTTGTTTAACACACAAGGTTATTGTAGCGTCGCGTACTAATCTAGTAATTGCAAAAGGTAATAAATAATTTTTATCAGTTATGCCATGAATTTTACGGGTTTTTTCAATGATCGGACCGCTTCATAGAATAAACGTTGATTTATTAATAAGTTCAACGAAGTTGGCTTATTTCGTCTCAATTCCTCTCAAATTTTCAAGAACATGTTTATATTTACGATGTTTTTATTCTATACAAAGGCTAATTAATAAGTGAAAATAAATGACTTTGTATTTATCTTAAAAGGATCGATTTGCGTTCGCATTGAATGCGTTTTTAAGGTAACTTGAAATTAATTATTTTACATGTACAGCTTACGTTATTTGCTATTTTTTTACAATACGTTTATATCATACATTATTTATACACGTGCAATTAAATTCTTACTTGTCACTTTAATGAATAAAAGTACGTTTGTATTATACAGGGCGTAATCATAAATTTAAGGAAATTTTTATTTTTACGATTCTATTATATTTTAGTGGCATTTATTTTTAGAATTTGGGTTTCAATGATCTCTCGTGACACCCATATCATATATATATATATATATTATATGTATGTATATGTATATATATATATTGCTATAATTATAGAGTTAATTTAGGGGTAGGTTAAGTCATAGGGGTCGTACAATAAACAAGAGAAACTCCCAAGTAACAAAAGTACATAATTACAGATATTAGAGGAGCAAATAGGTCATTATAAATATTATTAGTTGAGAGCAAACTGTATATAGCAGTACAAACGATTAAAACGCATATCCAAGAGTAGATACGAGCAAAGATAAGAATTTAAGAATGTAAGGGAACGCATTGAAATTAAATCAATGGAAAACCTGCATGAATTGGCTAGATAAATATTCAAAAAGTGCGTTAATAATATCATCTTAAATGCACGCAGAAATTATGCATTATTTAAAAGCGTACGTGATCTAGAAGTATCACACTTGTTCAAAAATCCAATTTATTAGGAAATAAACAAACACCAAATTTATTCCATTCAGATTAGAATAAGGCCAACAACAATAGTACGTGATTTGTTGGACGAAGATTCCTGGGATTTCTGAATTAAATGTGAGGTATTATAATGAATTACGTGACTTTCTTAGCATCGCTTCTTGCAATTGAACTAAACAATTGGCAAACTTTCCCAAAATAACAAGAGATAAGACACTTGGTTTCGCCCAGCACGTAAAGTCAACGAATCACAAACAAAAGGGACCGATCCTATGAATATCATGACAATTGAACATCGAGTTAGTATACTGTGCAGTCACTATACTTGAAAGTGCTAAATATTTACGTGAATAGTAAATTAAATTAAATTAAAAATTAAAGAGTGTGAAACTGTGCGAGCGAGCCGTACTTCTAAAAACGTAAGTAGATCAGATTTAGTGAAATTGTACCATTTCTAGTAATAAATAAAACAGGGCTTTTAATTACCATCTTAATCAACATTTTAATTACCATCTTCATCACCACTCTTAATCACCACTTTTAACTACAATCTGAAATTGCAATCGACATAACGATCCTAATAAATATTCCTGTTAATTACGATCTTAAATACAATTTTGGATAAGAGTCTCTGGAGAATGCTGACTGTTCAAGCAATTTGATAAAAATGGTAAATATTCTAGTACGAAAATGAAAAACCTTTTATTGGAATAATCTCACCAATAACGATTTGGATACTAATTTGGCTGAATGTCGACTTCAATTCTGGGGAATGCAGAACACCTACTGAACCACTTCAGGTTAGATATTTTGATTCGATTTATTTCTAAAAATGTTTTTATCTCAATAATAATTCAAAGTGTAAGAGCCGACAAATTGGGGTTTCTTGTATAAATTTGTGAAAAGCAATAGACATCTTGAAACGTTTCAATAGGTCTCTAAATGTAATAAAAAGCTGGTTTTGCTGGCTTGATTTTCTAAAAATTTGACAGATGTACATGATTTAAAAGGGGAAAAAATATTTAAAAAGGTTGTAAATATTTAATCATTATACTGTATATTGTGGAGGTGCTTTGTTTGATTGAATCAGCTGGTCGAGGCAAAGGAATATTATAAATTAACATTTTACAAGTGCTTGTTAACCCTAAATAAAATAACACAGCATTTATATGACAAGCCTAATGTGGGACACGAATATCATAGCATTTATATGGTCTACCCAAGTCGTAGGTGCTAAATATTAATATAACAACAAGGAGCTAACAGGGGTTATCACAGCATAAAATAAAATTTTTGGAAAAATGTTAGTTTTGGCGCCCAACGTGAGACAAAATTCTCATTGGTCCAAAATTATTTATTTTTATTTTGTTCCACTATGTACACAACTCCTACATTATTTTTACATCCCTATTTCTATTTTGATTATATTATACCTATACACCTATTCCTTCTAAATTTTATTATTCTTATTCTATTATTAGAATTTGCTACTTAACTTTCCATACTTTTACTATTTACATAAATTTCTTCCATTTACATACTTTTCCTATCGACTCATATAATTCTTCTTCAAATCTTCATTTTTCTCTTGTCTCTATTCCATACATTTCCTATTTATTATTAATTTTTATAACGTATCTACATCTCTCCATGTTTCTATAAACCCCTTCTATTCATCTATCCCCAACTTATCAATACCTTTTCTCATTTCTCATGAGCATCATTATCTTTTCCCATATCCAATGAATCACACCCTTTTATCAACCTATGTTACTCCTGTTTATCCTAAACCTATCCTAATTATTATTAACCTATCTTATGTTCTATTGTTTTCTAATATTTACAATACGTATAATACCTATTACCTAATCTATCCTAATTAATTGTTAAGCTATCATATGTTCTTATGCTCTCTCATATTTATAATTTGTACATGAATATGTCCTCATTACTAATTTGATATCCCAAAAATTTTATCTTTTCCTGGAAAAATTCACACTTCTTCATATTTAATTTTAGTCCCGCTAAGTTTAGTTCTAACAGGATCCGTTCAAGATGTACAAAATGTTGTTCTATGTCATCACTAAAAATTAAAACATCATCAACATAATGTATGCAGAATTCTTCATATGGTCCCAATATACCTTGCATAGCTTTTACTAATGCAGCCGTACTTGAAGACAAACCAAAAGGAACCACTTTAAATTGATAAATTTGCCCTTCTATCGAAAAACCCGTATATTTTCTGGATTCACGTTCCAGTGGAATAAGCCAAAATGAATTCTTTAACTCTATCTTTGAAAATATTTTCTTATTACCTATTGTTGCTGAAATTGTATCCATAGTTGGTAGACTGCTGTATTGAGGTTTGGTCCTTTCATTTATTTTCCTGGCATCCAAACATAATCTGATGCTGCCATCATTCTTTTTAACAACAACCAAAGGATTAACAAAATGCGTGTTCGCCTTCACAATGATACCCTCACTTAGCATTTGATCTATCTTACACCTTCACTTTATCCCTATACGCTGCTGGAATAGGATATAGCTTTGTGTTAAACGGCTCCATATTTACGACTTCTAATTTATGCACATAACCCGTTGCTATTCTGGATTCTGATTCTATTAGTCCTGAATTCTTTATTAACAATTCCTCTACCCTTTCTTTTACTTCTTCTGGACATTTTATCTTATCATCATTATCCCCCTTTATATCAACTTCACCCTCAAATTTATTAATATTTATACAGTCTCCTTTGACTTCAATGCTCTCCTCATCATCATTTATTGCCTTTCCTTCGGCATTTATTTTTAAACCCAACTTATCTATTATGTCCATACCAAATATTGCATCTACTCTTAACTCCGGCACTATTATAAATTCATTCTCAAACTTTATCTTTCCCAATTTTCATTTCAGAATTATTATTTTGCTCACACTTGCAAATCTCTTGCTGTTTGGTGCTATTAAATAAAATTTCCTCATGGGCATCATGCTTCCTATTAATTTTTCCCGTTTAACAAAGTCCTCAGACACTAACGACGATTCAGCTCCCGTATCAATGAGTGTTCCACCTCGACTATTTCCAATTCTCAATTTAATTATCGGTAATAAGCTTTTATTCATTTCCTTTTCCATTTCACATTTTATATATTGACACTGGTGTTCATATCCATTTATTTTTAAGGGCTTGCTTGGTTTGTCCTCTTTCAAAAATCCTGATTCGACGTAGATGGTCTTGCCTGACTTGTAACTTCTGCATAGGTACGGTTCATTCTTGTAGGTTGTGCTGCTGGTTCCCGATGTTGTGTTTGTAGCGTACACTGATTTATGTTTCTGTCGTGATTCGTCCGCTGTGCTTCTCTTCTTGGAGTATCCCTTGTGTTCCAGTTCCTTCTAAAGTTTTATTATGATAGTAGTTATTGTGATTGTTTCTATAAAATTGTCCCCCATAATTTCCCCTATTATTTGATCTATTGTTTTCTGTGTTTCTTTGCACTCTACTTAGGTTTTCTCGCTGTCTTGGTGCCATCTTACCTTCCGATACACGACTTTGTCCTAACTCATCACAACGTTGTAGATATTCCAAGAAAATCTCCCTGTTTACTATATTTTGAATCATTACATAATGTCTGATTTCTTCGCCAAAATGTCCCGCTAAGTATTTTATGATTTGAGTTTCTTTCATCGGCGGATCCAATTGCTTCGCTAGACTGAATTTTTGTATAGCGTATATTTCTCTGGTCATCCCTAAATTTTGATTATATTTCCCCGTAATTAAGTTATCTCACGCCTTGTATTGTAGATTATCCCCCCAAAATTTTCTCAAAAACCTACTTTCAAACTCTTAAAATGTCCCGATTTCATTTTCTATTAACTCAAACCATATCTCCGCGCTTCCTTTCAACATAGATCTGACGAAGTTTAAATTGTACCTTTCATCCGTTGAACCCTGTATTAGTTTTCTTATATTGTTTAAAAATACTTTAGGATTTATTTTGTTGTCTCCATAAAATTTGGAATATTGTTCTACTGATATTTCCGGTCTATTTATGCTAGTGTGTTGCAATCCCTGGTTTCTACCCACATTTTCAATTTCTGATTTTAAACAACCTAACTCTCTATTTACATCCGTAAGTCCTAATTCACAGTTTCCCTGAATTTCCCGCATCTTTTTGCGTAAATCTGTAATTCGGTCATTTGTTTCTTTCTCAGATGTTTCTTGATCTAGTTTTACTTTCCAAACTTCGTCTCTAACTTTATCTACATCATCCATCATTCTAGAATCTAGAGAATTTATTTTCAAAGTGTACTTGCATTTCCGCGATAGTTTGGTTAACTTCCTTTAATCCGTCACTTATAATTTTTATTTCTGCACCTAACTTTTCTCCATTCTCTTTAATCTGGTTTTTATGGCCTCTTCGCTTTCATCCATTTTTCTCGTTAACGCTAATAAAATTTGCATCATTTCCGATTGTTGCAACGTCTGTTGTTCCTCGCTTTGACTCCGCGTCAATCGTTGTCTTTGCATTTCCATTTGTAAAATTTTTAAATTATTATTAATATTTCAAATTCCTTCAGATTATAAATTCCTAACCCTCTTAAGTTAAATTTTTGTTCGGAATTTAACAAATTTAAATTTTAAATTTCTCGCTCCTACAAAATTTTTAAATTTTAAAATTTTCTTTTCAATTTTAATTTTAGTTTTAGTGGTGTTCTCGCGCCACGTTGGGCGCTATATAAATGCTGTGATAGCCCCTGTTAGCCCCTTGTTGTTATATTAATATTTAGCCCCACGACTTGAGCAGACCATATAAATGCTATGATATTCGTGCCCCACAGTTGGGCTTGTCATATAAATGCTGTGTTATTTTATTTAGGGTTAACAAACACTTGTAAAATGTTAATTTATAATTTTCCTTTGCATCGACTAGCTGATTCAATCAAACAAAGCATCTCCACAATACACAGTATAATGATTAAATATTTACAACCTTTTTAATATCTTCTCCCCTTTTAAATTATGTACATCTGTCAGATTTTTAGATAATCAAGCCAGCAAAACCAGCTTTTTATTACATTTAGAGACCTATTGAAACGTTTCAAGATGTCTATTGCTTTTCACAAATTTATACAAGAAACCCCAATTTGTCGGCTCTTACACTTTGAATTATTATTGAGATAAAAACATTTTTAGAAATAAATCGAATCAAAATATCTAACCTGAAGTGGTTCAGTAGGTGTTCTGCATTCCCCAGAATTGAAGTCGACATTCAGCCAATTTAGTATCCAAATCGTTATTGGTGAGATTATCCCAATAAAAGGTTTTTCATTTTCGTAATAGAATATTTACCATTTTTATCAAATTGCTTGAACAGGCAGCATTCTTCAGAGACACTTATCCAAAATTGTATTTAAGATCGTAATTAACAGGAATATTTATTAGGATCGTTATGTCGATTGCAATTTTAGATTGTAGTTAAAAGTGGTGATTAAGAGTGATGATTAAAATGGTAATTAAAATGTTGATTAAGATGGTAACTAAAAGCCCTGTTTTATTTATTATTAGAAATGGTACAATTTCACTAAGTCTGATCTACTTACGTCTTTAGAAGTACGGCTCGCTCGCACAGTTTCACACTCTTTAATTTTTAATTTAATTTAATTTACTATTCACGTAAATATTTAGCACTTTCAAGTATAGTGACTGCCCAGTTTTTAAAGTATACTAACTCGATATCAATTGTCACGATATTTATAGGATCGGCCCCTTTTGTTTGTGATTCGTTGACTTTACGTGCTGGGTGAACCAAGTGTCTTATCTCTTGTTATTTTGGGAAAGTTTGCCAATTGTTTAGTTCAATTGCATGAAACGATGCTAAAAAGTCACGTAATTCATTATAATACCTCACATTTAATTCAGAAATCCCAGAAATCTTCGTCCAACAAATCACGTACTATTGGTGTTGTCCTTATTCTAATCTGAATGGAATAAATTTGATGTTTGTTTATTTCCTAATAAATTGGATTTTTGAACAAATGTGATACTTTTAGATCACGTACGCTTTTAAATAATGAATAATTTCTGCGTGCATTTAAGATGATATTATTAACGCACTTTTTGAATATTTATCTAGCCAATTCGTGCAGGTTTTTCACTGATTTAATTTTATTGCGTTTCTTACATTTTTAAATTCTTATCTTTGCCCTTACCTCTGCTTTCTGTTTTAATCTTTAAACCCAAACACCATTAAGCACAAATTATTATAATGTTCTCAAAAATATTTACAGCGTATGAAAAGGTTAAAATTCTTTAACAGAAATTTTCTTCTCATAATTGAATCAATAAATTTAATCATTTTATTACCAGAGATGATCAAAAAGTCAGCAAAATCACTAGTATTATTAATTATTAACTGAAGCCTGATGAACGTTCATTTAACCTCGTTTATTATTTACGTAATTTACAACGTATGCTCAATAATTAAATCTTGCCGACCCCTCACATAAATTATCAGGAAAGCAATTTTTAAAGTATTTAAATTAGTAATATTTAATTAAATGTTAGATCTTAAGTTATTCAGTTTAGCAAAGTGCAATGAAATATCCACAAATAAAATAATAAGATAATAAACATTCAGATTGGCTAACCTGTTGTTTATCAGCTTAAATCAGTCTCTGGTCCAACCGTTGTGTGCATCCTCATAGCATCGCCTTAAATACACTAGCGTACTCCATTAAACTCCTTCGCCATTAATCATTGAAGTAAATGCATGTTGCATTTCCCCATTTGTTCTAGTAATAATCGCTTCAGCATTTATTTGAATTTGTTCCCTTATTTATGTAGACTGGACTCTAGTAATTATTTAAATTTGTCTCCCGTAATTGTTTAGAGCTGTCTCCCGTAATCATTTAGACTTGCCTCCAGTGATTCTTTAGAGTCCTTTTTATTAAGGTTAATATTAGAATTTACATTAAACAATTTTTAGTTACTTACGTTTTTCTATTTAAGGAGAAAACAACAAACCCATCAATTTTTCATATTCAGCTTGCAATTATGTTATTTAATGACTTGCGGATTTGTTTTATTCAAATAAATCTTCAAAATATTTTTCATTAACCGAATTAATTATGATTATTATTTATATACAAAGCGTTGTGATTTACTTTCCAGTCTAATCATCGTATTTCTTGTTTTCTTCAGAAAACTGTGTCGTTTTCTGAACCCTTATGTATTTTATGTGGAGTGCGCTATAACCTTGGTCCTAACTACCCTTAACTGACTCTATTAAGCATTTTTCCTCCAAATTAAAACAAAAAATTTTCGAATAATGATATTTTTGGCCCCCAACGTGTTTCAAAATTCACATTGGTCCAAAATTATTTTGTTTTTATTTTCTACTATATACGCAACTCCTAAATTATTTTTACACCCTATTCTTATTTTACTCTAACCTATTCTGTAACTATACATCTATCCATTCCAAATATTTTATAATATTTTCAAAATGATTACTATTTACACAAGGCTCTGTGAATCTATAATAAACATTCTATCTCCTTATCTTCTATCTATCTATATTTTTCCTATTTTCCTAAGTTTACACTACCTATTATAATCTACTAATATTTCACACTCTACTTGTCTATACTTTTCCCATTTTTCAAAATTTATACTACATATTATAATCTACTAATATTTCACTCCTTATTTGTCTATACTTTTCCCATTTTTCTTAAATTTACACTACATTTGTAATTTATTAATATTTCAATCTCTATTTATCTATACTTTTCTTATTTTTTCTAAATTTACACTATATTTGTAATCTACTAATATTTAAATCTTTACTTGTCTATACTTTTTCTATTTTTCCTAAATGTATCATCATCTTTTCTTATTTCCAATGTTTACCTATCCCTATTTCCTATTTATTTTTTACCTATACTAAATATCGTTTTTTTCGAATATTTCTACTAAACTATTTTTTATTTACATATTTCTTCCCATTTCCATCAACCTATACTACTCTTACTTTTCCTAAACCCATCCTAATTATTATTAACCTATCTTATTGTATTTTTCCTACTGTGTCTATCTGTTTTCTCTGTACGGGTATAATAAGTTTATATGGAACTTTCCCCTGATTGTGTCTGAATTCAATTCCTTCAGCTCATATGTGTTTCCACCTATGTTTTTGTTAACCAAGAATGGACCTATGTATGGCAGTTGTAACTTAGCACATATGTTTAAGTGCCTTTTTCCCACTCTCAAATTCTTTACAATGACCTTGTCTCCTATTTGGAAAACAGTCCTCTTTTTCACCCTCTCATTCATCTATTGTGTATATTTTTGTGCCCTCTTTGTAGTCTTCTTCGAGCCCTTTGCATAATATCAATTTGTTTTCCGCATTTATTTTTATCCCCAGCGTATCTACAATATTTATCCCCCATATAGCGTCCATTTTTAATCCAGGTACAATCACATATTCATTTTCAAATTTCTCTTCTCCTATCTCACACTTCAGAATCACTATATTACTTACGCATGCAAACTTTCTATTGTTTGATGCTATTAATTTACACTTCTTCATCGACATTATTTTCTTCATTAATTTTCTTCTTTTAATAAAATCTTCTGAGACGAGTTATACCTCAGCTCCGGTATCTATGAGTATCCCAATTACTTTATCCTCTACTTTTAAATTAATTATAGGCCATAAATTTCTACTACAATCATTTTCCATTTCCAGTTTTATGAATTTCCACTGATGTTCATATTTCTTTATTACGAAGGGCTTAATTGGTTTGTCTTCAATTAAAAATTTGTATTAGTAGTAGATGGGCCTGGTCGATTCGTGACCTCAGCATAGGTACCATTAATCCTTCTTGATTTCGTTGATCCTTCCTCATGTCCTTGGTTAGTTTGGCTTCGGTTATCATTCCTAAGAGGGTCTCTCCTATTTGATGCTTGCCATGGTCGATTTCTCATATTCCAATTATTTCTCGTATTACCGTTGGAGTTTTTAAATTTTCTCTGTAATTATGATTTGTACTTTCATATTGTATTCTGTTGATTGGCATCCTTCTTTGCCTTCTCTCTGGTTTTCTCTGTTGAGTAATCGTTTGACCTTCTTCTCTGCAATTCATTCCCATATCATCGTATCGCTGCAAGTATTCTGGGAATATGTCACGATCCATAATGTTCTGTAGAGCGATGTACTGCCTCACCTCTACTTCAATATGTGCTGCCAGATATTTAATAATTTGTTTCTCTTCTAACGGAGGTTCCAACTGTTTTGCTATATTAAATTTCTTAATTGCATATTGTTCCCTGGTCAGACCTAAATTTTTATTGAATCTCCTTATAATCAATTCGTCTCTCACCTTATATTGTTGAGTATCCCCCCAGAATTGTCTCAAAAATTTGTTCTCAAAATCTTGAAACGTTGTTAATTCATCCTTGATCAAATCAAACCATGTTTCTGCATTACCTTTTATCATAGCTTTTACTAGATTTAATTTATACTGCTCATTCGATATGCCCTGCGTCAGTGTTTTGATGTCCTTTAAGAATAATTTTAGATTAAGTTTGTTATCTCCTGAAAATTGCAAATACTGATCCAATGTTATATTTGGATGATTCAATCTTAAGGGTTCTTGATTATATGTCATCCTATTTCTGCCAAAATTCATTACATTAATTTTTATGTCCTCAATTTCTTTATTTACTCGGCTAATTTCCATTCCATAACTTCTTTTAATATTCTGTACTCTTTCCCCTAAATTCATAATTTTTCCATTTGTATCTCTTTCATTGGCCTATTGTATAAGCGTCGCCGTGGATCAATGTAGTAAGCATAAGACTACGGATCCCAAGGTCCCGGGTTCAAATCCCGACACGGCCGACTGCTTGAAAAATGACAGGTGAGCATTTTTCACAAAAATTACGCCCTCGTGCGGATGAGAGATTAAATGGAGGTCCCGTGTGTGAGTTTTGTCACGCACGTTAAAGATCCCTACCTTGCCTAAAACGGCAAGGGTTCGGCAAAATTCTAAATTTCCAGGCAACAAAAAACTCGCCTCCTGGCCAGTGTAGTACCTACGGGTGGAGCATTGGAAATGTAAATGAACGGCCTATTGTATAGATCGTACTTTAATAACTTCATCTCTTACGCAGTCAATGTCTTCCATAAGATCTATCACTTTATTTTGTGTTTGGAAACGCATTTCTATCATTTGCAGATTTGTCTCCCTAAGATCATCACTTAATTTATCAATTCTGGAACTTAAATCTTCCCCCAATCTATCCAAATTTTTTCAAAATTCTAGCATAGCCTTATCTGTCATATTTTTCATGATCTGTTCGTTCCTCTCTGTTATCTTAATCCAGGCCTGTTCGTTCTGTTCTGTGGTATTTATCATGGCCTGTTCATTTTTCTCCGTCATGTTTTTCATGGCCTGTTCATTCTCCATCTTGTCATTTAGTGCCATTAACATTTCTATTATTCTTGTATCTTCGGTGGACCGGTGTTCTTCACTCTGACAACTCTCCAACATGCAGCTTCCATTGATGTGTCCTGTAAAATCACACTTACCTGTGAACCTATTTCTACTCCTTGATTCCTTAATGTCTCTCTCATTTCCTTCATTCTTTTAACCATTTTTATTGCTGTTCTACAATTATATTAAATTCAAAATAAAACCCCCGATTTCTTATCCTTTAATTTTTAGTTAATTTATTTTGCTTTAACCTCACGTTGATGTGCTATTTTATTTTTAATTCAGTCCTTCGTTATCTCGACAATTATCACTTTGTGATGAGATATTTTAGTCTAGTCCCACGTTCGGGTCGCCAATTTAACCTTTCCGTGTTATATTTTGATCCAGCCCCACGTTGACGGTGCCATATATTTTTGTTGTGATACTGTAGCAATACCCCTATGCTTCCTTTTTATGAATTAAAAGGTAAAAAATTTTTATCTCTCAATTTTTGATTTTTAATATATAATTTTGATTGCGTTGGCTAGCTCAGTTTTTGAATTACGCACAGAGCTTGCGACAATACGACAAACAAAGCCTTTAAACCTACCATCTGCCTCTCCTTCCTGTTTTAATCTTTAAACCAAAACACCATTAAGCACAAATTATTATAATGTTCTCAAAAATATTTACAACGATTGAAAAGGTTAAAATTCTTTAACTGGAATTTTCTTCTAATAATTGAATCAATAAATTTAATAATTATTATTACCAAAGATGATCAAAAAGTCAGGAAAATCACTAGTATTATTAATTATTAACTGAAGCCTGATGAACGTTCATTTAACCTCGTTTATTATTTACGTAATTTACAACGTATACTCAAAAATTAAATCTTGCCGACCCCTCAATTCTTTACAATTGATGCAGTGCACCTACAGGATCTCAGGGCAGTTACCTAATAACAATATTGTTTGTTTTAATATTAGGTTAATTTTTAGATGGTTTTTAAAAATGAATTAATTATTTAAATCGATACTAAAGAATACTTGTACGGAATGCTGCTTCACCTTCCAGGCTTGGACCAATACAAATGATACCAGCAGTGTTTTCTTCTAGCTCTACGTGTATCCTATTTATGCCTTGTGGCTCTGCTAACTTTTACACCAAAACGGCTTGCTCCTAGTATATTCAAATTTTGGTTGGACCCCTTTATATTTACTTTGAAATAGTGTATGTACTCTAAGCTTTTTTTTTAACACTTGACCTTTAATCACTTTATTAAAAATTTTATTTTAGGAATCAAACCACTGCTATTCAAAACAAGTACTATTTAATTCAATAGTTTATCATCATACAAAAAAATATAATACCATAGTAATAATTTAAATCAAAAAAAAAATCAACAACCATAACATGTTTCGTAACCTAGCAACCAATACCTTACCTACTATTTTACTTTTATATAAATCAAAAATTTTTAAAACACAATTATACATTCAAAACCACCTTAGCTTAGTCTTCCCTACATTTACATGGCCTTTTGATTGGTACAAACAAATATTGCATTGTATAATAATATTCATTAATCTTAAAAAGCATATTTAGACAACCTTTTTATATGTTTCACCCTCATTTAATTTTACATGTGATTGCTACTAATTTCATTTCTAAATTAAAAGTCAAACACCTTCTGGACAAGTATAATTATTGATCTACAAAGTAATATTCATTCCAAGATAAAGCATTTTGGCCAATTAGTATCTATTCTCACCTCACTAATCGTTTTGTTTAAACTTGAGTCTTTTATTCCACTATATATAAAAACCATCTGTACTCCAGTTCTTCCCCTCTCCCCTTTTTAATATATATATATATATATATATATATATATATATATATATATATATTGCTATGAACTGGAATTCTCGAGCACCTTCGTTGGGCTGTTAATATTTATTTGCTATGCACTCTAAATTATTCGCGTACCATCATTTTGAACGACCATTTTAATGTCTACTGCAAATAAACAAGATTGTAATTATCTCCTCCTCCGGCTGTCTTATTAATATTGTTATCAACTTAACTGGATTTTTTTATCTTAAAGCAACCTTGTCTGCCAATAGCAAAATTCGATATGTTACCGCCTTGTGTGTTATCAATTTCCCATTCAATTCATAGCTCCTCCTTGAACTAAATATGACCTCGGCTAGCATTTATTTGGAATTATAAAATTCAGTTAATTTCGATTTTATGTATAATGAAACCAATATATTATGTACATACAGCTTTTGTAAATTATTTGAAATACACTTTTCAATTAGTTCATGTTATAAATCTCATTCATTAAACATCATATCCTATTTACTCAAAACCCAAAGTCACCAAAAAAAACCTATTACCCTTATCAACAAAGTGTAGAATAATCTAAACCTGTTATCATATTACTCATTTTATACGTATGCAACTTCTTTTGTTGACTTTTCACAAGCGTATTATATTAAGCAAATTCAATATTCAAAATAAAAAATATATAGAAAAACAAAATGTCTTATAACTAAAAATCTGACCTGGTCTATTTCTTCACATCAACGCTTCCATTTGAAATAAAAATTATCTTCCCCAATTCAGGATTACATTTCAATTATTGTCATTACCCTATGGACTATCATTCTTAATTTATGCACCCCCAATTTATTGTCGTTTCATAACAGACTTATTACTTCTTATTAATCAATTTCCTCAAACTTAAAATTGTATTATTCTTCCCCCAGACGTACTTCAAAATTGTCGCTTATTTTCCCAGACATCAAAATTGTATTACTGTATTTTCCCCTGGACATTGAAATCGTAGTCTATTTCCCTCAGACTTCGAAGCCCTATTATTTTTATGTTTTAGTTTAAAATAAATTCATTAAAAACGTTCTTACGTTTAATCGGCAATTATAATCTTCATATTAGCACTTGTTTTATCTTTCACTTTTCAAATTTACGTATTATTCGGCCTTTGTTGAGTTCAAAACTAACTTCGTTATCACGGTGCTTTCTAATATATTCTTTATTTCCCACTCCATCAGTGGGTATGGTCTAGATCTCGTCGCTTATTTTTGACCAATCAAATAATTACATTTAAAGCAGTTTCTGATGTAACTCACCACGATTTCCAATAATCATAGCCTGCTTGCAGCTGTCTTTCGTTATCAACATGCTGTGTTTTGATAGATCTAATTGCCTTTCCATAAACAACTGATGCAATTCGACTTTAAATTTTCATATTTACATGCGATTCACGCAATTTTTAATCTGCTTTCTTATCAAAAATGGTTAGATATTTGTACGCATTTATATTAGCTACCTGAAGCTCTATTTCTATCTCCGTATTAATCTAATCGTCTGGAACACCTTTTGAATGCCTGTCTAATTACACTTTATTGTTTACTTATAAATATACGCGTGCTTACACTGAAAAATATCATTACTTGCTTTACCTAAATTAACTAAACTTTATCTACAGGGTATTTAATATTTACTATCTACTTAATGAGTGTCTTCCTGGTTTCTACGTAACTATGCGTCTTCCAGGTTTATCTGCGTCGCTTAAAACTATTTCTACTTTATATACAGGGTGTTGACTGCTTACTATCTACAAACTATGTTCATTTCTCAATTCTTCACTAAATAAGTGCCGTTTTCTGCTGCCTATGGTAATTTCTCATTTTTAAATGACCTTTACTATAAAGTGCACCCTTAAACAACCCCTTATCACAGCATAATATATATATATATATATATATATATATATAACCGGTCTAGATGTGTATTTAATGAATATTGTGGTACAAATTTTCGCATCCATTAAACCTAATGCAATCGTTTGCAAAGTAAATATTATTTGTATTAATTCCGCTCATTTATGGTATTATTTACCTACATCTACTAGATTAATCCATTAAACCTAATGCAAACTCTAGCAAATTAAATTCTCCTCTTTCTCTTTAATTACACCGTAATCATATTATATCATCTCGCCTGACCACATGAACATATGACCACATGACCATATGACTACTTTATATCTGGGGTGCTGGGACATTGTATTGTACACAAAAAATCGTAACAGATATATCACCGAGATATTTTCGCACATCCTTTATTACAGATTTCAAAAATATTTCGCGGAAACTCTGCTTTCCATTCACTCGACCGTCTGCAAAAATTATTAGAAAATAATTAGCATACTTCGTAAAGAGTTTCATTATTGACATAATATATAAATCTTTTACGTATTTGAAAATACAAGTACGTATAGTTGCTAAACGCTTAAAGCCATTTTCCAAAACTAACCAGAATCACGTTCTTGGAACTCATCAGTCTTAGCTCGCATAGTCTCGCATAATGAGTCGTACATATCTTGCAGGTTGTTGGATGACATTTTTAATAAAAGCAATGCATATGCATAATATATATTATAGATTATTTAATTGTGAATAAATCTATTAACAATTTCCGTAAACGGATTATATTCAAACTTACAGTCAGTCGCGAATAATTAATGCATAAGCCTTCATCGACGGTTCAAAATTTTTGATAGGAATGATGTTTTACAGAATCTCGCACATGATATAATTAAAAGCAAATACAGTAATAGCGATATTGGAGTCATGTTATACGAATTTATAAGAACCTATCCATGATTGTTTGAAAACAGTATTTGTAGATAAGTTGAGTATATGGAAGAGTACACCAGGTTTCCATTTCACGCATTTACAAGTGATGTTTAAATTTTAAACTATAGCGCTGGTATACGTTTGACATAAGTAATAGGAATCAATGATCTTATGCCAGAGACACTTTCCCTCTATAAGAAATTTTCCCTCTATAAGAAATTTTTACTCTATAAGGCAATTTCACCCTATAAAACAATTTAACCCTATAAGGCAATTTCGCCCTATAAGGCAAGTTCACCCTATAAGGCAATTTCAACCTATAAGGCAAATTCACCTTATAAGACAATTTCACTCTATAAGGCAATTTCACTCTATAAGACAATTTCATTTAGGTAAAATCACCACAACGCTATGCTCTCGGTTACCTAGTTTCGGCTACTTTTCCCCCTCCCATCAGCTGGAGTTAGGTTAGGTTAGTTGGACTTATGTGGGCTTAGGTTAGATAGAAGGAAAAATTGATAGGTTAGGTGTAACTCCAAGAGGTGGGAGGGGGAAAAGTAGCCGAGGGCATGGCGTTGTGGTGATTTTACCTATATGATAGTCTTATTTACAAAATTAACAATCACGATCCATATGGAGTTATAAAGCGGGAGTGTCAACAACGTTTTGATACTTCTGACTATCCAAACGATAACGTCTATAAAATTCCTCTAGTCAATAAGAAAGTACTGGGGATGATGAAAGATGAGAACAATGGACGGGTTATGGCAAATTTTATCGGGCTGAGATCCAAAATGTATGTGACGAAGGTTTTCAAAATACTGGAAGAGGAGGAAGCTGAGCGCTTGCGTATAGAAGAAGATATTTTTATACCGCCAACGGCTCTTTCTCTAATTTTGGTGTAACTAAAAAAGTCAAGGAAATTAAAAAATCGGTCATTAAAAACCATATCACATTTGAGGACTGCTCGTTGTGTAGACAAGTATACAAAAAAGTTTATTTCACAAAATTTGATCCACTCATCTAAACATCATGTTCATACAACCATTCAAGATAAAATAGCCTTAAGTCCACGCGACGATAAAAGATATTTAATACCAGGATCACACAGGACATTACCCATAGGTCATTATTCCATAGATAGCATGGAAATTGAGGAGGCAGTTTAAATTATAGTAAATTACTCTAATATATGCATATAGTATGTGTTAAGGCTTTATAAGTATTTTGTTTGTAGTTGTATTATGCCAATCACAATTAATTTAAGTCCTTAAACTATTCCCCAGCTATAACCCCTCCATTATCCCTACCTTTAGTGCAACGACATAAAAGGGTTGGTAATTTACGAGTGGACGACTATTCAACTTCGTGCTCGCTTCTGTCTTTGGTTCGTGATTTAGTTCGGTGCATCGAGCATCAATAATTAGCAACAATTAGTGAACATTATACAGTCCATAATTATTTGATAGCAGTGCAAGTATAATCAACAACTACAACCAGTGAAAGGTAGGTGATATATTCCTTTAAAATTACCATTTCCTTTGTGTGATTGTAAATGCAAATTAACATTTTTAGTCCTTTGAGCAAATATTTTGCTTACTAATCGGTTTATTATTGGCATTTTTGGCATTCATTTTAACTACATTGTTAATTGCTCTTCGCTTAAATTAGGGGTTGACCGCATTTTAGAACAAAAGTGTAGTCATACCACCAGTTTCATAGTCAATTGTGTAAACTAACTTATAGTAGATGCATTTCGCATTAAATTTGAAATTTTGTACTGATAAAGAATCTTATAAAGTCTTAAAAATGACAAATCTTTGTAAATTTTAGGGATACTTTAGCGTAAGAATTTGTGGTCAGAAAAAAGGTGTAGTTACTTTAAACTTGTAATTTGAGTTCGCTAGAGAATTCAGGTATTCGTAAAACCGGGTAGAATAACCCTTTGCTCATTGTTATATTGAAACTTGCAAGCTCCCGTTAGGCACGTTGTAGTAAAAATTCTTTGCTTAACAGGTAGTTCAACATTACCCTTGGTATATCCTATTATTAGGTGAACAAAACCCTTCGTTTTTGTAGCTGAAATTAATATAAAATCGATATTAGTAACCTTGTTCGTTAGGATGGCACATACTTCATCCGATAGGTTGATTGTAGATTTAAAGGCGGCACTCGATAGATTATCTGATATATCTGATGCGATATATAAATTGGAGCATATTAAAGGCAATTGTATTTCTGTTAATATTATGGCTGAAAGCGCCTTTGATATCAAAAACGATGTAGATACTGCTTATAAAACGTGCATCTTGGATGAGGACAACTCGGAATTATTAAATGAAATTACAACACTAAGAATTGAAATAGATAGGTCTTGGTTAAACATTAAAATTATTAAAGCGCAATTTGATAATATATCCACTGCTGAAAAAGGCTTGACTGCAAATATTACTGGTATTAACTCGTGTAGCAATATTCGACTCCCTCGTATAGAAATGAAAAAATTTTCTGGAAAAATAGAACATTTCCAAAAGTTTATTCAGTTTTTTAATAATTTAGTTCATGAAAATAATCAATTGTTACCGATCGAAAAGTTCTATTTTTTAATTGATGCGTTGGATTTTAAGTCTAGAGAACTCATTAGACATTTGCAAATTTCGAATAATAATTATATGCTAGCTTATTAAATTATTGTGGAGAGGTTTAATTCAAAACGTTTAATTGCAAACACGCATTGGAATGCTTTAGAATCGTCACCAAAAGCAAAATTTAATTCACATACAGATTTAAGAGAATTGCTTAATTGCTTTACGGAAAATCTGTCAAGCTTACGTCAAACTAAGATTGATTTGCTCGACTTCGTATTGTTTAATTTGTTATCAAAAACGTAGACACAAATCTTTGAAAACATTTGAGTTAGAAAATACATCAGACATTCCATCTTATGATCAATTAAAATTATTTCTAGAAAAACATTGCAAGGCATTAGAAATTAGCAATATGGTTGTTTCCGATACACCGTCCAAATTTAATACGTCCATTAAACAAACCATATCATCTAGTGTACCTTCTAAACGTTCTTTGAATATTCAAAACCCCAAGTTCGAAAGTCATTCGTAACAACTTCATTCACTCAGAAATGCAGTCTTTGCAGTGGTACTCATAACTTATACCAATGTGAAATGTTTCTGAATAAATCGCCACAAGACCGTTATAACTTTGTTAAAGACAAACACTTATGCATTAATTGTCTTCGCAGCTCTCATATGGTTACACGCTGCTCTTCCAAACTTGTTCGTAAAAAGTGTGCAAGGGGTCATCATACTTTATTGCACTTTGAAAACCCTACAGTTGCTCAGAAACCTGCAATCCCTCAGGTAACAGATCAACTTCCCGAACCCACCTGCAACACCACAACAAGTACGTTGTTATCATCTAGATCGTCCAACACAATGACGTTATTAGGCACCGCAAGAATTTCAATTACAGATGGGTTTGGTAAAGTTCAGACAGTAAGAGCACTTGTAGATAGTGCATCAATGGAAAATTTATGACTGATAAGTGTTGTCGACGCTTAGGTTTAAGAAAATCGAATATTTCAATGAAGGTTGAAGGCTTAGGTCTATCTGCTTCCCATGCGTATGGACAAGTATCGTGTAAAATTAGTTCTCAAGGTAAAACTGTTCCAGAGTACAGCATTGATTGTTTTGTGTTACCAGACATTTGTGGAACCCTTCCTTCATCAAGCATCTCACCAAATAGTTGGCCTCACATAGTTGGATTAGATTTAGCAGATTCCGACTTCGACAAACCTAGTCATATCGATTTATTGTTAGGTGCAGATTTGTTCGCGCGTGTTTTATTAAATGCAACTCGCATTGGGTCACCAGAAGAACCCGTGGCAATTCACACTACCTTCGGGTGGATATTAACAGGGAAGGTTCTTTCTTCTGTTACATCTCGTATATCATTAGCTGCACTTGTAGAATATGCTAACATTACTCGATTTTGGGAACAGGAAAATATTCCAGATTCTAAAAAAATTATCTCCTCATGCGGAAATTTGTGAAAGGCATTTTGTGGACACTCACAAGCAGGATGACACCGGTCGTTTTATTGTTTTGTTACCTTTCAATGGTCCTGAACCGCTATTTGCTGGCTCTCGGAAATAGCACTTCGAAGATTTCTTTCACTAGAACGCCGTTTGAAATAAATCCTCAACTGTATAATTCGTACAGAGAATTTATGCAGGATTATATCGATAGTGGTCACATGTCTCGTATTGTATCGGATTCAACTCGATCGTCTACATTATCGCCGGTATATTACATACCACATCACGCCGTGTTCAAACCAGACAGTACAACTACAAAACTTCGTGTCGTATTTGATGCTTCAGCCAGCGCTCACAGTGGAGGGTCTTTAAATGATCATTTACTCGCAGGCCCTCCTCTTCAAAAAGATATCATGGAGTTGTTATTACACTTTCGTTTACATTCTGTAGTTTTAACTGCGGACATTAAGCAAATGTATAGACAGATTCTTATTTCTACTAGCCATCGAGACTATCAACGTATAGTGTGGAGATTTAAGTCCTCGGAGTCTGTTATCGATTATCAGCTAAACACTGTTACATACGGCATCACATCATCACCATTTCTAGCCATGCGTGTAATTCAAGAACTTGCAAAAAGTCAATCGTTACGTTTTCCTATTGCTTCCAAGATTTTAGCGTCGGATACGTACGTGGATGATTTGATTACAGGGTGTGATTCGATAGAGGATGGCAAACGACTCGTGTATGAATTAAACCAAATTTGCCAATCAGGTGGTTTTATGTTGCGAAAGTGGAATAGCAACGTGCCAAGTGTCATTGGCCATTTACCTGATTCCGTTCGGTATCAGCAAGCATTTTTGTTTGAAGAGGTAAACAATACGTCTCAAAAAATTTTAGGACTACAATGGCAACCATTGAGTGATATGTTGTTTTACAATCTTAATATCGTTGATCGGCCTTGTACCAAAAGGAATATGGTTTCGGAAATTGCAAGGATCTTTAATCCTCTGGGGTTATTATCACCATTGGTCTTCTTCACAAAACATTTGATTCAATCTATATGGATATTAGGAATTGGTTGGGATGAACTTCCTCCCAACAAATTGTTTTAAAATGGAATCTGTATCTTCAACAATTACCCGAGTTATTGAAAATTGAAATTCCTCGACGGATTCTTTGCGATAACTATCAAACTGTACAAATTCATGCATTTTGTGATGTATCGAAGCTGGATATGCAGCAGCAGTTTATCTCCGCTGTGTCGATGAGAAAGGAACATCCAAGTATCATTGGTCTGTGCCAAATCTAAGGTCGCACCAACCAATCGTATATCATTACCTCGATTAGAATTGTGTGGTGCAGTGTTGTTGTCGAACTTGGTCGAGTATGTGCAAAATACGTATAGAAATAATTTAGTATTTGACGATACATTTGCGTGGTCAGATTCCACAGTAGCATTAGCATGGATTCGATCTTCGTCGTATAATTGGAAGACCTTTATTAGCAATCGTGTCTCGCATATACAAGAACGAGTGGTTCCATCATCGTGGCATCATATTAAATCACAGGATAATCCTGCTGACTGTGCATCAAGAGGATTATTAGCTGCTGAGCTTGTTAATCATCCTTTGTGGTGGACGGCTCCATCATGGTTACTATTACCTAAAGAGAATTGGCCTGCTCATATGGAACCAACTCTTACAGATCACACTCAGATGCACATTGAAAAAAGAACTTTATCCCTTAATATACACGTTGCAGATCATTTCGTAGACTCGATGGTAAATCAATTTTCAGATTTGCGAAAAATATGCAGGATTCTGGTATATATTTGTCAGTTCATTCGTAACTTGAAAGTTCGTGCAAATTTGGATATTGGAAACTTAGAACAATTATTGGTCTCCCCCGAACAGTATGCACTTCATTTATTAATAAAACGGGTTCAAGAACAAGTTTTCAGTCAGGACATTGATATCATTCGAAAAGGAAAACTTAGTAATAAACAACTTCGACCTCTCAGTCCTTTCCTTGACAGTGATGGGTTGTTAAGGGTGGGCGGCCGGTTGCGAAATGCAGACGTACCTTATGATACAAAATTTCCTTTGCTACTTCCTCGGTCACACCGGATGACAGAGCTCATTATTCGAGATTGCCATACGAAATATTTACACCCTGGACTTAGAACTACTCATTTTTTGTTAGTACAAAATTTTTGGATTCTGTCTGCAAAAGGGCTATTCAACAGTGCCTAAACTCTTGTATTCGATGTTTTGTCAAAACCTATTTCGCTATGCCCTCCTATGGGCGACTTGCCCCCCGCTAAACTTACTGCCGGTAAAGCGTTTCTACATACTAGGGTAGACTACGGTGGACCCTTTTCTATCACCATGAATCGTATTAGAGGTGCCAAATCATTGAAAGCCTATGTTTGTTTATTTGTTTGTCTTAGTACAAAAGCGATACATCTGGAGTTGGCATCAAACCTATCTAAAGAGGCCTTTATTGCAGCTTTACGGCGGTTTGTAGCACGCAGAGGTAAATGCTTGCAAATTCATAGTGACTGTGGAACAAATTTTATCGGAGCATCTCGGGAACTAACCGAATATATGAAGCAGTCATCTGAAACGGAAGGTATTCACTTTGTTTTTAATCCTCCGTCGGCTTCTCACTTTGGGGGAATGTGGGAAGCTGGGATAAAATCTGTAAAGTCCCATCTCAAGAAGGTGGTAGGCGAACAAATTCTCTCGTACGAAGAATTTAACACCATTCTAGCTCAAATTGAAGCTATATTAAACTCCAGACCTTTATGTCCAATGAGTAACGATCCCACTGATTTTTCATTCTTGAGTCCTGGTCATTTTCTGAACGTAGAACCAGTGTCTGTCATTCCCGACCCTAATGTCGTAGATCTGAACCTATCTTCCTTAAATCGTTGGCAACTGGTTCAACGTATTCAGCAATCATTTTGGAAACGGTGGCATTTAGAGTACCTGCACACACTTCAACAGAAAACCAAATGGTTTTCTGCTAATTATTCGTTAATGGTGGGAACGTTGGTGTTGATTAAAGATACTCAAGTGTCTCCATTACAGTGGAAAATGGGACGTATACATACGTTGCATTATGGAAAGGCCAATGTTTGTCGTGTGGCTACCGTGGCAACATCCCAGGGACTATTTAAAAGACCCGTGGTAAAATTGTGCCCTCTCCCCATTCCAGAGGCAACTTAGTACTATAGTTAGTATATTAGGGTAAGTTAACTTTTAAATTTACGGTTATATATTTTTTGTTCGTTTAGACGCACTTAGAAAATAAGTTCCTAATACTTATTTTGGTGGGCGGTATGTTAAGGCTTTATAAGTATTTTGTTTGTAGTTGTATTATGCCAATCACAATTAATTTAAGTCCTTAAACTATTCCCCAGCTATAACCCCTCCATTATCCCTACCTTTAGTGCAACGACATAAAAGGGTTGGTAATTTACGAGTGGACGACTATTCAACTTCGTGCTCGCTTCTGTCTTTGGTTCGTGATTTAGTTCGGTGCATCGAGCATCAATAATTAGCAACAATTAGTGAACATTATACAGTCCATAATTATTTGATAGCAGTGCAAGTACAATCAACAACTACAACCAGTGAAAGGTAGGTGATGTATTCCTTTAAAATTACCATTTCCTTTGTGTGATTGTAAATGCAAATTAACAGTATGTAAGTGTAAATATGTTAATCTAATAAATAAGTGTAAATATATAAATAAAATGTTAATTTATATTGTTGCGAGCTACTACGAGGCAACCCGTCAAACACACAAGCGCCGCAAGCACTGTATATTCTCCATGGACCGGGAAGCTTCTAGCAATTTCTGGAGGATGAGTCATCCTTTTTAATTCACGGTATAAATAAGACCGATGATGAAGTACAGGGTTAGTCTATATCAGAATGTCGAATATAAATTATGTGGTGTAAAGTTAAATAGTTGAGCTTTTGGAAGTTCAACAATAAACATAAATGTTATATGATGTGAAAGTGTCTAATGTACATGCAACTTGTAAAATACATAAATAGACAAAAGTGTAATAAATAAATAGTTGTGTTAGTGTTGTTAATAGATCTATGGTTAAGAAGTTAGTTTAAGAACATAGTAGTGCTTGTAAATTCATTAGTGTGATAGTGCTTCATTGTTAACTGGACTGAAAACATCTATAAATAAGGCATACTGTTAATTAGACTTGTGAACAGAGAGTAATAAAGACCTTTATTATTACTTGTTTTAAATTAGTGGAACGCGGTAGTAGGAGCCCGCTACACTGGTGTCAGCCTATGTGGGGTATATAGTGATTAATTTAAAAGAAACGTAAAAAACACAAGTCTAAAGATATTTAAGTAGTTTGTATATGCATGTAACAAGAAGTCAAAGTAAGATGGACGCAGAAACTTTAATGAATTTTTTTAAGGATTTTAAATTCGGTATGGAAGAAAAGTTAAGTGAAAATACTGCGAAAATGTAAGAGAAGTTAAGTGAAAATGCTGCGAAAATAGATGAAAAGCTTAGTGAAAATGCTGAGAAAATGGAGGAGAGGTCGGCTAAACTGCAAATTACACTAAATGAAAACGTAGTGAGGTCAGTTGAACTGGAATCAACCCTTAAAGAGTTTAAATACGGTTTGGAAGTGACACTTAGTGAAAATGCTGAAAAATAGAAGAAAAATTGAAGGAAAATACAGCCACGCTAGAACAAAGATTAATGGAAAGCTCTATTGCATTGAAAAAAATGTCACGGAACAGGTAAAAACAGTTGAGCAAAAGTTGGACAGTAAATTGGTAAAAATGGAAGAAGATATGATGAGGCTGCAAGAACAAGTGATTTCACTAACAACGCGGCCACTTGAATTAGCTAACCAAGTTGTAAATCAGGACATTCCAGAAATAAGAAGCATGGTAGAAAGCGAATCAATACCGTCAAAATTTAAAGTGAAACCACCCACATTCGATGGTAAAACACCTTGGCCCACATATTTGAATCAATTTGAAGCTGCGGCAATAGCCGACGGTTGGTGCAACAAAGAGAAGGCTATCTCCTTAATAGTGGCCCTACGGTGGGAAACTCTTAACATCTTACAAACTATTCCCGATCACTAGCAGAATGATTACGGCCTCTTAACATCGAAGCTTGAAATGAGATATGGGGACGCTCACCTTCAACAGTTTTACCATGCACAAGTTAAGAACCGCTCGCAAAAGACAAATGAAAGTCTGCAAGAATTCGAAGCTGACATCGCCAGATTAGTTAGATTGGCATACCCAACGGCACCAGATAGCTTGCTCGAACAACTGGCCGTTCAAACATTTGTGGATGGCGTTAAAGATGACGAAATACAGCAAGCGCTAATACTAGCACGGCTAAAAATATTAGATGACGCACTGGCTCATGCGCTTGAATTTGAAGCAGCTAAGCAGACATTACACATGATGAGTCACAAAGTTCGGTCTGCCTTAGAAGAACCTGGCCAATCGCAAAACAGCATAGAACAAATAATTAACTGTGTGGAAAAGCTTGAAAGACAACGACCGTTCATTTACATTTGCAATGCTCCACCCGAAGGTACTACATTGGCCAGGAGGCGAGTTTTTTGTTGCCTGGAAATTTAGAATTTTGCCGAACCCTTGCCGTTCTAGGCAAGCTAGGGATCTTTAACGTGCGTGACAACACTCACACACGGGACCTCCATTTAACCTCTCATCCGAACAAGGGCGTAATATTTGTGAAAAATGCTCACCTGCCATTTTTCAAGCAGTCGGCCGTGTCGGGATTTGAACCCGGGACCTTGGGATCCGTAGTCTTACGCTTACTACATTGATCCACGGCGACGCCCGAAAGACAACGACCGCGGAAATGAGGTCTGCGATGCTGGAACTGTAGTAAAGTTGGTCATATACAAAGACACTGTACTCAACCAAAAAAACAACCGGTTGAGCAGCAGGAAAACTAAAGCAAGTCGACGTATGGGGGCAAACGTCAACAGCACAAAGTAGTGCCCCGGAGATTATCATCCGTTCTGCATCGTCGATGGGGAGTCTGGACAGCATTTATGGTAGGGTTGTCCGATTACTCGTGGATACAGGAGCGACAAGGACTATTGTGAGACCAAATTTGGTTGGTCGTGGGAAAGTGCTACCTGTATCGGTATGTCTTCAAACGGCAAGTGGTGAGAAAATTTCTACTCGCGGAGAGACTGCCGTAACGTTGGGAATTAGAGACAAACTAATTAATCATCGAGTGTTGGTAGCTAAAATTACAGAAGAAGTGATCCTGAAAATGAATCTCATGAGAGAATATGGGTTTTATGTAAACATGAAAGAAGATGTGTTACGGATAGATGACGATGAGATTCCATTTCAAGGACGAGTAACCAGACGATGCAAGTTTGAATGATTTGTGATATGAAAATACCCGAGAAGGCGGAAATGATAGTAATGGGACGGCCGGATGGTGCGCTTTGGGAAGGACAAATATGCATGATGGAAGCAACTGAATTGGGAATGAGTCAGGAGGGATTACTGATTGGAAGAACGCTGATAAATTTTCGAAATATGATACCAGTAAGGGTGTTGAACATTAATCTGCATACGGTGACCCTGAAGAAAGACATTATTGTGGGAAGTTGCATTCCAGTATGCCATATTAAACGTTGTGTGGACAACACGAAAGATAAACCAGCCAATGGTTGCTCACAGAAATTGCTGGATATGTCGATACCTTCGTGTCAAGGATTAAACGGCGACCAACTGAGCAAGGTAAAAGAACTGGTGGGACGATATCGAGGTGTGTTTGCACTGGATGATAGTGAGAAAGGAAGGACGAATGTTGTGCAACATAAGATCAATACTGGAGATGCGCAACCGATAAGACAACACCCCAGGCGGCTTCCTTTAGCAAAACGAAAGGAATCCGAGCAAATTATCACCGATATGGAAAAACAGGGAGTGATTGAACCTTCGAATAGTCCATGAGCATCCTCGGTAGTGCTTGTCAAGGAAAATGACGGATCGACAAGGTTTTGTGTAGACTACGGGCGGCTTAACAATGTGACAAAGAAAGACAGCAATCCTTTGCCCAGAATTGATTACACCTTGGAGACTCTATCCGGATCTAAATGGTTTTTGACCTTGGACTTGAAAAACGGATACTGGTAGGTAGGCTTGGAGCCAAACGATAGAAAAAAAACTGCGTTTACAATTGGAACTGGATTATGACAGTTCAAGGTCATGCCATTTGGATTATGCAATGCCCTGCTACTTTTGATCGACTGATGAAGTCGATACTGCGTAGACTGTCCTGGAAAACATGTCTGGTGTACCTAGACGAAGTGATATTGTTAGGCCGGTCTTTTGAAGAACATCTTAAGAACCTAGAGGAGATATTCCAAAGATTACGCGTGGCAAACCTTACCTTGAGCCCCAAGAAGTGCCACCTGTTTGGAAAAGAGTTGAAATACCTAAGACATGTCGTTTCGGAGACCGGAATAAGAGCTCACCCTGACAAAATAAAAACGGTACAAGAATGGCCTAAAGCAGCAGATATACACCGACTACGCAGTTTTCTAGGATTGTGCACATATTACCGACGTTTTATACTTGGGTTTGCGAACATTGCCAAACCGTTAACGAAATTAACCCAAGATGGACAAGAATATGATTGGAATGACGACTGCCACAGTGTATTTGAACAACTCAAACGGCACTAGTTACAGCACCAATTTTGAGTTATCCACAGATGGAGGGGAAATTTGTGTTGGATACCGATACCAGTAACACAGCTATAGGAAGCGTTCTTTCTCAAGTGCAGGACGGACAGGAAAAAGTTGTTGGGTATTTCAGCAAGGTCTTGTCGCGGCCAGAAAGAAACTATTGTGTGACAAGAAGGGAGCTGTTAGCCGTCGTCAAATCCGTAGAGCACTTTTATAAGTACTTATACGGCCGTAAATTCCTGTTGAGAACAGACCATGCTGCACTAAAATAGTTACTGCAGTTTCGAAATCCTGAAGGGCAAGTGGCAAGGTGGATAGAGCGGCTGCAGGAATATGACTTTGACACAGAACATCGTGTAGGAACTAGCCATCGGAATGCAGACGCTCTATCAAGAAGACCTTGTCCGGTAGACTGCAATCATTGCTCCAAGATGGAAGAGAAAATAAGTGTCATCCATAGAATGACGGTAACCGATGATACTTTGCAAACCAAAAGAATACGAGAAGACCAGGAGAATGACGCCGAATTGGGACGTATTATTGAGTGGAAAAGTAGAGGACAACGACCAGCTTGGGAAGAAATTAGTATTTCAAGTAAGAGCCTGAAGGTATACTGGGCACAGTAGGACTCCTTGGTGATTGAAAATAGAATCTTGTAATGACGCCTGGAATGTAAAGATGGCACTAAGAGACTTCAAGTGATAGTGCCAAGAAGCAGAGTGCCGGAAGTGGTGCAGCACTTGCACGATGGCATTTCCGGAGGGCACTTTGGCGTGAAAAGAACTCTCAAAAAAGTGAGAGAAAGATTATATTGGGTGCACTGCAAAGAAGATGTGAAGGAGTGGTGCCGGAAATGTAAGTTGTGTGCCTCTGCAAATGGCCCGGTCACAAAACGCTAAAGCCCCAATGAGACAGTGTAACGTGGGGAATCCTTTTGAGAGGGTAGCCATTGATATAGCTGGTCCGTTTCCTGAATCAAAGAAAGGAAATGAATACATCTTGGTTGCAATGGATTGTTTTACCAAATGGCCGGAGGCATATGCTATACCAAACCAAGAAGCCGAGACGGTTGCAGATGTAGAAAATGAGTTGTTTTGTCGCTTTGGAGTTCCGTTGGAATTACACTCCGATCAAGGTCGGAACTTCGAATCAGCGTTGTTTTAAAACGTCTGCAAGCATCTTGGAATCAGGAAGACTAGAACCACGCCACTTCGTCCCCAATCGGATGGAATGGTTGAAAGAATGAACAGGACGTTAGGAAAGTATCTTTCCAAAGTTGTCTCTGAACATCAACGAGACTGGGACCAATAATTACATTTGTTCCTGCTGGCGTTCCAATCTTCGGTACATGACAGCACAGGATACTCGCCCGCTTGCGTAATGCTAGGACGTGAATTGCGGCTACCATGTGATCTTTAGTTTGGATTTAAACCTGGAGAAGAGATCGCAGGTGAAGATTACGTTAGTAAGCTTCGTGAAAGATCAAATAGCATTCACGAAAACGTCCGAAAGAATATCTAGGCAGCAAGCGATCGAATGAAATCACAATATGACACGAGAGCAGCACAAGAAGGGGGTTATCAACCTGGAGATTTAGTGTGGTTGTACAATCCACTGAGAAAACGTGGATTGTCGCCAAAACTACAAAGACAATGGGAAGGCCCGTACGAAGTGTTAAAAAGAATTAATGATGTAGTGTACCAGATCAGATCTTCCCGTGGTAAACCGAAAGTGGTACATTTTGACCGTTTAACATCCTACGCTGGCAACAACCACGAAGGCTCGAATAATGAGAATGGTGTTCGACAAGTTATTAATCATGAGCCAAATGTAGATTTTGAGAGTTTTATGGCGGCGTATGGTGGTTCCGCTAAGGCGAGATTTGGCGTTGTTGTTGAAAAACAGCAAGATCTGTTTAGCGCACCAGAAGAGTATTCCCTTGCACTTTGCGTAGCTCAAGATTTGGAAATGTCAAGGGGAATAGCTGTTGTTTTCAAGAAAAAGTTTGGATGTGTGGATGAATTAGTACAATAGCAGCCAACTGTAGAAAAAGCTTTGGTTCTTCAGGATAAAAATCGTTATGTTTACTATCTGGTCACCAAAAATTCTTCATGGCAGAGACCTAGTTATGGACATCTATGGGAGGCTTTGCTAAATCTTAAGGTTTAGATGATGGAAAATGGAGTAACGAGACTAACGGTGCCCAAGATAGACTGTGGACTGGATAGTCCAAAATATGGTAGAAGAACCAACATCCAGGTCCTTGTTTGTTGTTATCAACCGGTTGCCTGCCAAGACCAAGAAAAGAGTGTTGACTGTTACTTCCAACGACGTGGTGGATGCACCAGAGGGGATATCTTCCGATATCGTCATCAGTCATCGAATTGGCGTCAAACTGTATTTACAGTTACGAGACGTAACGGTTTTAAAGAGGGGCAGTGTTGCGAGCTACTATTAGGCAACCCATCAAACACACAAAATGCCGCATGCACTGTATATTCTTCATGGACCGGGAAACTTCTAGCAATTACTGGAGGATAAGTCATCCTTTTTAATTCAGGGTATAAATAAGACCGATGATGAAGTACAGGGTTAGTCTATACCAGAATGTCGAATATAAATTATATGGTGTAAAGTAAAAGTAGTTGAGCTTTTGGAAGTCCAAGAGTATACGTAAATGTTATATGATGTGTCTAATGTACATGCAGCTTGTAGTATACATAAATAGATAGAAGTGTAATAAATAATAGTTGTGTTAGTGTTATTAATGGGCCTATGGTAAAGGAGTTAGTTTAAGAAGATATTAGTGCTTGTAAATTCATTAGTGTGATAGTGCTTCATTGTTAATTGGACTGAAAACGTCTATAAATAAGGCATATACAGTTAATTAGACTTGTAAACAGTGAGTAATAAAGACTCTTGTTATTACTTGTTTTAAATTAGAGAAACGCGGTAGTAGTAACCCGTTACAATATGCATATAGTATGTAAGTGTAAATATGTTCATCTAGTAAATAAGTGTAAATATATAAATAAAATGTTAATTTATATGTAATACATGTAGGGTTATATATTATATGTTAATTAAATTGGTACCTTCAATCCTATTGTAAATGTACTGTTATTTGTTAATGTAGTATTTAGGTATGTTCCTCTAAATAATGTTAACTTAGGTATAAACAATCGATATGTGTGTAATTATGTTAATTCTGATAAACCGATACAATATATGTATTATTAAAAATATGTATGTTATAGTATATAAAATGAATATACGTGCAATGTGTCATAAAACAGTTTAATGATTGCACGTTTTTATTTAAGTGGGGTGGGTGAGACAGAGGAGTGAGGGTGTGGATCGGGCTGAACCAGAATTCCTATATAAAACGGTTGAGCAAAAGTCACGTGAACTGTGAATGTAGGATCGCCCGGGGTAAACGACTTTTATATCTGGCAAAAATGTTCTTTTTAAACCTTAGAATTTCCCATGTTAAATTCCATAAGAAAACCAGTTTTTTGGTCTCGTACGAACGTAGCTTATCTACTGAAAATTGTTATATAAGTTTATGTTAAATGGCGTCATTCGTTTACACTGCAGTTGGCGTTAGTCGTTTCTTGTCAGAAAGTATTGTTTGACTAGCGTTATTTGAATTTTGAGTTTATTAAAGCCACATTATTTTACTACAGTAAGTATGTACACCTGAACTACCGCTATGTATGTTGGTTTAGTACGAAATCCGACTGCTATTTTTCGATAAACAACCTGTTGAACCTGTTTTTCTTTTTTTTACAATAAACGCCACGTGTATATAACTATTATTTGATTTTGAGCCTAAGTCAATGGTTATAAAATTTCCTGTCCAGAGCCGCCTTCTGTTGGCTACCTGATTCATCATGTCCTACCAAATGTTGTTTTAACTTAACCATTTCTAACTCCAAATTGTGTACGCCCCTATCATCGAAAAAAAAATTCAAAAGTTCCAGCACTTTCATATAGTGTATTCCTCCTCTTCTTTATCTTCTCTAGTGACTAGTTACGTATACAGTACCTTGTATTATAAGAACTGCTACTTCTCTACGAGTTTATTTTGTGATTATATTACAAAATAAAACAACAATCCTTTTTGATTTAATTATTTAATAATTTATACGTCTAACTTAACGTAAAAACATGTCTTTTTTTTTTAAAGATTGCAATATAAATATTTTAATATTTGCAACACTTCCTCTCATTCGAAAAAAAAATAAAAGCACTAATTAACAAGTCCCATTGCTAAACGATGAAGTTCAAAGGGGCCACATGCCAAAGCTTTCGTCATAGGATCGGCGAGTTGAATTTTAGTTGGTACATGCTCAATTGTTAATTTTTCCATTTGATATAGTTCCCGCACATAAAACCGTCGCACGCCAATATGTCTTGTCCTAGCCCGATACTCGTCGCCCTTGATTATGTCAATCGTTGGCTGATTATCGATTTTTAGGATTGGGGTTCTTATTTCGCTACTGATTTCTCGTAACATACATCGTAGCCAGACTATTTCTTTAGCACATTCGCTTGCGGCTGTTAACTCTGATTCGGTTGTTGAGGTTACAACGATTTGTTGTTTCTTATTGGCCCAAGTGATTGCGCCTCCGCTATATAAACAAATTAGTCCCGTCCTTGAACGTCCTGTTTTTTCACAGCTAGCAAAGTCTGCATCGCTATAAGCTTCCAGTTGTCCAGTCTTGTATTGTGCCTGATAAGCAATACCGTAATCAAACGTTCCTCGTAGATAGCGAAAGATACGCTTAACACTATTCCAGTTAGCATTTGTTGGTTTCTCCAAATTTTCTGAAACTTTGCTTGTAGCATATGCTAAGTCTGGACGCGTTGCAGTCATCAGGTACATCAGGCATCCTACGGCTTCTCGGTATGGCACATTGTCAGCTGGCTCGTCTGTACCTGTTACTTCTTTTGTAACAGGTGTCTTTACCGGGTGTGTTTCTGACATTTGAAAACGATTCAATATTTGTTGAGTGTAATTAGTTTGATGCAATCGAATTGATCCATCACTTCGAATATCAATTTGCATCTCGAGAAAACTATCCAAAGATCCTTTTGTAATTTTGTAGCGAATTTGTAGAGCATCCAGGAGTTTATTTATCACACTGTCGGATGTTCCAGCTATTAATCCATCATCGACATAGATGACCACAATGAGTTTCGTACCTTCACTTTCCCTCTTAAACAAGCATGGATCTGCAGATGATTGCTCAAGTCCGTGTTTCTTCATGAAATCTACAAATTCGTGATTCCAACATCGAGGTGACTGTTTTAGTCCATAAAGACTTCTTTCTAATTTGCATACCCGTCCAGAGCCGTCATCATAGCCTTCAGGTTGTTTCATATATATTTCTTCGGTTAGTTTGCCATACAGGAAAGCTGTTGTAACGTCGAACTGGCGCAGTTTCAATCGTTCATTAGCTGCGATGCTTAATACTGTCCGCACAGTTCCATATCTGGCAACTGGACTGAATGTTTCATCGTAATCAATTCCGTATCGTTGTGAATAGCTTTTAGCCACCAACCTCGCTTTATAACGATCGATCGAGCCGTCAGCTTTCTGTTTTATTCTTAGCACCCACCTGTTATTAATAACTTTATGATTAGCTGGTAGGTTCACTAATTTCCAGACCTCATTTTCAGTTAGCGATGCTATTTCATTGTCCATTGCATCTTTCCATTTTCCTCTATCTGACATAGTCATCGCCTCTGCATGCGACTTTGGATTTTTAGTTTCGGTGGTAGTAGCAATCATTATGTAGTCTTTCAACCAAGCAGGTTTATGTATTTCACGTCCAAAACAACTACTTTGAACTTCTGTTAAAGTCGTATGCGTGTCTTTTACGCAATCTTCTGTTTCAGCGACTAATTCATCTTGACAGGATTCGTTTTCTGAAGTGTCATCGTTTGTAACCAAAACTAAATTCTGTATTGGAACAGATATCAGCCTCCAACTTTATTAGCTTCATTAGGCTCTGCAATTTCAGTTAAGATTTCTTCTGATTTGTTTATTGTTTCAGGTATCTCTGGAGCAAAACGAATATTGCAACTACGCAGTACTGATTTTTCATTTTTGATGTGAATCCGATAGCCATCTTTTTCACCCTCGTATCCTACCAGGATGCCTTCTTGCGCTTTAGCGTCAAATTTCTTCCGCTTTTATTTTGGAACGTGTACATAGCACGTGGAACCAAAAATTCGCAAGTGACTTACTCCTGGGGATGGACGTCTATACCAAAGTTCATACGGTGATTTTCCCTTGACCGAAGTTTGCCCTGTATGATTCAGGATATAGGCCGCAGTATTCACTGCCTCAGCCCACAACTTTATTGGTAAATTTTTGGCTTGGAGCATTGATCTAGCACTTTCCACCAATGTTCTGTTCTCGCGTTCGGCTGCTCCGTTTTGTTCCGGAGTATACGGCATTGTAAAACTGATTTTAATACCGTGTTGATTGAGTAAACGCCGCGTTTTTTCGTTATTGAACTCGCCACCGTTATCAGTTCTGAATTGTTGAACCTGATGTCCAGACGCTTTTGCTTCAGGTAGTATATTGACAAGTGTATCATAAACTTGAGACTTGTACTTAAGAAAAATACTTTTCGAAATTTCGTATAGTCGTCTCTGTAGCAAACATAATATCTCGATCCTCTCCTAATGAAGGTTCTGACATTGGCCCGCACACGTCAGCGCTTATTAACTCGCCCGGTGTATTAGTTCTATTCTGTCTCGGTCGAAATGTTTTTCTGGTTTGCTTTCCAAGCGCACAACCTTTGCAGAATTCATTTGTATCTGCTGTGATAGTGATACCGTGGTACTTTAACACTTTTCTAACATGTGCTTTGTTTTGATGCCCAAGTCTTTCGTGATACAATTGTAAATTACTTGTACTTCTTGCTAGAAGGACTCTAGCTGGTTTCTGCGGTATTATAACTTTTAGATTTAAAACAAATAACTCTTCTATCAATGTTGCTGTTAGAACCAATTTTCGGCCTATGTAGCATTTTGCACCTTCGCCAATTGTGCGCCATACATAGCCATTAAAAAGTGATTGACTGAGTGAAAAAATATTTGACTTTAATTTTGGTACATACCAAGCAGACATTGTATTAGTCACTTTTTCATTGATTTGCGTTTTAACATTTAATGTACCTTGGCCCATTGCTTCAATGGTATTGCCGTCAGCTATTTCTAGAGAACGTGGTTCGGCAAATGGTTCATACGTCGCAAACCACTCGGCTCTTGATGTCATATGTGAAGTTGCACCGCTATCTAAATACCAAGTTTCTGGCCGAATCGTCTTTGTTTCGAGACATCTCTGATGATCAGACGTAGCTGCTAAGGCTGCACAAAAAAGATTTGAATTGGTATTTTGTGCTTTTGATTCAGAAGCAAACTCCTTTTTAGGGGCGTAGCAATCATTCATTGTGTGTGATCCCGCAATTTTTACAACAAGCTTTTGGCCCGTTATACTTTTTCGACCACTACTTCTTTGCAGTTGTTTGCTGGTGTTTTGCTACAAACGCTATAGCAGATCCGTTATCTAAATCTACAATATTTGATTCGGTTGCTCTGAGTTGCTCCTCCATTTTCTCGTATGTTCAATCGGCAACATGAATCATCTTTCAAATTTATTTGAAGTTATTATATTCAGGAGGTAATGTAGACGCTATACGTAATAACAACAGTTGATCTGGTAATTCACATTTGAGCTGTTTACCCGTTTCGGCTTTGAATTCGTGGAATTCCTCTGCAGTGTAGCCATATGCTCTTACATTTAAAACGGTAATTACATTTTAAAGTTCGATAAATACAACACCGGAAGCGGGGTTTACTAGACACCACCGGTAGTTGGTAGCGCTAATCTTGTACAGATTTTGGGCGCGCTCATCTACCAATGACGTCACCAATGCACAAATTACGACGCAATTATCGGAAAAATATATAAAGTTAAGGCAATATATTCTAATGCAATTACTCACATGAATATGTCTCTGGGTTAAAGTTGGCTTCTATTCCAAGTCCATCAGGCTACGGAAGCCCTGTTGAGGTAGTTAAAGATTATACGCCCGACGCTCTTCCAAAGCGTTCGGACCAGCACTCAGGCAATCATGGGCTCGTCATCCAGGGTCGTGCAGTACGGTTCGCCCTAGGTGGCTGCAAGTTTCTCCTACCTATGCAGGGAATGGGCAGGAATACCAGGTATAAGGCAACAAACAAAGACAATTAGGCAAAGGAAATCTACATAGATAAGATAAGGCACGATACGATACCTCAAAGCGTCCACTCTACTCGAAGGTTCGGGCGAAAAAGCCACGTTCAACGGAAACTTGTCCCCACTTTTTTTCTTTTACACCTCGGCGCGAAGTTATTCGTCCAACCCTCTCGCGTCGCGCGATCTGGCGCAGACGCACTGTGACGTAACGGAAATACACGCATAGTCTTTTGAAATTGTGGCGCGAAACTTCCGCACATCAAAATTAAACTAATACATGTTTAAGAGCCAATTTGATTGGAACGTAACAATGCGTCATTATATTAGTAGCAGCGTCCTTTTTAGATGCGCTAAAAATTTAGCCGCTAATCTGTCTAAACGCTGTCCAGATGTTTGTTCGCCAGAATACGCCAGAATTCTTGGGCGGACGCAATTTGTCCTACTTGTTTATATACGTCGTTTGAAACGTTAGCGTTAAGTATCAATTGCGCATGAGTATCCTTCTTAGTCCATTCCTTTTGTTCCTTGCTGTACGTTTCGAGCACTTCCGGCGTCGATGGTTGCGAAGGAGGTAACGGCTTAGTGAAAGTCCCGTTGACCACATCAAAGATATCATAATATTAGAGCAGAAGTTCTAGATTTCGCTTCCATTTCGGCCACTCTTCTATAAGGTTAAGTTTTTCGAGATTGAGTTTCAAATCTGAAGACATATTTACTGTTCTTCGCTATAGATAATTTTAAATTCTATCTATTCCAACTACGGTGTTCTTAGTTGACGCAGTGGAACTGCACTGTACCCATAACCTTTTGTGATTATATTACAAAATAAAACAACAACCCTTTTTGATTTAATTATTTAATAATTTATACGTCTAACTTAACGTAAAAACATCTGTCAATTTTTTTTTTTAAGATTGCTATATAAATATTTTAATATTTGCAACAGTTTGGAATAAGAAAACGTCATAAAGAGATACGGAGATACAGATAAAAACAATCAGTTTTGATTTTATTTAATTAATAATGTTCTCTATAGGTTGTCTATTAGGCATACGTCAAAATTAAAAACAGAATTTTATAAGTTTGAAACATTTTGTTAGTACGGTTAGAAAAATCATCGCGCACTCATTCAATTCGATGCGTTATTTTGCACAATACTTGCAGTTAGCCAATCACTTTTATACGAAGTTGTTTGACAGTGATAACCTTACACCAATTAATATAAACTGTATGTTTCAGGACTGGTTCTCGCGCCAACAGCTTGTGATTGTGGTCTTGTTCATCAACATTTCCTTGGCCATAATGTTCTTCAAACTCCTGACATAGTATAGGCTACGCGTCAGTATTGACGCACGGAACTAGGCGAACTGATCTGGGCATCTAATCATCATTATTATAGGAATATATTTTTACACCATCATTGTTTCATATAAACTTAGACGTTTGGGAACACTTATTGTTGTTGTTGAATTTTTTTCATGCTTGCTTTGTTTGTTTGTTTAAGCTTATGTTATTTATATCTATATTTTTGCTTTTTGTTCTTAGTATTTGCTACTAAGAATATGTTGTTGTACACTAGTCAGCCCTAGATCTTTCAATATACTCGAACATAAGATTAAACAAACAAACTATGATAAGAAATCTTGTATGTTTTAAAATAATATTGTTTAAACATATAAATGATTATGCCCTCTTATTTCTAAACGGATATAGCTCTGTCGTGTATACAAAATAGTTAGCCAAAAATAGCTATAGGTTAAAATGGCGCACAAATACGGGATCGAATGAACAATAGGATATAGGGAATTATTGCCAACTATTGCGATAGGATAATATTTTATAATACTTACATGATTAAAATACGTATGTAGTTTATGTGATGTTGCTCTTGCGGGCAGGAGAACGTTAGTAATTATTTTGTAACTTATAGGCAACTGGCAGAAATTTTCTTAGTTGTATCATTAAATTTTAGCTCCAATTGATGTACAAAGTCTTAAAGAAACTATTTTGGGTGCCTTGTTAAACCTGTAGGTATTTCGCCATTATATTTGTACTTATAAATTTATGCCGACATCGGGCATAAACTTGTTTATAGATTTTTATGGAATGGATTCTGAATTATTGGGTGATGTATTATATAAATTTACTGTTATCACTTTATATTTTTAAACTTAATATATTAAGGGCTGACTTATTCTTCCCTTTTGGTCATATTGACTTTGAATTAAATGTGTTTTAGTTATTTCAAATTGTTTTAATATCTCAAAACATCCTTTTACATACAGTAGCTACAGTACATTTTTGATTTTTTTTCTTTACAGTTGTGGTTTTACAATATACAGTGTGTCTGCTTTTACGTGTCACGGCAAATTTTAAATCACATATGGAAGACGCGATAAAACAATTAGGCGAACGTTTATCTGCGATTGAAATTAAAGCTGATGATCTAGAAAACCATTCCCTGCGAAATTGTGTGCTACTTCACGGTGTACAAGAAACTGATAATGACGAATGTCTTGAATCCGTCGTTATCGACTTGTTTAAGAATAAGTTAAATATTGTTGACCTACGACCCGATGTGTTCGACAGAGTTCATCGAGTAGGACAATTTAATAAACAAAAGCATCGTCCTATTATGATTAAATTTATATCATACCAATATCGTCAGCAAGTTTGGAACGTAAAAAAGCTGCTTAAGGGAACAAAACTTCTATTGACTGAATCTCTTAGCCAACAACGTCATCATCTGCTAAAATGTGCACAATCTAAATTTGGAATTCGTAATACATGGACCTCAAATTCTAAAATAATTGTATTCTTGCCCAACGGTGAAAAACGAGCTATCACCCATCAAGTGGAACTAGATAATATTAAAGTCGCGATGGAAGCAGTACGTCAACTTCGCAGCAAAACAAAGAAGTAAACGATTTGTTAATTAAGTTCTCTTCTAGCAAACTGCCATCCATCTGTTTACACAATTAAGTCTGGGTTAGGTTTGGGTGTTTTTTACGGATCCATAATGCGACATAGTTTTATTTTTGTTTTGTTTTGGTGTGTATTAACTGCGAAATTACTCTTATGTTACTCTTATACTTTTAATTTTTCTATTAAGGACAATAAGTCGTTTATATATTTTTTATGTGTTTTTAATGTTTACAATATTAGTTTCAAGGTACGAATGTGTGTGTGTATGTGTGGCGGGACGGGTAGAGGCAAGGAGTTAAAGCATTTTCACCAATTACTAAATCTGCATTCTTCTGCTTTAACTAAGAAGGAAAATGGCTGATAACTTCACTGACATGTGTTTAATTGCTGCTGATGTCTTTGATGATATCTTCGAGTCGGAAACCAATCTGTCATTAATTCTTCCAGCTGTTCCATCGCCTGGGTCCATTCTCAGTAATGTCTTTGCCAATCATAGTAGAGCATTTAATTGTTGTCACATTAACACTGGGTCAGTATTATCGAATTTTGATGAATTTTCTTATATATTTGACCATAACCAGCCTCACTGCATTGCAGTTAGTGAAACATGGCTTAAACCCACGTTACAGAGCACGTTGGTAAAACTGGTCGGTTACAAATTAATACGGAGAAACAGAACGGGGAAACGAGGAGGTGGTGTTGCTCTGTACATCCATAATGACCTAAAATTTAAATCGGTTGCTCATTCGCCTTCATTATATAGTGGACGTCCCGAATACCTGTTTGTTCAAATATTCTGTAATTGTATTAAAGTACTTGTTGGGGTTGTTTATAAGCCACCACATGTGGGTCTTATGTCTGATATCGAAACCGTTTTATTTCAACTCTTATCTCATCATACTGAAATAATTATTTTGGGGGACTGGAATATCAATTTATCAGCTGATACATCATGTGTTCGTCATTACAAGGACATAATAGATTCATGCACCCTGTCAATACTCCCACTTAGTCCAACTCATCATACCACACATTCCTCATCCACCATCAATCACATTATTGTTTCAAAAATAGAAAAAGCGTTAAACTTTGGTCAGATACATGTTCCAGAAGTATCTAATCATGACTTGATTTTTGTTTCATACTCAATTCGGACTCCTAAATTTAAGCCGAAAACAATAACCTATCGTAATTTTAAGAATGTAGATTTACTTAAACTCCAATCGGATGCAGAAACTACTAATTGGTTCGAAATAGATCTCGAAACTGATATTGATATTAAACTATCAAAATTCAATTCCTTTATCAATAATCTGTATGACATACACGCTCCCTATAAAACAGTTCGAGTAACCAGGCCGAAATCTCCATGGTTCACTTCTCAAATAGCAGGTATGAGGCGCCTTAGAGACGCGGCATTTTCTTATTACAAAAAATTTAAAACCCCTACAAATTTCGAGCGCTATAAAGCAATACGCAATAAGACAAAGCAACTTATTAGGAATTCCAAACTAAGATATTATTATAAGCTCTCAACAAGCTCAAATACCCGTGAAACTTGGAAAATTTTGAAACAGGCCGGTATTGGTAAAAATCAAATAACGTCAACCTTAAATACAAATTTAGAGACTCTTAATCACCATTTTGCAGATATCAGCCAACTGGATGACACTACGAAGCTACACACTATTTGTAAACTGTCTTTGGCCCAATCTTCTAAATGTATTCAGCCGTTTTCATTTGTTGATGTTATAGAGGATGCGCTTCTAAACGCGGTTCGTCGTATTAAATCGAATGCTGCTGGTTTTGATCGAATTTCGGCATCAATGTTTCTTCAAATTTTCCCTTCACCTATTACATCGCTCACATCAATTATCAATGATTCGTTTAGGTCGGGTTCTTTTCTTCTGTTATGGAAGCACGCGCTTGTTAGACCACTACCTAAAAATTCAAAACCTCAGAATCCCTGTGATTACCGGCCAATTAGCATCCTACCTGCGCTGTCAAAATCTATAGAATATTTAGCTTTAGATCAAATGTTGGACTTTTTACATAGTAATAACCTTCTAGACAAATATCAGTCAGGATTTCGTGCAAATCATAGTACGTGTACAGCAATTTTAAAAGTGATTGATGACGTAAGACATGCTATGGATACACAACAAATTACAATTCTAATTCTCTTAGATTTCGGCTCGGCCTTCAACAGTGTAGATTTCGATATTCTTTTGACAAAACTTAAATATCAATGTAATTTTACGGAGCTATCGTTGAAATGACTTAGGTCATATCTCAATGAACGTACACAGCAAGTAGTTGATCACAACACATCAACTTTTTCAGCTTCAAGGAACCTAGTGTCAGGAGTTCCACAAGGGAGCGTCTTAGGCCCGCTTCTATTTAGTTTATACATTCAGGATATTTCTACCTGTTTAAAATTCTGTCGCTACCACTGTTATGCTGATGATGTCCAATTGTATCATCACTTTAATCCCAACAATGTCATTCAGGCATTTACCGAAGTTAACAATGATCTAGCTAGAATTCTTGAGTGGGGTGTATGTATGAACTTCACCATAAATCCAGTAAAATGTCAAGCAATCTTCCTGGGGACGCAAAAAATGTTACACAAACTTAACCTTGATGATGTTCCTCCTATACTGTTAGACAAATCAATTATCACCATTTCTTCTACCGTTACAAATCTTGGAATCCTTTTAGATTCTAATTTAACCTGGCGCGCTCAAATATCTGACGTCTGCAAAAAAGTTTTTTTAACTCTTCACACACTTAAGCGACTAAAGCGTTTTTTTACCACTTAAACTCAAACAGAGTTCAAGCTATTAAACTACCCCATTTCGATTATTGTGACTTAATCTATACAAATTTATGTTCAGAGCTTCGTATGCGTTTACAGCGCGTACAAAATACATGCATTCGTTATATTTTTGATTTAAAGTATTACGCCTGAGTTAGCATTTTCTACTCTCAATTAAATTGGCTTAAGCTTGATGAAAGACGTAAACTTCACCTAGCTATTTTTATTTATAAACTACTGATACAACTGTCACCGTCATATTTATCATCTCAGTTTTCCCTACTTTCAAGCAGGACTTACAATACCAGGCAAGTGGATGTACTATCTATTCCTATCCACCATTCTCAAATGTACCACTCTTCGTTCCTGGTCACAGGTTCGCTTCTCTGGAACTCTATTCCACAAAATATTAGGAACACCCAGTCAAAAACAAAATTCCGTGAATTATTGTATGATTTTCTCATCAAAGACACTAACAGTCGTTCATAAATTTGCTAAAACTCTACGGTCTACCTTGTTTCTGCCTGATGCGAATGCATGCGTGAATGTGAACGTGTGTGTGTGTGTGTGTGTGTGTGTGTGTGTGTGTGTGTGTGTGTGTGTGTGTGTGTGTGTGTGTGTGTGTGTGTGTGTGTGTGTGTGTATGTGTGGGTGTGGGTGTGTGTTTTGTGTAGTATAGTTTGTTTATGCATGTATTATACTTTGTGTATTTTACATGTCTGCTTTGTGTTTTTTCCATTTAATGCAATATTATATATAAATATGTACCAGCAGGCTATAAGTTAGATGTAAGACAGGGCCGTTTGGCCCTAATCTCGCTTATCGCTTGCATTCAAATAATTGATTTTGAAATAATAAAGTCGATAATAATAATAATAATAAATATCTCGGCTATTATAAGAATTTCAGAAAAATGTTATATACAAAAGTTGTGTAACTTCTTATTTAATAATATGTCAAAATAAAAAAAAAACAATGGAGCATCAAATTTTTGAGATATAGCAAATACATTCAAAATTTTAAATAAAGCATACCCATTGTTATAACATATTCTTAAAGTGCTTAAAATTTTCTTTCCAACGATATATCGCTCAATAACAATTAAACACAGAAATCGATTATTAAATAGCGCTTAACACGTACCTAATTGAAATAGGCATTCAAAACAGTCGTCGGCAAAACAATTGCTAGCGCTCACCTAAACGCAGAAATTGATAATAATAACAACAACAACAGAGAAATACTAAATTACAAAATTAATTTAAAACGTTAAAGGTTATGTTCTACTTGGCCTCCGTTATTTGCAGGACATCGTTGAGATCTAATTATTAAACTTCTTCGTGCTTTTTGCAACATACATGGTCCTATTTGACCACACGCTCTTCGAATGCGATCTTTAAGGATATCAAGACTCTCTGGACTCCTTACATAAACATGTTGTTTGAGATATCCCTAAACAAAAACATCTAAAATAGAAAGATCTGGTGATCTTACTGGCCAGTTTATGGGCCCTCCATTTCCTATCCATTTTGCACCAAACATGAAGGTCAACAGTGCAGAATTAAATTACTAAGGAACGACTGTCAAGAAGCGCTATCAATTATTTCATCGCCCACTATTTTGAATGCTTATTTCAAATAGTCGCCTGATTAAGCGCTATTTAATAATCTATTTCTGCGTTTAATTAATTAGATAATTATTATTGAGTGATATATCGTTGGAAAGAAAATTTTAAGCACCTTCAGAATATGCAATAATAATGCAGCAGTTCTATTTAAAATTTTGAATCAATTTGCTGTATCTCAAAAATTTGAAGCTAAATTGTTTTTTTTTTATTTTGACATTATTGCAAAAAAAGATACACAGCTTTTGTATATAACATTTTTCTGAAATTCTTACGATAGCCGAGATAATCGCTGTGACACGAAAAAACAGACACACTGTATAGTCTACGACAAGCTGTTTCGCTTCTTAAACGCTTTAACATGAATTAGTAAGATATAAATGATACGCGGGATGTCATTTGAGATTCGAAATACGTTTCTCCAATTTCCAAACAATATAAACAAAGAAGTTTACGAACATTAGGTAATACCTACTGCAACTTATTTATTGCTTTCCATGCTTTTCATAAACTAATTCCAAATATGCTCATAGCCGTTCATAAACAACCATCACATTCTTGGAAATGACATTTTACAACGCTCATAAAGTAGAGTATGCACTCTAGGAAACCCTCTGACATAGGATATCTAGAATCCAAGCTCGAACGTCGCCGTGAACAGACGTGCAAACGATGTAGTCCGTAATTTAACTAATTTTATTATTTAAGTTTCTTAAAATAAGTTTAGTTATAAAGTGCAAGCCACAAACAAGTAACAAAAGGCATCAAGAAACAACAATATAGGAAAAAACGATTTTCGAAATTTTTCTGAATTTTACCACGCGAAAATGGACTTTTGTACGTAATTACTGAATATACAACGTGCACTATAGATGAAGGTATGTTGGGGGGGGAGAGCCCTTTTGTTGTGAATTTTAAACTGTTTTGAACTGTTTTGAGGCTATTTTGTGAAGTGAGCCCGGGTTAAGTAGTTCAACTACGTACCAACGCAATTTTAGGTACGGGACATTTATTTATAAGCTTTTCACCAGTGGTAAGTGCTAAATTAATTTTTCAGTTAAATCAGACAGAATTTTACGTGATTTTCTGGGTACCATAGTTGTCCAAACTACACAAAGACGTTTCCGCATACTACAATAAATTCTAAACAGGAAAAGTTTACGTTCCACTTTAAGCTATCAATAACCTTCGTATTAGCTGCCACAATCACAATTATTTATAACAATAATTGTTTACAAGGAACTAACACCAAGCGCACTCCATTGAAGGTCGTGATGATGTATGAATAACATGTAAACTTGAACTTGAAACTAGTGTAAGTGACACTGTTTTATTTCTTAGTAATTGCGTAGAGATCAAAGCCGTCGTATTGAACATTCTGTTTTATTATTACTAATTGATTATTGTTTATCTATTTATTATTATTTAACTATTTAATTAAAAAAATTTTTAATAACTACGTATAAAATTAAGAACTAGGAAAAGTTTAAGATGCATACACCTCGTCCCCACCCATCGGGGGAAGTACATTAAATACGCAAAACATCAATCCCATCCTTAGCCAGACCTTTCAAAGCCAGGTTAATGTAAATTTGACATTATCTACGTCCACACCAGAAACCAGACATAGCCCAAATATTAACACAGAATCTGATCCAGTAAACGTTTTAGACAAAATAGGGTTCATTTAACAAGACCTAATGAAATACATTGACGAGGTACTCGACACATGTAATCGACTACGCGTAGGCGCAAAAAAAAAGAGCTTAATGATAAAATACAAAAACTTTTATACATTCAGGCAGAACTTGCAGGTGAACATAAGTTCATTAGAAATCAAAACGGAAACCTACACGACCAAATAATTGAAGAGAAACTCGAGTTACAAACAGCCAAACAAAATGTCAATGCTCCGAATTTTATAATACCAACACAGACATACGCCAGCGCTGTGGCACAAAAACCGAAAGCTCCAAAACAAGACGCAATATCAAAAGCGATCTCGATCCAAAATACAACGGTGTTCATAACGTCAAAACGTGGTGAAACACCTAAACAAATTCAAGAAATTTTTTCCAAAACAGTAAACCCACTGAAAGACAAAATTAAAATTAAAAACATCCGAACAACCAACAAAGCAGTAATTATAGATACTGATAACGAAACCGAGGCAAACAAAATTTTAAGCCTTGAAACCCTAAAACAAACCCTAAATTACGAAAAACCGCGCAAGAAAAGCCCTTAGTTATTATATACGACATACCAACGTACCTGAAAGATCAAGACGTGACAGATTTAATTTATACTCATAACCTTGAAAATCTAAGTAAAAGAGAGGATGTTAATAAGGACTTTCAACTTAGTTTCAAAACAGGATTGAAAAACAAACCGACTCAACATCATGTTGCGACAGTAACTGGCAAAAAGAGGAATATATTAATAAATCTAGGGAAACTCTTTATCGAATATCGCTGTTACGGCAAGAGACTTTTTAGTAGTACCCAAATGACTACGATGTCTCGATTTAGGACACGTCACGAAACATTGCACACGCACCACCGATACATGTGGACACTGTGGGGAAGAAGACTCCAAGCACAAAAGGGCAGACTGCCCCAAGCACGGACAACCCTCCGTTTGCACACCATGCTTAAAACGAAGCGAAAAGTGCGCTTCTAACCCTAAAGATTGCCCAACCCACAAAATGTTAATGGACAGACTTATACAAAAGACCGACTATGAACAGTAAACCTAACCAAACTAAACACAAACCACCCTCACAAATTCCAAGGGACAAAGCAAGGGCAATCACATATCGACAACATCTTCAACAAACACTACAAGAGAACATGCACACAGATAAAATAGAAACACCCACAAACTGAATACGAACCTACACTCACGCACAACACAACACAAACACAAGCCACAACCAGAATGCAGCATACACGCCTATTACCCCTAATGGACGATGGAAAGATCAGAATTGGCCAAATAAATGCCATGCACTATGCAACTGTAATGAAAGAGCTTAGACAACTAACTGAAACCTTACGATTACATGCACTTTTTATACAGGAAGCTTATCTGGTGCATGGAAAGATTCCAAGCATGCCAGTCAGGGCAAAACAAATACATACACGTAGAAACCCACAAACGGCAGTGGTCATTTTTGACCCCACATTGACAATCACGACAATCCAACGAAACAGCGGAGAACACTGTACATGTCTAGAGGTCTCAAACGGTCGAATTGGAAAGTAGATCTTGGTAACAAGCTACTTCCAGTACAGACTGGACCCCAGCCGAACATAAACAACATACGCAACATATTGCACACTTACAACAACAAACCAATAGCTATTATGGCAGACGTAAATGGAAAATCCCGATGTGACACAGTTCCCTCACGGACGAACGCGAAGAACAAGTCGAAAACTTGATTAACGAACTACAACTCGGAGTAATCAACCTTTTAATAACCCATCCACATACAACACCCATGCAGGAACAGGAAACATAAACGTTACATTGACAAATTGGCTGACGTACAACTACATACAAGACTGGCAGGTATTAGAACACCAAACTGTCAGTGACCACAACCTAATCACGTTCAACATTGACATGACAACCAGTCCATTTGACACACCACAAAACTTCACCAAAGTACAACGATACAAAATACGAAACGCAAATTGGAACAAACTGAGGGACACATTTGTACCCCCACAAGATATAAGATCAGACGAAAACGTCCATGATTATACAAAACTACTCACCAACACAATTAGACGGACAATGGAGCAGGTGTTCCCAAAACAACAGAAAATACGACACACACAAAGACAATTCAATGGACAAGCCGCTTACAAAACCTAAAAAATAAAACGCAGCGAGCGGGAAAAAGCTACCAAAACTTCCTAACACCGGCAGACAGAGCATACCACCGAACAAATTACCGACAATTAAAAGACATATACCAAAAAAAAACTGACTGACATGAACAGGAGGTCATGGGAATTATTCGTGGAAAAACACTTACAAACTGACGTCTGGGGGATACCCTATAAAATCACTAAGGGTAAAATCAAACCACCGATGACTTATTCGACATAATAAAACAAGACGGAACATACACAAAAGACTGGGGTGAAACTGCGACACTACTATTACAAACACTTTTGCCTGATGACAACGTTCAAAACGACACTAACGAACAACGAAACAGACGACAAGAAGTAATCGACAGAAACCACGTAGGTAAGCGACCATGGAACAGACAAGATGACAACTAAGATCCTTTCACAGAAGACGAAGTGAGATACGCACTATGACAATCGAAGAGCAGGAAAGCAACCGGACCGGATGGAATTCTTGCGCAGATTGGCATAGCGCTGCAAGATAAATTAACACCGACGCTAACAATACTGTACAATGAACGCATACGACAAGCTGTTTTTCCGAACATCTGGAAACAGGCGAATGTCGTGATTATCCCCAAAGGGAAAGGTAAAAACCCTAAACAACCAGGCTCTTACCGACCCATATGCCTTTTAAACACGCTAGAAAAAACGTATGAAAAACCACTATGTAAACGAATGCAGAACCACAGACAAACCACGAATATACAGGGTGTAACAAAATAAATGTAAAACATTTCAGGGGGTGGTTCATCATCGTAAAAGAGATAGGGTCTTTCATATAAAGAAACTTCATTGGAGCATCCCTTATTAAGATACAAACACTAAAAGAGTTACAAAATTGAAATTAAGGTGACATTTTTTACTATCAAAAATACACTTGCTCAGTCATTTATTTGGTTTACCTCATGGTTGTAAGGGGTGGAAAACGCAACCCTTAAAATTTAGTTCCAATGTAACTTTTTGTCTTATTATTTGTTTGCCATCTAAAAATTTATTTCCAATAGCTTATTTCATTCTAAACAAAAAATGTCTCTTGAATTTTTTGCCCAAAATTAACCAGTTCACAGAAAAAAATTATTTTACAAACAACTACAGAGATACATCGTGATAAATGCGAACTGGATTATTATTGTTATTTTGTAGTTACTACCTGCATCAAAGTATGATTAAAGACGAATAAACAAAACTAATTTATTAATAAAAAACATACAACATGTAGAAATCATAGTAAATGTTCAATATGTCCACCTTCAGTCATACACATGCGTCTAGACGTCGGCGCATTCAGCCACGTATTCGCTCAAATATTCCTGGAGTCTCTCTAATTACCCTGCACGCATCGATGATGCGGTTTCTTAAGTCCTCTACATCGCAAACAGGAGTAGGATAAACCAAACTCTGTAAATGGCCCGAAGTAGAGAAATCGAGAAAATTCAAATCCAGGGATCGAGCGGGCCAATTCTGTGGTCCTCCTCGACCGATCCAATGATTTGGATATGTTTGAGTTAAATGCCGACGTGCTGCTTGACTAAAATGGGCGGGAGCCCCATCATGCATAAAAACATAACCCTTCTGATACCTGAAGGATCTTCCTCCGGCAGTACTCGATACACTTCTCTTAAAAATTGAATGTATGCCTCACCATTTAATCGAGGTGGTAGAAAATGTGGGCCAATTAAATAATCCCCAATAACTCCGATCCACACGTTAAGACAAAAATGTTCTTGATGGTTAGCTTGGACAATAGCGTGAAGGTTTTCATCAGTGGTTATTATGAAAATTAATAATCTTGTCCCGAGAAAAAGTACATTCGTCTGTGAATTCGATCGTCTTCAGCAAGTAAGGATTTCTTCTAATCATTTCCAGTATCCAATTGTAAAATTGAAGACGGTTTAGAAAATCTCGCGGTAACAGTGCCAGTACTCGTTGTAGATGGTAAAGGTATAAGAGTCGTTCCTTTAAAATTCGAAATACCGTCATATGATCAACATCTAACTCGAAAGCAATCTTTCTAGTACTGCTAGTGGGTTGTTCTTCAACCAAATTAAGTACTGCTTCTTCAAGCTGTGGTGTTCTAACTTCTCGATGGCGACCACAATCCTGCGTTCTTTTTTCGAATGAACCATATTCTCGTAATCGTTGATGAAGTTGGGCAAATATTCTATGCGAAGGAAGCTGCTGTTGAGGATACATTTCAGCATACCTTCTGCAAGCTTCTAACCCATTAGCTTGCGACAAACTGTAAACGTAATGCATATCAGCCATTTCCGCATTCGTGTATGCCATTTTAATAACAAGTGAATTATTAAATTAACAAATTAAGAACAGAACAACGACACACAATTATTAATTCAATTTCAAAAATTTACAAACCGACAGCGTGATAACAATTTAATTGTCACTATCACTAATAGCGGCCTACTAGATAAATTAGTTTCGCATTTTTGTCTTATGACGATGTATCTCTGTAGTTGTTTGTAAAATACTTTTTTTCAGCAAACTGGTTAATTTTGGGCAAAAAATTCAAGAGACATTTTTTGTTTAGAATGAAATAAGCTATCCGAAATAAATTTTTAAATGGCAAACAAATAATAAGACAAAAAGTTACATTGAAAATAAATTTTAGGGGTTGCGTTTTCTACCCCTTACAACCATGGTGTAAACCAAATAAATTACTGATTAAGTGTATTTTTAATAGTAAAAAATGTTACCTTAATTTCAATTTTGTAACTTTTTTAGGGTTTGTAAAAAAAAATGAAAAACAAATTTTATGTTCCCCCTTTAAGGGGCTGTATATTAACAAGGGATGCTCCAATGAAGTTTCTTTATATGAAAGACCCTATCTCTTTTACGATGAAGAATCACCCCCTGAAATGTTTTACACTTATTTTGTTACACCCGGTATAAATTTATTGTTATAACTTTATATTTTTAAATATAATATATTAAGAGCTGACTTACTCTTCCCTTTTGGTCATATTGACTTTGAATTAAATGTGTTTTAGTTATTTCAAATTGTTTTAATATTTCAAAACATCCTTTTACATACAGTAGCTATAGTACATTTTGGTTTTTTCTTTACAGTTATGTGGTTTTTACAGTATATAATCTACGACAAGCTGTTTCGCTTCCTAAACGCTTTAACATGAATTAGAAAGATATAAATTATACGCGGGATGTCATTTGAGTTTCGAAATGCGTTTCTCCAATTTCCAAACAATATAAACAAAGAACTTTATGAACATTAGGTAGTGCTTACTGCAACTTATGTATTGCTTTCCATAGCTACGTTCATAAACTGCGAGCGTCTAGCGCCACATCTAATCTTGGCTGCCGTTAAGACCATAGCTTCCTTGTTGTCATTTGCCTGGATAGGTTTATGTATGAGAGGTTATGTTCACAGATGTTGTTTGTTGGTGGTTTTAATTTAATAATTCTAATTCTGTGAATGAACAAGTGGAAACTATATCTTCATTACATTATAGAAAAAAATAAACCATTTATTGTATCAGCAGTGTATCTCACAGAAAGGAGAATAAATTAATAAATCGAATTTTGGAAACTGCTTGTGAGAATAATAATCTCAGCAAAATAGTGCATCTCGATTATTGACACCAAATGGGTAATAATATCACTATAGCATATTGGAAAGCTGCAAGTATGTAAATGATGTCACTGTGGACTTTACTAAGAGGACTGTTGTAAAAATGTCTGAAACATTTATGTTGTTTTACAAGATCATGGAACGAAAATAAGGCAGAATCGTCAGGAGTTTGGTTCTGCAAGCACACATATAAGGATTATACCAAGCATGCTTACAATCCTGTAGTTTAATGCTATTTTGTAAATTTCAATGTGTATTTGTTTTTAAGGTGGTTCAAGAGAATAGTACATTTTGTTGTCATGCTACATATACTGTGGGTAGTGTTTGTTCAAATAAATATTTATTATTCTTTGCATTATTTCACAGTTAGCTCTATCATATGCAATAGTGGCTTGGGGTCACTCCCCATGTGCAAAGCATTTATTTTGATTGCAGAGAAAAGTTGTACAAATAATATCCAATTTCGGAATAGGGAAAATTGTAAAGAGAATTTTTCAAAACTTAAGATAATTTGCTTGGTCCGCATTATATGTATATTGAATTGTTTGGTTTATGTATACAAAAGCTTTGATAATTATACAAATAATCGGGATTACAAAATAATACATAAACAAAAACCACTACATACAAGACACAGAATCCCCTACACTAGACTTAGTGGAATCAGATATTCAATCAAATGCTATGCGGTAAAATTACTCAATTTATTTATATTTCTAGGATTAACACCATTAATTATAAATTACGCAGTAAATTACGTATATACAACTATAATAGTGACGATTGGATAATTCTTGGGAACATAAACAAACATTTATTAGTAACTGAAGGTTAATAAGTCATTTATACATAATATATTTGGTAAAGTCCTCACAAGTGAAATTTTAATTGTTGATAGTGCCATCAAGGTTTTGATGTTTAATCATCACCATGTAAACAAGTTTCACAATTGTCAACAGAAAACTATGATGATCTTGGCGGTAGCCAAGATCAGATGTGGCGCGCGACGCTCGTCATAAACTAACTCCGAATATGCTCGCTCTTGGCCTTTCATAAACAAACATCACATTCTTGGGTATGACATTTTACAACGTTTATAAAATAAAGTATGTACTCTAGAATACCCTCTGAAATAGGAGGATACTGTAGGAATGTGCAACCAATCGTACTCCGAACTAACTGGCCATTAAACACACAGCATGCAAATAAATAGCATGCACTCCCAAACAATAATGAACTCGTCCGACACCCTTCGAAATACATAATAAACCGTCCGACCGTACAATACAAACAAACCCAGGATATAAAACAAGCTCCAAACGATAGAGCAAATTACTTCATAAGTGTTGCCTCTTTAAGGTAATCACCAAACTTCTTGAAAAGAACTTAGGAATATTGCAAGACGAAAGTCTTCAAACTCGCTCCACCTCCGAAGCCATCAAGACCACCTCCTAGAACGCGTGACGCTAGGATTGAAGACATTTTCTTATCAGCTCACTCTAATTTGTACCAACCAAGAATATCACACGTATGCCAGCCTCTCCACCTACCAGCCGCATGGTACCGAAGCATGAAAATCCTATCCTAGTCACCGCCGCTAGGCACCGTATTGCATTCAGCTTAACGTGGAAATCATACTATACACAACAACAGATTCACGTCTTCATCGTGAAACGCAACATTCAAATCTACAACGTAGAAATATTGTTTGCAACTTTACACACTAAAGCGCTTTCAGTATTAAATTACATTTACAATAGCTACGGACACAAAAACCTTTGTAAATATTTTTTTTGTGCGTCATGCCTTTAATGTATAATTAGTTCGTATGTTTAACTTGCAAATAAATGTTATCTCTCTTGCTACGACACGTTAACAAGGTAACTCCAGACAAACCAGAACGTCACATGGGTAACCGCCAACGCGATCTTCCAAAAGGTGATGCGACAGAGTTAACACCGATAAATTTTAAGTACTGAAATACAATTTAAATCGTTTAAAATGACCGAGCAAGTGGATTATGTTGCCGGGCAAATTCCACCCTTCTAACCAACGGATCCAGAATTATGGTTTTTCCAAGTAGAATACAGTTTTGAAATTAGCGGTATTACACAAGACGCTACTAAATACGCGTAGCTAAATTCGCAGTGGAGATCCGAAACTTCATAATTAAACCGTACATGACCAACAAATACACAACCATCAAAGCTGAATTAATTAAACAGTTAAGCTCATCACAAGAACAACGAACCAGAAACCTGTTCGAACACGAAACGTTAGGCGACAAAAACCTTCCAAATTTGTGAGGGGCCTACAGCAACTGAATAGAACAATCATTTCAGATACACCATTCAATCTGAGTAGACTGTTGGCCAATACAAATGCAAGAAATTCTAGCGTCCCAATCAGAAATATTCCTGGAAAATACAACACATTTAAGCAGATACCGTCTACAAAGCACAATCTGCACATCAACCTAACACAATTTCAGATACGAGCTCTATACTCCTGAAAAGCTTACATAAGAACCAGTCGTACTCAAAGACCAGCTCCAGCAAACACAAAGTGCCGCAACTAAACCATTGTTCCAAACACGGCAACGTGCCCGAAATCCACGACCGCAGTAACAATGCGAAGGTTTATGTTGGTTCCACTACAAATTCAGAAACACAACACACAAATGCAGATAACCCTAAGAAACGCCAAGCGCAAGTATTAAAGGTGGATAATTTTCTGAATTCCTTTTCATGCCGCTTGTAGATAAAAGATCGCACCACATCTGTAGAATTTCTAAACGACACTGATGCAGACCTTTGTGTATATCCAAGAAGCAAGGTTCGTGAACTACTCAAACCGATGAACTACCAAGTGTTCGCAGCAAATGGACGATCATGAACACTATCGTACTATCACGTTAACATTAGATTTGGGGCTAAGACAACCATTTATTTGATAATTCATCATCGCCAACGTCATAAACCCATTATTGGCATGTATTTCCTTGCACACCATAAATAACAGGTTGACGCAAAAACTTATCGACTCAGAGACAAAACTTTCAACTAAAAATCAACTCGCCAATAATAAACATATTGCGATATCAATCACGTATACAGTTCAAAATACCACAAAATCCTAACCAAATACCCGTCCGGGGGGCCTTCCCACTCGAACATCAGCTCGTAACAATCCAAGAACCCCCAGAATACAGTCGTCCACCCAGAAAGCGTCTAAAAAACTCAAAATCGCCAAGGGCGAATTTACTACAATGGTCTAGTTAGGAATAGTAAGGCCATACAAATCACCATGGGCATCGTACCTACATTTAGTGACTAAACACGGCATAGAGTGGTGAGTCTGTAGAGTATAGGGCTTTAAACGCTCGCACAATTCTTGATAAGTGTCATATCCCGTTTATGGAAAATTTTGCACAAAAACTGAATCATCATTAGGTCTTCAGTCCTACAACCGATTGAACACGTACATCCATTATTTTATATTCTAAGCTAACCTACACATTTTCCTAAAACTTTCGCAGCCTACACATTTCACTATCTGTATGCAATAGTCTAAGCTAAGTCCGTTTTTCCGTTTCTGTGTTTGTAATATATCCTGCGCTAGTCCCTCGTGTCCTACTGTATGTCTTATCATCCTATCTCTCCTATTTCTTACTGTTTTCTACATATTTCTTTCTTCCCCTACCATTTCTCTTAACTTTGTCTGTCCAAGATATCTTTATCATACGTCTGTAGCGACACATTTCAAATGCTTTTAATTTTTTCCTGTCCTCCTTTCCTACTGTCCACATTCGTACAGTGCAGTGCTCCACGAATATGCTTCCAGCGATCTTTTTCTTATTTGTTGTCTTTGAACATAGCAGCTGTGTTTTCTTGTTAAATACAACACCGCCTTATGCTAATATTTTTTTATATTTTTTGCACTTTTCCCTTCTATTGTTTTCTAAAAATATACCGCATTTCACCGATATTCAATGGTACGCAAAAAGGATTAAGTAACCTAACGGTTACCAAGATCCCCCACCACTTAGACACTTTCCGAATCAATAGTTTTCTAATTACTCCTTTTGCACAATCAACATTTGTTGAGCATATTGCAAAACCAACACCTGTAGTTGTTTACGATAATTAGCAGGTTTAAATACAATTACTTTTTCGTCATTAGGTTTCGGTCTTGGAATTGGTTGGACGCGTACCTCCATGGATTTTATTCTAAGCAAACCTGCGCATTTCCCTGAAATTCCTACAATCTACATTTTTCACCATCTGTGTGCAATAATCTAATCTAGGTCTACCTCTACCTTTTTTTTCTTTCTTCTGCTTCTAATATATTCCGCACTATTCCCTCACGCCTTAAAACGTATCCTATCATCCTAGCTCTCCTATTTTTAGTGTTTCCTACATATTTCTTTCTTCGGCTATCATTTCTAGAACCTCTTTGGTCTTAATTTTGTTTGTCCTTTATCATACGTCTGCAGCACCACATTTCAAAAGTTTCTGTCTTTTTCTGGTCCACTTCTCCAACTGAGTACTTTTCATATCCGTACAGTGTTGTGCTCTACACATATGATTAATGACAAAAAACTAATGCCGCTCTGTATATCCTTATGACAGTTGGAGGAGAACATTTATAAGCGATCATACCCGGAGGAATGAGCAGACTACTTAATAAATACATCACTTACCCGACCTTTTATTCTAGAGTACCTTTATGAACGCAGCTCATGTCAATACTTTAGCGTTTGGGAAGTAAAAATGACAGATATCAAATTTTGCACCGTCAATGTTTACCTCCGTATTTTGATGTTATTTTTATATTTGTTCCAGGAAATAAAAAATCAAGTTCGTTTATTTGTGGAATCTTTAATGGCCGAATAATAGGCCCTTATTTCATCCAAGGGTGTTTTGACGGAGAGAAATATTTAGATTTTCTAATTAATGCTCTTGAATAATTTTTAGATGAGCTACCATTAGAAGCACTTAGAAATTTACGTTGGTTTCAACAAGATGGTGCATCACCCATAATTACAAATTAGGAACGGACTATTTAAATGCGCGATTTTCTCAACATTGGATTGAAAAGAATGGTGCTATTTTATGGCCACCTCGTTCACCTGACATGAACTCTCTGGATTTTTTTCTATAAGGAGATGTAAAAAAATACCGTTTATAATACTCCGTCGAACAGTATTCAACACCTACAACAGAAAATAAAATGTACGTTAGAGACAGTTGTTCAAGGTTCCATATCAAATACTATTGCGCAGATGGATAAGAGGGCTCGCTTGTGTGTGGAACAGCATGGTGAACATTTTGAACATTTGCTGTAGCTTCATATTGTGGTAGATAACTTTTTATTACTATTAATAGGTTAGTTTTTTACAAAAACAGTTTTCGTGTCTTATTAATGTTATTTTTAAAAAGTAATAGTAAGTGTATTATATGGTTGAAATTGCAATAATTCTTTCTATACATTGATGTAAAAATTCAATATGGCGGCCATAAGAAAAAAAAGTTTACTATCGCACAGAAAAAATTAACGAATTTGGAAAAACTTGTACACCGCCATTAAATGCAGAAGTAGGCCTTATCATGCCATACCAAATTTCATCATTATATTTGAAAAACAACGAAATCGTTAAGGAAAGTTGAAAATCGCAACATTTCTATTTTAGACGATATTTAGCAATCTACGATAACATTTGCAATTCAAAGTTGACTATGAAATAGACTTTATATATATTTTACTGTGATATGAAATTCGCCCCACGCTTGGGCGTGATTTTTATTGCTATGAAATTAAATTTTATTGCTATGAAATTCCTTTTATTGCTCACGATTGGGAATGTCATTTTTATTGCTACGAACTTCGCCTTTTGATATGAAATATTATTTTAGGATTTTCCCCCGACTAGCTTACGGAATAAAACTTATTGAATTCAAATAAAGCAATTCTAGAACACACAATATAATATTTGATAATATGTACAATACTCAAAATTTTCCTTTTAATACAAAATATCTACATTTACCAGACTCATGCTTTTCTGAAAGCCAGCACAAAGATCTTTTAATTACATTCAGGGACCTTCGAACGTTTCAAGACTCTTTCCCCTGTTTTCATATTTTTAAGTGACCTTTTTGATGACTCTTACAAATATACAATGTATAGCAAATATTAAATTGGAAACAGTCTTTCAATAATAAAGTGTTTTCAAAATTGCTAACCTGAAATGGTTTCTGGAGTTCCATCCTAGTCTATGGTCTGCATCCCCTTTCTGTGTCCGCTTTACACTTTTTCTTTTTAGTATTTTATGTTTGCGTTAAGACATCAACCAAATTGTCTCCACAAAATTGGCATCAACAAAATGCCGTTTCCATATAAGAATCGCCTCCCATAAAAAACGCTTCCAATTAAAGTCGTACCAAATTAAAGTACGTCCAAAATTAAAATACATCCTAAATTAAAGTACGTCCAAAATTATAATTCCAAATTAAAGTATGTCCAAAATTAAACGTCCCACATTAAAGTATCACCAAATTAAAATACATCCTAAATTAGAGTATGTCCAAAATCATAGCCCTCTATCTGTAGATCGGCTTATTTCGTTGCACAAAATTCTTGCACTTTTAAATTTCATTTATTTACTTTTCATTTCACTAGTTACGTGAGTTTTACCACCTTCAAACATAGTTGTTGCTCAGTTAAATATAGACTAAAATGTTGTTCAATTTCTATCGTATATATAAGCCCTTCCTGCAATAGTTTTCATTGACGTGTTTACAATCAAGGCTGGTACCTTGCCTTATCTGGCAGAACTCGGAATTTTTACAAATTATCTGGTTTAAATCTTCAACGTATGCTCTATTCATCACGTACGCGTTCAGCATATTACAGCATTATCATTGGATTTCCAACTTTTGGTTTTTCATCAAGTCACGTATTCGATGTTTGTCAATTTATCATATAATTAAACCGCCTGGTGTTTATTCGTTTGCCACAGAATGTTGGTTTTCTGAACAAATGTGTTGTTCTCTAGTCACGTAACGATTTTCTAATAATGAATTATTTAAGATGCGTTTGCGTTGATATTTTCGACGCAATTAAATATTTGGGATGCCAATTTATCTATGTTTCCCGGTAATTTAATTTTGATGCAATTTGTTACGTTTTCAAATCTTATTTTTACTTGTAAACTATACTTAAACATATTTATGTTCTCATGCATTTAATTACATATCTTTTATATACAGTGTCCTCTTAATTGATATTATGTAGAATAGTTAATCTACTCTTATAATTTCTGGAATTATTTGATTTTCTTAAAGTTGATGTTGTTTATATTTATCCTACGACCCTTATGATTTAATCTATCCTTAAACTACCGTACTATCATAGCAGTATATATATATATATATACAAAGTAAAAAAAAATTAATGGCAAGTGACTCAGATTCAGCCAAGAGGGCATCCTGTCGACGCGTTTCGCCCTAATTGGGGCTCATCACAACAGGAGTAGCAACGGTGTAATATTTAATACAGACACCTTATGGGAAGTACAGCCTTACCTAGCTCACAATTAGTGTTTTCGTGTCGTTTTACCTAACATCGCAGATTTTTAGCAACAGTCAGCACGGAGGAGATCAGGCTCAACTGCCTTTTTCCATAGCCAAAAGTTATAATTTAAAAGAAAAGTAAGTTTAATGAGTCTTAAATCAATACAAAGTAAAAAACAATTAATGGCAAGTGACTCAGATTCAACCACGAGGGCATCCTGTCGAAGCGTTTCGCCCTATTTGGGGCTCATCATGACTGGAGTAGGAGAGTTGTAATATTTAATACAGACACCTTATGGGAAGTATAGCATCACATAGCTCACAATTTGTATCTTCGTGTCGTTTCACCTGACATCGCAGGTTTTTAGCAACAGTCGGCACGGAGGAGATCCGGCTCAACTGCTTTTTTCCATAGCCAAAAATTATAATTTTAAATAAAAGTAAGTTTAATGAGTCTTTGGCTATGAAAAAAGGCAGTTGAGCCGAATCTCCTCCGTGCTGACTGTTGCTAAAAACCTGCGATGTCAGGTAAAACGACACAAAGACACAAATTGTGAGCTAGGTATAGCTGTACTTCCCATAAGGTGTATGTATTAAATATTACACCGCGCTACTTCTGTTCTGATGAGCCCCAATTAAGGCGAAACGCGTCGACAAGATGCCATCGTGGCTGAATCTGAGTCACTTGTCATTAATTTTTTTTTACTTTGTATTAATTTAAGACTCATAATATACTATATATATATATTATTAATATATATATATATATATATATATATACAAATATATATATATATACAAATATATATATATATATATATATCATATAGTGCTATGATAAGAAGGTAATTTAAGGGTATATTAAGTCATAGGGGTCGTAAGATATATGTAAATATTATTAACGTTTAGAAAACCAAACAATTCCATCATTAAATAGGAGTAAATCGACAATTTTACATAAAGTCAATTGCGAGCACACTGTATATAAATCATAACTAATTTAATTCATAAAAGGAAAGCTCATTCTGCAAAAACCAGATCATATTTAGCAAGAATAATAATGTGTACGTCGTATAATACGTTTTAAATTAAATATACAAATCTTGATTGGAAAAGAAACAAGCAAAAGCAACGAGTTTTATCAAAATAAACATGCAATTGGTGAAGGTAAACAACCTGGCATACAAGCGGTATAATAACATCATTCAAAATATTAACGCATAAATAACTAAACGCATTCAAATACGTCATTACAGAAATGTTAATAAGTGATCAAAGACGTATTTTTATAAAATCCAACATACTTGGAGTAATAAACAATAAATCACAGACGGTCCGTGATGTGATAAAATTTGAACTATAGCAAACACAAACAAGACGACGTGACAAAATGTAATAGAAAATTGGATTTTTTGAGAAATATGCTATTTTCAATTTTTTTGTTATTTAAATCGAAGTATTTATAAGGGTCATCAAAAATCTTTTGAGAATTTATAAAAATAGAAAGAAGATCGTTTGAACGTTCAAAAGGGCTTCAAAGTAAATTATAGTGGTATTTTTGCTGACTTTCAGGGAGAATGATTTTGGTGGAATCAGATCAATATTAATATTCTACTCAGGGGCTAATTTTTGAATATAGAATCAAATTAATAAGTTATTAAAATACAAAGTGTAAATATTGTCGATTATTATACGAATTTTGGATTGCTTCATTTACAATATTTTAACAGATCGGAGATAGAGATAAAGGGGGTTAAACAGTCTTTATTGTTGTGTCGTTGGGCACTCTGTGTTGATTAGATTGAGCTAGCCGAGGCAGAGATGTAAAAAGAGGGATAGGAAACAGAGACGCAGAGCGGGTAGTTAATTACACAAGGTAAGTTGATAAATACTATCGTATTACAGTGAATAAGATGAAATAATAACTTAGACTTTTATGTAAAGCCCAAATAATCATTTCAAATCGAGCTAGTAATTGAAAGATGGAAAATATAAGGTCTTGGACAGGACTTAAATCTGTATCCTGGTTTTGCCGGAACCATGCGTTTACCAATTACGCCACCGAGAGCGATGACGACAATTGGAAAATTTACAAATTTAAATCGTGTACACAACTATACATAAATCTAACTTTCAATTACATTTGGCATTTTTGTCAATCATATCTGACATTGTCAAGTTTTTGACTTATGTCAGTTATAGACAGGAAGCTACGCTCAAAATTACGGCTATAAATTTGTAAATTTCCCAATTGTCGTCATCGCTCTCGGTGGCGTAATTGGTAAACGCATGGTTCCGGCAAAACCAGGATACAGATTCAAGTCCTGTCCAAGACCTTATATTTTCCATCTTTAAATTACTAGCTCGATTTGAAATGATCATTTGGGCTTTGCATAAAAGTCTAAGTTATTATTTCATCTTATTCAGATACAAATACAATACCAAAATAAATATATTTATTACATCCTACTCCAACCAAATGGTGTAATCAACATTGATACACTCACATACACGTATATAATTATATTTATTAATTAAAAAATCTAGCAACACCTTTTTCACATTATTAGAAAACAAACTTTTGTATACAAAATTAAACTTTCAAAAAATTGTCACTATATACAGAAATATAAATTTTTTATGTTAATACTTATGTTTTTAGTTTGTAGAATTGTGCTTGCCTTTTATATTTATACAACGCCAATTTATTAGTAACTTCAATTTAGCATGTACTTTAGTTATTAATATTGTAATAGCGTTTTCTTATTGTAGCACCTTTAAAAAGGATAGAAATATATCCAAAAATTTAGGTGATAAAAAAGAGTATTCTTTAATCCAGCAGACCTGAAACCCACAACTTCTTGTGTTGTGTGTGTGTGTGTGTGTGTGCGTGCGTGCGTGCGTGCGTGCGTGTGTGCGTGCGTGTGTGTGTGTAATTGGTTAAAATGACGAAATTATAATATAGAATTCTTTCTATACAAAGCGCAAATGATCGTTTCAAATCGAGCTACTAACTGAAAGATAAGACCTCGAACAACAGTCGAACCTATAATCTTCGCCATAGATCACCAACGTGCAAACCAATTGAGTCACAGGGGCCGGTAAGTTCAGCTACAAATATATACATATCTAAATCCTGTTCGCTATCCTACATCAACTTACATTTCAATTACGTTTGACGTTTTTGTCAACCATGGCCGACGGTGTCAAGTTTTTGTTTACGCCAAATATAGACAGGAAGCGGCATTCAAAATCACGGGTAAAGCCAACTACTAAACACAAATCATACATAGTATTAGCGGCAGTAGGGATTTGCTTAAAGATTTTACTTAATCATACCCCGAAATATGTTGTATCACCTGGTGTATAAAGTAATAAGGTCAATTTCGGCTGCCATATTACGCGTCATAGTGCCTGCCCTTTCTTAATGTTTACATTGCGCTGTGAAATTGTTATTAGTTAATAGCGTTTTTCTTCTAGATTATTATCAAGAAGACTGCTTTATACATCTTGAGGTGTTTTTATCTTTTTGTTGTGTGACAAATATAATATTTACAGTACATCATACTTAAGTTTTAAATATTATTCAAGTGAAATTGGATTCCTACAGTACATTATTCTTAGCAAAGTGTGGTTTAAACACTAATATTTTGCTATTAGATTTTCAGATGTAAAAAAATTACATACAGTTACTATTTAGATATAAAAAAAATCATTATTCTGTTGCTGATGCCAGATGGCAAAATTTAAAGTGTAGCTATTTGCAGAAGTTGTTCAAAAGTGGAAAAATTGTACTTTTCTTTTCCTTTCTAAATAATTCAAAAATCTGTGGAGAATGGGATAGATAGCAAATATTATAGAAAGATAGATTTAGTACCGAAGATGAACGTGTATGTACTAAACACCTTCACCTCCAAAATTGTAAAAATGAAATTCTATCTTTACATAATTGTTAATTTATTTTAGCAGTTCCATCACCATTTTGTTTTTGTTGTCCGAACAAAATTTTTACATCATTTGATAATCTAAAGATACCTAGATTTGTTGCTAACATGAAGTTACCATATTGAATTTATACATAGACAAATATTTATTCATTAGTAAGCATTAGCCTGAAAATCTGTGTCAAATGTCAACAGCACCTAAAATTCACATATCAAAAGGTATTTCTAAATCCTTGACTAACACAAATTTCTCAATTTAAACGTTTTAAATCGAATCCTAATCATTGCTTATATAGAATTTATAACAAAAATTTTAAATTGGCAGGCAGGTTAACGTAATTCCCACACGATCACTGATTGGCTAAGAGTTTGTAGGCCATCTTACTACTTTATATATCTTGTTGTATGACTATCTTTTAGAATTTTTGAAGGATAAGAACGCCACCATAGTTTTAGACTACAACTTTCTCTTATGTACATCAGGTAACACTGTTATATTTTCGCAGCATACTTACGCGCGCTATTTTTACGTTAGGCGTGGCTCTAACGCCATTGTTATAACATCCCCAGATCACGTTTTTACCGGATGATGCAATCGCCGTCTAAGTCAATTTGCATGCACAATTTAGGTAAAAATCAAATTACTTACGTGATGTGTATCTCGGAACTTAATCTCAGGATCAATCACGTGGTTAAAGGTTGTGATTACGCCATATTGAACATCAAATTGTTATCCGTCACGTAACTTCTATTGCATCTCCTAGGGGTTTAAAAGAAAATAGGTAGCGGAAGGATAAAGGCAAGGTACAGGAAACCTACATACCTGTTTTTTAAAAAACTACACTGCCCTCAGAAACTTGTTGCTTAGTCCATGTCTCGTGGCTTAATGTCGCTTCTTCGACACGCGCACATCCGCATTCCTTCTGCGCAGACTAGACTGTCAGCGATGACGGAAGTTAGCGTATTATTTTAAAAATACGCGGCAACTAACTTATAAATTAAACCTAAATATGATACATGGCCAGTTTGGCATGTAACAACACCAAGAGAAGAAGGTAAATCACATAGAGCAAATATTTTCATGTGATTTTGTTAACGGACACGTAGCGCACGCTAACCGCGTTAATCAGTAATACCATATTGCTAAGGATTCACTATGGCATAAATATGCAGCGGATATACAACGCAAACCTATGTAGCTAAAATCTTGTAATTTAGATTTTCATACATTTGCCCAAAGGTAAATAAATAACTTCTAATAACAAATTTTATAATATCACAATAAAATATCGGCACGCTACTAAGCAGTGACAACAACACGCAATATCTTTAGCCAAGCTAATATTTTAACATCATCTGCTTAATAGTAAGCTATGATACTAAAAAATAGCCAATTTTGCTATATAAGTAAATAATCGTATACATTACGTCCTCGGTCATTCACTCGACCCTACAAGGACATCTTGATAAGTTTAATTGTGTATTTTACCCAAAAAACACAAAAGTTAACATAAAATCAAGCAAAAAGACTGCTCTGCATTATAATACCCTGAGATAATAAGAAAAGTTTTACAACGATTAAAATAGAGTTAGCCATCGTCAAGGGTTATTGACGGTATAGGAACTAAAAAAGAGAGGAGAAAAACAAAATGCGACAGCATTTCGTTGGAAAGTTGGACAAAAGGAAATAAAGTGGAGACTGAGCTTGACCAGATAAAAAGCTACAAATTAAATGGATTCAAATTGAAAAAGGAATTCATCAAACATATGGAAAGAGAATTCTCCGCCATTATAACAGCGAAGACCACAATTTTTTAAGGGCAGTGTATATACTTCAACATTGTAATTCTCGAATCAAAATATATCAACTCAATCATCATATTAGAAGCTTTCTTAGCTTTCGGTATGATATTAGAAAGCCTAGGTCAGAAAAGAATTAAACTAAAAAAATACAAACAAGTTTGTTAACAAAACATAAATTTGAGTCATCTAGAGCAGTAAACTTTTTTAAATCCTTCGTGTGCCATCGTCCCAGTACTCCTAATCTTCCAATTCATACACCAACAACACAGGCAACCTTGTTACATGCCAAAATGGCAATGTAGCATGTTATAGATTTAGTTATAATTTATAAGTTAATTGCCGCATATTTTTAAATTAATAACGCCAACTTCCGTCGTCGCTGACAGTCGCGTCTGCGCAGAGGGAATGCGGAGGTGCGCGAGTGTCAAAAGAGGGACTAAGTCACAAGACCTGAAGCAAGCAACAACTATCTGAGTGGTGTGTGTTTTATCTTTTTAGAAATAGGTATGTAGGTTCCTTGTACCTTGCTTTTGTAGTACCTGGTATCTACTCCTTCCGACTCCCCACGAGTGCAACAGAAATTACGTGAAGAACGGAAGGCAATTTGGAGTTCAACACGGTGTAACATAACCCAACCCAATTTAACCACCGCTGAATCCTGAGATTAAGTTCCGAGATACCCATCACGTGAGTAATTTGATTTTACGTAAATTGTGCATATAAATTTCACTTAGATAGCGATTGCATCACCCGTAAAGCGTGGTCGGTATATGTTACTAAATGGCAGGTAATTATGCCGCGCGTAAATATAACAACCTTAGATAATTCTTTTTAATCTTCTTTGGGAAATAAACCACTCATATGTAATTTTGCGGAAAACCTTTTAGTGGCATCTGATAAAACAGAATCTTTTCCATACCTTTTCTACTAACGCAAAAGAAATATCTCGTTTACGCGGATTATAATGATTCTTAGCTTTTTATAAGCTTTATACCAATTTCGGCGGACTTCTGTTGCTAACCTCATTCCCACCGATTTCTTTCATCTATTTCAATAGTGTTTGTACCATAGGACACTGAACTGTAAAAGTATCATCAATACAGAGATAACAGTCAAATAGTATAAAGGAGATGTTAGATTGAATTGCTTCATGTTTGGAAGTACGGTGCTTGAGATATGTTGAAAATGTTTTCGTCCCTACGGGTGTGTTCTTTATCAATTTATAATAAAATATCGGTAACAAGGATACGGTTAACGCATTCGGTTGGTTTTACTTGGGGTGATATCTTGTGTTGAACCAAATTTTCTTTTAGGGCAAACCTGGAAGTATCTGGAAATAGGTTATGCACCATTGTCAGACCGAATTATTTGCAGCGTTTCATAGATCAAAAATACATGCTGTTGCAGAAACTTTATAATCGAGACGGTTTATAATCGGTAACCATAGTAAAATGTGTTCCTTCAATGTAAAAACAAAATTTTTCAATCCCAAAGGAACTCCAATAATTCGCTTTTCCGCTGAATATTTTTACTCGGACGAAGTGCTCAAATAGCGTGCGCAATGGGGTGCTCTAGTCTATCCTTTTCCTGAAACAAAATCGTTTCAAGTTGTACAAAACAAACATGGGCCTGAATAAGAAAAAACTTGGAAAAATCGGTTAAAACTAAGAGAGGAGCATTAGTTATTAATATTTTAATCTCCTCAAGCGTTTTTTGGGCCTCTTCAGTCTACTCAATGGATTGGCTTTTCTTCCATTCCCAATTAACGCAGTGATTGGTATACAAATGTGCTACGTACATCAACGTAGCTAGACGGACAATACAAGAATGACAGGGCTCAATCGGCGAGTAGTCGGGGTTTTATAATCCAAAAATAAAGTAGAGGCCTGAAATAAAAATACACATTGTAGTGGCCCGTAGTGTTTCTAAGTCGATTTTTTATTGGTTGATAATTATTGCAAACACTATATTGTACAGATCGATATTTGAAAGTATTTGTTAGAATAACTCAGTAACCACTTGCAGGTTTCTGAACATAGTTCGTTATGTCAGAATTATATTATAATGGGCGCATGTGTAGAGGCAATCGATCTAGTCGACAGGGTTAAACGATTTTGTTTTTAGATGTCAAGATGGATGGTTGAAAACATTTCACTTGGTGGTCTTTTATTAAAGTTAATGTTTTTAAATTTATTATGTGGTGGTTATTTAAGGTAATCTGATTACATCTTGTAATCCGAGCGTTGTTTTGAATGTGATGTTGTTATTTATTCTAAAACCGTTAACTATTTAATCATTGAAAGAAATATTTATGTGTTACCTGTTGCTTTTGGCCTAAAATTTGATACCGGTTGTTTTATGTATAAATGAGTGTGGTTTGCTTTAATAACTGAAAACTAATATTTATTTATCTGACTTGTTTATTTAGTATCTAAATCAGAGTAAAACTAATATTTGTTTATTTGAAATAATGTTTACTTGGTTTTTAATACAGAGTTGTAACTCCAATTGCATTGCACTTATTGCAAAATCGATAGTAAATGTACCCTTACTGTGATTTTACAAGCAATTTGTACAAACATCATCATTCGATATATTGAATCAAATTATTAGACAAGTTTGAATATAAGTAGTATTATATTTCTATGTTATATTTGTTTTGGTTTTAAGATAGTAATTGAACTTAACCACGACAATGTTTTGTATATTTTGTGTTTGTAATTTGTAATGCCACGATGTGTTTAATTTTTCAAAAGGTACGCTTTAACCGATGCAATCATAATGAATAATTTTTAACGTTTGCTCACTATATTTAATATATTTAATTAACATGCACTTATATAAACATTTAGCGCCTGAATCTGGGCTTGTTTTTATGATGTACAATTTTGGTATGTATGTGCCGCCTGCATGTTTTATAATGTTTGATATTTGTGATGCAGTTGACATTTTATTTATGTGTAATTGTTTTATTTCAGCATATTAATCACATTTACAACCGCACTGCTCACATCTGGGTTTAACTTAATAATATGTTTGTTGTTTTGTTTATCCTATTATCTAGCTGATATTCTTATATAATTAACTAGTATTTAACGTTTGTGATAATTGTTGTGATATATTTAAATTGAGCGTCTGGTATGATCGACCATCTCATAATTTCCGCGTTTGCAGTTATGACTAGTTGGAGATAGTCTGTTCAATAATAAGCGCTTTTTTAACTATGCGCAATCATGCCATAAGTTCATTTCAGCGATTCATGTGGTCTTGTCAATGTACTTGTAGTTGTACTCTTGCAAATAATAGGAAGTCGGCTAGCCTTTGTAAAATACTTTTTAACACGGGCTGGAAACTGTTAATGTTGTCATATGTGGTATGTCTGGGTTACAGTTGACATCCCGTCATTTTCAGTGTTGGTAATCTAGGTACTTGTACGTTACCTGCCCTTGTCGAGATGTGCCAAATGCAATTGGAAGTGTGAGGGCAGTTTGGGGTTTTTTCTGCCGTGCTCTTTCCCCAATCGCCCAGGTTGAGAACTGCACTGTTTGCTTTGAATGTCATTTTCTATGCTTTCATGCCAATGACCTATTTTGTGGTTATTGTTTTGATTAAAAGTCAAGTTAGGTAACTTCTGTAGTTTTATTTCAAACCTTCCCGCCTTAACGCCATCTTCCCAGTGTGAATTTGGTTTACATTAAAACAACACAACGTAGGTGTCGTCGAGCCACTGCCACTAGATGTTAGATCATGGAGCCCGGTGTACCGTTTATAGAGGGCGTTTGGGTCAGCCTTCAAGTCGGCTACACTACAACACACACATTTATAACTCACAACAGAACATAAAAAACCTCTAATTAAAAAAACATGTTACAAAAGATCAGTAGTACCAAAAAAATTGAACACAAACATAATTAATACTTATAACATGACATTTTAAAGAGACATAAAGCGCAGTATAACCAAACCCACAAAAAATCAATAACCCCAACATACGTATATCAGGAAAACAAAAAAAAAATCATCACTTAAAATGGCGAGCTAAAGTTTTAGGTCACTGCAAATCTTAAAAAACCAAAAAAACAATTCAACACTATAAACAACAACTCTAAATCATCATGGTAAGCTTAAAGCTACATACCGCCCACTGGCACTACGATGTCTTAACTAACAAAAAAGATTTGTAACCCCCAAAAAAGAAAACCAACAGTTCTAAATCACCCTCGCGATCCTGCAATTAAATATGTAGAATGATCATAATAAATACCATCTTAATAATAAATATCATCTCACATAAAGATAAACATAATCATGTTAAAGCTAGAAAGTTCAGGCATCCAACAGAACCTGATAAACATATTATTTCGACCATTTCACAGAATCAGTACAAAAAAACCGTAAACACTCACCCGCGTGTCCAAGGTGTAGATTTGGTCACACCCTCCCTAATGACAGGGCAGAACAGATGGACTAGGGATCACGCAGTGCGGGTGTCCTCCCATACCAAAAGGGGCGGTCATTTAACGGGTTGTTATGTCCACCGAAAAAAGCTATAATAATTACGAGTAACAATTAGACCGTTTACGAACAAAAGTACGTGTTTTTAAAATAAAGTACCTACCACACAGTGGTGTGTGCACGAAATTTTATCAAGTAACGAAAAATAAAAAAGGTAACGATGAGTAATCGTTGTCGTATACAGAAAGAATCGAGTAATGAACTCGTTTTTAGCAATGACAGCATTCAATGTCGGCGTTATCAAATATACCAAAAAGTGATTAGAAACTCGAACCACGCTTTAGTAAATAGAGTATGATCCATTATTTCAAAGAATCCCTAGATTGAAGTAGTATACGAAGGAATTATACGCCATAAGAATATGGGTCAAACCAACAGACACCTAAAACAAGGTACCGACTATTCGATTGTAGAAGAGCTATTCGTTTTAAAATAAATAGATTTAAATGCAAGTTATTAGGAAGCGTACTTATTGTAGGAAGGTCTAATATACCGGATGTTGTTGGAGGATTGAAGCAGAATCTACGTAAACGAATAATAAAAGACAAAAAACTTACGTTTTAATTTTACCGTTCAAAAGTGAATGTAACAAATGGAAGACAAATTTGCCTAAAATGAACGATAATGACTTATCATTCCTATAAACGTTTTATTGTAGTAGTGGTTTTAGGTGTTTTAAAATTAGATATGGTTTCCACTTTAGTGACATCAATGCAAAAGCCAATATGATATACAATGAAACCGAGAAATTTTAAAAAGGAACAGCAAAATTTGCACTAGTTTATGTTAAATTTCAATCCGGCTTTATTTAAATAATCCTACATTTTATTAAGTGTAGCAATATGATCTTCGAAGAATGGCAAAGGTTCAATAATATTAACCGGGGAATACAAATGCTCACTCTTGATGCAAAACAGCACATAAGTTTTGGTCCTTGGGACGCTGCAATGTTTGAGGGGAATGCAATAAACCAAAAGGAATTACGTTGTACTCATACAATTCTCTATCGGGTACGCTGAGGGCTGTTTTAGAACGCGAAGATAGGCTTAGGAGTCGATGCTTTAACGCCTAAACTGAGTGGGTACATTTTCTTATGAATTACGGTTATAAACTTGTTTGGCAGTATGAACGGTACCACAATATTAAGTATGGAACTTTCTGAATATAAAAGTTTTCAGCGACCAGCAGCACTTTGAATTGGATTAAATTGAAATATGTGCTGATTTGCTATATATTTATTATTGTCTGACATATCTAACCATAAACAAAATATGACATCCATAGTCAATTAATTGGAAAAATCACTGCACGTTTACGTGGTAGTAGAAACAATCACTGTCGATATAAATTAAGGTTATGTTACATTCATTTGCGTTGTTCATTTTTAAAATGCAATTACTCTACTGAGTACATTATATTATTGTTTGGATATTTAATACAATATGTTGTGTGGTTTAGTAAAAATTAGAAATGTTTTTTTATCTTTAAGGACCTTAACCGACCTCGTACAAAATCCAGCTGTCTCTGAAATAATAGATACCAGAGACATTCGCCAAGATGAAGCAGTTGATTCAAAATTCGTTAGAAAATCAGTGCTAGAAGATTGTGATGAAGATATATCTCATATAGCTCCTTACTTAAAACCCACCTTTAACTTTGCTGCGTATGCCGACAAGTCTGAAATTATTCAGCAGTTTGTAAAATTAGGGGTTGAACTGCATAAGTGGGAAAAGAAACCTGATGTGCTTCCGTATATTCTTAAATTAAATTTTGAGAAAGACATTCAAAAATATTTATTATTCCTAGGTGATGTAGGTGTTGCTGCTGATGAATTTCCTAGATTTCTTACAAGAAATCCATATATTTTTAAAGAGGACTTGGAAAATTTGTTAGTTAGGATCAATTATTTAAAATCAAAGAGATTTAGTAATGATATGATCACAAGGATTATCACAAAAAATCCGTATTGGTTGTTATTTAGGTATTGCATTAAGTTTTAATATTCTATTTTTTAATTTTTAAATGCTTATAGTACTCAAAGGATTGATGAACGATTAGGCTTCTTTCAAAGCAGTTTTGGATTAAAAGGCAATGAAGTGCGTAATTTAACCGCACATCAGCCAAAAATAATTACTTATAATATTAAACATATAAAATTGAACACATTTGCTCTTAAAGAGGAGATGGGTTTTACGCCTGATGAAACAAAGAGTATTTTAATGAAAAAGCCTGATATTTTTATGAAAGGTAATGAACAGTGTTTAAATTTTAATTATATATAAAGTTCGTTTTAGCGCAAGATAATTTGCTGAAAACGTTTGAATTTCTACATAGAGATATGAAAATACCACTGGAAAGGATTGTAGAGTTTCCAGGAGCTTTAACATGTCGCCCCTTTAAAATAAAGCAACGTCATTTGTTTTTAAAAGAGTTAGATAAAGCCCAGTATAATGCTAAGGAACCAAACTATGTATCATTATCTGCTCTCGTTAGTAAAACAGATGCAGAATTTTGTTCAGAAGTTGCTAAATCATCTATACAAGCTTTTAATACTTTTTTAAAGTGTGAATAAAGTATTTATGATGTATTTATAAAATCTTTGTTTCTTGTATTGAAGACTAAAGTGTAATACCGCATAATTTGAAGTTTTATCCAATATTTTAATGTTATACAAAACATCTGCAAGTATCTGTTGGTATGCATGTGTAGTATTATTTATAAGAATCTAATAGAAAACCTCCAAATTAAGATTTTAATCAATTACAACTCCTACATAGATAATGACATTAAACAGAACAAAGCAAGCGTAACTATAACTACATATAGTTTATAGATAACATTTATTTATTTATTTATTGAACATGGCAACCAACAGAATATAAATTCCAATAACAGGCTGCTTAACATAAAGGGATCGGACGAATGTTAGTTCAATCACGTTAGTAACATGTTAGATTACAGCACAAAAATCACTAAATAAAAAAACAATGAAACTTAAGAATAATATTTATTTATTTATTTCCTTAATGGGCAAGCCCTTTTTACATAATATTTATTAAATCTAATGAGCACAATTATTCTATAGTTAGTATTTTGTTTTGATTGAGAATAAATATTAAAGATAGTAGTGTTAAATAAATGAAACCAATGAGAATTGTTATTTGCTAGTTTGCTCAACCTAAATGTACTAGAATGTTTAACAAAGTTGTATTTTATAGTAGGGCAAACAAAGTAAATATTTTTATTCCGAATATTTCTACCAGGCACATAGACATTGTAGTATCCAAAAAGGATACTACAATCAATCTGATTATTAAACAATTTATACAGAAAAATTAAATCCATTCTGTTTCTCGCTGAACTTAATGTACTAATGTTCAGTTTAGTTGCAATGGGTTTATAATTATGATCACAGAAATTCATAGTCATATTTATACGGGATGCAGCATATCGAAGATAACCTCTTCGTATACTTTCCAACTTATCTGACTGAACCAAAAGAAATGGATTCCAGACAACCAAACCATATGCTAATATAGGATATAAAAGCGAGTAATAAATAGTTTTAAAAGTAGTAGGATTTTTGAAATCATTAGATACTGATTTATTAAAATATAAAATTTTTCTGGCTTTACATACAACATAATCAATGTGACTATGAAAACTAATACTAGAATCAACATATACACCAAGATCTTTAATAATCTTAGCTTTTCCCAAGAATCCTGATTCACATTGGTAATTAAACGCCTCATCAGTGCCACCAATGCTAAACCTAATAACTGAACATTTTGAAAAGTTAAATACTATTCCAATTTCCTTAAAGGAAGCTTTAGTTCTCGTTAAAACCTGCTGTAGTGCAGAACAATTAGAATCATTCATTATTATTTTAAATATTTTTAAGTCATCGGCAAACAACAAAAATTTACTATGCAAAATTACATTGCATACATCATTTATGTAAAGCAAAAATAATGGCCCCAAATGTGACCCTTGGGGGACTCCTGAAGAAACAAAAATTTCATTAGAGATTATTCCTTTTATATTTACCCTTTGTCGCTGACCACAAAGATACGATTTAAACCATAATAATAGAACACTACTTATTCCATATCAATGCAATTTATATAGCAATAAGTTGTGGTTTACCTTATCAAATGCTCTTACCAAATCAATGTAAATAGAATCTACGGAGAAGTTATGTGAAAGTGCTGTGACTATTGATTCAAGGCAAATGCATAGGTTAGTGTTAACAGATCTTTAAGGCATAAATCCGTGTTGTTCAATTATATACTTATTAAGATAAAATTGTATTTTAATGGTGACAAGCATGTCTATCACTTTGCCAAGAACACTTATTTTAGATATAGGCCTGTAATTGTTTATATGTTTTGTGACCACCTTCAAATAGAGTAATTATGTAGCTTAACTTCCATATCTCTGGAAATTCACCAAACTTCATTGAAAGATTATAAATCACTTTAATTGGTTCTATCAAGTTTAAGCGACAAGATTTAATAAAAAATGGATGTAAATTATCAGGCCCAGGACACGAAGTTGTGTCAAGCTGATTTATACTATTTTCAATGTCCTTTTCAGAAAATTCCAAAAGAGAGATAATGTCATTTAGTGCAAAGTTACACTTGTTAATTAAATTTTTATCAGTATCAGTATTGGCCAAATTTAATTGCAAACAGGTTAGCTATTTCAATACTACCATCTGCTACAAGATCATTTAGGAACATCCGTGATGGGTAACAGTTATTATTCTTAGTCAAATTAACAAAATTCCAAAAAGCATTTTTGTTAGTAGTTAATTCCCCTTCTACCCTAGCAATGTAATTAGTATAATCAGTCCTAATCAAAGACTTACATTGAATTCTGAGACTACGAAATTGATCGTAAAAGTAGTTAGAATTATATTTTTTATAGTAGGAATGATACTTTTTCTTTAAAATTAAATATTTTCACAAATCCATTGAAAACCACTTTGGATAAGTAGATTGCTTACTAGAAAACTTTGAAACATATCGGTTAATTGCCTCTAACAAAATACTATAAAATCTATCGATAATAACATTTAGTGATGTGCCTTCATCATATAAAAAACTCCAATCAGATCCCATAAGGAAAACATTAATTTTAACATAATCACCTTTTTTAAAGTTATACTTATCTATATAATACTCAGTACCCTTATAAAAATTAAACTCTATTAGTATATTAAAAGTCTCATAATGAGTATCTAACTTAACTAATGGATGTTCATGAATATTGGCATTTGCCTTGTTAACATTTGTAAATGCCAAATCTAAAGTATTACCTGATATATTTGTGTGTTTTATTATCTGCCTTAAGTTATACACCTTGCAAAAACTATTTAACTTACAAATTGTATGTCTCACGCTAGGTAATGTATGATAGCTCTTGGCGTGAGATACATTATTGTTAGTAGACCAAGTATACCCAGGCAAATTGTAATCTCCCAACAAAAGAATTTTACAATTGCCAGTAGAACCATAACACGGCAAGGCTTCTTGAACGGAATCAATATATTCATCATAAATTTTGATACTTGTACCTGGTACAAAATAAACCAAGCCAATAAAGCAAGAACCATTTTCTGAGTGTACTTCGAGTAATATTTGATCCACCGAATTAGTCAGAATATTACAATATGTGCACTATATTGTTACTTGCAGGCTAGGAGAACACCGCCCCACAAATTTTAGCACTAGAGACCGCACCGAAACACATTGTAATTCACTAACCCAAGGTCCTCGGTAACTATATCATCGGAAAGCCACGTTTTGGTAAAGGCTATACTATCAGGTTTATCAGAAATACATAAGTTGAGTTTAAAATCATGAAGCTTAGTTATGCCTCTAATACTCCTAACATTTTGAAAATAAATATTCAGATAATTAGGGTTGAGCGTATTGCCATTATTAATTATAAGTTTTTTCTCTTAGCCAAATCAATATCTGTCTTAGCGATGAAAGGGACATTATGCGAGTATTTAATGTAAATGTTGCGCTCACCTTTTTTATCCTATCCGCTAATTCAGTTTTAATCTTATTATATTAATGCATTTGCTGTGGTGTACGATCGTTCTGTATATTGATATTGAATCTCCGGCACAGCTCTTTAGAATTCTTAAAAATCCACCCAACATCAGCGCTTGACCTTAAGACTACCTTAATTGGACGGATCTTTCCTTCCATTATTTTGCCAATTCCAAAACATTTTGCATCATTTCCATTAAATAGGGCTCCTGCAAGAACTGCTCTAATAAATTAATTATCACTAACAATTCCATTATCTTGCACTTTAAACATAATTACATTCTTTTCTCTATTTTGCCTATCCCTCAATTCTTGAAGCAGTAATTCATCAATATTATTACAAGGCAAGTTTTTAGATGAGGCATTTTCATAGAGTGCGAAAAGGTTATCAACCCTTTCTTCTACATGATTAAACTTATCATCAATTGCTTCAAAACGCAAATTAGTTTCATCCTTAAAGCTATTAAATTCTTCAAGTGTTTTGATAATCAATTCGCCCAGCAATTTAACCTCTTCACGACAACCTTCTTGACTTTTCTTAATTCTGTTCCACAATGGAACCAATGTAACGATTAGCTCCTCTTCAACGTCATTAGCATCTTCTGGCAAGTTATTGTTTAAACTTAACAATGAACTTCTGCTGCTACAGTACTTTTTAAACCACTCTTCAGGTGTTTTACCACATCTCTCTGCACATCCAGAATGAAAGTAGGTACTACACCTAGAGCATTTCAGGGAGCTTTTAAGTTAAATTTACTAGTTTTATTAGGACACTTAAAACATCTGATTGAAATATCAGGTGTTTCGTCAATAGTACTCGAGTTCGACTTCATATTAAAACTAGTACTTGATTACAAATTAAACCATATGTTTTTTCAAACAACTAGCACGAAGTATTCCAATTTCTTACAATTACAAAGTGCATTATGTTGTTATATTAGGTACAAGGTTAATCTACAAATTAAACAAGTGATATAAATTATACTGGGAGAAATACTGCCAATACATCATTTTCATCACATTTGCCCCCCCAATCACTGAGGAACCCGGACTTATGACGATTTCTTTCAGAATGATGCAGCAGTTCAGTTTGTTGAGGCTGGTCGTTATCTTGACTAGTCGATTCACTCTCTGTTGACTTAAGTCGATATCAGTTGGGGCTTCGAAGGAAGTATTTTCACTTTTAATTTCGTCGGAACGTCCCATGTTTTGGACTTCATGGTCAGTATCCCCAACTTGAAACGATTCTTCGTCGCTCTTGGTTGGAGGAAAGTGTCAGTTTGACATTGTTACATCCCTCACGCTGTTAAGGCAAACTAAAGAATAATGTGGGTTCGAATGCAATTTGATCACCGTTTTTGAACAAATATCCTGAAAGGCGAAAGGGGAAGCGAGAATATTCATCTACCATTGTGAGCATGTATTTATTCGCGTTACTCGACGGTATAGGTCCTTTAAAATCTATGGACAGCCTTTCGAAAAGCGCCCTTGCCTTGATCAGCTTAGGAGTTTGTTTGATAAATCTAGGTTTGAGTTCCAAACCGACTCTACAGTTAGACGTAACTCTCCCTCACCTCCTCGACAGAATACGTTAAGTTCTTGCTGCATATCCAATGAGTCAGTCTTGTTACCCGTGGATGGCAAAGATCCTCGTGAATCGTCGCCAACTTTTCTTTAGGGTGCGTGATGGCGGCTACGCGCGAAAAAGCATCCACAACAGTATTTTCAGAACCTGGTCTATAAACTATGTCGAAGTGATAACGCAAAAGCTCCAGCCGTCAGCGAAGGATTTTATCACTTTTAATCACTACTATGTTTCTTTTCAAACATGAAACTGGTAGATTTCTGATCCATAATTGCTTAATAGGAAGTGACGCAATTTACGCAGGGATTCCACTACTGCATATGCTTCCTTCTCAATAACGGAGTGTTTACATTTGGAATAAAACAATGTTCTTGTAAAGAACGCAACTGGACGACCATCTTATGAAAGCGTTGCAGCTATAGCGAGGTCAGATGCATCAGTTTAAACCATAGGTTCCCAACCTTTTCTGAACCACCGCCCCCTCTACTGGAAAAAAAACTTCCAACGCCCCCCTCCTCATCATAGTGCATTATAACGAATATTAAAATATTGTTGCATAGTATCTATCTATCTATATATATATATATATATATATATATATATATATATATATATATATATATATATATATATACATAGATACTCATATACGAACGTTGCACTTTGACTGCTATTACCAGCGTTCACTAAAGCGTTGGACAAGGTATATATATTAAAAATCGCAAAAGTAAACCTTAATTAAAACGACTATCAAATGTAGTACAAACTTGTTTATTAAAAACTTAAATATGAATACATAATGAACAGAAAAAAAGATTAAGAAGAAAAAATTAATGAGATAGTTGAGGCTGGTGAAGTTTTAACAATTTGCTAATGTCGGGTTCCAATTTCGTTAACATCAGCCGCAAATCGCCACGTTCAGTAATGTGCAGTCTGTTCCTTTTCTTAGACAATAAATTAGCTACTGCACTGAACCCACGCTCAGCCAAATAAGATGAAGGAAATGCAATTAAAAATATCTGTACTCTTGACCACAATCCAGGGTAAAGAAAACTGGTATTGGTTTTTGAAACCAGAACTCTTGATATCCATTTCTGAATTTTACTTTTAGTTCTTCGTTAGTTGTGAGTTCTACGAGTTCCTCTTCTAAATTTAATTATTCTGCTGTATCTGCATTTGCGAAAGGATCTAAAACCCAACCCGGTATATTCATGTTTAAAATATCCTGGAATCGCTTCACACAATCAACATGAAGAACGTCCAAGTGTTGGCAGTAAGTAAGTAAATCTTCATGTTTTGCAGAGACTGCTGATAATGTGGGAAAGCGGCTGTATTCACCTCTCCCTAGATTTTGTTTGAATAGAAGAAGTTTTCCCACAAAAGCAGCTATGACGTTTTTTGTTTTAATTAAATTCAATTCGTCACCTTGCAATTGTAAATTGACTTCATTAAATATTTTAAACAAGTCTGTCAAATAAGCGATGTCATTTTTATGTATAATCAGGTTTTCGCGCAATTTTTCGTTTCTGTTTTCAAGAAAGTCCAGTACTGAATCAAATAGTTGAAAAAACGGTTCAAACAAGTACCTTTTGAGAGCCAACGAACTTCTGTGTCAGCAGCAAGCGATTGTAATCTTCATCATTTTCACTACAAAGTTGGCTAAATAATCTGTCATGCAATGAATTGCTTCTAATCGTATTTACTGCTCTAATAACGTAATGAAGCGACGAATGCAAACGTTCGTTCAGATTTTTTGCAACCAAGTGCTGACGATGAATAATACAATGTATAGCGAGTACATTTGGTACTGCTTGTTTCAAATGAGCTATGAAACCCTTATGACGTCCCGTCATTGCTGGAGCACCATCAGTAGCTGCCGACAAAATATTATGCATAGGTATTTCTTTCTCTTGAAAAACGTACTCATGGTATTAAATATCGTTTCTCCCTTTGTATCAGTTTCCAAATTTTTGCAAATAATAACTCTTGATAAATTTTTTCGTCTTTTATGAACCGAACGTATGATAACAGCAGTACTTCGTTATTTAGTAGAGTGGATTCATCAAGTTGAATGGAAAAATTGCAAGTTTTAAGTAATCGCATAATGATATTTCAACGTCTTGAGCCATTTCGTCTATATTCTCCTTTGCACTGAGTTATTACTCAGAGGAATTTTTCTGATGACATCTGCCGATGTCTTATGATGAAGAACAGTTTTATTACCTCTCTGACTGCCGGCAAGATAAGTTCTTCGCCAATGGTATGTGGTTTTCCCGTTTTGCGATTAACAATGAAATGTTATATGATGCTCGTAGTACATCATCTTCTTGTTTAGAAGACGACGCAAATAGGTTTGATATAGTTGGCTGTTTCAAATATTTCTTCTGCAGTTCTTGAAAATAGGACAAATCTTTGTCCTTTTATCAGTATGCATTTTATTTAAATGTTCTTGTAGCCTAGAAGGCTTCATGGCTTCATTTGAGAAAACTTTTGGCAAAGTAAACACATGGGTAATGATGGGTTTACAGGAGAGTGCGTAAATCCATATTTCAAATACAAAAGACTGTACTGCCGGCATTTCTTCTTAGATTCAGACATTTTGAAATCCAAAACTTGCCACGGTTTAAAATAAATTAACTTTTCAACGAATTTATAGATAATTATAAAATTAATGGTTATAATGACTTATATAACTTATCACTCACGAACATGGATTATTTGCGAAGCACACAAAATAATAACACATTCCTAGAGCTATCCCTGCCTTTTATACGTTTGATTTCATACAAGCATCAACTTGTATGTTTTATCTTGTTTGCGATGCCGGTGCACTTTGTAAGCAAGTCATATCGCGTCTTTGCTTATCAACTTGCAAAGACTTGTTGCGGACAATATTAAACGGAATTAGGTATTCATAGACCTAATGCTGAATTAAATGTTTTAAAGTATATTTTCTCGATAACAATAACATAGACATTTTAGATAGCTAAATAAACTGTCTATTCATGCCAACTAGGTATTTTCAAAGTATTTTAATATATTTATTTTCTAAAAAGGTAAGTACGTCACGAACGCCCCCCTTGATCCTCCTAACGCCCCCCTTTGCCCCTGTACTCGCTACCGCCCCCTTTGAAAGCTACAGCGCCCACTGGGGGGCGGTACCGCCCTCGTTCGGAAGGTATGGTTTAAACGGTATGTTCAAATTAACGGCATCGACCACAGGGAGATGTCCAACATCAGGTGATTAAACAACTCCACCGCTTCTTTGCTAAGAGGAAACGTTTTCGATTCGATCAAAGGGTGGATTTTTTTCAGAGAAACTGGCGACATACTTAGCGTAGTGTAAAAACATCCCTATAGCCCTACGTAGGGAGGCTAGATGCATAGATATGGGCAGCTCTAGTAAAGGTCGAAGACTTTCCGAATCACGAGCGTCTCACGGCAGAAATGTCGTGGCTGCAATGATAGGTTAGGTTACTGTTAAAAATAGATACTATTATTAAAAAACAGAAATCACTTAACACGCATATCAGAACAGTTGTTGCTAAAACTATTGCAGACTGTTCTGATATGCGTGTTAAGTGATTTGTGTTTTTTAATAATATCTATTTCTAACAGTAACCTAACCTGTCATTGCAGCCACGGCATTTCTGCCGCGAGAGGCTCGTTCCAAATCAGGCTTAATTACTCCACCCGAGATGTCGTAACCAAGTATCTTGATATCCGTTACGAAATATGTGCTTATCCTTTTCCTTCACTGTTAGGTTGTATTTGCGAGCAACTTCCATAAATGCATTACGTTTTTGGTCATTGTTTTCTTGAGTTTTACCACAAATAGTCAAACCATCCAAATAAGCTTCTACGCCTTGGAAACATGCAACACCATTTGTGAAGTCAAATGGAATCCGACGAAACTGGTACAGGTTACCAACGGCTTCGAAAGCTGTATATGGTTTTTCATCATCTAGTATCGGTATTTGATGCTGGGCACTTGTGAGGTCAATCTTGCTTATCTATTTTTCGCTATCCTATCAACAAGAACTTCTATATATGGTAAAGGAAAAGCATCCAGCATTGTAAACCGATTAATGGTTTACGAATAGTCTATACACCAACGCTTTTTATCCTGTCATTCGAGACGACTACCACTTGAGCTCTCCATGGTGAAAGACTCTCTTCAATGATTCTATCGGTTAGGAATTTTTGAATTTTGCTACTAATAAAATCTAAGTCGCTCTGTGAGCACCTCCGCGATTTTATAGCAATTGACTTAGTCAGGAGTTAGGTATGGAAATAACTTTTGCGGTTCAATGTTGGCTGCCACAAAGGTGCACAGCTGTAAGGCAGGTCGTGGACCCCCAAAATTGAGTTGAACGGACAAGTCATGTCCGAGTATAACGTCGGCACACAGGTTGTCTAAAATTCGCAGTTTTACTCGATGGTAATTACCTAACAATTCTAATGTAACATCGCAGGTTCCTTTTATTTTTGATCGGCATGAGGACGTAGCTAACGTCACTTCTTGTTCACATGGCTCCACATTGAAGTTTAACTTCTTGGCAATTTTACTATCAATAAAGCTGCTAGTGCTCCCAGTGTCGATTAAAGCTTTGGTACTATTGTCCCCTATTCGAATACGAACTATGGCATCCACTAATGTGGAGGTAGCGGACAACATGCACGATATGGTTTCAGGTTCAAATTCTGATTGCTTTTCTACGTCTGTAGTGGCGGCAAGTCGCTTGCTTTTGCACACTTTCATAAAATATCCCCTTTTTCCACAGCCTAAACAAACAGCATTATAGCCTGGGCAATTTTTGCGGGGGTGCCGTTTGTTTCCACAGAAGAAACATTTACTCTTAGAAGCGGATTGTATAGTGACGTTTAGCGAATTACGAGAAGCACTATTCATATAGACGTTATTTTGGGCTTCGGCTGATTCTATTATCCTGGCTTGATGATGAGCATCCTTCAAGTTAAGGCTGGAGTTTTCTAAAAGTTTTTGACGTATAGCACTAGATGACAAACAAGCAATAAAAGCATCTCTTACGCAGTCCTCTTCATTTTATTCTGCAGATACAGCTTTAATTTCGCAATCCTCTGCTAATAGTCTCAAAGCTCGAAAGTATCCGTCAACAGTTTCACCAGAATGTTGTTCGTGATTGGCAGTTGGTATCGCACACATATTACATTTTTGGCTTTAATGAAAATACTATTTAACGTCTCGATGGCTGTATCATATGTAGCACAATCTTTTACATGATTGAAGACCCTCGATGATAAATGGTTAACTAAGAGTTGATACTTCGCACTGTCAGGGATGGAAGACTTCGGTTTCCCCCCATCTGTAATAGTAATAGCGGCTTTCAAAAAGTTCTCAAAAATTGTTCGCCAGTGTACCCAATGAGAGGTAGCAGAGTTATCCAAGTTTGATGCCGGATCGATATCGTACCGCTCAGTAAACAACTAACGTGTACCTATTTTCAAGTTAAAGTCTATACCCTAAATGAAAATATTCTAAAAAAACATGTATTTTTCAATATCACCCTGTATAATGGAAACTGTTATTTAACTTTTCTAGATAACTCGTCAAGATCTGTATTTTTCCCCAATTTATGGTACTTTATCCTGAAACACCCTGTATATATATATATATATATATATATGCTGACAATGCCGCACGTTGAGGAGTCACTATAAGAGTGCTGTGATACAGATACAGCAAATTGTAAAATTTGAAATTATTCACTTATCTTCGTTTCTAACTTTGCCTGGCTAACTCAACGGAAATGTGAGAGTTTTCAAAAATGAAATCAAACAGCAATATAGCAACGCATTTATACAATATGAAATATTTTCTCTCATACAAAAGTATATAGAACATTTACAACAACGTTTCTTTCAAACAAAATCCTTTGTAACTTACTTTTTTACTTAACTATAAAAATGTTCCTTACCTTATCTTAAATTTACAGAACTAAATCTCTCTTCATACCGATAGTTTACCTGGCTTTGATTCTCATGCTTGTAAGGTTTGTTTGGCCAAAATTTCCTTGACAGATAATCTATAAAAGGTCAGAGTGTTACAAACTCTGAACACAAACTTTCCTGGTAAAGATCTTACAAAAATAAAATATTTTATGATTAACTACAATTGTAGTTTAGATTTAAATGTCAAATACTCAACTATCAGTTACAAACAATATTTAAAAAAAATTGGACTTGCAAAATCCACGAAGCGCTTTCCTCTCTAATTCGTAATTAAATATCTCCTTATTTTCAATTGACGTCCAAGTAACCTTATAAGATTTTCATTTATTTACATTTCCATTTAGAAACTAACGTGCATCCTGGGTTTGATTATTCAATAAAAATTTTAATAGCTTTTTATTCCCATCTTCATTGTATATAATTAAATTTAATAATTTTCAATTTTTTGCAGGTTATGTTTAAAGCATCACTTTTTTATTCATTGTAACATCGTAATTATTAAATTAAGGTATGCGTACTATATATTTCAAATATCGTCTTCGTAAAGCAACAGCTTGCGGCTTAAATGAACATTTCGCCATCGAATTCATGAATGATTGACCTTTTTAATAAACGCTTCCATTTGTATACAAAATTATCTATTTTTACAACAGACTAGTGTTTTCTGATTCCATTTCAAATAATATACACCTATCTAACGTAATTTCTCGGAATTCCTCATTAGCGTTCAAAATCGTCAAGTTTTATTACCTCATTAGTATTGATTTATAATAGTGACAGGCACTACCTCGTCTTTGTTTAACACCCAGGGAGGAAATCCGGCTCAACTTTTGGCTATGGAAAAAGGCAGTTGAGCCGGATCTCCTCCGTGCCGACTGTTTCTAAAAACCTGGGATGTCAGGTGAAACAACACGAAGACACAAATTCTGCGCTAGGTGATGCTGTACTTCCCATAATGTGTCTGTATTAAATATTACAACTTTTTGCTACTCCCGTCCTGATGATCCCCAATTAGGGCGAAACGCAACGACAGGATGCCTTCGTGGCTGAATTTGAATCACTTGCCAATAATTAATCGCCAGGTGGAAGGGTTGATATGTGGTTCAGTTAGGTTTAACATTGAATGTAATGTAGCTGTAAGGAATAGAAAAGATGGATGTTTCATAGAGACAACAAAAACGTGGCAAACGATATTAAATATGGACTTACTTTCATGTGATATAAAGTAGTTTTCATGCACCTCACATGAAAGTAAGCCCACATTTAATCTCGTATGCCACGTTTTTGTTGTCTCTGCGAAACATTCATCTTTTCTATTCCTTACAGCTACGTTACATTCAATGTTAAAACCTAACTGAACCACATATCAACCCTCCACCTTGCATCTATTCGCGTCTACATTTTTGATGTTTTCAGATAACCGAGTTCTATACAACTGACATTAAATCTCAATTGACTATAATTCTACTGCATACGTTGTAGATGTTTTTTGTGTTATTGCACAATTTGCTATCGAGTTTATGACAAACGACACGCAGAAAAATCCTGAGTGACTGCTCTTTTAGTTGATGTTTCATTATTGATACTAACTTATTGGACCCTTTTATCCAGATAAGATTTTAGTATTTCTAATGGAAGTCGTCATATGTTGTGTTTATTTAATTTGACTACGAGTAAATTATGGTACACACAGTCAAAGGCCTTGGAGATGTCGCACATGCTTAATGAGATTATATGACCATTTCCAGACCATCCAGTATACACTCCACTAAGTTGCTCACTGCTTGAATACACGAGTGCCTGGCCCTAAACCTGTATCGAGCATTATGGAGCAGATTATTTTGTTCAAAGAATTTTACCTTGCGATTTTTTTAATAGAGATTCTAAAATTTTTCCTAGAATTGCTACTATGGCTATTGACCGATAATTATCCGTCAAGTTTGAATCTCCACTTTTATGGATCGGTATGATCTTTGAGATTTTAAATGCACTTGGAAATTAAAACGGTTTCCTAACACAAAAAGAACATACACACCGTTAGTCGCAGAGGTAACCGTATTTTACCACGACTAGACTCTGGCCGGTGAGAGGGAGTGGGAATTTGCACATAGGTACAAATAACCTAAGTTCAACATGGTGAACAAGAGTCTTGGAAAGCACCACCTATATCAGAACAGTACGCCTCCAGCGAAATCAATCTAGGAAATTTCTTACGCACTCTATAGATGCTTAACGGTCATAAAACTCGACAAGAAGGAAATATATATAACATATAATCGTTTACTGACACAAGCTATGGTTTCTAATATTCATAGGGTTTAACATAAACATCAAGTTTACATCATAGCTAGGCTTAAATTCAAGCGCTTGGGTTAATGAAACCAACGTACTTTTCAATATGTAACTTACACTTATAAGAAATTAAATAGCTACAGTATATTTTCATTATGTTCACTTTGTATAAATTTAAAATCAGTTGAACGCTGCTCGCGGTGGTACCAATGCTTGTGCGCATGATTATGTACATAAAACCGACTACCAAACGAATGTGTACGATAATTCGTTGGTTAAATTAATTCCGATGCACAAACTATTACAAAAATGATATTAAAATAAATTACAATATCAGTTATAATGTGAGATGGTTGTATAATATTATCTTGCAGGTGGAAATGCTAGCATGGTTATCAGATTAGCAGCACATACAATCAAAATATAATAACCAAAGATCTTATCAGAGTAGGTCCTGAGCGTGGATATCGTATATTGCAGGTACGCCTGAGTTCTGTTTCAATAAAATACGTACATGATATACCAGACTGAAATAACATGCACCTTGAATTTAATACTAATAGTATCTTCAACACACAACGGTATCATGCTGCAAGACTGCAACCCTAAAATGTTATAATTAGATGATTTACCTTACCGTTTTGCAGTTCCTTTACAAAACGGGCTTTAATCATAACAACGAACTCGATGTAATAAACGAGTTTTCAAATGTGTGTCCTACGAAGATAACAACTGTATGAATACGTGTATAACAATTATAAATAACCTTACCTCGAACTTCTATAAAATTCTCAAAAGAGCAGAGCAAATATAAAATTTCCACTAATAATACGCTCTAAAACAAAGGATCATCAATTCCCCAATTAAAACAATAAGCGCGGAACCACAAATTAGTTCACAATAAGATGCACGTTACGAAGCATCGAGGATAAAATTAAGAATAGAACAAATAATCACGACTCGTATTGAAGTAAATTAGTTTATGCACGTTATCAACATACAAGAATTAAAACTTGAATTTATGAACGAAACTTGATAAATTACAATAAGAAAATAAAGCATAGGCGTCGTATTTGGGAACGAAGTATATTTAAAAATTGGGAAACACGTTATGCAAAAATTGAACCGTAACAAAATATCTCTACTTCAAAGCATGAATTAAGCAAGTAAGTTAGAGGTTCTACTAAGATGTCAGCTACTGCTTTCAGTATAGTGGAGTTTAAATTATACACATCACATGATGGTTATTTGTTTAAAGCATTAATCACATTGTTAACTTCAGTAAAATCAGAAAAAAGGATTTTGTAGTCCCTGGAATGAATGAAAGGCAATGCAAGCATGATGATCAGCTATAGGTAAGGAATTTACTAGTTTGAGAACAATGTTTAAGAAGTCATTAAATTCATTGGCACTAAGTTGAGTTGCAGTTGCTATTCTTATTGCATTTCATTCATAATTTAACAATCGCCAGATATCTCTAACTTTGTTGCAGAATTATTAATGAAATGTGAGTATGCATCTCTTTTACTTGATTTTAGAGTATTACGATATTGCTGACGAAATGTTTTATAATGCCCCGCATTTTTAGAGACATCACAGATCGTTTTTACAGCTTCAAGTGTATACTTTAAATTACGCAGGGCACTACTAACCCATTTCACATGGGATTTACTGCCAATAGTTGGATTTTTTAGTGGAAAGCTTACCTCAATGAATGTGTCACATAGTAAGAGGCTAATTATTAACATCATTAGGATTAAAGTGTGAAGATAGAGAATTTAAAAATCAGTCAATAAGTGAGAGTGATTCTCGTAGCCGAAAATTTCCATATAAGTGATTGCATGCTTTTTAATACTAGCTAAACTAGATTTGACATATATGTTATGATATGTTTTATTTGCACCCATATAATATGGTAGTGTACAGAGTTTTTTTACAAGTATAAGAAAAATATAAAGCTAATATGAAGAATTAGATGTACATGTATTAACTTCGTGCATGGTTAATGTGACTGATTGTCTACTAGATATTCTTGCGCTGTGTAATAACATTTATCCAGTAGCAGGGCCAGCAATGCCGATTTGAACTTTGAGGTTTGTTTGATAGACTGGATCCTACTCAGTAATTTATTGTGCTGAAAAGTTTCCAAACCTTAACTGTTCAGTTGACTAATTATGGTGTTAGCGGCATAATTTGCAGGGAATGTTTCGGAATCAGTAAATGTTTACAAATTATTCTTTTCTTTAGTTACTCATGAAGTTGGTAGATTAATATCAGACAATTTCTTAGTCATATTTGTATTTTGTAATAAGCCTTTAGCATTCGTTTTATAATCAAGCTTATTTTTGTCACTGATTTTGAATTCGAAGAAGCGTGCCACAACACCACTCAATAAGAAGGCAATACGACTTTTTCAGCGATATCTGCAGGAATGCCCAGTTTGAAGGAGCTTAAATTACCTCTAGTACCAATCTTAAAGCAGATGCCATCCAGACCATCCTTTTGCATATATTTCAAAATATCAGAAGCCTCAACAGTTTGATTTGGTGTATTGCTCATAACTCTGCTTAAATGCAGGCACCTTTTCTTGACACTGCTATAAAAAGTGTAGAATTAGGTATCACCGATTGTGTACCAATGATTACTTTTTTATGCTACAAAAGTTTTGGTCTACTCCTATTTACGACTTCAGACCACAACTCAGAATCCTTAACTTCAACTGAATTAAATTCAGTATTGGGTACTGTTAGAAGATGTCTCTTTTTTAGGTGTTGCAGCTGCGGATGCATTACAATCCCTGCCCAACAAAATATCAGAATCCATAACATTGCTAACATTTTTTGATGTACCTACATATTTAACTATTTTATAGCCTTACTAACTTCATTACTAAACTAGGTACGGAAGTAGACTTGATTGAGAATCAGACTGAAGAGTGCTGGGCCCGTACTTTTGTTCAGCCTTAGAACAGCAACTGTGAGTACAGGTTAATTTGTTTTTTAAATCAGCTACTTCATTCTCCATGGATAGAAATTTCTTATAAAAAAATTCGGCATTTTGTTGCAAGCATTTTAAAATTTCACGAAGGATTGTGGTATCGCAACTCAAATTCAAAACATTGCTTATTTCATCTTCGAAGATAATGGAGGGCAGCACATTCAGGGCATAGCAACTGTTCACATCCTATGATTGACGTTCCTTTTAGACGTAACTCCAATTATTTAATATGTCCTTTTGTGCTATCATATCTTATGATTTATGCGTGCTAAGTAAATCCAGTAAACTTTAGAGCCAATTAGCTCAGTTGAAAAGAATCCGTATGCTGAATTTCAACCACCCTGCTAGATATGAAAGGGGACAAGGTAGAATAGGAAATAGCTAATAATATATTTTAAACAGCTTGACCAAAAATGAGAGCAAATAAAAAATAACAAACCTTTATTAAAAATTGTCACAATTGTACAGAATTGACATTAAAACAGTAAAAATAATAAAAGTTTATCCACACACAAAACAGACAAACAATGGTGATGTAATTAACACAGACGTCTCTCTAAAATTGTATACCTAAAACAACATATCACTGTATTTTTCCTAATTCAACTTTACGTATTAATTTAACAGAATTATATAACAATGAATCAATAAGCCATGCCACTGTATATACACCACCTATAATAGCACACACATTAGTAGCAAAATGACCTAAAGATTTAACACCTTCTGAACGTTTAACCATCAATGGTGACAATTCATACTGGAAGAAAGCTCCGGGCATTCCAGATTCACCACTAAGAACCGATACTACTTTTTGATGCTTTGTTACAGAATACTGATTTGATAAAATAATGGAATCATCAAGTTGTTTGTGTATAGTTGGAACTATTTTTATATAGTACTGGAACATAGTTGCACCTAAAAGACAAGGGCCAGTTATTATTATACGTAATGCAATAAAAATGTTTAGGAATGATATTATCGTGCTTCCATACATGTACAAAAAAATTATTATTACCTGCATTGTTGGCAAACACAAGTGTACTTTGATAGAACCAGCTAAACAACTTAAGCACCCCTAAATTGAAAAAAGTCTTTTCTTTTTGCTAAAACAAGTTAACAGTGCAATATGGAACATTAAAAATTGAGCACTTGGATACAGTTAGATATTTCACAATGCACAGAATACATGTACAAAATTGCATTATATTAAAATAAAAGTTATAAATCAGTCACATGTGAAATCGCATATATAAAATTAATTAAGTACTTAAAATGCATGCCTCTATTTTGATTCATTTGGACACATATGGGATCTGTAGTGTAGGTTAGGGTTCTACATCAATTCGTGACTACAGTTATACCAATCAAAAATGCATGTTAACATTCGTAAAACTGTTATAATTTCCGTTTCCTACACGTTTTCCTGACTCTGGCCACCAATCCGTATAAGGAGAGAAAATTTGCATCTGGGATCTTATGTATTTTCATCTTTCAATTACTAGCCCGATTTGAAATGATCATTTAAGCTTTGCAAAAAGGTCTAAGTTATTATTTGACCTTATAAACTAATATAATATTGAAAATCAATTTGCCTAGAGCAACTACTAATATTTGTAATTAATAGCTGACACACACCTGGAAATTTGAGCATCCCTTCCTGTAAAAATCTGACATGTCAAAAACTTGACATTACCAGATATGATTAACAAAAGAAAAGAAATGTAATTGAAAGTTAGGATGATGCATGGTTGCATTATATTTATATACATTTTGGTTTCGCATGGAAGGTCCTGCCTGACTCGTTATCCCTGCTTGTGTGCAATTAATATTCCTCATTTGCATGTGTCGATCCTCATGTTCCCATCTATTTATTTCTCGATTGTTATTTCCCTCATGATTACTCCGTTGTATTTGTTGCCTTGTTATCTGACCCGTATTTCTACTTCGCCTGAAATCATTATTAAAAGTGTTGTGATTACCCCTATTAAAATTTCTCCCATGACCATAATTGTTTCGTTGATAATTAATTCTTCGAGTCTCAGTATTTCTTTGCGTCCTTATAAAATTTGTGCGTCGATCCCTAGCATTATTTTCCGTTCTATAATTTGTTTCCAACTCATCATATCTTTGTAAATATTCTATAAATATGTCCCTGCCTACTATGTTCTCTGTTGTGATATATCGTTTTACTTCCGCGTTAAAATGCCCTGCCAAATATTTTATCGTGTAAAGGAGGATCTAATTGTCTTGCTATGCGAAACTTTCCTATAACATATAATTTATATTGATTGTCTGTTGAGCCCTGTACTAACATTTTAATATTTTTCAAAAAGATTTTTGGATTTAATGTTCTGTCCCCGTAAAATTTTGTATATTGGTCAATTAAAAGATTCGGTTGAATTAGCCTAATGGGTTCCCTACTATTAACGTTTCCTAAATTAGTTTTCAAATTACCTATTTCCCAATTTATCATTCTGAATTCTGTTCCACAATTTTTTTCTACATTTCGTAGTTTAATATCTACATTCGTAAGTTTATCATTTGTTTCACTTTCATATTTTTCTAGTTTGGATTTCACCATTCCAACATGATCCCATACACAGTCTATTTCCTCCGTAATCCTCACAATTTTCTATTGCATTTGTACCCTCATTTCCGCAACTGTTTGGTTGGTATCCCTTAATCCATCGCTCAAAATTTTTATTTTCTTACCTAATTTTTCGCTGTTTTCATGCATTTTTGTCGTCATGGTTTTCATGTCCTCTTCGTTTTTGTCCATTTTACTATTCAGTACTATCAAAATCTCCATCATTTTTGTTTCTTGTGAGGTTCGCCGTTCCTTGCTAGAACTCCTTTCAAATGTTATACTTTCTTGGGATCCTATTTCTACCCCTTGATTTCTTAGTGCCACCCTAGTTTCCCGTATTCTTTTTTCATTTTTGAAATTTTCTATTTACAATAAATTTTAAATACTAAAATAAATCTGTCTAAATTTAACTAATGTACAAATTTCTCTGAATTTTTGATTTCGGTGATTTTTCGCTAATTAAAAACTCTTTAATTATAGCCCTAGTTTAATTTAATAATTTTATTGTTTTATGTTTAAGTCCCGTGGTCAAATTTATTTGATTTAATTCGAGTCTCTACGTTAATGTGCTATTTTTATTGTGGTAAAATATTCTCGCCCCTACGTTCGGGTCGCCATATAAATACTATGTATGTATCCCCCACCCCCATTGTTGCGTTATTTAAATATATATGACAACGCCGTACTCGGTGTAATAAACGTTCTACTAAACGCCAACCGCTCTGTGTTCTTCTCTATTTAATCTTTTAATTTTATTATGCCACAGCTAGCTCTTTTTAATTTACACAGTGTGCACAACGTTACGATGATCAATTTTCATTTACCCCTTTATGATTACCTGTTTGAATTGATAAAACGAAGTCAATCAACATTCATATAATGAAAGGAACTAATATTTACACTTCACAATTTTCGTAATTCTTTAAATACACCCTTAAGTTAATTAATCTTATATGGATTATCTATCCCAAAATTTATATACTTTTAATTTAATATAAAGTCACCAAAAACAACACCCTTTTACAAAAAAATCTGGAACGTTCAAGACCTTTTTATAATTATTACGTAAGTTTTAACGTACTCAATGTCTTTACAATTTAGTGAGAAAATTAATAAATTCAGTGTTAAAATTTAAGTTAGAAAAGATTCCTTAAAATTAGGTAAATCTGACCTGATTTGTTTCGTGTTGTGGATCAACACCCCCTCATTATCTTCAATCGAAACCAATACCCTGCTTTGTACTCCTTAACATACGTTGAACCTATATTTCAGTACTGTTACCCCTTGTTTCCAAAAATCACCTCGTGCTTCTTCTATATTTCTCTGTATATGCCTTAAATACCAATTGGAATTAGTGTGTTTCTTTCAATTATGAATTTCTTATATTCGTGAATTCAAATTAGAACCAGAATTAGAATTACAATTGTCCCAGAATTAGAATTAGAATTTCTTTCGATGCAGATTAGAATTGAATTGTTTTCGACGCAGATTAGAATTAGAATTGTTCCAGAATTGTTTTCGACGCGGATTAGAAGTCCTATATCATTATGAATATTTAATTTAAATTAATTAACCAATTTCTACTCACGTTTTCTATAAAAAAAAACGGCAAAAACTCTTCATATATTTTTAACACAATTGTTGCACAGCACTATTTCACTATAATATAAATTTTATTTATCTGACGCATAGATTTCTGATTAAAAGTGTTGTGGATTCGATGTGCTTCAAGTTGAAACTGAGCTGCCTTATCACCGGTGGTGTTATATAGCTTTTTCCCCACTACCTTTGGAGTGGCTTTCCAAGCAGTTTTACAGATTGTTGCAACCAACCACGTTTGTTTTTAATGTTCCCAGTATTTTCAAGCTGTTTTCTGATGAAACTCTTTTGGATTCTCATATCATGCTGTTATTTGCTATTGTTATCGTGGCCGGACTTTTAACTTATGTCTGTTGTTTTGTATAGATAAAGCTTTTGGAAAATTGTACAAAATAAATGATGTAACACAATCGCTGTTTTTGTTTATGTATTTGCTTAAACTGATATTTGAAAGTGCGTTTTCTTATCAAAGTGTTTATTGTTCTTTCTTTATTACAAGCGTAATTGCATGAGGGTTTATTAGGTTTTCTCTTATCTTCTGCGTATTTGTTTTATAAACTTGTTAAACACTTCTCAACGTAGTTTAATTACATGTATGATTATTTCTCTGCTGAATACACGTTCTATTGTTGAAAGATATGCTTACTGGCATTGATTAAAGTTAATTACGGTCTATATACAGGGTGTTAAATGCTTGCTATTTACATAATGTGAAAATTACTTATTTTCCTGCTAAATAAATGCAGTTTTCTGATTTCCATTGCTATTTACAGTTACTTCGCGGCCCTTACTACTCAATACACCTCTAAACAACCCCTTATCACAGCATTATATATGTACACAAAGCTCCGCCAACGTGAACAGTAAGACAATAAAAACCATTTAACTTTATCCCGTAGACCAGCCATAATCTAGCGAAATTGTAAAATTCCAGGTGAATTGGCGTTCAACAAAACTGTATTATACCAAAGGTTCGGATATTTTCCAGGAAGGTGAAAATGTTAACGTTGGTATACCTCTAAAAGCTTTGTATTTGTTTTTTATAGTAGTCACCCCTCGCCACTGCAAAATATCTGGTGAAGTATTACTGTATACCTTTCCGTGGTATAGTAAATCTCATTTAGGTAGTTAAAGTCAATTTCACACGTAACAAATATCATCCATATTATGTCTTTACATCAAGATCTTCATGTCGTTGATTTCCAAAATCAGGCAACTTTTGGCAGTGGGCACGCACGTAAACAAATACAACAGAACCGCGATTTTTTGTTATGAATTGTTCTCCGACGAGTCATTTTTTACAAACGCTGGAACAGTTAATCATTGAAAGTCCACACTGGCTTTGCCAAGTTGTACATCAGCGTCCTTGGGTTGTCAACTTGAATGTCAAACGTGCCAAGATATTTTGAAAAATGAACTACCAACACCACTTGATCACTTGAGCTTGAAAGCGCGACAGAACATGTGGTGCCAACATGATAGTTTTTAAGCATGCTATTCGGTGGTACCATGTAAAGTACATGACCGTAATTTCAATGATCGGTAGAGCCGGTCCAGTAAATTAGACAGCTAGACCACTAGATCTTACTTCGTTTAATTTTTTGTGGAAGTATACCAAAGACAAGGTTTACTAACAAGTACTAGCAACATGTAAAAATATGATTGAGTGCGTCAGACAGGCTTGTGCCGAAATTCAAGCAGACACACTTCTTCTACAGATGTTATCGGATGGAGTAACTATAATAAAGATGTTGATTGCGGTGAGGTGATATAAGAACAGAACCACCTAAATTTCTCTCAGAAGTTAACCATAGATGTTGTTTTATCCGTACTAACCATAAGTACTTGTGGAGACTTCTGGATCAACAACGGCTAACAGGGGGGGTTTCTATAATGTCAGACGCCACTAAACCTAAATATTTAACATAAGCAAGACAGCATCGCCAACTTATATTCAATTCAGATGAGTGGAACATCCGTGAATATTACCCCGAATGAAATAAAGGCATTTATTTTGATAGAATTTTATAACTGGATATTAAAAATGCCTTCGTATTTAGATTATTGAAGTAATGCTTTTCAATATCCTTTAATGTCACAAAAAATGAGTTTGAAATGACATCAGTAAATTAGGAGAAATATACATTTTGCTAATAATATGGAAGATAACAAAACCAACAGATTTTACAAAATTAGAGATTTTTCTGCAGTTATAAGAACAATTTTATGAAAGCAGAAGAAGAAAATAAAATGAATATCGACGAAATGATAGTGCCTTATAAAGGTGCCAGAGCTGGTACTCATAGGGGATACATGCCGATAAAACCTAAAAAGTGGGACATCAAGATGTTTATTAGAGCTGATGTTTCTGGGTTTGTGTATTATTTTTTATTTTACGCAGAACAAAGTACTTTTGATAGATATAAATTTCCTGATGTGTGAAAATCCTTTGGTGCAGCTATTAAATACGTATTAGCATTGTGCCAAACAATTTTTGACAAACCATGTATGATTGTATATTTTGGTAATTATTTTACATCTATAGATTTAATTGCTAACTTACATTTTACTTATGGGATTTGTCATTGGTGACATTACCATCAAATTGTCTTGCAGGATATCATTTTAGTTCTGATAAAAATTTATTACAAAAAGGAAGATAACATTATGAACAGCTGTCGGATAATAAGAAGACAGTAGTAGTTGTAAAGCGAGCAGATAGAAAATATGTTACTCTTGCAAGCTCATATGTTGCTGTGGAGCCTTTATCAAGCATCAAAATATATTCTAAAGAAGAGAAAAGAAAGGTGGATGTGCAGTGTCCAGAAATTATAAAACATTATAACCAACATATGGGAGTTGATCTTGCTGACACGATAGTTACTTTATATAGAACCGGATACAGAACACACAAATATTTTATATGTGTACTTTCTTAGTTACTAGATATTTGTGTCATCAATGCTTGAATTCTCTACAGACATATATAGTTTACATAATGAACCAAGCAAGTTTTTGTCATTGAAATAACTTCCTGCTAATGCAGCTAACGAGCTTTCCGTAAAAAAAAAACACTTACCAAAAATGTAAATAAAATCAGAAAACCAATTATCTAAAGACTATTAGATGAAGTTAAACTTAATCAATTTGGTCATTTCATAAAATTTGGCAAGAAAAGTAGATGTCACAATTGCAAGAATGAGATAACTATAATTATGTGGCATAAATGCAACATAAACCTTTGTTTTACAATTAATAGGAGTTGTTTTCTTAATTTTCACATTTCAAAATAATTGATTTTTTAATATTTTTGAAAATTATATAAATTTTGAAAATAATAAATGTTAATTATTTGGCTCTTTATTTTTTTCATGCATTATTTTTGCCACGTCAATTTGAATTAAGAAAAATTCTCCAGTTTCAGTTCATGGGATAATATGTCAATATAAATCTACAGTATATACTTAATCCGGCAAATCAAGGCTACGACGTCATATGTCAGCTGTCGACTACGTTGCCAAATGTTGAAATTGTGTTTTTCATTTAAATACACTACTAATTATTGTTATGGTGTATATGAACGCTTTTAGAGACTCCGGTCATGTACCAAACATGCCCTAGGTTATTATGTAGCAAAATCATACCAAGTAAATATGCATTTCACGGTTCAACAACGATTAGTTTGTGAAGAAATACATTATAAGAATGAGCTATCAATCATAGTTACATTAAAAAAAGTTTGTACAATATTAGGACGACGTGAAAGCACCTACAGAGTTAGCAGTTCTGAATTTAGCTAAAGCTATTAGAAAACTGGTTCTGTTTTTAGCAATACGGCAACACCAATATATCCTCACAGTGGTTTTCAAATTAAAAAAATTGCTGCAGTTAATGAAGGTATGTGAGATGATCAGATCAGGCTTGGCAAGAGTGCACTGTAATACCAATAGTAAAAATCAGAATGCTCTAAAATGTAATGTCTATGTACTATATTTAGAATTTGTCTGCTTGGATTACTATTTTTGACATCATAGTCTTGATTCGACGGATGAACTATACATACTTTAAATTTTTCCCAACAATTGATATAATACAAAACTTTTTATATTTGTTTCTGTACTCATATATCACATAAAAATAATATTAAAACGATTTTTGCATTAAGAATGAAGATAGGCCAAATAAAACATTAATATGCCATAATGGAAAAGCACTGTACTCATATGAACTCCTTAAAGTTCATAAACAGAATATACTGTGAAGACCTATTATTAGTAGCATACATCTCTAGCCTATACGATATCAAAATTCCCATCTAATATAATACTGAATATAGAGAGAAAAAGAAAGTTCAATGCATAAGATTCTTGACAATTTCATAAATTTATAACTAAACAAAAATTCCCAAAAGCCATATTCTAATATCTTTAGGCCTGATCTCCCAATTCACCAATGCTTCAATTCGCCATCAAAAAACAAATAAACAACGCTATTAATTTGCTAGATGTTAAAATAAAATACAATCTGCAAAAACCAAATGTAAAATTAAAATGACTTAAAATCAAGTTAGCTTTATACAAGCTAGCAAAACGAAATTTGATTCACCAGCCAAACAAGTTAACTTTGTTTTCAAGTTCACAAACTACAATGCTTCAAAAATAAGAAAGTAATTGTAATAAATTAGACCTGTAGTAAGGCTTTAATGAATAGAGAACTCAACATACACATTAGTTAAAACTACTTGACAAGACAAAATAACACAGCTAACTAAAGTATTTAATTAACACCTCATTCTATCCGCCTATCGAATATAGTCACTCAAGTACAAAGAAGGCCTTCTTCGACATATAACAGCTGCTTTTCTTGAAGCCAAGCCCACTCGATTCCTTGGTGATGCATTTTCAGCAAGAGATACCTCGGATGGCAGTCCATCGTTAGGCCCAAATTGTGAAGTTTCGACGTCAGAACTAGACTCATAATTTTTTACTCTAACAGGAGGCAGTGCGTCTTCTCGCTCTTAAGTAGAAGTATAAGTCCTATTTAGCTCCTCCCCCAGGGGAGCCAGGTGTCCAAGTGAAACCGTAGATTCCCGGCCATCTGTTAAACGCACTTGCGCATACTGTGGATTAGCATTCAGAAGTTCTATTTTTTCAACTAAAGCGTCATATTTACTATTCCTGTCAAACTTTCAAAGTACAACCGGATCCGGGAAGAAAGCCACGATGGTAAGGAGATTCCATTAGTTAAACGCCTCACGTGTATAAACATCCCTTCGTAAGGAGTAGCATTTGTAGCAGTACACAATAACGACCTGATTGTGTGAAGCACTTGGGGCATTACCTCCTCCCACTGACTAGCTTTTAAATTTCGTGATCGAAGGGCAAGATTAATGGTTTTCCAGATGATGCCGTTATAATGTTCACACTGTCCATTGCCAGGAGGATTGTATGGCATAGTTCTGCTAGTGGCTATTTCTATGGAATCAAGAAACGTTTTCAATTCTTGGGACATAAAAGATACACCTTGATCGCTATGAATATAGAAGGATGACCAAAAATGACAAAAAGTTTCTTAAGGCACCTAATAACATCCGAAGTCGCCGTGCTCGAACAGGGAAAGGCAAACGAAAACCTAGAAAATTCATCGGCAATAGTTAGCATATAAGGTTTCCTAGTACAAGTAGGAAGTGGTCCTTTGAAGTCTACATTAAGCCTTTCAAAAGGTGAAGTGGATTTAATCAAAGTGCCTTGATTTTTAAAAAATCTGGGTTTGACTTCAGAGCATATTTGACATGAAGCAGTCATCTGACGAACTTCATTCAAAGAGACTGCGAGATTCTTGAGCTTCAACCAATGGTACATGCGGGTAATACCTGGGTGACATACATCTATGTGTAATTGGCATATGTTAACTTTGCTACCCACAGCAGAACAAACTCTAGACATCGTATCAGCTGCTCTGTTTTTAGAGTCCGGGCGATAGAGAATTTCATATTTGAATGGAGATAATTCAAGCCATCTTAGTATTTTATCATTTTTAACTTTCCCATGAGAGTTATGATCAAACATAAAATAAACATTCTTTTGATCAGTAATAAGTTGAAATTTCCTGCCTACCAGCAAGTGTTTCCATTTCGAAAGAGCCTCTACTATGGCATAAGCTTCTTTTTCAATTGAAGAGTGACGTTTCTCGCTACCCGTAAGAGTCCTGGAGAAGAATGCAACCGGTCTACCGCACTATGATAAGGTAGCTGCAATGGCAAATTTGGAAGCGTCCGTTTCTACTGTTAGCAGGTCAGTTTCGTTTACACGAGTGATAGCAGCAGAAGTAATTTCTTCTTTTAGTTCTTTAAAAGCTCTTGAAACTTCTTCAGATATAGGAAATTCATTACTGTGAGCTAAAGGATGAATCCTCTCTGAAAAACGTGGATCCACTGAGAATAGTGAGCGAGCAAGCCAAGTGTTCTACGTAAAGATAAGATATTGTGTGGTTCGGGAAGATCCATAAGTGGCCTAAGACGATGAGGATCGGGTTTGATAGTTCCATCTCGAATAACGTACCCTAGCAATTGTATCTCTTCCTGGGAGAATCTTGACTTTGATTTATTTATTGTAAGGTTATATTTTAGTGCCACATCTAAAAATGTTTGTAGGTTATCATCATGCTCTTCCTGAGTTCAGCCGCATATGGTTATATCGTTCAAATATGCAAATGTCCCCTTAAGTTTCTCCTGAAGTATTAAACTATCAAAGGGTATTCTGTTAAATTGATATAAGTGGCCACATGCCTCAAAAGCTGTATATGGCTTATTCAATTCTTTGATTGGAATCCGATGGTAGGCATCACAAAGATTAATGATACTAAACACTTTATATAGGGCAACTTGTTGAACTATTTTATCTATCCTAGGTAGTGGAAAAGCATCTAGAAGAGTAGTTTTATTTACAGTCTGTGAATAGTCAACCACCATATGCTTTTTGTGATTATCCATTGATGTAACTAGCACCTGTGCTCTCCATGGAGACAGACTCTCTTCAATTACGTCCTCTTTTAAGAGTTTGCAGATTCAATAAACCTTTCATCTTTTTGCGAGTAACTTCTAGATTTAGTTGCTATTAGACAACACTTAGGATCCATATTTTCAAAAAGGCGAGGTTCTGGCACTTTCATTGCAGTTAAATGGGGGATTCGAATAGGAGGTTTCTTTCCACCAAACTGTAGCTCTAAAGAAGAATGTTGCTTTAGGATATCATGGCCAAGAATAACATCGGAGCAAAGCTGATCTAAAATCAGCAGTTTAATGTTCTCAAACAAATGTTCCTGGCTTTCTAAATCGATTACACAAAAGCCTTGAACTTGGGAAACCAAGGAAGATGAAGCCATAGAGACCTTTCCAGAGAATGGAACAGTAGGTAGGTTCCTTCCTTTAACAATGGCTGAGTTTTTTATACTTTCAGAACTACCAGTGTCCACCAAGGCATCTGTAAATTTACCATTTACTTTAATCGTAATAGACGATTTTGTTAGGCTTGGGTGCATAGCAGCCATAACATAAGACCCACCTACTGCTGATGAAATAGCCCCCACAGTCACTAGTTTAGCGTTTGAAGATTTACAAACATTAGCCCAATGGCCCATTTTATTACATAATTTACAGACAGAGTTTTTAGCGGGGCATATACTTCTATAGTGTCTAGTACGGCCACAAAAGAAGCATCTCTTGGATTCAAAGCGTTGCGGTACTGCCCATACTTGTGAATTTTTGTTTTCAGACTGGTGAAACATTGTTAACAGTAGGTATAGGCAATGTTTTATAGAGATTTGATTGTATTTGAGCGGTTTCCAGGGATCTTGCTTTCTCTAGTGCTTGTTGAAGAGATAAAGTATTGCTTTCTAGAAGTCTTTGCCTAATGTCACCTAAACATAATCCTCTTATGAAAGCATCTCTAATATATTCGTCTTGATATTGTTCAGCGGTAACCGATTTAAATAGACAATTTCTTCCGAGAGATTTTAATATTTGCAAGTACTGATCGATGCTTTCACCAGATCGTTGTTCGTGCGTCGCGAGGACATGTCTACTGTATATCTGATTTACTTCTTTAACATATATTTTAGTTAAATTTTCTATAGCTAGTTCATAAGACGAACAATCAGAGATGTACTCATATACAGCTGGAGATACGTAGTTTACGAGTATACTTAGTTTTAAAAGATCTGCCTTGGGACCTTCTGCTGGAAAAGTCATGGAATCAATAAGTTTTGAAATGTTTGAAACCAGTGTTTTCATTCTTGGGTGGCAGTCTGTAAGTTAGGATCTATGCCAAATTTCTCAGTACGTAAATTGATCCATTTTACAAGTAACAATAGTTCTGTTCATTAAATTGTAATGAATTAGACCTGTAGCAAGACTTTAATGAACAGAGAACTCAACATATACGTTAGTTAAAACTACTTGACATTAACTGACAGTATGCAAGACAAAACAACACAACTTAATAAAGTATTTAATTAAAACTTCAGTAATAAAAAATAATAATGGATGAATCATATATTTAACATCAAAGCAAAATAAAAAAGTTCATTGAAAATTTCAGGTTCTGTAAAAATTAAATCTTAAACAAGGTTACAGAACACACCATAGGGTTATTCTGTGGAACACATCTGCTTTGACAACTAGTTTTGACACAAGTAAACAAAATGGTGGTTGGATAACCACATTAATCAAACTTGTTTTAATTTGTCAATCTGAATAACACCAAAAATTTAAATAGTATTTACTTTCTTCCTAAATTTATAATAAAATTGACCTATAATGTAATATTAATATATTAAAGTTTGGTTATGTAAATTTTGTTTTTAGATTCAAAATGCCTGCAGTACCAGGAGGTATTTATTCTCAACAAGGCCCTTCTTGCTTTGATAGAATGAAACTTGGTTTTATGTTGGGTTGTTGTGTAGGAATGGCAAGTGGTGCATTATTTGGTGGATTTTCAGCACTTAGGTAAGAGTACCGTCTCAAAACAGTAATTAATCTATGTATTTAGGGGTGGACTGCGAGGGCGTGAATTAATAAATACAGTTGGTAAAGTCATGCTACAAGGTGGCGGATCATTTGGCACATTCCTAGCGATAGGATCTGGACTGCGTTGTTAACATTTTCTTCATTTGTATATTTCTAAGTTAAGAATAAATATTATAGTTCAATCGTGTAATTTTTATAATATAGTTTGATACTTCAAATTCAAACAATGAAGTGGCTACAGCAAATTGTGGTTTCTGGCTTAGGCAATGAGCATCTAGTTTTTGTAATGTAGCTTTACATATCAAGAATATAGTGTTTCACAGTAAATTGTAACGTAAATAATGGCGAGACAATTGTAAAGGAGTGTGTCGAAGGTATAGAATACAGCAAATTTTGTACATATACATATGAGTCAGGTTTCAGTAAGTATAAAATGGAAAATCTTGTTACATATGTTCAGATAAACTATAAGCTTAATTCTATGACATCACATTTAAGGCATTTGCTGCGTCAAAGTTTATTGCTGTTGTAATATATAAAGGAACTACCAATTCAGCATAAGTAAATAAAAAGGTTTTTTATTTAAAGTTTAAAACTTGTTAATCAACCACAAACCTCTCCTTTGTTTTTAGGTACACTGATAATTATATCATACTAAAAACATTCCACAAATCACATCATTATAGATTAATATAATTGACAGTAGTCATCTTAGACACATATTCCAACAATTGCAGCAACGTAATAGTATATTATTCAACATACGGTAATGTAGGCAATAACTCACGCAGATGAAGTTTGCGGCACGAGCCGAAGGCGAGTGCCGTAATTCATCAAGTGAGTTATTGCCATTACCGTATGTTGAATACTATACTTTTTCTACGACTATAAGCACAGTAACAAGTTTTAATAAACACATGTAATCAAAATTATTTTAAAAAAATTATAGTACCAATTTGTTTGACATTACGTAAATGTCAATGAGCATGGCTACTTTGATATTTTTGGTAGGTAATTAAATAGAAATATAAGCTGGAAGCGTGAGTTATTATAACTCACGGTGTTTAATTATGAACACTATTACTTGTTCAAAAGTATATGAATAATGGTATTATAACTAAATAGGAGTAGATAAAGCATTTTAATAGAATTACCACCAGTCACGGAATGAATTGTTAACATGCTGATCAATTTAATGCCATTTTTATGTTCGTTATTAGATTTAATTATAAAATGTGTTAAGGTAAAATAGTTTTCATCAGACGGATATGAAACATTTTCTTTTGTCATTCCAACACGGGCTTTGAAAAATTTTAAGCTAATTTTTTAGATATTATGTAATGCATCCAACTGCCAAAGACTGCAATGATTGTTCAGTGCAAAGTGATTTTTGTTAGCAGATAAATAGATCCATGTGATTGCACGTGCTTGCTGCGGGCTCTCGTATTTATTCCTTTTGTTGTTATTTGCTGAGATAGATGAGACAACCCATTAAAATTTAATTATTATTGGCCAACAGAGGAAGAATCTTAATATTTTGAAGGAAGTTTGAAAGAAAAAACAATATGCTTATTACAAATTGGTTGGTGTCAAGTTACAATTGTTACCACTGGTCGAAAAGAAATCTATTCCTGTCTATAGATATTGGCTTTAAAAAATCGTATACAAAACAATTGAGATTTATGTTCAACTTAATTGGTTCCACACATTTTGCATGACAGCATAGTTCATGTATTTCTTGGTCTATAACAAAAATAGCATGCCAATAATAACGTTTCATTATCAGGTAAAGTTGACTCATCCTGTTGTATTGAGAAATGGGTTGTTTACATAAGAAGTTTTCAATACCACAATTCATTTCATCAATGTCTTTAAATTGTGTTGTTGCTCAAAGGAATTTTTTTGATTATATCATATGCAATCCTGTATAGAACAGTTTTTAAAACATTTTCAATGGCTGGCAAAATTAATTATTAACCGATAGTATGGAGTTTTCTACATTTTGCTATAAGTAGCGAGTCGGAGCATGGAATGTGAGAACCATGAAGCAAGTAGGAAAGCTAGAGAATCTGAAAATTGAAATGGATAGGTTAGTATTAGACTTAGTAGAGATTAGCAAAGTTCGGTGCCCAGAGGTGGGGAATTATAGGAGCGGAGAAATCTAAACCAGTAAATACAGTAATAATACAAATATACATGCCTACCTCTACCTACGGTAAGGAGGAGGTAGGAACGATCTACAAGTAGGCTCATCTCAACTTACAGCGAGGAGATTTGTAAAAAGATATAAAAATTTAATCATTATGGGAGATTTTAATGTAGTTGGTAAATGAGAGCAGAGGAGTGACAGTCACAAACACATTATTGCAACATCATGCTAGAAGACGATACCGTTGGAAGATGCAGCGAAATATCAAATAGATTACATTCTTGTTAGACAACGATTTAAGAATCAAGTAAGACTGTAGAAGCTACCCAGAAGCAGATATAAACACTGACCACAACATAGTAATTATGAAAGTCATGCTTAAATTTAAAAATTTGAAAAAAAAGCAATGGAAAAGGCACTTGGACTTTGAGAAACTAAAAGACAAAGATATCCACAAAAGATTTGAGAAACAGTCAAATGCAGTTCTGAAAGACATCATGAAAATCTCTTGTGCTAAGAAAGTAGAAACAGAATGGAATAACACTAAATCCAGGTTAAATATGGCAACCAGAGGTATTCTGGTGTAAACAAAAAGAAAGAAGCCTTGAATAACAAAGGGTATTCTGAATTTAATAGAAGAAAGACGAAAATACAAAACAGACAGACGAAGCATGAAAACAGAGATATAAAGCCACTAGGAATTTATTGACAAATGCGGGAAGCTAAAGAACAATGGATTAATGAAAATTATAAAAAGGTAGAAACTAAGATGGATATAGGAAAAACAGACGAACCTTACAAACTAATTAGAATGAATTTTATGGATATAATACCACTTAATAAAAATATAAAAGGCGCAGGAGGAAACACCATTATAGAAAATGCAGAGAAAGTGGTTAGGTGGCAAGAATATATAGGGAATTTATATACAGAACAGTAACTAGAAGCACTAGAACAGGAATCAAACATTGAAAAGGACGATTTGGGATATCCTATACATACAGATCAGTTTGAATTAGTTTTAAAGTCTGATAAGTAATAAGGCACCGGGTATAGATAAGATGCATGCAGAAACTCTAAAAGCCACTGGACAAGCAGTAACAGCATGTTTTCCAACTTATAAGTTATATGTACAACAAAACAGATGAGATACCCAAAGATTTTAAACGTAACCACATAGTCACTATACCAAAAAAAGAAAGATGCGGATGGATGTGAAAACTTTTGAACAATAAGTTTGATTACACACGTGTCAAATATATTAACTAGAATTGTACAAAGATGGATCGAAAAACGGCTGAATAAATACTAGGAGAAAATCAATTTTGGTTTAGGCAAAACAGGGAGCACAGGAGGTCATTTTAGGTTTAAGGGTGTTTAGGAAGACAATAGAAAAAGGAAGAAAATGTTCAAAATATTCAAAAAGATTGAAAAGAGTTCGAGGGATAGACGATTAGTACATAGCTTATACAAAGATCAAACAGCGGTAATAGAATTAGAGCAGGAACGTAGAGAAATAAATATTAGGAAAGGGGTGAGACCGGGATGTGCCCTATCCCCGTTAATTTTTAACTTGTATATCGAAGAAGCAATGAATACTGGCAAATGCAGAAAGACATTATGGCATAACAGTATTAGCATCTAGCAAGGAAGAGTTAGAAGGAGCTCTTAATGAAGAAGAAACAGTACTAACAGAGGGATACAGTATGAAAATTAACAAAAATAAAACTAAGTATTAGTATATAACGGAAGAGTAAATAAGTCAAAAACCAACATACAAAAAGGAAACGAAAACTTACACGAAGTTAAAGATTTCTGCTACCTAGGATGTCAAATAACACACAAATATAAAACAACGATTTAACTAGAAAAAGCAATTACTATGTACAAAGACAACAAACACAGAAACAAACAAAAGATTGCTGAAAACATGTGTGGAGCACAGCACTGTACGACTGTGAAACCGGGAGAAGCGGACAGGAGCAAGTAGAAGCCTTTGAAATGTGGTGTTACAGACATACGATGAAGATATCATGAACAGACAAAGTAAAGAACAAAGAGGTTTTTGAAATGATAGAGGAAGAAAGAAATATGTGGAAAACAGTAAAAAAATTGGAGAGATAGGATGATAGGACACATACTAAGGCATGATGGAATAGTGCGTAATATATTAAAAACAGAGAAAGAAAAAAGAGAAGTAAAGGTAGACTTAGATGAGACTATTGCACACAGATAGTGATAAATATAGTGATCTACAGGCAACAGCAGTTGATCTGTGGCAAAGAACAGTTGGGCCTACATAAAAAGAACCAATTTGGCCTCCAGCTAAGAGCGATACATGCAAGATACCTCCTACTTTTCGAACAGAAAACGTGCATTGCTCTTGAAGTACTGGGACGAGTAATGTAGAAAATATTTCAACGCACAAGCTGCAGAATTAAATTAAAAATTGGTTCAAATAATATGAGTTCGAACTGCAATCGTCGCGTTATCAAAGTGCGATTAGCAAACTGGAAAACACGCTATCAAATAATAGTAGGATCCATTATTTCGACAAGTCTTTAGATGGGAAACACAAGAGAAAGCAATTATACGTTATTGAAATGTTTAACAAATTAATGGATACCTAAAACAAGGTATTGACTATTTAATTTATCGAATAAATTTTCGTTTTAAAAGCAAAATGGATTTGAGTTAAAATATGTTAAAGCGGGCTTATTCTAAACAGGTGCATTATATAGGGTATTGTTGGAGAATTTAAGAATAGAAATGGAATTTATTCGAGCGGGTAATGACTTAACCAGGGAGGAAAAGGGTATTTAATTTATGTTGAAAAATAAACGTAACAAACTCTAAGAAAAATTCTACACTAACCTTAAATCGATCAGAGAGATCTTCAGAACCATCCTTGAAAAATATAATGGGAATAATACTTCGCCTTCAACAAGCAATGAAATCTGTCACTCAAATTTGATCAAATTTTGACTGAAAACCAACAATTACTGCATATCAAAGTAACTAATGATAAACTGCAGTTAGATTTGGATCAAGCTACCGCTAAAATTAATACTTTTAAACGGTGTTGCAGGCTGAATAATGTCATAATCTACGGAGTTTCGACTAGATCTAATGAAAACTTGTATGATATCGTGACAGTCGTTGCTGCAGCAATAAATTGTATATTGCTAGAAAAGGATATTGACATCGTGCACATAATATCGTCTTTTAATAACTCAAAAAATATAATGCTCAAACTACTTTATTGCAAAAAGAAGAATTTATAGGAACGAAATTATAAGTGTACCAAGAAATCAAAATACATCATTGTAAATACTCTATTGGAGAAAATATTTGTAAGTGAGCATATAACACCCAAAAACAATCTTCTGCTCAAGAGGATACGTGATTATGCCAAAAAAGCATCTTTTAGTTTTGTCTGAACTAATAACAACATTATATTTTTAAGGAAAGATGAAAAGTCCAAAATTATAGTAACCAAATTGTTTATTGAAACGCTTAGTCTCTTGCTTAGTGAACTTGCTTGGTTAAACGCCCACTCGAACGTTTAGTAAGTGGCTGATTTACTTAGTTAGTTTACTTAGTTGATTGGTTGGCTGGATGGTTAGTTGGTTGGTGCCTTAAGTCAATAAATATTAAAGATCATGTTTATTTTTAATTAAAATTTGGACTTACGTTTCAACGTCAACGGCGAATTTTTATTGTATATTTGCACTTGCACTAGTACTTTAAATTTTTAATAACAGACTTTCACTTAAATTTTATTATTTAATTTCATAATTAAACTTTGCGTGATGTATTGGTTCAGACCAATACAGATCGTGCCTCAGTTGTGGAAAGCTCGTGCACTATATAAAGGCACGCCAACCCACCTGCTATTATTAAGTTAACCGCGCTTATCTTTGTTATTCCGTCATATTGACGGCGTTGTGCTTAGTTTATCATCCATCCATTGGGTTTTACACGAAGTTACTTATTCTATAGTTGATTGAAATGCTCATCCTGATCACGTAGACAAAATTTTATATTGTAGAGTTCATTGACTATGATACTTTGTAACGTTCATATTGTTTTTCGGTATTTTGTAGAGAAATTATTCAAATTTTCCTTTTAATTCCGCACGTATACAAACTTGTTGTTTCCTATTTTATTTACCTAATCTACTGGGTTTTGTGTCAATTTTATATTGAAGATCACGTAGGTGAATTTTATAATGATGTAAATTAGGTGCGTTTATTTACTTCCAGCGTTATGAGGCACGTTTGTTTTAAAAGGTCTGTTTATTGGGAGCATGCATGATTAATTCCTTACACTAATGTGTCAGTTTTGAATAAGATTCGTTTCATGTTTGTCTTACTTTAGATGCTCCTGATCTGTATTTATTTAAAATTTATGAATGTATTGCTATTTCAAAAATGAATTTTATTGCATACAAAGTTATTTATCTTACTAAATGTGATTTAATTATTAAATAATGAGCCTCCTTTCATTGACTAAAGTTAGTTGTGAATTTTATACAGTGTACTTTTTATGATTCAAATGTTTAGTTTCCTTGACATTGATGTTGTTTACATGAAGTATACTACCCTTGTGACCCTATATACCTCTAAATAACCCTATTATCATAGCATTATATATATATATATATTGCTTTGATAAGATGGTAATTTAAGGGTAGATTAAGTCATAGAGGTCGTAGGATAGATATAAATAATTTTAACTTTAAGAAAACCAAATAATTCCATCAATTATAGGAGTAAATCGACTATTTTACAAAAAATCAATTGCGAGCACACTGTATATAAAGTATATTTAATTTAATGCATAAGAAAGAAGCTCATTTTGCAATAATCAGATACCATTTAGTTAAAATAGGAATGTATACGTCTCATAATACGCTTTAAGTTAAAGAATAGAACAAAGATAAGGTTTCAAATACATCAAGTTCCATCAAAATAAACACGTACTTGGTAAAGATAAACAATCGGTAATACTAGCTATTAAAATATTTCGTTAAAAATCTCAAACGCATAAATAAGTAAACGCATTCTAATACGTCATTATTAGAAAATGAAATACGTGACAAAATGCATTTGTTTCATTGGAATTTGACATATTTTGTAACAAACAATAAACACCATACAGTTAATTATATGATAAGTTTTGGACTTTTAAACGACAAATATAAAATACGTGACAGAATGAAAGGAATATTTGGAAATTCTAAGATGCTACAATATATTGAATGTCAACGTGCAAGATTGAATGAAAGTACAACAATTGAAACCAGGGAATTTGAGAAATACCAAGGTTCTACAGAGATAGGCGGAAATTATCAATAAACACGCGACGCGCACCAATTAAAGCATTGATAGGAAGGGCTTACAAATACAATAGGGAATGAATAAACGTTTAGATCATCTTTAACAAGGCACGAACAACGTCAATATGAAGTAGAAATTTTCATGAGAGTATCAATTAGTGAAAAGTTTATAATTTAGTATAAATGAAAATTTGAGTGCCAAATTTGTGCGACAAATAATAGCCGATCTACACATAGACGTAAGTAAACTATTAGTTAAATTTTCTTCTAATATTGAACAATTCAGGGCTCTAAACCGACATCTAAATTCAAAGCAATATCTAAATACATATCTAAATCAATATCTAAATATATTTCTAAATTTACCTCTAAAAGGAAAATATAAAGATACGTCTGAAAATACGACTTAATAAACAAACGTAAGGATACTCAAGATACTCAAAGTTAATTCAGGAATCCGAGGGAAAACTACAGACAATCATTAATCCATAATTCTAGCCAATAAGCAAAACAAGTGTAGCAGGGGATGCTAACCACCAATACTCTGAGGCAATTCCAGTGACAAGCAAGAAAAATGCAGGTTAAAAATCTTAAAATTTTATTAACTACAGACTGTTTCTTTTTTAATATTTTTGCTATATATCAAGTATCTGTAATGGTCAACAAAAAGGTCATTTAAAAATTTGAAAAACAAAGAAAGCATTTTAGAACGTTCGAAAGGTACTTTAGAGTATTTACAAAGATATTTTTGCTGGCTTTCAGGAAAAATAAATTTGGTGAATGTGAATAATTTATTCAGGGGCTAATTTTTGAATTGACCTAAAACTGTACATATTATGAATAATTATACTGTGTAATTTTTGATTGCTTCATTTAAATTATTTCAACAGATAGAACGAAAGGGGAGTATCACAGCAATATTAATAACGCCCAATTGTGGGGATTTCATAGCAATATTAAAGGCACACCAACATAGGGGCTATTTCATAGAAATTTTAATTGCACACCAACATGGGGCAAGAAAGGATAATTTCATAGCAAATTATAATGACACCAACGTAGGGACTTGTAAGGGGCTAGTTCATATCAATAATAATGGTGATCCAATCATAGGGGCGAGAACGCCACAAAAGAAATTTAAAAATTTAAAAATCGTAGGGGCGAGAACACCACAAAGGAAATTTAAAAATTAAAAATCGTAGGGGCGAGAACACCACAAAAGAAATTTAAAAATTTAAAAATCATAGGAGCGAGAACAACACAAAAGAAAATTTAAAAATCGTAGGGGCGAGAACACCAAAAAGAAATTCGAAAAAATTATAGGGGTGAGAATAACATAGAAATTTAAAAACCAGAAAATTGTAGGAAATCTAGTAATCGAAAAAGCACAAGGGTTAGGAAAGTTAAAATTTGCATTAAATAGGAAGGAATTTAAAATATTAAAAATTAAAAAAAAAATAGAATTCAAATAAAAATGGATAAACGAATAAGGAAAACTAGAGAAGCATTAAAGAATGAAGGGGTAGAAATAGGGTCTCAAGAAAGCGTAATTTTACATGATACACCGACGAAAATACAAGAGCGAGAATTAGCACAAAGTCAAAGTGAAGAACAGCAGATATCACATCAGAAATGATGTCAATTTTATTAGCGTTAACTAAAAAAATGGACAAAAGCGAAGAGGCCATTAAGATGCAGATTAATGAAAATGGAGAAAGGCTATGTGCCGAAATAAAAAAATTGAGCGACGGATTAAAAGAAACAAATCAAACAATCACGGAAATGCAGATACAAGTTCAAAATTAATTTATTAGAACCATGGACGATATAGATAAAGTTAGGGACAAAGTTTGGATAAATTAGATCAGGAAACGTGTGAAAAAGAAACTAATGATAGAATTACAGATTTAGTTATAAAGATGCAGGAAATTGTGAGATAGGATTTAATGATGTAAATAGAGAATTAGGCAATTTAAAATCAGATTTCAAAAATTTTGGTAAAAATAAGGGGCAATACATTAGGATAAATGGACCGGAGATATAAGTGGAGCAATATTTGAAATTTTACAGAGACAACAAGATGAATCCAAAAATATTTTTAAATAATATAAGAAAATTAATACAAGGATCAACGGATGAAAGGTACAATTTAAACTTCGTTAGGTCAATGTTGAAAGGAGGCGCGGAAATTTGGTTTGACTTGATAGAAAATGAGATAGGAACATTTCAGAAATTTGAAGTTAGATTTTTAAGACACTTTTGTGGGGACAACCAGCAGTACAAAGCGAGATATAATTTAATTATGGGAAAATATAATCAGAACTTAGGAATGACGCAAGAGTTGTACGCCATACAAAAATTTAGTGTAGCAAAGCAATTAGATCCTCCATTGGAAGAAAGACAAATTATAAAGTACTTAGCAGGACATTTTGGAGAAGAGGTAAGACATTATGTTACGATTCAAAATATAGTGAATAGGGAGATCTTCCTGGAATATTTACAATGTTGTGATGAGTTGGGACAAAGTCGTGTGGTGGAAAGTAGAATGCAAAGGCAACAAGAAAACCTGGTTAGAATGCAAAGGAGCGTTCAAAATAATAGACCAAATTATCAAAGAAATAATGGAAATTATAGGGGAAATTTTAATACAATTTTAGTAACTACAATAATAATTTTAGACAAAATTGGAATACAGGAAACACGCCAAGGAGAGAAACGGAGTAAACCAACCACGACAGGAACATAAGTCAATATGCACGCCAACAACAATATAGGGAACAAACGGCACAACCAAGCAGAACAAACCGAAGCAGAAATTACGAGTCAAACAAGACCATCTACGTTGAATGAGGACAAACAAAGTAAGCCCTTAAGAATTAATGGATAGGAACACCAGCGCGAATATATAAAATGTGAAATGGAAAACGATTCAAATAAAAGCTTATTACCGATAATTAAATTAAAAGTGGAAAATAATAGAAATAAAATACTCATTGATATGGGAGCAGAAGCATCGTTAGTGTATGAAGACTTTGTTAAACGTGAAAGGTTAATTGAGAGGATGATGCCTGTTAGGAAGTTTAATTGAATAGCATCGAATAGCAAGAGATTTGCAAGTGTGAATAAGATGGTAATTCTGGAATGTGAAGTGGGAAAGATGAAGTTTGAAAACGAATTTATAGTAGTACCGGGGTTAAGGATAGATGTGATTGATTGATAAGTTGGGATTAAAGATAAATGCTGAAGGAAAAGAAGTTGATGTAAAGGAGAATATATTAAATGGGATGATGAGGAAAGTGCTAAAGTCGAAGGGAACTGTTTGAATATTAATCAACTTGAGGGTGAAGTAGATGCAAGGGGGGATATAAATGAGGAAATAAAATGTCCAGAAGAAATGAAAGATAGGGTGAAGGCATTATTGATGAAGCATTCCGAATTAATAGGATCAGAATCTAGAATAGCAACAGGATATATGCATAAATTAGAAAGTATGCAGGTTTTTATATAAAAGGGCAGATTTATCAATTTAAAGTGGTTCCTTTTGGTTTGTTTTTAAGTAAGGATGCAATAGTAAAGGCTATGCAGAAGATATGGGGACCGTATGGAGAATTTGGTATTCATTAGGGGAGTGATATTTTGAATTTTAACGAAGATAAAGAGCCACATTTCAAAAGGATTTCGTTAGAGTTAAGTTTAGTAGGGAGAAAAGTAAATAGGAAAAAGTGTGAATTCAATAATTTTGTAGAAATAGTTAATATGGGAAAGAAGAACGACAAAATAATCTTAGATAAGAAATGGACAGGGAATAAGAAGCAAGTGTACAAACTGTAATATAAACTAGTGTAAATAGGGGAGTTAAATAGGGACATAATTATACATAAGGATAGGTATAGATAAGGAATTAGAATAGGGACATATTTATAAGTTTAGACAGGAGTAGATAGGATTTAGGATAGGGATTTAGATATAGGACTCATTAGATTTTGTAGATAATATTGGGGGAACAATTAGAAACAAAGGAGACATGTAAATAGTAGACAATAAAATAAAAATCTAATAATTTATAATCAATGGGGAGATTAACTTCATGTTGGGCGCCAAAAATGGCATTGATTAAAAATTTTATATTTTAATTTGGGGGAATAATGCTATGATAAGAGGGTAGTTTAAGGGTAGATTAAGTCACAGGGGTCGTAGGATAGATATAAATAATTTTAACTTTAAGAAAACCACAACTTTACATTTAGAAATATTTAAGCTAAGTTTGTTATGACTGCATCATTCCTTCACAAGATTTAAGTTATTTTGCAGCTTATTGCAATCGGTTTACTTTTTCTCAGATAGAAATATTTTAACATCATCTGCAAAAATTAATACTTCACAGGTTTAAGGTGATACTAGGTCATTTATAAATAGTAAGAAAAGAAAGGGTCCAAAATTAGACCTTTGCTGCACTCCTGACTTAGACATATAAATGGAGTTGAAAAGAAACCACAACATTCAACAATCTGAGTCCAATTAGATAAATATGATTTAAACCACTTTAGCAATGAGTACGGAAAGTTGTAGTTGTTTAATTTATTAAGTAGTAATTCATGATTAATGCGTTCAAATCACTTAGATATATCCATATATACCACATCAACTTGGCATAAACTGGACAAAAGTGTTTAAGTTTGTGACTCTGGAAAGTTTTTTAACAAACCCGTGCTTCTTTAGAGAAATTGTACTTTTAATGCTGTTGTTAGTGTAAACAATTTACTCAAAGATTTTCGAAAAGTTAGATAATATAGTTATAGGCCTATAGTTGCATATATCACTGACATCATTGGATTTGTATACCGGGTAGACATGGGAAGTCTTCCACTTGCTTTGGAAATGTTTCCATTTGCAATGATAAATTAAAAATTGTCAAAAGTGGTAGTATAAACACAATCTCACAATCCTTAATTAAAAAGCATGTCATCTGGTCAAGCCCTGAAGTCGGCTTATTTTTGAGTTTTCTGATTGCACGTCTAATGGCACTTTCAGATACAGACTGAATTCCCACATCAAAATTACAGTACGGAATAGGTATGTTACCAATATCTGTAGATAAACTGTTAGGTTCTAGAAAAACAAAGAAATGTTCTGCAAATATAGTATTAAATTTTATATTTATTTATTTTTTTTAAGTAGGAAATCCTAATATTTACAGTCTTGCAGATTGCTGTAAAATACGTCATCTTTGTGCATTCTCCCAGGTATTCTAGAAATACATTTTTTAGATATAACGAAAGACCAAAAATATTTACTGTCTTTATTAATAGAAATTTTAATTTTAACTACGTAACCAGAATAGGCTGCCTTAATCTGATTTTTAATTAAAGAACGTATTCGTTTGAATTCTGATAAATAACATTGACAGTTTCTTTTCTTGTAGATTCGAAAAACTTCTCTATCGACTTAATATTTTGTATGATATCTCTATCAAACCAAGGTAGCTATTTCATATTATTAGTGTTATTTTTATAGTGGGAAACGTATTGTTCAAAGACAGTATATTTTAAAGTATGTTGCATTAGAAGCAGACACGGACTTTAACTCTGTATGATTTTTTATTAGGGTCTGCAAATAAGTATAAACCGCCTGGATTGTTTAATGATGACGATTTATTAAAGCGTAAGAATTGGCACAAATCCCAACAGCTTACTAATATGTTTTGGAGCCGATGGGTTATGGAATATTTAACTATCATTAGGAAGCGTACAAAATGGATTCAGAACTCCAAAAGATAAAAGAAAGTGACGTCGTTATAGCGGTGGATGAGAGCCCATCCACAAGTTCGTCAAGCAAGAATGAAAACTAATGACAGTGAATACGTAAAACCTGTCGTAAAATTGAGTTCTGGATGCCCAATGTTTAAGTTAAGGGCAAGCTGTCATCGATCCTGATGCAGTGTACAAAATTTATATACAGAAAAATAGATAGTTGGTAAAAAAGCGAGTAAAAAGTCGTTTTTAATTTACATTCACCCCACAAGAAATCACGTTTATAAATTTAGAGAGAAAACCAAAGGGATTCGTTAAAATTTAATGTATTTTATTATAGTTAACTAATTGTATGTTCTTTTCGGTTATTTAAAGCCCGTTTAAATAAAAACACTGCGATACAAAATCTTGGATCTTATTATGGCTTTTATCCTATTTTAAACATAACAAAAATTATTTTGAGTACACCTATTGCTTGCAGATAATACTATTGTAAACCTACTATCGTAAATTATCATTATACACTAATATTTTGCAACTAAAATCAATTGCATTGGCTTTACATAAAGTGAGCAACATAAAACCGAACCCAAATAAAGATAAATTAAATAAAAAATATATGCATAATATAAATGATGCATTTATTTACAGAATTTAAACAACTATGCAACTTATTTTCTTACCTGAACATACTGAAAGCTGTCTCATGCAAAGCACTATTGTCATTTGCCTTGTTTTATTGTTTATAATTTGCATTCAGTTCCTCAATAATGTGAGGATTAGATTCATAAACTCTCATCAAACACAATTTTCAAATCGTGAAGTGAATTCTCGATATGTTCTAAGGATTTTCAATCATCCAAAACCTTGTTTTGTAAATTAACATGTCTAGATAAGTGAAACCATGTGATGTAAGTACCGCAGCAGGTTGGTCTGTCCATCACAAATGTTTTCGAGAAGTCTGCTATAATAATAAAGTTGTAATGAAATATGGTTTCAACTTTAAATCATGAATAATTTTGCAGCAAGAAGTGTGTTTTATATGTTATGTTAAGTGATGTTCCTTTGAAATGTTTATAATCACAATTCATTTTAGTAATTTCGGTATTGGTAAAGCCTACCAATAGGGTTAGTTTATTTCTTTTAAGAAATATAACGTTTAGTTACATGCATTTTTGATGTAAGGTAGAATTATTTTTGTATCTTATATTGTTCATGCTCAAAAGTTGTCAAAATGATTATGACGATTTTAAAAAGTTAGGAATGATATGATCATCATCAAAATTTCATTCTAAATTATTAGTTTTATGATTTATTTGTTTTGATTACTAATGTATTATGCTTGTGCCGATGATTTCACTGTCTGAGCGCAGACAGGTCACATGCAAATTGTGCTGAATCAAATAAATAAAAAGACCCAGTTTCCGAGCTTAGTTAACCTATCCACAAGTTAATTGTACATATTTATTAGATGCCGAAAACGACACAAACATAACTTCAATTTGCAGTCTTAATTCATCTATCTGAAGTTTGCTGAAGATGTCTCAAATTATTTAATGAAGAAAAGATTCATTTATTAAAGCGCTTTTTACTTACCATCCAAACAATCAACATGCAACTTGAGTAGGTTAACTACCTTTGAAAATAGGTTATCGAACAGACTGAAAGTAGTAAATTATGTTGGGATAACACCCTACCAAGTTGGTTATTTTAATTTTAGGGACACATTGGTTCGCACATCGACAACTTTATGTTGGAGATAAGCATATTGGGAGTTTCGAAGCCAAAGTAGATAGATGAAGTCCGCATTAGGTACAGTCTACAATCACTCATCAAATATTTACGAAAACCTTTGAAACTATATCCAAGAAAGTTTGTAAATAAATGAACGTTTTTCATTCATTACGTGATAAAATGTACCTATATCAAGTCTGTCTGACTATGTTAAGAATTAGTTAATTAACTTTATGATATATTTGATTTTTAATATTTGCTTAAGAATGTCTATAATGTAATTGTAATGAACACATGTGTGTAACACAGTCGAAAAAACCGTGTATAGTGTAAAGACATGATTATAGTGGTTTTTTTTTCAATTAATGTGAAGGCATAGTTACAGTTTCGTTGTAATAAATTATTTTGCAATTACCTAGAGGCGCGATTGAAAATTCAAGTCATTTAACATTTGATTTTAGAAACATTCCTTTCAGTTAGCAGTTTTAAATAGGTCTATTAGTGTTCTTATGGTTAAGGTTTGACTTATATTTAAGCAATAGTGTACTTAACAACTTTTCATGTAAATTTTAAGAATAAATCACTCTCCTAATCTCAGGTTTTGGAACTCTTCTGTTATTCTTTTAGGGCTTTTCCCTAGAAATCTTGTGACATTAGGTAGTATCTCTCTTCAAGTACTTACACCACCGGTCCCACTGAGTTAGTTGGCAACCATTTTTGTTAGTACAATCAGATTTTCGGTAATTAAAACAAGATTTTTAGCAGAATACTTCACCAAGTTCTTCCGTGAATTACTTGCTACATTTTCTGGGGCCAAAACTATACGTAACAGTTTGTTGATCTAAGTTACAATTGACCCTGTTGCATGTTACCTTTAAACCAAATCGTGTATGCTACTCTTCATTGGAATATTCACATTTGAAAATGTGTCTATGAGTATTTAATGTTTTTATTCAAAATATCTAGAATGAACATAAGCGACAACCACAGCTATCCATTACTGGATTGAGTATGACATTTTACACAAACAGAACTGCATTGAATGATATTATACTGTACCGACACTTAACCACTTCACACATGACGGTACCAATCCATAGTATTACATAAACAACTAGTCATGCTAGTAGTTGCGCAAGAGGCTTTCATGTGAGCTTTGCTAGTGATTATATCATGAATTCAGTTTTATGTTACTCACCGTGTATTTGTCTTATTGTTAGCATTTGTTATTGGAAACATAACTCATATCTTACCTTCATTTGCAACTGCTACAGTATCTTTTAAAGGATTGTGGGATTCACTGTCAATACTAGTTCCAAATGTTACATGTTGGATCTTATGTGTTGTATTAAATGATGTGGATGCAAAAGGTTGTACGTCATGCACATGTACATGATTCATGCTAAAACTATGTCCTGGAGCTATATGAAAGCTTCCACTAACACGATTAACAACTAATGAGCCATATATTTGGCAACCCTGCTTGAACACACTGCTTAATTTTTCATTAAATTTTTCGTCTTTACATTGTTCTATATTATGTGGATTATCTGGGAATGCCCATCGTCTTTCCCTGTAAGCTTCTCTAACATCTTCACAAGTATTACAACATCTAAAAAAAACTAATTAACTAAAATTCTAATGTTCACAAATCAATGCTATCTTAGAACAGTAACTTTTAGGCAGATCAGGATTCCAATCTAGGTGCCTACAGATTCAGAATAAACATTTTTAGATATCCAGACAGCTTGATTTCAAAATTTACCCAAGATCTGAATTTTGAAACCAGATTCAAATTTCTGTTATTTGGTTTATAACTGTAGAACAGGAAGTAGTTATACAAACCTAGAGCACTATTAGTTTTTGCTCATACAAATAAACTAATACTATATAAAACCCCCGAAACAATAAGCAAAAATAAATACGTCAGTCATGTTGTGATTGGTGAATCAAACAGATTACTTCAAATAATTGAAGCGAAATTTGAACTTGTAAATAAATGATTCAATATGTTGACTGTCAATCAGTCATACGATTTTAAAATGTAAATGTGCATACTATGTATATAGAATAGTTTTAGAACTATAATTTAATACTGAAAACAAATTAATACCAACTTATGGATAATACGAGTATATATTTTGAAGATTATAGACCTCACCAACAAATATATAGCTTGCTTTCGGTTCTGCTGAATGCAAGGACAACTTATTTGTAGGCTTCATTCATTTTTGTTTGTTTCTTTATTTACTTGTAGCCAGATGGACGTTTAGTGAAACTGATAGAAGCAATGTATTTTGACATTTGATGTAACGTCATCATATTAACAAATTCTTATTAGGAAATAGGAAAGACCTTTCAAAGGTCGTGCTACCGATGTATGATGAGGATATCATGGACAGACAAGGTTGTACTAGAAATGGAAAGGGAAAAAATAAATATGCAAAAAACAGTAAAAAATAGGAGAGAGAATGATACAACATGTTCTAATAAATGAGGGAATAGTGCGAAATACATTAGACGCAGAGAAAAGAAAAAAAGAGAAATCGGGGTAGACCTAGATTAGACTATTACACACACCTAGTGAAAGATGCATGCTGTTGCAATTTCAGGGAAATGTGTACGTTAACTCGGAATAGGAAACAATGGAGGTACGCAGCCAACCAGTTCCAGGACTTTAAACTTGATGATGATGGCAAGGAAGTATATTGAGTATTTAGAATTATCCGTTTCAAAATTAGAAGAAACTGATTTTATGTCAAAATTTCTGTTCTATGTAAAGAAGTTTCATTTTTGGGGCATTATACTGGAATGTATTTAAATAAATCGGTCTCAGATGAAGATGTTGGAGAGTTTTCTACATCACATACTATGTGAACTGTGGGGATTCTTGAAGTTTGTTAGTTACGATTAACATTTTTTGAAGAAACTGTGTATATGCCATTGATTAAATAGGAAAAGAATTTATAAGCATGAAAACAGTTCGAAGAAAATACACATATTGCAATAAAAAGCACTGCCTTTGCATTTACTGTCGCAAACCATCTAACCTTAGCAGAAATTATGTACATTAGGGCAGATAGTCCCTGTTGGTTTAAGGTTACTGAGTTGTATACAAGGGGTCAAGTTATGGTGCAACACCACTTTGGCAGATCTTGGTATTAAGCTAGCAGTTGTACCGGATAATAATTTGTTAGTATTTCATCATCATCACTAGGTCTTCAGTTCTGGAAGTGGTTAGACGCATACCTCCATTATTTCCTATTCTGAGCCAACCTGCAGGTTTCCCTGGAATTCCCACAGCCTACACCTTCCACTATCTGTATGCAAGTCTGATTTTGGACTACCTCACCTCTCTTTTTCTCCTTGCTATGGTTATAATATATTCCTCTCTCGTGCCTTAAAATGTGTCATCTTCCTATCTCTCCAATTTTTTTTACTGTTTTCCACAGATATCTTAATTTCCCTATTATTCCTTTCCTTGCCTGTCCATGATATCTTCATCAAATTTATGTAGCACCACATTACAATTGCTTCTATCTTTTTCCTGTCTGCTTCACTACTATCTATGTTTCACAGCTATACAGTGCAGTGTTCCACATATATGCTTTTAACAATTTTTTCCTTGTTTCTATGTTTGTTGTCTTCAAACATAGCAGCTGCTTTTTCTGGTTAACTACAGCACGGTCTTGTGCTAATGTTTTTTTAATACCTTGTGCACTCTTCCCCTGCTATTGCTTTCTCAAAATATACAGTTTCGCCGATTCGCACTGGTATGCGAAGGGGATTAAGGATTGAACCAATTTAGGTTTCAGTAGTGATGTAAAATTCCATTACAACGCTAGGCTCTACACAAAGGGCATAATGGTGACTTGGTCATCCACATTACAGCCTAGAAATATTGCAATACAATTTTCACACGTTTTGACCCTCAAAGAAGCATTATGAACTGGAGATTTGAGACCTTTCATTTGACTTTCTAATGCTCCGCCCAGATAATAAATTGACCATGAACCGAGTTCTTTTACTTGGAAATTTCAAATTTTGGTGAACACTTGCTGTTGCTTTAATGTGTGTAACAACACCCACAAACAAGGCCCACATTTTACCTCTCATCCAAACGAAGGCATATTTTTGTGAAAAATGCTCGCCTAACATTTTTCAAGCAGTCTGTGGTGAGAATATAACCCGAGACCTTGGGATCAGTAGTCATTCGTAAACCGATCTGATCCACTGAACCGCCTGGAGATTCGAGACCAATGACTGTAGAAACATTCGTGTACAACCGATTAGATATTTACAAAACAGAATGAAACCAAAACATGAATAAAAATGCAATGCAAAAGAAGGAGACTAAAAAAATAATTTGTATAAAAGTAGATGTTTTCTATAAAATAAATTTTGTTTAAATAAAGGGCTCACTTATATTTATTTCATCCTCACAAACGATTAAATGTAATAAATTCACAACCATTGCGTTGATTATTTATCAAAATTTCATAAAATTACTATGAATTCAAGGTTTTATGCTGTTCATATACCTACACAGCAGATCAATAAATGATCATCAACAGGCATAATTGCTAGCATAGGTGAGATATTCCATTTAGACTTAATTAGTGTGCTTTGTCAAAATTCCTACATGCCAAAAGTATGCCAGTATAACTCTTATGCACGTATTGAGAACCATACCCACATAATTTTAGAGATAGCAATTAGAATTACTCTACAAGATGCGAAAGTTATTTACCAAATTTTAAATGTTCAAGTGTCAATAGCATTGATTTGTTACATGTTAATATTTTACTTATTAGGATCCAAAGCGGCTCCATAACAACTTCCACATTGCGTTTTATTTGGTGCTGCTGTTGTGGTCTAAACAAAATCAAACGTTAAAAGTACAACATTTCTGTGCTAAACTTGAATCACCTCTTTTTCTTTCAATTTTATTGATATATCTTCTTTTTTTGGTTCTTCTATTTCATTTCCTTCTAAATCTAATCGCCGCTTGTAAATACTATGGTCAATTTGCAGATGCTGTTCGCCTGATGCATCCATTGCATCTAGCGATAAATCTAAAAATCTACTATAATTATTATGTTAAACTAAATAAATATAATTTACAAGAATGTTATTGAATGATTTAATGTGAAAAGTATTTGAAAAAAAAGCTACAACTAACCAATGTGCCCAGTTTCTGCAAGTTATATACCACTACTTTTACTCTGAGTAGGTACATTAAACCCATGAGATGAGTATCCACAGATAAGCACCATAACATAAGGCCGAAGCCACGATCAAAATATGCACTATTTAAGCTGTAGTGCTAAATATGAAAATTAAATAGATGAGGAAAAAATTAATCTTAAATGGATGAACTTATTATTGCAGCATCCTGTATAATTTTGGTTTCATGTATAATAATGTTCAAAAGCAAGACACTGCAGTACAATCGGTGGCTTTATGCAAATCATAAACTTAAAACCACAAAAATAATCGTTTTATCTCTGTTAAATACATATTGAAACTTGACTTAGGGTCATAAATTATTTTAAAAGACAATAATGTAACAAAACATTTATAACTGTAAACTTTTATATGAAAGCATGTCATTTTTTAGAAAGCTTTAGAATTATTAAGTAAATAACAGTGTAAATTTATTAATATGCATCTCAAATATAGGGAGCTTTTTTTACAAATTTCAGTTAATTAAATTAAATGCAACATTACATAGTTTTAATATACATTGTATCGTAAGCAATTAGGATGATGCCATTATAAAACCACAAATGAAAACAGATTTCAATATGACAAAATACTGCATATACAGTTTCCATAGATAAATACATTGTAATATATTATTGGATGACAACCTGTGTATTAAGCATGTAACAATCAGTTTTGAGGGTTTTATTGTCACTGATTTTTATATATTTCTATCGGTGTTTGTTCTATTAAACTAGGCTTACGTAATGTACACAAAAGATAGTTTGGTTGCTTACCATACTCATGTTTATATTTACGTGTATATATCAATACAAAATTACTTACATATCATTTATCAGACTCGTCTATAATTATTCTAATATTATTCAATTTATGAATAATCATCCAACGGTAGTTTGTTGGGATTTAAATAGAAGAAGCTATAACGTGTCGAGATAAATTGTTATTTTGGTATTCAGCTTTTGTTGCTAGAATTTATGCACCCACCTGTCTGTGTGCATATGGGCAGCGTGTAAGTACAAACTTGTGATTAATGCCCGAGATTAATTTTCACGTTCTTAGGTACGCTTATATTTTCATTTTAAGGTTAACTTTAATTTCATCATTATTGTATTACTGTTTGGCGATGCTTGGTTGGAAGTCGTATGTTGAGAGTATAAAGATTGAAGCCATATGTTGGTACATTGTACTTGAAGTATTGAACTTATTGTTGTTTGCGTTGGGAGTATTAACGCAGATCAAGAGAAGAGTAGAAGTTAGCTTTGAAGTGTATGGAGTGTTACCGATCCTTTATCCTATAGCTTATTTAAAGCACAAATTAATGATGTTGCTTCAAAGACCAAAGTTGGATAGAAATATTGTTTATTCTTCCAGAGTAGAAGTATTTGGGTTACGATTATAAGATTCCTTAAACAATGCGTTACAATGAATATTTACTCACATTTCTTATTTTAGTTGATGTAAACCTTCTGCATGCATTTGGCCAATTGTTTATTACTTATTTTTACGTTTAGTTTACTTAAACTTGGAGCAGTAGTTAGAACGTGTTTCCAATAGACATTTTGGTACACCTCAGACTTATCAATAGTTTAATGTAGTGAACTAATATAGTGAATTAAGAGTTCACAATGCTCTCAACTTTGGACGGATAACCGTAAGTATTTATAGCTAGTATGGGATTGAGGTAAGGGCATTGAGTTGCCCTTGAAATATCTGTTCCTGTATTATCTCCCTGCCATACTGCGAAGCAGCCCCTTCAAGTATATTTAGTAATCATATCTTGAAATTTGTTCCCACTTCGATAACCTAATAAATTTAGTAAAACACAATCCCCGTTATAAAGAAAGTTTACTATAGTTAACTTGCTCCATAAATTACTACATAATCCCCGTAGTAAGCACAGATTAAATTTGATACATTGTATTAACCAAATGATGGGCATAATTAATATGATTTATAATGGAAGAAATAAGTTAGTTGTAACCGACGGGAAAGAAATAAAATCAATTTTTGCGAATGTCACATGGTTGCAATACAAAGAAACCCCAGACACACTTTAATGTTAATGCAATGTAAAAACTCAAATGCTGAAAATAGATAGTCATGAATATCAGATTACAGAGAATTTAATCATTTCAAACAATGCAAGGTGTTACAGTATATTTATTTTATATAGCTAAAAAGAAAGAAACACTGAACATTAATCAAACTAAATCACATGATACCACAAGTAGGTAAGTTTCAGGTATGCATTCCATAAATTCAATAGAAAGACTGCATAATGGAAAAAACGCCCTGCAACATAAGAAAAAGGTGGGAGATTAAATGACAATAATTACATCAGACGGAAAAACGAAATAATTATTTGCAAGCCTGTAATAAGAAAACATCAAAAGTGTAGTCATACAAGGACGTAATACGGCGGAAGCAACTGCTTGTTTGGGAGTTGATTTAAGGTTAAGATAAAAGAATGTTGAACAAAACCAGCTTCACGTATGCAATGTGGCCTTTTCTGCATATTTAAAAAATTGGAATAAAACCGTATTTAATTATGAGATTTTATATTTAGATTTAATAATTATGTACACGTGGGTTGAAAATGTCAATGTGTGTATTTAGGGACTTAAAAGTGAAATCATCATCATCAGGTCTTCAGTCCTCGAACTGGTTAGATGCATACCCTCATTGATTCCTATTCCGAGCTAACCTACTCATTTCCTTGAAATTTACACAGTCTGCATCTTTCACTATCTGTGTGCATTAGTCTGATCTCGGCCTACCTCTACCGCTTTTTTTCCTATCTCTGCCTGTAATATATCCCGCACTATTCCCCAAAAATGCTTTAGAACATATCCTGCCCTTCTATTTCTCCTATTTTCTTGTTTTCCACATATACTTTCAACAATTTTCTCCTTGTTTCTGTTTGTTGTCTTTGAACATAGCCGCTGCTCTTTCTTGTTAGATGCAGTTCGGTTCCCCTTCTATTGATTTACAAATATATACCCTATTTCCCCGATATTCAGTGGTATGTGAAGTTGGTTAAGCAGCTTGCGGCTATCAAGATCCCCCAACACTTAGACATTTGCCGAAATAATAGATTACCAACATATGCTTTCGAACAAGGTTTCACGTCTCGAAACTGGTTGGACGCGTACCTCCACTTATTTCTATTCTGAGGTAGCGTACGCAGTCCCTGAAATTTCCACAGTCTAGATGCAGCTCGGTTCCCCTTATGTTGTTTTCTAATTATATGTCCTATTTAGCCGAGATTCAATATTATGTGAAGAGGGTTAAGCAGCATGTGGCTGCCAAGATTCCCAACACTTAGACATTTGCCGAATTAATAGTTTTCCAGTAAATGCTTTCGCACAATTAACTAACATTAGTTGAGAATATTGCAAAACCAATACCTATAGTTGCTTATAATAATTATCAGGTTTAAGTACAATTATTTTTTTCGTCATTAGGTTTTCCTTCTTGGAACTGGTTGGACGCGCACCTCCATTGATTTTTATTCCGAGCTAGTCTACACATTTCCCTGAAATTCCCATAGCCTACGTCTTTAACTATCTGTGTACGACAGTCCAACCTAGGTCAATCTCTGCCTCTCCTTTTTCCTATCTCTGCTTCTAATTCATTCCGCACTATTCCCTCGTGCCTTTGTATTTGGCCTATCATCCTATTTCTCCTTTTATTTTTACTGTTTTCTACATATTTCTTTCTTTCCCTACAATTTCTAGCACCTCTTTGTTCTTAACTTTGTCTGTCCATGGTATCTTCATCATACATCTGTAGCACTACATTTCAAAGGCTTCTATTTTTTTCCTGTCCACTTCTCTTACTCTCAAAGTTTCACAGCCATACAGTGGTGTGCTCCACAAATATGTTTTAAGCAATGTCTTCCTTGTTTCTATGTTTGTTGTCTTTGAACACAGTAGTTTCATTTTCTTGTCAAATGTAGCACGACCTTGTGCTAATCTTTGCTTTATATCTTTTGCGCTCTTCCCATCTCGCATTATTTGGCCTCCTAAGTAGCAGAAATCCTTAACCTCTTGTAAGTTCTTGATACCTATTTGTATTCTTGTTTATGATTTATTTTCCCCTCCTTTGCATACTAGTACTTTAGTTTTATTTTTGTTTCCATTTCATTAAGATCAGCCAATCTAAGCATATCAATCTTTTGTCTCTGCATAATAATTCCAAATGTCTTCCTGCATTTAACAGTATTCATTGCCTCTTCAATGTACAAGTTAATAATTAATAGGGATAGGGTACATCCCTGTCTCACACCTTTCCCAATACTTACTTCTCTACGTTCCTGCTCTAATTCTATTACCGCTGTTTGCTCTTTGTATAAGTTATGTATTATCCGTCTGTCCATAAAACTCATTCCAATCTTTATGAGCATTTCAACATTTTTTTTTATTTTACTTTGTCGAATGCTTTTTCCAGATCTACAAACCTTATATACACGCTTTCTCCTTTTGCTATTGTTTTCTCCATTATCACCCTCAGAGCTAAAATAGCCTCCGGTGTTCCCCTGTTTTGTATAAACCCAAATTGACCTTCTCCTAGTATTTCTTCAACTCGTTTTGCCATTCGTCTTTATACAATTCTACTTAGTATTTTTGACACGTGTGCTGTCAAACTTATTGTTCGAAAATTTTCACATCTATCCGTGCCTCTCTTTTTTTGGTATAGTGACTATGATGTTACGTTTGAAATCTTTGTGTATCTCGCCTGTCTCATATATATAGCTAACAAGCTGAAAAAGACGTTCTGTTAATGCTTGTCCAGTGGCTTTTAGAGTTTCTGCTTAAATCTTATCTGTACCTGGCGCCTTACAATTTTTCAGACCCTTTAATGCTAATTCACACTCATCTCGAAGTATAGGATATCCCACGTCATCATTTCAATGTCTGATTCCTGTTCTAATGCTGTTAGTTCCTCTCTTGCATATAAATTCTCTATATATTCTTTCCATCTAACCACTTTTTCTACATTTTCTATAATGACGTTTCCTTCCGCATCCCTTTTTTTTTGCTATATGGTTTTATATCCCTAAAATTCATTCTAATTAGTTTGTATGCTTCGTCTGTCTTTCCTATTTCTATCTTAGTTTTTACCTCTTTGCACTTTTCATCAATCCATTGTTCTTTTGCTTTCCTGCATTTGCGAATAATTTCATTTTATGGCTTTGTATCTCTGTTTTCAAGCTTCGTCTGGTCTGTTCTTGTATTTTCATTTCTTCGGGATATCCTTTATTATCCACGGCTTCTCATTTTCTTTTTGTGTATACCCCAGAATATCTCTACACCCCATGTCTAAACTGAATTTAATGTTATGCCATTCTGGTTATACTTAGTATCAGAATTGTTCCTGATAGCTTTCAGCAATTCATTTTACTTTTTTCAAAACTTAGGGGATATCTTTATCTTTTAGTTTCTCAAAGAATAATTTCCCATTTTATGGTTTACTGTTTCGTGTGATCTACTTTTGTATTTTCGTCTTTCTTCTATTAAATTCAAGATATCCTTTGCTATCCATAGTTTCTTATTTTCTTTTTGTGTATACCCCAGAATATCTCTGGCCGCTATGTCTACGCTGGATTTAATATTATTCCATTTTGTTTCTACTTCCTTAGTATCAGAAATTTTCCCGATATCTTTCAGCAACAACTTTTTTTCAAATTTTTCGTGGATACTTTATCTCTTAGTTTCACGAAGTCAAAGTGCCTTTTTCTGTTCCTTTTTTTTCAAATTTTTAAACTTAAGAGCGGCCTTCATAATTACGATGTTGTGGTCAGTGTCTATATCTGCTTCTGATTAGCTTCTACAGTCTTTTACTTGATTCCCAAACCATTGTCTAACAAGAATGTAATCTATTTGATATCTTTCTATATCTCCTGGCATCTTCCACATGTATTGTCTTCTAGCATGATGTTGAAATAATGTGTTTGTGATGGTAAAATTGTTTTTGTTGCAAAACTCTACCAACCTATTTCCCCCTGTAGTTTCTCGTGCCTAAACTAAATAAGCCTACTACCGCTCCTTCCCTACCCTCCTACCACGGCATTAAAATCCCTAATTATTAAATTTTCTTGTCCTTTAACATAACTTAGTATGTATTCGATATCTTTGTAGATCGCTTCTACCTCTTCCTCTGTGTGGCTAGAGGTGGGCATGTATACTTGTATCATTATTGTATTTACCGGTTTAGATTCTAATCTAACCATGAGTACTCTTTTGCTCTTTTGGAAGTAGTTTTCTACAGAGTGCCCTATTTTTTTTCACATAACTATCCCCAACCTAGAATTTCCTTCCTCTGATCCTGTATGAATTACCCTAAAGTCTCCACTACAAAAATCCCCCGCCACTGGCCACCGAACTTCGCTGATCCCTTTTATGTCTAGTGCTGGTCTATTCATTTCAATTTTTAAGTTCTCTGGCTTACCTACTTGCTTTATACTTCTGACATTCCAAGCTCTCAGTTGTGCAATGTTCCCGAACTCTTTTTCCCGGAGATCCAAATGGTGGACTATTTTACCTCCGGAATCTTTTACCCCAGAAGATGCCATCATCTTAAATACAATTTATATACGCTGTGTACTTGGGAAGGCGGCTCCGTGGCATAGTGGTATGTGTGTGACTACTACGCCCTAGGTCCCGGGTTCGAATCCCGACACGGTCCGCTTGAAAAATGTTAGGCGAGCATTTTTCGCAAAAATACACCCTCGTTCGGATGAGAGGTCAAATGGCGGTCCCGTGTGTAAGTGTTGTCACGCACGTTAAAGATCCCTACCTTGCTTGGAACAGCAAGGATTCGGCAAAATTCAAAATTTTCCAGGTAAAAAAAAAACTCGCTTCCTGGCCAATGTAGTACCTTCGGGTGGAACATTGGAAAATCACATGTAATGTGTACTTGGGAGGTAATGTGGTGGTTTGCCATTGCCTTCCACATCGCAGCAGTGTGTTCTAGAATGCCGTATCGACTCCTATGGTTTCTGCCAAACGAAGTAACGAAAGGGCTGCTGTCCTCTTTCGGGGACCTGTCTTAGTATGTTCCTCACCAAAGACCCTACTACTTTGGTTGAACCTGTAGTTTCGCTCTTTAGGTCACTGAAACGTGGTAACATTCCACCCGTTCTAGTAATCTAGAACTTCTTCAATGTACATGTCTATTCAGAATGGTTTAAGTAAAAATAATTATTTTATTGGACTAATTAGCGACAAAACTAGTGTATAGTGATTTCAAAGTACTTTGAAATGGACAATAAACAGATTACGTAAAAGCTTGTATCTAACTGTTTGCTATGTTTGTTATTAACGACAATTCCAGAAATTGGAATTTATAAATATCATGTAATTTAATATGAGAAAAGGAAAAATTTGGAATGATAGTATTATGGATGGATTAGATTTAAGGTCCTTTTAAGATTTTTTTTTAGCAACACCTGGTCAAAGTGAGGTTAATGAATTTCGATTTTTGGTTTAAGGAAAGTATATTTGTATTTATATTGAAATTATTTAATGTTAATAGAGCTTAAGTTTGGGGTGAATTATATTTTAACTAATTTTTAGATAAACTGTCACCTTTGTAAAGGATGATATCCAGCTACCCTAGTGATGAAATTCTATTTGGAAGAGGCAATTTATTTTTCAATTTATTTAAGTTGACCACTTAATTATGACAAAGAGCAAAAGCCTTTCAAGGTAAGTGATTATTGTAAAATGGTTTATGTATTTCAGCCATTTTATTTATTATTTTTATTCCATTATTATTTTTAGTTCAAATTTTTTTCTATTTCCTTTTGTAATTTTTCCATAAGAATCACTGCCGCACCACTGCAGATAGCCGATGCACCTTTATACTGTTACAGAATCCCCACCATTTCAAGGCAAATTGAAATTTAATAACGTAATGCTCATTTTACCTGTAACACACTATTAGCATTTATGTATCCAATGGTTTAATAGATATTATCATTGGTTATTAGACATTCTATCAAATGCGCTTGAATATTGGTATTAAGAATCAGTAATGATGTTCCAATTATAACACTTTAGGCATTGTATATAACCTATTTCGGAAATCTATTAACCCATTCAGATTATCCTATGCAGCATGTATTGTGAAGACACTAAATCATTTGAATATTACTATTACCATACAGTTTAGACGTTTGGAACTCATTCAATTTTACTCTAGCAGTGAAAAGAGGTTTTACCACATCTATCTTGAAAAACACTAAAACATCCTTGGTTTTTGGTATTATAGAAATTGAAAAACTTTTGCAGTTGATAATTAACAGAAACGATAGACTTTAACTATTACAGTTAAAATTTTTATTTTTAATCACTATAAATAAACCTCTGTTTTGGATGATCGCTTTTAATTATGTTCTGTGTTTATGAGAAAATGGGAACAGCAATTAATCTCCCATGTGGAACAAAGGAGATGCAATATTATCCAATAATTTTTTTGGCCATGTCGATTCGACCATAGAATTGTCTGCCTCGTAACAAGAACACATTTAGAATAAAACATTGTGGTTAATTTTCATGTAAGCAGCATACACAACGACTGCTGAGACTGCATCCTTGACGTTCTTTCTGCACTTTGGGCATCAAAACTCACCTACTACATCAACGACCCTGGATCAAAACCGAATTAAATATTTGCCTTGGGCTAATTTTACAGGATTGGCATTGGGTTTGGGGTATTCACGGACTGACATCTTTCCGACAGAAACATTCTCATCAAAATATACGATATATAATAGGAGAAAACGAATAATAGATAAATTGATATAGAGAATTTACTTTTACATTGATAAGGTAGTAAAATAGTTATATATTTAAAAAATCAAAATTTAATTTATACAAATTTTATATTTCAATAGCAATCAGATTATTGTAGCGAATAACACATGTTTTTGAAAATACACCATGTAACAAATAAAAGTTGACCACATACATTTTTCTAGGTCAACTTAAAAGTTACCTTCTGTTCAAAAATATGGTATATATTTAAGTTTTTGTCCAAAAATATGATATACATTTAGAAGCACTGATTGTGAAGCACTAGAACGTGTGGATGTACAAATTCCTTTGGAAGATATGTTTCGAGCACAAAGCGCGAGAACGTGTGAGAGCAAACTAATTTTTCTAGAAGGTAGCCTTTGAACACAAAGCGCAAGAAAGTGTAGGCAAACAATTTTCTCAGAGCTTAGTTAAGGACGAAAAGAGCAGCCGGGCAATGAAAGGAGAAGGAGTAAATTGAGGTTGGCGGCTAGTGGAACTGAAAACCACTTCTATGAATCGTTCATCGACAATTTAATGGTATTTTTTTATTGGCTAAATTGGCAAAGTAATCTTTTTGTTTTCTTCCATATTTCTTTTTCTTTTTTAAAGAAACACTGTCACAAATTTTATTCTCTCTGTACCGAATTTGTGCTGTGTGTCAAATTCTAGTTTCAGACAAATGACATGAAATGTAGCTACAATTTTATTAATGGCACCTTGTTCTAATTTTTTATTTTTCTTCATCTGTAATAACTGTTCTAAGACACAATGATGTTCTTCATTAACTGATTGCTTCAATTTGACATTTCTCTGTTGCAAATTCACATTATTTTGATGAAAATTTTCCATCTTGAAAAAGGAGAATATTTTATTTTTATTAAAAATACAAATTTTTGATCTTCAAAATTTGACCACTAAGAAGTAATAGCTATAAAATACCAAATTCCAAAATGTTAGATACCTACGTATTTTTTTAAATGTATACATATATTCGGACATAGGGACTATTATTTGTTGAAAATTAGCACATTTAAAAAAAATTTTCCACTAAATTGTAAATATCTCTAAAACCACTCGGCTTATGAACGATAATGTATTAACAAAATGTCCTCACTCTCTATGAGCTTACACAAGAATTCACTTAAAATTAAATCCAAGTATAATTATTCAATATTGATTTTAATTAATTATTTCATAATCATAGTGTTATCAGATATCTACTAATCTATATGCAATTTCTGTTATCACAGATTAAATAAGGGTGTGCCATGGAGAAATACTAAATTTTTATAATAATTTTAAGTTCGGGTAAATCATTAATCGTAATGAATTATTTTAAAAAATCAAAACAGTACAAAAAGTATAACAAAAAACAAGGAATATTTTTTTCACTTTTAACAAATAATTAGTAAAAAACTTCAAAAATTTAAAATTAGTTTGGACAAAGAATCTGTAACTGCAGTAAAAGAAATGATGAGGGATAGCTGCATTATATATATATATATATATATATATATATATATATATATATACAGGGTGCCCTATTTCTTACATGTTGTATGGGTAACTCTGTTATTTGTGACATTAGAGAAAAGGTTAAATGGGGAAACTAGTGCAGTTTTTAATGCCGAGTTTAGCCATGAAGAGATAATTAACATACAGGGTGTAGCAAAAGCGTTATACCAAAATAACGAAATTTTGATCTTTTTTGCTTTGCTTCGTGGCTCATTTATTGTAATAGATACAGTAAAACGTTGTAGATGTTTTTTACATTATTTTAAAAGGAGAATAAGATAAACTTATTTGTTTTTACATGGCCTTGTTCATGTTCGAGTAAATAAGTGAGGTTATGTTTTTTAAAATGGAAACCATAATTGGCGGTAGTTCTGATAAACAAGCATTTTTTTTCTCTTTTCAGTGATGTACTACAGTGTACATGTTCAACATAAAAATTTTTGAAAAAATTTTGTTTTTGCGAAATACGAAACTTTGTATTAAATAATATGTGAATATTTGAACTGACTTTAAGAATCAAGTAGCCATATGACACATAACAATAGATTTCACTTGTTTAAATAACAGAAATTAGATAGTACTGTTATTTTGTGTTTATACGTACATTACTTTCTTCTAATAGATAGAATGTCCTATACAAATAAAGAAAATAATGACATGCTCTTTTGCTACTATTATTCGAATCGTAACTCATGTGCAGCAGCGGATTTGTACTTTGAAAGATACATGGAACGTAAGCAACCACACTGTCGGATATTTAGCAAACTTGAAAATAATCTTAAGGCATATGGTGCATTTACCAAACCTAAATTCTTACGAAAATATGAAGAAACTGTTGAAACGAATGTGTTGGCGTTTGTTAACTATAAACCAGAATCTTCTACTGCCGCAATTGCAAACCACTGTGCAACTTCTAAGGAAACTGTGAGGTGTTTTCTGAAAAGTCCGAAATATAATCCCTATCACTATTCTATTTCGAATACATTGTATCCAGTGGATAATCAAAGACGGATAACATTTTGTCGTTGGTACCTTAATAAATGTGAAGAGGATTCATATTTTTGGAGAACCATTATGTTTACTCACGAGACTAAATTTACAAATAACGGAATATTTAATCGGCATAACAAAGTATTTTATTCCCAAGAAAATCTTAAACTTGTGCGTGAATCCAGAGATCAACATCAATTTGGTATTAATTGTTGGTGTGGAATATTTTGTGGAAAAATTATTGGACTTTTTTTTATAACGACAATTTCACCGCTGCAAATTACTTAAATTTCTTAAAACACCAACTGGAAGAATATTTGGATGAATTACCTTTTAACTTCCATTACAGACCAAAGTATTTCCAACACGATGGTGCCCCTGTACACAGTGGTACATCAGTGAAGCAATATTTAACTGATCGTTTTGAGCATGTGATTGGTAACAAAATGGAAATTGATTAGCCTTCTCGTTCACCGCAACTTACGCCATTAGATTTTTATTTGTGGAGTGATTTAAAAATAAAGTGTATTCTACTACTCCTCAAACGCCTGAGGATTTAATAACTAGAATCCAAACAGCAATTGCAAGCATTGATGCACGCACAATAGAAAAAGCACTTCGTAATGTTAAAAAACTATGTGAGCTTGTGCTTTCAATAAAATGGCGGGCACTTTGAACACACTTTGAAGTGATATTATATTTAATATTTTTAACATAATTTGTTTTTGATATTTTTGATACGTCATGCATAAGTATTTTATTGTTTAATACCAAGTTTCGTATTTCATAAAAACAAAAATTTTTCAAAATTTTTTATGTTGAACATGTACACTGTAGTAGATCACTGAAAAGAGAAAAAAAATGCCTGTTTATCAGAACTACCGCCAATTATGGTTTCCATTTAAAAAAACATAACCTCACTTATTTACTCGAACATGACCAAAGCCATGTAAAAACAAATAAGTTTATCTTATTCTCCTTTTAAAATAATGTAAAAGAGATCTACAACATTTTACTGTATCTATCACAATAAATGAACCACGAAGCAAAACAAAAAAGATCAAAATTTCGTTATTTTGGTATAACGCTTTTGCTACACCCTGTATGTTAATTATCTCTTCATGGCTGAACTCAGCATTAAAAACTGCACTAGTTTCCCCATTTAACCTTTTCTCTAATGTCACAAATAACAGAGTTACCCATACAACGTGTAAGAAATAGGGCACCCTGTATAAACAGGGTGAGTTTTTAGTGTGGCAACGGTCGATAACTCCGTTATTATAAAAGCTATGTAAACCAAATTTGGAGACATATTAGGCATGCCTAAAGTGCACATTTTAAAAATATTTGGAAGCATACAGGGTGTTTCATAATTACAGGGCATATTAAACTTATATTTTTTTAAATGGAATACCCTATATATTATTACATTTTTGAAAAGCCCATAAAGAGAGCTTTAATTTGATATCAAATTGTATCTGTCTATTCCGTTTAGTTTTTGAGATATTCAACTGTTTTTAGAAAAAATGACCCTGATTAGATACATTGCCACTGCACTAATACACAACTTATGTTAATTTTCAAGATGCAGACAATTTTACTATATACCATAGTATATTTGTAAATATTACTCTTTTAAAATTTCTTCACAGTATACAGGGTGTGTCAGGTTTCGCAAAATGTAATTTTTAAAATTTTTAAATGCTACTCTACAAATTTTATTGCTAGAATGAATAGTTCATTAAGTGTTCTTTCATTTTTGTTAAGCATTCCATATACCTAAATCCATTGCTTTCTGAGATATTTTTGATTTTCTTCAAATTTTAAGAATGTTTTTAATTTACATAACTAAAAATAACTTACTATTGGAGAATATTATAAAACAATTAATACATTTTGATTAACAATTAACTATACTTATCCAATAACAATTTTCACTAAAGATATAACAGCCTACAATAATGCGCTATCAACAGAATTCTGCCAGATCAACAATATGCATTTTATAGAAAATGTTCAAGCAGGAAATCAGGCAGGCTTTGATAAAAATTACAATTACAATTAAAATGTCATATAGGTTATTAATTGTAGTGTGTTGTCATTTAACAGGATATCTCTCTTGGTATGTTCTTGATGCAAGTAGGCAATTTCTTAAGCTTTCTCCCAATACCCAAATCACATCTATTTGTTCTTCCACGGTAAAATTCATTTTGAAAACTCCTTCAAAGATTACATTTAAAACAGAACTGATAATGTGTTAAATGACAACACACTACAATTAATAAACCTAAATGACATTTTAATCGTAATTGTTATTTTTTTCAAAGCCTGCCTGATTTTCTGTTTGAAAATTTTCTATAAAATGCATATTGTTGATCTGGTAGAATTCTGTTGATAGCGTATTATTGTAGGTTGTTATATCTTTAGTGAAAATTGTTATTGGATAAGTATAGTTAATTGTTAATTAAAATTGATTAACTGTTTTATAATATTCTGCAATAGTAAGTTATTTTTAGTTATGTAAATTAAAAACATTCTTAAAATTTGAAAAAAATCAAAAATATCTCAGAAAGTAATGGATTTAGGTATAGGGAATGCTTAACAAAAATGAAAGAACACTTAATGGACTATCCATTGTAGCAATAAAATTTGTAGGGTACCATTTAAAAAAAATTTTAAAAATTACATTTTACGAAACCTGACACACCCTGTATACTGTGAAGAAATTTCAAAAGAGTAATATTTACAAATATACTATGGTATATAGTAAAATTGTCTGCATCTTGAAAATTAACATAAGTTGTGTATTAGTGCAGTGGCAATGTATCTAATCAGGGTCATTTTTTCTAAAAACAGTTGAATATCTCAAAAACTAAACGGAATAGACAGATACAATTTGATATCAAATTAAAGCTCTCTTTATGGGCTTTTCAAAAATGTAATAATATATAGGGTATTCCATTTAAAAAAATATAAGTTTAATATGCCCTGTAATTATGAAACACCCTGTATGCTTCCAAATATTTTTAAAATGTGCACTTTAGTCATATCTAATATGCCTCCAAATTTGGTTTACGTAGCTTTTATAATAACGGAGTTATCGACCGTTGCCACACTAAAAACTCACCCTGTATATATATATATTGCTATGATAATAGGGTCATTTAGGAGTAGATAGGATCACTAGTATAGTGCGCTTCATGTAAACATCATGAGGGTTCAGAAAACTAGTTTTTACAAAGAAAATGAGAAATTCAACAATTAGGCAGGAAAGCCAGTGCTAACGCCCTGTATATAAACTATAGTTATAATTATTTTAATAAATAAAAAGTACTCTAGAAGATTTAATTAAATAAACAACTTGGCAAGTCGTAAAACGACGTGGACGGAAGCTGCAGCACAATACGCGTAAGTAATGTATCATCATTACACTAAGAATCCCAGTTAAACAAGCAGGTTTGAAAATGCGTAAGATTGAAAACGCATATAATTTAATACATAAATTAAAGTAAGGCTACATGACCATAAAGGTAAAATCCAACACCTTGATAGATTAGAAATAATTAAGGCATGGTGATAAAAGCAAAGTTCATCAAATTTACTGTACAAACAAGAGATACGTGACCAAGAAAAGTGAAAATCCAAGAGAACCAATGCCAATGACTTGAAGTCCTACGTACAGGAAATAGCGCATCAATTTTGTTTATACATCAAAAATTCTTAGAAATACCCAAAATCTTACACATACGAATCACGTGCAAAGCTTTAATCGTTGAACTATGCGCTTGTCAACAGATAGGCGTTCCTTTTAAATATAACAGGATTTGTAAACAAATCAGATTAACTTGAATGAAGGTATGGTCCACATCACCGGAAAAAAGATATTTAGGTAAAAGGATTACAAGTCATTTTATAGTTAATAAATTACAGAATGGTGATAGTGCATAATTAAATACGGTTCGTCGTTTAATCCTCAAAAACGACTCTGAATAATTACTGGATCCGACGTGGAAATTCAACAAGTATTTACACAATTACTGGATCCTACGAGGAAACATAATAGGCATCTAAACACTTACCGGATCCGACAGGAAGTTTCAGAAGGACTCTAAAATAATCTATGAATTGATCAGGAGAAGCTATACAAAGGAAAATGCAAACCATATCTAAAGTAGTTCTGGATTCAACGTTGGACTATTTAAATCACTAAGCTGAAACTGAAGCAGCGAGCAGTTGAAGCAGGAACTGGTCCGAACTCGGGGAATGAGCCAAGTCACAAAGGGACAACAGGTTAGCCAATATAAATATTTTGTTGTATTTTTATTTATGAATAGTTTAAATATTACTTTCATGAAAACTTTATGTGAGGGTCAACAAAGATCGTTTTAGTACACGTTATAAATTACGTAAAAATTGAAGGAAGTTTAATGTCCGTTCATAGGGCTTCACATAATAATAACGGGTGATTTTTGCTGGCTTTTTGTTTAATTAACGGGAATGATAATTATTGAAAGAATTAATTCAATTATTTAAAAGAGGTTCTATTTAAAGACATTATAAACGCTTTGTACATATTGAGAATATTATAGTAGTTATGGTTAGTTGTGTTTTGCTTAAAAGGCATAGGAAGTAGAAGTAAAGGAAAGAGTTAAAAATTCTTTGTTGTCGTATTGTCGCAAGCTCCGTGCGTAGTTATAACTGAAATTGCCGTGGTATTAAAATTAAAAATTTTAAATTTAAAATTAAAATTGATAAAAAAAATATTTTAACCTTTTTATTTCATAAAAAGGGGGCACCGAGCTATTGCAACGATATCACAGCAAAGAAAATAAATGTCGCATCAACGTGGGGCTAGAATAAAAATTAAGTAAAAATATTTGCATCAACAACGAAGAGAAGAAAATTTTGAAAATTGTATATTAATTAAAAATCAAAAACCACGAATAGATAGAAGAGAAATCTGGTGAAACGAACGTGGGACTATAAAACCGAAAAGTTATATGAAGCCGTCGACGTAGGCTGAAAAGAAATCTGTCGCATCAACGTGGGTTTAGAATATTATATCAGAAAGAAAGTAATTTGGCGACCCGAAAGTGAGGCTAGAAAGTCACACTAAAAAGTAAAATTGGAGATCTGAATGTGGAGCTAGAAAATCGCACTAAAAGAGAGAAAAACTTTTGCATCGACATAGCACAAGAATAGAAATTAAAAGCAACGAAATTGAGGACCTAGAATTTAAAAATAATTATAGAGTAATAAAAATGGATAAAAGAATGAAGGAAGCATTAAGGAATGAAGGAGTGGAAATAGGTTCACAGGAAAATGAGATCTCGCATGAAACATCAATGGAAGCTGCAGGAAGAATGTTTGAGAGGAGTCATAGCGAAGAACACCGGACCGGACCGCCCAAGACTCAAAAATGATGGAAATTTTGGTGGAACTGAATGACAAGATGGAAGAGAATGAACAGGCCATGAAAATATGATGAAAAGAAATGACAAGGCTATGCAAGAATTTGGGAAAAATTTGAAGAAATTGGGAGAAAATTTAAGCTCCAGAATAGAAAGGTTAAGTGATGTTCTAAGAAAAAGTGCAGGATATTGAGAGAAATTGTGGAACAGAACTTCACAGAGGTGATAAAGAAATAGGTGATATTAAAATTAATGTAATGAATTTTAGCAGGAACGGCATGACAAATAACCCAGGAACCCTTAAAGATAAATCACCCAAATTTAACACTGGATCAATATTAAAAATTTTCTGGGGACAACAAACTTAATCCGAAATAATTCCTAAACGACATTAAAACACTGACACAGGGCATAACAGATGAGCAGTACAAATTGAATTTAGTAAAGGCTATGGTAAAAGGTAATGCAGAAACGTGGTTTGATCTAATCAAGGACGAGTTAAGAACATTCTAGGATTTTGAAAATAAATTTTTAAGACACTTATGGGGGGATAATCAACAATATAAGGTGAGACATAATTTAATCATGGGGAGATACAACAGAAATTTAGGCATAACCAGGGAACAGTACGCGATTAAGAAATTTAGTATAACCAAACAATTAGATCCTCCGTTAGAAGAGAAACAGATCATTAAATATCTAGCAGGACACTTTGAAGTAGAGGTGAGGCAGTATATCGCGCTACAGAACATCATGGATCGTGATGTATTTTTAGAATACTTGCAGCGATACGATGAAATGGGACTGAACCATAAGAAGGAAAATCGAGTGATTACTCAACCTGTAAAGCCAGAGAGAATGCCGAGAAGGATGCCAGTTAACCGAGTGTATTCTGAAAGAACAAATCACAACTACAGAGAAAATTTTAAGAACAATTACAACGGTAATTCTAGACGTGATTGGAATGTGAGAAACCGACCATGGCATGAGCCAAACAGAACAGACCGAAATAGGAATGATAACCGAAATCAAATTAACCAACGACACGAAGAAGAAACGATGGCATCTAGAAGGATTAATGGTACCTATGCTGAGGTTACGAAACAGCCAGGCCCATCTATAATGAACACAAATTTTCAATAGAAGACAAACCAAATAAGCCCTTAGAAATAAATCAATATAAAGCGGAAATTCATAAAGCTTGAAGTGGAAAATGATTTTAGTAGAAATTTATTGCCTATAATTAATTTAAATGTAGAGAACAACGTAATTAAGATACTCATTGATACCGGAGCGGAAGTGTCGCTCGTCTCAAAAATTTTTATTAAATGGGGAAAGTTAATGAAGAAAATAATGCCGATGAGTAAGTGTAATTTAATAGCACCAAACAATAGAAAGATTACAAGCATAAGCAACATAGTGATTCTGAAGTGTGAGATAGTAAAAGAGAAATTCAAAAATGAATACATGATTGTACCTAGATTAAAAATAGACGCCATATGGGAAATCAATATTATAGATAAACTGAAGATAAAAATAAATGTGGAAAGCAAGGAGGTAATATGTAAAGGGAAATGCATCAAGTGAGATGAAGAATTGGCAGTAGATAGTGAATGTGTAAATAAATCAATTTAAGGGAACTTAGAGAATGAAGGAAATGCAAATAAAGATATTAAGTGTCCAGGTAAAATGAAAAGTAAAGTTAGTGCAATATTAAAGAAAGATTCAGAACCATAGGGTTAAGAAAAATTATTATAGAAACATTGGGTCAAAAATGACATTGATAGAAATACATAGGTTAAAATTTAAGAAAGGGTGAACTTCTGAGGGCTTACTGGAAACATTAGAAAATTATAATACTTAGCATAAGCTCATATAAATTGAAAGAAATAGGAAATAGTTTACTGGAAATGTTAGAAGAGAATAATACATAGAGATAGACACAATGAAAGTAACAACTAAAAATTATTTAATATTGAAAATTTTATGTAAAAACTATGTGTATAAATATTTTAATTTTCATGTACCGGCCAAAGGATTTATATTATTTCAAAAGCGCATTAATTAAGTTTAGAAGGAATTAAAATTTAGTAATGAAAGTGCATTAGTATTTCAAATTAAAAAGAATAGCAGTAAGGCAAGAAAGCTAGTCAATGAACCCATGTTCTAAAAAACAATAAAATCTCAAATATTGATAAAATAGATAAACGACATCAATTATTATATAGTCAAAGTATTAGTGAGACATTAAATATTTTCTATAAATTTTCTATAAAAATGCAACTCGTTTGCATTATAAAGCCAATAAAGCATTAAATTAATCATATAAATTGACTTTTGTATTATATAAATTCATTTTAAATAAAAAGTTCATCTTTAAGGGTCGAGATTAAGAAAGAATTTTCGAGAGAATACCTCAATTTCGTATGAACTCGTTAAACAAATAAACATTGATTCTAAGAAGCAGCCGAAACATTAAAATGTGATAAAAATGTCGATAAGAACGCGGTTTAATAGACTTACATATTAGTGAAGGAGACCGCAGACCATTAACCTTAGAGAAGGATGAAGCAGCGCGCGACTCTATTATAAATCAATCACACGCTCAACACTAATGAATTATTCTCAGAAACCTTGCATCATTACGGTGTACTATGTTCTGTATGGAGCTAGAATGTTTTAGAAAAGAGATAATTTTTTATATATGCAGAAGTAATCGACATTAGATTCATTCATAAATTCGCGTCGACCAAGCAATATGTAAAGAATTTCGAAAATGTTGTTTTGAAGTATGCAATAGGCATACCATAATTAATAATTACCATGTAACAGTGAATAAGAAAGTAAATTTTAAACGTAAACTGCGTAAAAATGGAAATTGTTAAATACATTATTTGATTTTGTAATATACAATGAAGATGGAAAATTCCTCAAGATAAAAAGCTATTTAAAATTTAATTGATTAATTAAACTGAGAATGCACATTGGTTTCTAAATGGAGATTTAAACAATATGCATGATTTTGTAAACTGGGATTTGACGTCAATTTAAGAATGGAAGCAGAAGATATTTAATGCTGTTAATTACAAATTGGAAAAGCGTTTTGTTGATCTTTGTAAGTATTACTTTTAAAATATTTTGTTTGTAACTGATATTTGAGTGTATGTCATTTTTAAGAAGCTTTACCAGGAAAGCTTGTGATCAGAGTTTGAAACACTCTGATCCTTTTTAATACATTATCTGTCAAGGATTTTTTTGACCAAAGAAACCTTACAAGTGTGAAAATCAAAGTCAGGTAAACTATCCATAAGAGAAAAGATTGAGTTCTGTAAATTTAAACCTATATTAGGTGAGGAATATTTTTGATAATTAAGTACTTATTACGAATAAAAGTATCTTTAAAGAAACTATGCTGTAGGTGTTCTATATTCTTTTGTACTAGAGAAAATATTTTAGACTGTATAGATGCTTTGTGATATTGCTGTGTTTGATTTCATTTTATAAATTCCAGCATTTCCGTTGAGCTAGCGAGGCAAAAAAAAGTTAGAAAGGAAGGTAAGTCAGAAATTTCAAATTTTACCGTTTGGTGTATCTGTATCACAGCACTAATTTAGCGATTCCCAGCCAGACGTTATCATGGCACTCTTTTAACGACGCCCAACGCGAAGCGTTATCACAGCAATATATATATATATATATATATATATATATATATATAGATGTGATCATGAGGTCACAAGAGGTCATTGAGCACTGAATTCTGTGAGAAAACCCGCCCAAAACAGACAAAAATAATATTTCCCAATATTTAACTTTTACCCTGTGTAAACATACAAGAGTTTTCCCACACATGAAATAAGATTCCCATGTAAAACAGCATGGTTCAAGTGCTGTGATACCATTTAAGAACAAGGCCCAATTTTTTTCATGAAAATAAAAGCACTCATTTAATTTGTGTGTAAATAATTACTCCTGCAAAATCATTTATCCGATTTAGGAACATTAAATAACTTCGATTTCTTTAAGATATGTCGTTCGAATAGTTCCAGTCAGCGAAAACATCAAAATACAAACATTCGTACTTTTCTGAAAGGTAAGTTGTATAAAGCGTTCATCTTCGTTAAAAATACTAATTTTACGAGTTTCTAAAGTAGCTTTATTTCAAAGAACCCTATTTCAGAACGATTCTAGAAAACGAAACTACGGCATTCCTTCGAAAAGTATTCTCAAAGCAATTAAATCAGCAAATTAATTATCGTGTATGAATGAAAGGCCCAATTCGCGGCGCGATAATACCGAAAGACTATAAAATAGATAAGATAATGTGCTGTAATATCTCTAATTATTATAGAAGTTCATAGGAGAGCGAAAACTATCAATTACTTTAATGCCTTAGGAAAGAAAGCTAGATTTATCACCATCAATTTTATACTGGCAGCTCGTTAAAGAGATAAAATGCGAAATCGTGGTAATTATTGCATCATGCGGCAATTAATGTTTCGAGAACACAATCAGAAAAATCGAGACCTATGACATATTGAGATTATTTTTTATATAAAAAGGGAAATGAATTAAAGCGGGGTTATTGATTATTCCGGCATCCAACATGTAAGATTCAAGATTTGTTATTCATTCCGTCGGCATTCCATATGGTAACACAGAAGTTTGAACGTAAATTATGAGGCATAATTATTGTATTGTATTATTGTATTGTTTAGTTGAATAAAACACACCATTATTCAATAATACCATCATTTCGGACAGCTAACCCAATTATAATGATTTTTTCAAACATCGTAGAAGGAATGAATACTCTTTGAAGTGTAACTGCTGTCATTTTTCAGAACGTTCTCCTTGTCAATATCAAATAATTTTGTTAGATTAGTTCTATGTAAATTTTTTAGAATATCCTATATATCTGTGTAAATTTAGAGTGATAAGAGTAAATTATCATCGTCTTATTATGTATTTTTACTGATGGCTTCTTTCCCTTTTTAGCTTTTGATAATGGTAGGAAAAACTACAGAAACGTCAAGTTTTGATTAAAACTTTTAAGTTAATTGTTTTATAATCCGTTCTGAATGGACCTGCACCTTGAAGAAGTTTAAGATTATTAGGATGGGCAGAAGGGCTTAAAAGTTCCAGTGATCTAAAGAGTCGAACTATAGGTTTAACCAAGTTAGTGGGGTCTTTAGTAAGAAACCAGAGTAAGACAGGTCCCCGAACGAGGGCAGCAGCTTTTTCGGTACTTAGAGTGGGAGAGACCATAAGGGTCGGTATGGCATTCTAAGACACACTACTGCGATGTGGAAGGAAATAGGAAACCACCACATTACCTCCCAAGTACACAGGGTACTTAAATTGATATTTAAGATGATGGCATTCATTGGGGTAAAAAATTCCTGACTTAAAATGGTTTCCCATTCAGATCTCCGGGAGAGGACTACTGCAGAGGATGTGATCGGTGAGTATAAGACAAAGAGTCGTGAACACTGCAAGTCGGAGGGTGGAATGTCAGAAGTATCAAGCGAGTAGGTAAGCTCGAGAACTTAAAAATTGAAATGAATAGGTTAGCATTAGAAATAGTAAGAATCAGCAAAGTTTGATGGCCAGAGGTGAGGCACTTTTGGAGCAGAGACTTTAGAGTAATTCACACAGGATCAGAGGAAGGAAATTCGGGTGTGAGGATAATTATGCGAAAAAATATAGGACACTGTGTAGAAAATTACTTACAAAAGAACGAAAGAGTACTCGTGGTTAGATTAGAATCTAAACCGGTAAACACAGCAATAATAATACAAGTATACATGCCCATCTCTAGCTACAGTGACAAAGAGGTAGAAGAGATCTACAAAGATATCGAAGACTTACTAAGATATGTAAAAGAACATGAAAATTTAATAATTACAGGGGATTTTAATGCAGTGGTATGTAAGGGCAGAAACAGTATATTTTGGGATTTAATTATAGATGTAGTATAGGAGGGAGACAACAAACAAACTTATTTGAGAGGGCAACAAAATCAATAATTTCCAAGAATATTATAAGCAGACACGGATCGATTGAAGGCAAGGGAAAGAAATTGAGCGAGATGATTGGATCATACAGGTACACGTGCAACTATTTTGTATTAGGTAGGGCAAATATCCAGCTGGTGGAAGCATATGTGTGAAAAGGGACTACATGAACAAGGGAGATGAAAGATGTTTGTTTTAGTTTGAAGGCGTGAATGTAATTGAAATCAATTTCGGTTGAGGCTAGTTTCGCTGAAGAGCAAAGACGGTTGGCTGTTTTTAAAGGTTTACCAAGTAATTTGATGTGTTTGTTGTCCATAATTCAAGGGAAACTAAAAGCCATTGGAGCTTTCACAAGAAAATAGGCGGTTATGCAAATAATTTTAAGAAAGGAGTGAACGGTTGGTGCTTGTACATAGAATATTATTGTCGGTTGAAAATTTACATGCAAACTTGAAAACAGAAGAGGTGTGAATGCCTGTATAAACTACCTTCAACGGGGGTGGCGGTCTCTTAATTTTCTTCATTCCTTCACGCATCATCGAGTTTACTTCTAGTGAAAGTATTTAGTGAATTTATGTATAATTGCACATAAGTTAGTGTAATGCGATGACAAGTCAAGTCAAAATTGAATAAAAAATCCTAAGCGAATAGTAGATGAAGTATGTAAGTAAAAACGATTACAATTGTGGTTTGGAAATGTACGAAAAGTATTAAAATTTGGTGAAGGCAGCGATATTTGATTATTTATAAATGGGAATATGAAATGTAAATTCTGGAAGTTGGATGCTTATGGTTTATTCTTAAATGAAGAGATTTCGAGGTAGCTGCATACACGGAGTGACGGTGATTCAACCGGGAAGCTGTTTCAGGGACTAGTGCTAGACTGGATGGCATCATCCTCAAGGGTTGGTTGGCGGTTAACGTTTGGAAGATAGTTGCCAGTTATACCATTGTTTAAAAACATTGTGTGGTGAATATTTGCTATGGTTCTTTTAATTTTTTTGTGCTTTGGAGTGTTTCTTATTTGATGTATTTAATGAACTGAAAATTTATGAGACTTCACATGTACATAAAATTTATTTAGGTAGTCAAGGGTAATTAATTTACAGATAACCAGGCTATGTTGTAAAAAAGTATAGGGGGCTTATTTTATTTTTGTAGTGTGGTAAATTTGCACTCATTTAAGGAGTTTTACTATGAGCTCATGTTAACACAAAGGGGTTAAAGTCAGGTATGAGGAACGCCCTCTTAGTTTAATAAGATATTTGTTTAATAAGGTTATCGAATCGAATTGATTTTGAAAATGAAATTGTGGACATTACTAGTAACAAGAGTGTACAGAATGAAACGTATTTAGAAAAGGTAATATTTATTTCAGGCAAATAGAGTGTGATGTATTTTGTGAATTGCGTTATTTTGAGTGTGATCATAGGGTGTGAATTTCTTATAGGTTATAGTATAGAGGCTGTGAGTGGGAATTTTTAGATTCAGCAGTACCAAGTAAGCGTCTGTGTTAGTTTTAAGAGGTTTTTGTGGATTTAGAAGTCAAGAGAGGAGCAGCCGAGGTAAACCTCACAGCAATATGACGGCCTAATGCTGGGGCTTGATGGTTTTCAGAAAACTTCACAGCAATATGGCACCCAAGTTGTGGGGCTTGAATTAATTTTAGGCTGGAAATAATGGACTGATCAGTCTTATTGTATAATACACATGGTAATTCTTCTTTAGGAAATAGTCCAAATAAAATGACAAAATGAAAATTAATGTTTAATCAAATATCTAACGTTTCGGTTTGTCTTTATACCTTTTTCAAAGGCTAAAATGGAAACAGAAAATAGAGTTAGCAAAAAATACATAATAAGACGTTAACTACTTATTTTGATTATTCAAATACTAAAAATTATGTGAAAATAGATAAACTATTCATATTATATTTGTGGGTCAAAAAAATAAAATTTTTAAAAAGTGCCTGAAGGGCACATCATGCCATGATGGCGGTTTAAACGCCAGCGTCTTATTATGTATTGAACCTGCATCTTAGTCCAAGACCTTATATTTTCCTTCTTTCAATTTGAAATGATCATTTGCGCTTTGCATAAAGAGTCTAAGTTATTATTTCATCTTATTAACTGTAATACTTTAGTATTTATTAACTTACCTTGTATAAAATATATATATATATATATATATATATATATAATGCTGTGATAAGGGGTTGTTTAAGGGTAAATTTTATAGCAATGGTCATGTAGTAATCAGAAATTATAATAGGAAGCAGAAAACTGCATTTATTTAAGAGAAAATTGAGTAATTGGGATAGTTGGAAATAGTAAGCAGTCAACACCCTGTATATAGAGTATAAGTAGTTTTAAGCGACGCAAATAGTAACAATAGGACGCATAGTTAGCATAGAAATAAGTAATTCATGCATTAGGTAAATAGCAGATATTTAACACCCAGTATATAGAGTTTCAGTAAATTTAGATAATGCAAACAATGATATTTTTTCAGTGGAAGCACGCGTATTTAGAAGTAAGTATAGTTCATGTAATTAAACACGCATTCAAAAAGGATTCTAATTAGTTATGATATAATACGGAGATAAGAGATGAAACTTAAAGAAGCGTTCTGTAAGTGCGTAGAAACAATTAACAATTATGATGGTAAATGTGATTAAAAATGCGTAAAGAAACAAACATACTTGAAAATTTAAATTCGAATTGCATCAGGTATTTGTATATAATATGGAAAAGCAATTATTTTCTCAAAACAGCGCATGGTCTGATAACAAGGCATATGTAAGCGAACAACAATTACTCGAAAGGCCAAGAATGTTACATCAGAAAACCACTTTAAGTGTAGAAAATAAAGACCTTATTGGTTAAGATTAGCGACGGGCTTGTAAGCCAAACCCACAGACGAAGTGGGATATCAATCATATATTAACAGCGAGAATGATAACGGAGGTCAGTTTTCAACTAAGCAAGGCCAAGCTGTGTCACTATGAATCAAAGAGTAACGCGTACGTAATAATATTTTGAAAGTAAAAGTGTTTAATGACAGATAGTGCTACGAATATGAAAATTTATATTGCCGATGAACGTAAGTAGATTTTGGGGAATTTATTTAAACTAGAATATAATAATAATAGGGCTCTAAGTTGGACGACGATAAAATCTAAGTGGGAGTAGAATAAATCTAAGTTGAAATAAATCTAAGTTGAATGACAATGTTCTGAGTTTGGTGAGAATAAACTCTAAGTCTGACAATAATAATCCAGAGGGTGATAACAATAATTTAAATGTAATAATTCAAGCATGTGGATAGATAATATTTCAAATGGGTATATAATAATTCCGAATTGGTGGAGAATAATTTCGAATACAAATGGATAGTATAATAATGCATGGAGAATTCTAAGTGATGTTAGTTGATAATGGATGCGTCGATAATTTTGGTTGCGAGAAGGAAATAAAGAAGCACACAGACCAGGTTAGATCTTTCTAGTTTTAAGACATATTTTTTTATTTGAATTTGAATATTGAATTGCTTAACTAATATAAAATAGTGCAACAGAGTCAGCAACAAACTTTTGCATACATTGAAAGTACGTAATATAATAAAGGGGTTTTGAACGTTCCAGGCTTCTTTTGATAAAAAGAATACTTTTTTGGTGACTTTAGATTGATAGCAAAACATACAAATTTTTGAGATAAATAAGACATAATATTGATTGATTGAAAAGTGTATTTTATTAATTTTCAAAAATCTGTATATAATATTTCTTTTTATTATATGGAATTGAATTAACTTCATTTTATAATTCAAAGTAAAAGCTAGTCGAGGAAGAATAATAACCTTAGCGAGAGTGTAACTTGATTGAGATAAACACAGAGAGGTGGAGTCAAGTAGAATACGCCATTTATACCGAGTACGGCGTTATCATATCAAGTTTTGTTATTGGTCGACACAAGTTCGGCGAACGAAAGTTCCAGGAGTATCATAGCAATATATATTTATATATATATATATATATATATATATATATATGTGTGTGTGTGTGTGTGTGTGTGTGTGTGTGTGTGTGACAATGAGTTCACAGGATATCATTGACCACCAAATTCTGTGAAAAAAACTCACCCAAAACGGAAAAAATTATAATTTCCCAATTTTTATTCAGTATAAATGCATACGAGTATTGCCTCTGCAAGATAAATGTATTCTCATGCAAAATAAAATAAGCTTTAAGTACATATAGAGTTGTGATACCATTTGAGAAGGAACCCAAATTAAAAATTAGTGAAAATACAAAAGCATTCATTCAAATCCACGTGTAAATTATTCTAGAAAAATATCTTTTAATAACAAGTATTTCTTGCATCATAAAACGAGACTCATTCACTTTAAAAATATTAAATAAATTATAATTCGTACTTTCTGAAAGATAAATTGCATAAAGTATTCATCTTCGTTAAAAATGCCATTTTCACAAGCAAAATACGTTTCCTTTCAAAGAAACCATTACATATTGGTTCTAGAACAAATTATATCATTCAATCCAAAAAGAAAATGCTGCATTTTATTTGCTTAAACAACCTACGATTTCGAGTCTTCGAAAAAGTCATACATCATATATGTCAGCAAGCTAATTATTTTTTATCAATGAATATATGTCGATTCAAAGAATGCGCTACTACTGGAAAGGCTATAAAACTGATAAGATAACGCATATTAATAGCTCTACTTATATTACAAGAAGTTGTAAGAGTAATATTCTAGTGATGTGCTTCGCTCGTTAACAAAAGATGGAAGACTTTTTACAATAGTCATAAATTTTATACTGACAGCTCATTAAAAAGAAATCGCAGTGTATTATTATATCATACAACGGCTAATGCTTCGCGAATATAATATAACTTCAAAGAAGGATGACGTATTGAGATTATTTTATTATATAAGGACAAATTTTAACGAGAAGAAGGGAATTCATTCATTCCTTCATACGGCACGCAACATGTAAGTTTCGAGTAATTTGTAATTAATTAAAAATTTGTAATTCATTCTGTTGGCGTTCCACATGCAATAGAAGTTTGAACATAAAAGATAATTATTGTATAAAGTACAACAATAGTAGCCTGCTTAAATATAAACAATCTCGGTGCAAGATTACAAGCTACATGAATCTGTAAGAGTACTTTCAAAATCTTATATTTCGACAAGTAAAAATTAATTATGGGGATATAAAAATCTAAAACCAGAAAATTTTCAATACAGTTAATTTCAATGCAAACCGTATTTTATATAGTAATTATAAGCAAAACAGGTGATCATAAAAAAAAATATCTACGAGATTTTGACGATCCACCGCAAGTATAAATTTGTTTTAAACCTAAAAAAATACTTGAATACAATTAAGTAGATTAAGCTAGAATAAGTTGTTATTTTTTATATATAAAGATTATTAGAAAATGGGTAATTTGATTTCAGCAACTTTGAGGTCAGAGCTAGAGGCGTTTTTGATTCTTACAAAGATTTCGGTACAGAGTCATTGATCAACTACATCGACCCAGGAAATAATAATAAAAAAAATATTTAAATTATTCACAAAATTTTAATAAAAGTTTTGTGGTTCACATATAAAATGTTTAGGTGTTTTCAAATAATTAACGAGGATTAAGCGAAGATTGCATTAATATGTAAGTAGTAAGACGAAATATTTTTTTCTATGCAGAAAATTGCATTTATAAGCATTATTTATATCTTGTATGTAAGAAATTATTTAGATAATGTGTGTAACAGAAGATGTTTATGAATGTATAAAACTGCAAGCAATAGTCTGATCTAGGTCTAGATCTGCTTCTCTTTTCTCCTATATCTACTTGTAATATAGCCCGCACTATTACCCAAAAATGCCTTAAAACGTATCCTGTTCTATTTCTCCTATTTTTTGTTTGTTTTCCACAGATATCTTCATTTCCTTGCTATTTCTATAATCTCTTTGTTATTCATTACATCTGTCCATGCTATCATCATCATACATTCGAAGCATAACATTCTAAAAGGCTTCTTCCTTTTCCTAATTGCTTCTCCTACAGTCCCTATTTCATAGACGTACTGTGCTGTGCTCCACACATATGCTTCTAACGTGTTTATCCTTGTTTCTATGTTTGTTGTCTTCAAAGATAGCTGCAGCTCCTTCCTGTAAGATACATTTCGGTTCCTCTTCTCTTGTTTTGTAAATATTGCAAAGCGAACACCTGTATTTGTTTCTAGTGCTCATCAGGTTTAAGTGCAATTAGTTTTTCGTCATCAAGTTTCCATCTTGAAACTGGTTGAACATGTACCTCCACTTATTTCTATTCTGAGCTAACCTACACAGTTTCCTAGCATTCCTACAGCCTATACACACCACAGTTCCCCTTATGTTGTTTTCTAAATATATGCCCTATTTTACCAATATTCAGTGGTATGTGAAAGGGATTCAAGCAGCGTGCGACTGCCAAAATCCCCCAACACAAACATTTGCCGAATTAATAGTTTTCCAGTAAATTCTTTCACATATTTAACATTAGATGAGAATACTGCAAAACCAATAGCTGTAGGTTTAAGTACATTTATTTTTTCGTCATTAGGTTTTTCAATCTTAGAACTAGTTGGACGCGTACCTACATTGATTTCTATTCTGAGCTAGCCTACACATTTTCCTGAAATTTCCACAGCCTATATCTTTCACTATCTGTGTGCAATAGTCTAACCAAGGTCTACCTCTACCTCTCTTCTCTCCTATCACTCCTTCTAAAATATTCCGCACTATTCCCTCGTGCCTTAGTATATGACCTATCATCCTATATCTCCTATTTTCTACTGTTCTACGGTTTTATATCCCTAAAATTCATTCTAATTAGTTTGTATGCTTTGTCTGTTTTTCCATCTTAGTTTGTACCTCTTTGCACTTTTCATCAAACTATTGTTCTTTAACTTTCCTGCATTTGCAACTAATTTCCCATTTTATGGCTTTGTATCTCTGTTTTCCTGTTACGTCTGATCTATTTTTGTATTTTCGTCTTTCTTCTATTAATTCAGGATATCCTTTGTCATCCATGGTTTCTTATTTTCTTTTTGTGTTTACCCCAGAATATCCCTGGTCGCCATGTCTAAGCTGGATTTAATGTTATTCAATTCTGCTTCTAGTTGCTTGGTATAAGAAACTTTCTCAATATCATTTCGCAATTCACTTTAACTTTTTTCAGCAGACAACTTTACACATTTTTACACAATCAAACACTTACAAAATACAGGAGCTGAAGTTACTTTAGTACCTATCCTATGTATTTGTCACAGATCAATAGAGTTAAATTCATAAAAAACAAAACAAAACAAAAGAAAATCACTTTACAAAACTAGTCTTACTTATTGGGAAATACAACCACAGAATGATAAAAACAACTCCCAACATATAAAACATTCCTGTAAATTATTAAAGCTACCAAAAATTGGCAATACATACAATCACACGATATGCTTGGAAATGTTACATCCAAATTGATTTGTATATCCGGATTCCGAGAGGTATCTACAAACAGTTCTTCAGTAACAGTAGGCGAAAGATAATCCACAAATTCTACCCATATTAATAGACTCATTATACCAAAGCAAATTAAAGTAACTAAAACGTTTAAATATTGTATGATATCAGAGATAAAAATGTTTTACTAACTTGCAGCTCCTTGGATAGTTTTTACATTTTCTTCTATAGATTTTGGATATGCGTCCAACTTACTTAAAGTAGAAAACAATTTTCTCATTTTATTTCTAAAATTTCATTTGATCTAGTGCTGACGACGTTCATTTGTTTATAACCACAAAATTTAGATTTTGAATGTAAGAAGCTAATAAGAATTCCTCACAAGACAATCTCTGACAGGAAATTAAAACTGGATCAACACCCCACAAACTGAACAATAAAATCTACAAAATATAATTTATATTAACGTCAACGGGAATACTGTGATTGGCGAAATTGACTACACATACTATAGGATGTTGACACTAATTCTGCTCTACGTCTGGTTTTTTAACTTAAGGCAGGCAAATTAAGGTAAATAAATGTCACTTGATTTCTCTATAATCTAATTAAATATAAAAGCATAAAGTTAGCAGTTAAATATCGTTTTACTAAGCTTTTCTGTTTGTCAATTGCATGCATCATTTAACATTCCCTGCTTTCTTTTGTAATTACTCGCTTAATTTTAATTATTATAATGTAAAACAATTTCTTATAGAAATAATAAAATTCTAACTCGATTACCTATATAGTCATGCAATTTTAATATGTTCAAGCACAATAATTCTTGTTGTCAGGAAATTGTAGCTTTGTTCATCAAATATTTTTAAAACGAGTGTGATAGCAACGGACCACTTTTACCTTTAGTAGTTGTAAGGAAAGCGAATACATATTTAATACTAATATGATACAATTTAGTTTCATTTTTTACGTGCTCTCGCTGCATCTAAATATTTTTCCTCATGCTTAATTTAAACTTTAACCCTTATTGTATTCAGGATAATTTTGCGTGTTTAGTAGCGAGTGCGACTCCCTTTCAATTTAAACGATTGTGTATCTAACATCCTGTAGAATTTTATTAAAATATTCAGTTATAAATTTGAATTCCTCAAAACTATTTTGATTGAGCTTTAAAATCTGGGAATTTATTATTAATAAAGTACTGTAATTTATTTTATTTTGACAGCATTGAAACGTGGTTTGATTATCAAAATGTTTGTTTTCAGAGTAATTACAATATTTCAATGTGTATTTCGCAAGATTGATTACGGACACATTTATGTGCACGAAATTCCCTTAGGTTTTCTCAATTTTATGCGAAACATAGGCAACTTTTCATACACATCCCGCATAGATCCTTGGCTAGATGTACTTTGTTGTTTTAAACGCTTCAGCTGGTTAAACTACATAAGGTTAACGTGTTTTTGTCGTATTATAGACATAGCTTCGCTTGTTGAACAATAGGATTGATTTGAAATATGCAAGGTTACCAACGGACTTTTCCAACATAAGTTCAATGCAATGAATTTGATATTTGTTTTTCTTATCTACACATGGATGTTGGCAATGGACGTTGCGAGCGAAACAAAATTATTATTGTATTCACGAATTAAGAACGAAAAAGTAGAAGTGCTTTCCGTTATAAAAATTATAACAAACACATTAATCTCTAATTAATTACGATTATATACTTGTCAATAACAATAAATCTCCGGCAAACGATTTATAAATTTTAAAACACTTACCATGGTTTTATCATACTGTGTTTTGATCTCAGGGTGGCGCGGTTCTTTCTGCCTTGTCCTGTTGAGTTATTGTTGATTCTCCGGTAGGGTTCCTCTATGAGACGTTAAAGGGAAGGTAAATGTAGGGGGGGTAACAACACTCGCGTCAGCATTACCCGGTACGATAAGTTATCGATCTGTGGCGGTAAGATCGAGAGTTCTTGAATAGTCGGTGGACCGTGCTTTTTACGTGTTCTTCCACTACGACGTCGACGCACTTGCACTCGTGTTCATGGGAAGGTAAACGCTTTCTCACGCAGGATCCTGCGTCATTGCGTACGTTTGTAATGATAAGCCTGGCGCCGGGATTTGTGTAAATGTTTATATTCCTAGAGTTTCACAAGATCAGAGGAATTGTACTAATTAATAAGCGGGTATTTTCATAAGTACTAAAGTAAAGTCCCTAACTTTTAAATTCAGAAATTTTACTTTCTGAATGCTTTAAAATAAAACGTTACAAAATGCGTGTTGTTTCCAAGTCCGTTACTTGATTGAAATATTATTGTAGATCGTTCTAAGTTTGCTAATACTACGGATTAGGATAGTGACTCTATTATAAGTTTGTTGTACGATGGATTATATATATATATATATATATATATATTTCTGTAATATTTGGGGTTTAAAACAGCATTCAATTTGGTAATTTTATTTCAGGATTCAGTATAAGGTGAAACGTTTTTCTTTATAGTAGAAATGAAAAATTGTACAGAATAATTTCAGTAAGCCAAAAGTTAATTTATAGCATCCTCCTTTAACTATGGATACTAATTAAAAATAGCGTGTGTTATAAACATATCTTAACCGTTGTATTTAAGAAGTATGAAGCATTGTGAATTTCATTTTATAAACCAAGGTAACTTTCAGAGTTAAATTATAGTGAAGGGAGATGTATATTTTCTAAAAAGCTCCAGCATTTTGAATCGTTGTAGTTCTGCATAAAGTTTATAACAGTAAAGGTGGCAGTTATATTCGAATGAAGCTTTCTGAACATGATTAAAAGATAAGACGACACAAATAACAGACAATTCTAAGTAGGGTTAGTCGGCGCTGTCAATTAAAAATGAATTTATAGTTTTGGAATGGGTATTTAGTTGGTTACAAATACAGCTTGCCAACAGCGAAACAAAGAGGGGTTATTTGTTAGAATAGAAAAAGTAAAATAGAAATATCACGTGTTATCATAGACATAGTTTAAACTTTATAGAAGAGGTTTGTGAGTTAGAATGGAGTATAGAGGTGGAAAACGAGATAACTCTTTGGCTATAAGGTTGCAACTAGCAGTCGTGGTGATTGCAATCCAGATTGGTTATTCCTGTAGGCAGCAGTCGTTGATGGTATGATGGCAGTCCTGGGAGCAGTGATAGAATCCAGGTAACTGTTGCTTTTGTTTGCATATGTGTATAAACAGGTGTTTTTGTGCATTGTGGGTATAATGTTATGAACAAAAAAAAACTTGGAAAGAGTTATGGATTGAACTTTTCTGTTGCATTATTGCACTGTATTTTTATGTGGGAATTTGGGTTAGAAATGATTTATGATATTAACAATATTTGGTAAGTACAAGATAAAAGGGTACTTTTGGAGGATTGATGTGCAAAATTTGGCACGAAGGATTAAGGCTTATTATGAGCTCGTACTAAACCGGAGTTAAAGTAGAGACTACGGTAAAGCCCTGTTACTTTCTATGATAATATAATTTAAAATATTTATCTGAGCAACTATTGATTTCAAAGTGTATGGTGAAATGTGCTATTTTAACAGAGGATGTATATAATGTATAAAAAATAAGTGAAGAAAAGTGTTATGTTGATCTTGGCGTGTCTGAATATGTTAATAAACTTAGTCGATTTATCCTAGCAAAATTTTTTTAGTTGCTAGTTTGATTTACAGAAAGCAGCTGAGCAGCCGTGGCATACTTCGTTGCGAAGCAGAAATATTTTTAAGCTTTTCAGGTATATAAGCAGCACAAAAGGTTAGTAGCATTTTAGGGTTTTTGTATTTTAGAAACCGCAGCTTTCCCAGCATTTTGGCACCCAGAAAGAGGGGCTTACGACCAGCAACAGCTTTCGCAGCATTATATTATATATATCGCGGATGATTCTTTTAAAAAACTGCTATTTCGTTTTTGTAAAATTAGAAATATGCTACTTCTTTAAAAAATGATTTTATGGAATGTTTTAGGTAAAACCGTTCAATCTTTTAAAAGCAGTGAATAACATAAGCGCTCTCATTTTATGCGATGATGGTATTAATTTCGGTTGTTAATAAATAGTGTGATCTGGAAAACTATTGTCTGGCGTCTACTGATGTTATTCGTTTCTGATTTGATAAACCAACAGTGTAAACCTGCAACTTGCTGTCCTGTTCACTTGTTTAGTTCAAATTATACTCATGTTGTTAGCGATAACAAGAACTGCTCCGACAGGTTTTTGCAACACAGATTTGAAAGGTATCAAGATGCAGTATTTTTTTATACGACGATAACGACGTTTGTTAACTTGTTTGTATAAACTTTTATATAATGAAGCACGGTGGCAAATTAGAAATGTAGTAGGCTCCTACACTCAATAAATTAATAACACGAGGTTCTAAAAATTAGTTTGTACGAAGTTGTTCTTTTGAGAGATGGAATTTTCCCCACAACTAAATTATGATAAGCAGGACGTCATGCCCAGCTATGGGGATTGTTGTTTCTTCTTTACGTCGCCTTCATAGTCTCCTTCAACATGCATTAGGTCTGAATTTGACAGGTTAGTCATCGCACAAGCGAAGGTGTTGAAATTGAAATTATTTCGCTTAAATCGCCGGTATATGTATACGGTGACAGCGGTGATTAGTTGAGTGTTTATAAGATAATAGTTCAACACCGACTGTCTGTACAATATTTTTGTATATAATCTTTTTAGAGTTACCCTATTGTTTAGGCGTGACATCAGTACGTTATCCCGGACCGCCTACAGCGGAGATGCATTTCAACTTGTGGATGGTCTCATTTATTGCTATAACAAAAATCCGCAAATTTAACTTTCGACCCTATCTCAGAGAGAGCGCTAATTTTGTTTGAGTATTCGTTACACATACTAAGTACCCCCACCTTACGAATTGCAGTGTTCCGTAGTATTTTCCTAAGTCAATTCGCATTGCTTGATAATTATTGCAAATATTATAGTGTCATTTTGATATTTGAAGGTATTTGTTAGAATATCTCAGTAACCACTTGCAGGTTTCTGAACGTATTCCGTGACGTCAGAATTTACATTATAAGGGGCGCATGTGTAGGGACGATCGATCTAGTCGGCAAGGTTAAAGGAATTTTTTTTGAGATTTCAAAAATGTCAGGTGGAACAGCTTCACTTGGCGGTTATATTAAAAGAATCAATAGTAAATGTACCATTACTGTGATGACAATTAATGAAAAGTACTGACATCATATTGTATCAAATTATTAGGCAAGTTTGAATATGAACAGTATTATATTTCTATGTTAAATTTGTTTGATATTTGTGATTCATTTGACATTTTTATTATGTGTAATTGTTTTATTTCAGCATATTAACCACATTTTCAACTGCATCGCTCACATCTTGGTTTAAACTTAATTATATGTTTGTTGTGTGTTTAACCTATTATCTAGTCGATGTTCCTATATAATTAACTAGTATTTAACGTTTGTGCTAATTGTTGTAATGTAATTAAATTGAACCTCTGGTACGACCGACCATCTCGTGCCTTCGCGTTTGCATTTATGACTATGTTGGAGATAGTCTATTCAATAATAAGCGCCTTTCAACCATGCGCAATCATACCATAAGTTCATTTCAGCGATTCATGTCGTCTTGTCAATGTACTTGTAGTTGTACCCTTTTGCAAATAATAGGAAGTCGACTAGCCTTTGTGAAGTTTTTTGTAACACGGGCTGGAAACTGTTAATTGCATGTATGTGGGCGCGTGTGTTCGAGCCTTGTTGGATATTACTAACACTGTATGTCCGTGCGGAAAGGAACATTGGTAGTCAAGGTGCAGGTTATCTTCCTGGTGTCCCCCCTCTTCAACTTTAGCTGCGTAGTATTAGCCTAGCCGACCTTAGTACCTACCAGAAAAGACTAGCTGGTCTACACTAACGTTTCTTCAGTTGTCATATGTGGTATCTCTGGGTAACAGTTAATATCCCGTCAAATTCAGTGTTGGTGATCTGTATACTTATACGTCACAGGTCCTTGCTAAGATGTGCCAAATGCAGTTGGAAGTGTAAGGGCAGTTTGGGTTTTCTCTGCAGTGCTCTTTCTCCAATCGCCCAGGTTGAGTACGGCACTGTTTGCTTTGAATGTCATTTTTCTATGCTTTCATGGCAATGACCCATTTAGTGGTCATTGTGTTGATTAAAAGTCAAGTTAGGTAAATCATGTAGTTTTATTTCAAACCTTCCCGCCTTAACGCCATGTACCCAGTGTGAACTGGGTCACATGATAACAACACAACGTAGGAGTCATCGACCCACTGCCACTAGATGTTAGATCATGAAGCTTGATGTGACGTTTATAGAGGGCGTTTGGGTCAACCTTCAAGTCGGTTACACTACAGTTTATTTGCAATTAAAGTTTGTAGCTGTTCAATTGTTATCAACGGTCGAACGGAAGTGTTATTTTCGGGGTGTGTTTGGCGCTCGACTTGTTATGTAAGTATGGAAAACACATGTTACCATCTTTTTAGGTATCTTTTCTATACATTTCATGTGTTTATGGGTGAGTTTAGGTGGGTGTGCGTATGTGGGTGTATGCGCGCATGCCTTTGTGCAAATTTTTATGAGTATAATACATGTTCGTATGTGCATTTTTGCTGGGTAGGTGTATGTCAGCGACTCTGTAAAAGGGTGAGCGCTTGAATGGATGTAGACGTGTACATGTTTTACACATGTGAAAGGACGTTTGGGCATGTGCAAGTGCGAGTAGGCGTGAACATGCGTGCACGCATGCGCACGTATGATTACTATTTGAAAACCAGATAATTTCTACAGTGTATTCATTGTTTTAGGTTTCGAAAAGGTTTAAGTTTTGAGTACTTCGGTGATTTACTGGAAGAAGAAGAGCAACTTGATGACAGTGAATCAGATGCAGAAGAGAAGATTGTTGAAGCAGATGACTATAACAGTGACTCCGAGCAATCAGCAGATAAATTTGATAATTGTGTGAGCAAAAAGAAAAAAGTCCAAGGAGATTACTTTTTTTTATGGGAGATGATAGGTAAACTCTTTGAATGAGTGAACCTTTTCCTTCAGATAAGACAAAGGGAAAGAATATTATCAAAATATTACCAGGTCGCAAAGCAAGTACCAAAAATACACGAAAAGAAGTAAATTCCTTCAGTTTGTTTATTACTGATCTAATGATTGACAGCATTGTACCTAACACCAATTTATATATACAGAAGAAAAGGGCAGAGGTCGTATATGTAAGAAATAGAGATTTTAGATACACTACTAAAACAGAAATCAAAGCTCTCTTAGGTTCACTGTTTTTAATTGGTATAAAAAGGGTGAGCTATAAGTTATGGAATGTGGATAGCACGGAAATGATCCTTTTACGAGCACTTTTCAGTTACAAGCGTTTCCTTTTTCACTTTGTGTCACCATGACATAACTCACAATTAGTTAGCGGTCTGGCGTGTTGGTAGCGTTTCGTTGCTTAAGCCTTACCATAACATATAATTTAATAAACCTCACCATGACATAATTCACAATTAGGTAGCGGTCTGGCATGTTGGCAGCGATTCGTTGCTTAAGCCTTACCATAACATATAATTTAACACTTTTCCTTTTTGAAGCGGATAACCAGGTTATATTTCATTTCCTTATAAATGGTAATCATGTAAACATGTTAGAGTTCTGTAACCACCATCAGGTTGCAAATATCTATGTAGAGTCAACTGGATAGGAAAAAGATAGAAGGATATAGGAAGACCTAGACCAAACTATATTAGTCAAATTATTAGAAATTTAGGTTGTGAAGGGTATGTAGAGCTTTGTAGATTAGCACAGAATGGAAAAGAAGTTAGAGCTGCGTCAAACCGACCTTAAGTAAGGTCGAAAACAAAATGATGATGAATGTGCATACTCGAAATGACAGAAAAGAAACTGACAAACTTGCTCCGATTCAGAAATTTTATGAAGAATTTGTCAATAATTTCATTACCAATTTCAATGTAGGTGAATTTGTGACAATCGACGAGATGCTCCATCCGTTTAAAGGGCGTTGTGGGTTTGTATACTACATGCCAAATATAGCATCAAAGTATATGCACTCTGCGATATAAAAACCTCTTATATTCTGACCTTGAAAGTACACTGCGGTAAGCAAGTGTCAGGACCCTACCAAAAGTCAAACAAGCTCGATGACGTTGTTAAAAGATTAGTCGTTCCAAAAGAAAATACAAAGAGAAACCGCACCACAGATAACTATTACAGTAGCTACTGAAGTGATCCGTAATGTTTCTAAGACGATTTCTCATTGGTTGATAATTATTGCAACTATTATATTGTGTATTTTGATATTTGAAGGTATTTGTTAGAATAGCTCAGTAACTACTTGCAGGTTTCTGAACGTATTCCGTTATGTCAGAATTTACGTTATAAGGAGAGCATGTGTAGGGACGATCGATCTAGTCGACAGGGTTAAGCGACTTTGTTTTTAGATTTCAAGATAGCAGGTTGAAAGATTTCACTTGGCAGTATTTTATTAAAGGTAATGTTTTATATTGATAATGTAGTTGCTATTTAAGATCATTTAATTACATCTGGTAATTCCGGCCTTGTTTTGAGTGTGATGTTGGTACTTGCTACGTGCATAGCCGTAGCCTAAAAAAACCTAATAAAAGAAAGACTGTCGGGGCTCAGCCAGTGAGTGGGCGGAGTTTTAGAAATACCCAAACAAAAGAACGGAGGACCTGAAATAAAAATAAACCAAACACACTCGCACTCATTCAATAAATTAACCACCGACATCCAGAAAACCTTAAAATTAACATCAAGGCAAAATACAAAATATATATACAGGAGTACATTAGTACTCCGAACACAGTACAAACAAAGCCAAAAGTTTACATGGGGAGCTGTCGTTTTTAGGGCCCTACCCCCTAAATGAATTAACCAACCAAAGCAGAAAGAAAGTTTCCCCGCTAAAAACAGCACCTCTAAAGCATTACCCTAAGCATAAAAAATCTAATACATAAAATATCAGAACACGGTAGTTTACATTTATTATTACTAAAATTTGATATTTCAAGAAAAGTTACACCCGATAGTCGGTCTAAATAATAATTTAATCCCCACACAAAGAGGAGAAAGCGAAGTAGTTTATCAAATTCCAAAAATGTGTATTTAAATTTGGTTGTGGTAAAACTGGGGTTTACCACAATTTTAACTCGCAAATAATTTTAGTCACATAGTTGTTGAAACGAGACAAAAACAGATAGTAAAGGAAATGTGTATACCACCTTAGGGATCCACTTGTCTTCTAACGAACAGGGGCGGCAGTCCCACATGGCCCATACATCACGTACATAGTGTTAGTACTTAGCAGTCCACCCACAACAGTACATAGCAGCAGTAGGACCAAAGAAAATCCGGCACCTCTAATCGCCGGGAAACCTCACATTCCGTGTGCAATCTTAGAATAACCAAACCATATCAAATAAACTTGCGAAAACAACCAGAAATAATTCTTAAGACAGCATTATCGTCCACAACAGAAAGCCTTTCAAATACACCAGTTCGCTCTATATCTCGTGTATCTCTGAACAGATGGTTCGGAGCGTTGCTATCCTTGCGGTATATTACGCAGGGCTTCGTCTATCGACGTAATACAGGGAATAACCACAAATAACAGGCGACCTTGCCCTAACGAAGCGTAGTCTTTAAACACCCAAAAGCAAATAGAATATTTGATTGCACTTTTATTGCCAATTAGCGAAATATTTGAACAGGATTTTAATTAAACGGAATTTATCTAGATGAACAACTAAATTTGGAACGAAATCATTTTTCGTATTATTATTAAATAGGTGAAAATTTTTAGAACGCGGTTTTGATTAAAGCGGACTTTATATATTAGGAACGATTATAGTTTGGCTGATTTTTATTAAAATTGAACGTAATATACTTATTGTAAAACCGTTAGTTATTTAACCATTGAAGGAAATATTTTTATAATTACCTGTTGCTTTTTTGAGTTGATGTATACAATGCTACCTTGCCGTTTGTTTTACTTGTGATGTTTAATAGGTGAATTTACGATTTTATTGTATGTATAAATGAGTGTGGTTTGGTTTAACAACTGAAAACTAATATTTATTTATCTGAATTGTTTATTTAGTATCTAAATCAGAGTAAAACTAATATTTGTTTATTTGAAATAATGTTTATTTAGTATTTAATACAGTGTTGTAACTCCGATTGCATTGCACCTGTTACGGAATCAATAGTTAATGTACCCTTGCTGTGATTTTACGAGCAATTAGTACCAACATCATCCCTTAGATATATTGAATCAAATTATTAAACAGTTTGAATATGAACAGTATTATATTTCTACGTTATATTTGTGTTGGTTGTAACATAGTAATTGAATTAACCACAACGTTGTTGTGTATATTTTTTGTTTGTAATTTGTAATGCCAAGATGTGTTTAATTTTTAAAAAGTAAGTTTTAACCGATGGAATCATAATGAATAATTTTTAACGCTTGCTTACTAGATTTAATATATTTAACTAACATTCATTTAAATAAACATTTAGCCCCTGAATTTGGGCTTGTATTTGTGCTATAGAATTTTGGGTATGAATTTGCTGTCAACATATTTAATAATGTTTGATATTTTTATGTATCATTTGACATTTTTATCATGTGTAATTGTTTTATTTCAACATATTAACCACATAATCAACTGCAACGCTCATATTTCGGTTTAAATTTAATTATTTTGTTTATCCTATTATCTAGCCGATGTTTCTATGTAATTAACTAGTATTTAACGTTTGCGCTAATTGGTGTGATGTAATGAAATTGAACCTCTGGCATGATCGGCCATCTCGTGGCTTCGCGTTTGCATTTATGACTATGTTGGAGATAGTCTATCAATAATAAGCGCCTTTTTAACTATTCGCAATCATCCAATAAGTTCATTTCAGCGATTCATGTCGTCTAGTCAATGTACTTCTAGTTGTACCCTTTTGCAAATAATAGGAAGTCGACTAGCCTTAGTGAAATATTTTGTAACACGAGCTGGAAACTGTCAATGTATGTATGTGGGCGCGTGTGATCGAGCTTTGTTGAATATTACTAACATTTTATGTCAGTGCAGGGAGGAACATTTGTAGTCAAGGTAAATTTTACCTTCCTGGTATTTCCCATCTTTCGACTTTAGCTGGATAGTATTGGTTATCCGACCTCAGTACCTACCACAAAAAACTAGCTGGTTTACACTAACGTTTCTTCAGTTGTTACGTGTGATATGTCTAGGTAACAGTTGGCATCCCGTCAATTTCAATGTTGGTGATCTGGGAACTTGTACGTTACCCGTCCTTGTTGAGATGTGCCAAATGCAGTTGGAAGTGTGAGGGCAGTTTGGGGTTTTCTCTGCCGTGCTTTTTCCCCAATCGCCCATGTTGAGTACGGCAGTTTGCTTTGAATGTCATTTTCTATGCTTTAATGCCAATGACCTATTTTGTGGTTATTGTTTTGATTAAAAGTCAAGTTAGGTAACTTCTATAGTTTTATTTCAAACCTTCCCGCCTTAACGTCATCTTCCCATTGTAAATTTGGGTTACATTATAACAACACAACGTTGGTGTCGTTTAGCCACTGCCACTAGATCATGGAGCCCGGTGTACCGTTTATAGAGGGCGTTTGGGTCAGCCTTTAGGTTTCTCTACCCGCTGGCTGAACCACTATTGAGAGAAGGACATATTTCTTGGAACTATGAAAAAATAGCAAAAGCGTAAAACATTCTGAATTTTTGTCACACAACTCGAACAGTAAATTTGTGTATTTTCGGTTTTCAACATGACTTTGTCTAGTTTCTGTGGTGCTTATAAAAAATAAAGCTGTGATTTTGCTATCAGCTATGTACAGCATATCCGAGGTTGATAAAAACCTTAAAAAATCATTCGTGAACATAGATTACAATGGCACAAAGGGAAATGTGCATATGGTAGATCAGATTTATGGTCGTAGCTTCGGGAGCAAGAGGGATTTGCCAGTAGGCGGAGTGAATATTTGGAGAAGAGAGGAAACCAGCATCACGGTGGCAACCTAGAATGGTGGAGATATAAGGAAGGGGATATGCATCTTTCTGGGTGAGTTAGTTTACTTTGCGAAAATCAACCTAGAACCTATACGAGTGGTCTTTTTTTCACTAGGACAATAAGACTAGACCAGGGACTGATGGAAGGTTCGACAACTTCAAAACGGAGTATGTCGTCGAATTTCGGAATGGGCTATCTTAAGAAGTAGAGGAGAAAGAGGATAGTAGTGTTGTTTGATAAGTTCTGCGGGCGTAGAGATATTGTGTTGGACTAAGGAGGTGCAATCAGAACTAGGAGGCTGTTTGAAAAAGGCAGTGGAAATAAAGGAATCTACCTGTCCACATTGTGTTTGACTTTACTCTCACACAACGACATCAGTTAGATTTCCTTACTTCCACTACCTTTTCCAAACAGCCTTCTGGTCTGCGGCAAAATTGAAACAAACCACTGTCACGGCTTTCACGTCCCTCAACGTTTCAATTTTGTCGCCTCCACTTAGCACTTTATAGTTCTCCCACTACTTTCCAAAGCCTTATCGATCAGGTCATTGGTTCTGACCTGGAACCGTTCTACTTCGTTTACTTCGATAATATCATCATAGCTACCCCTTCCTTTGAGGAACACCACCGAATCGTCGACCTAGTCCTTTCTTGTTTTTTCCTTGCTAGCCTTACCCTCCGTCAAGACAAGTGTCATTTCTGTCTTCCTTAACTCCGCTATCTTAGTTTCGTCGTTAACCAAGATGGTCTCCTTGTTAATTACGATAAAGTTTATTCTATCCTTAACATCCTTCCTCTGTTTCCGAAGTCGTTTGACTGATTAACACGGCTAGTTGGCTTCAGCGCTTCCTTTGCCACCTTCATTTCTCCGCTTTCTAGCGTAGCTAGTAAAAATACCATTCTTGTTATTATCGACAATGGATGTTTTGAGGGAAATGCCAGAAAATTAATTGAACCGCACTCGTCTTGAAAAACCCTTCGGTAACCTCGTACATCAAATTTATTATATTATTTTAACAAGCGAAACTACGATCAATAATGGGAAATCCAGATAAGGCCTTATCTAGTAGAATCGGTTGAAGCGTTCTAAACTATAACAAAAATACATAACGTGTGTAAATGCGAGATCATAAATATATACAACCAAACTAGTAAAATTATGAAGGACGAGTAGGATGAGTTGCCCATCTCCTTGCATTGAAATTATAGAAAAGTGACATAAACCAATTAATAATTATTATTAAGTAAGGTGTAGAGATAAGCAAACCAGAAATTTTAATGGCCGGAATTCGTGATTGAAGAAAACCCTAATAAAACACGTACATAAACTCATTGTTATATTTAGAAAAGCGAATGGTATTGATAACAACACCACAATTTTAACGCAAAATCAAAATACGATAAATTGAAGTATAAGTATTTAAGTTGTAATTAAATATTTTTATAGTAGCATCCAGGGTTATGGATAAGCAACCGCTTAAATTGAGAAAGTAGTTGAAATCGTTAATACGTATTCAAATGACTATGAATAAAGTGAAGAATGTGAAATATAATTAAGTAAGAAGGTAAATATTCACATGCAGGAACTACACGTAACAGCAAAGTACTATATATAATTAAATTTTCATTTTCTTTTTGTTAATATGTTTTATTTTATATTTAATTACCTCTACACTATAAGTTTTTGTTAACATATTCCACGTATCAAAACATTGTTTATTATGATAATTGTAAAAATTAAAAAGCAAAATTCATTTTGCAATCTGAAAAACTGTTTTGAGGAAAAGGGGCGACACTAAACGGTTTACCTGAGGGCGGCACGTACCTTAGTAACGGACCTGATTTGGGGTTAAAAAAATTTTCAGTAATGCTTTTTTTTGTTTTAACGAGTAGCATTACAGCTACAAACTAACAATGATACAACATTTACATACCCAAAAAAAAACCGAAACACTAAAATTGTTGTTGAGATGGATCGCTTCGCTCAGAATGTTATTAGAAGCAATATATATTGATGTGATAAAGGGGTTACGAGAGGTCATGAAAACCCAAATTCCATAAATAAAACCCACCCAAATAGAAAGAAACGGTAAAAATTAAAATTTCCGAATACTTACTGTTCCACCCACCCTGTATAAAAATAAGCGTATTGCATGTACAAATAATTATTCTGTACTTAGTAAAACGAGATTCATTTTATTACCATTAAAATAAAAAGCATATTTCCATGTATATAAATAATCATTCTAGTAGATAAATAAAAATTCATTTAAAATATTAGCGAAAAAACCATGTCAATCTTATTGCATTTAGCAAATTTTAGCTTTGATTAATTATGTAATTATACTGAAATCTGTATTTTTATTAGCATGCAATGCAAATGCAAGCTTGAATTATTTCTGTGTACATCGGAACACGTTTTATTTATCGTAAACCAATCTTTATTACAATTATTAATATGCAAATCTTTTTGTATCTGCAAAACCATTAAGAAAGCAATTGAAGCTTTAATTAATTATGTAGTTATTGAAATTCGTGCTTTTATTAGAATGCAAATTAATTTTAAGATATAAGTAAAAAACGTTTTCAAATACCAATATTATTAGTATACAAATCAACCATAAAGAAAACAATCGCGAGCTTTAATTATTTTTCCGTGAATGTGTAATAAAATATTCATTTTACGAGTTTTAAATAAAGCATACATTCTAGAATTTTCGTAATTAATAAAGAAAATACGTCATCTGTACTGAAAAATACTTAAATAGCTAGTTACTGAATAAATGCTTGTTCGAAAAACTTGCCAGAACATAAAAATGTAATAAAAATCAATCATCATCATTTTGTTTTCGACCTTACTTAAGGTCGGTTTGACGCAGCTCTAACTTCTTTTCTATTCTGTGCTAATCTAAAAAGCTCTACATATCCTTCACAACCTAAATTTCTAATAATTTGACTAATATAGTTTGGTCTAGGTTTTTCCTATCCAGCTGGCTCTACATAGATATTAGCAACCTGATGGTTGTTAAAGAACTCTAACAATATTCAAAAATCAATAAGAATTATTTATAGCTTTCCGCATTTCAATAAGAAGATATGCGACGCGACCATTAACTTCGTACGTTCGATAAGGATGAACGAGACGCTTCGGGAGAAACATAAATCATTTTGGCCGCATAATTTGACACTAATCAGATCATAAAGCGCGGCATTCGCGGAAATATTATATCATTCAGCGGTGACTAAGATTCGAATTAAATACCGAAAACTCTGTAAAAATGCCGCAGTTAGATAATTTTGTTTATAAGCGGAAGTAATCCACATTTGGGGATTCAGTTCAATTTACGACATCGAGCATGTAAGATTAATTAATTCACGATTCATTTTAAAACGTCGAACATGATACTTTGAGTAAAGTTATTCATGAGGAATGCATACAGTATTTAATATTTAAGATGTAACTTTGGAGTAAAGAATTAATTGTTAAAACGTAACTCTGCATAAATATGGACATAATTATTTTGTAAAACACTATGAGAATTGAGCAATCTTCGAATAGATGATTTTGATGCAAAAAATACGCTGAGTTAATTAATTAAAAATAAAAAAATGCACTTTAAAAATTAATATTCTAAATGGAGATCTTATGGGATTTTAGCGTCAATTTAAAAATAGAATCAGGAGGAATATAATACCATTAATTACAATGGAATTTTGATAAACGCTATTTTTCGCAAGTATAAAACTTTGATTCTCTGTTTGTTAGTTGATAAAAATAATTGAATATTTTGTAATTTAAGTTTAGAATAAGTTTTCATTTTAATATTTGTGAAGAGGATAATTTGAATCAAATTGTGAAGTTAGAGTTCGCAGTATCTTGACCTCTATTAAATTATTCATGATAGCTATTGGCCAACCACGTTCACAAACATGGTAATAAAAGGATAAAAAAATTACACACCTAATAGTTAGGAAGGATTGTGTACCAGTTAACAAAGACTAGGTAAGAATTTTAATTATTTTCTGTATGAATTGAAACTGTGAATTGTTTTATAAACTGTTTTGTATGAAAGAAAATGTTTTTGAATAAAACGGAGAAAAATAAAATTTCCCTATATTTAATTTTCTACCTTCTATAAATATAAGCGTATTCCATTAACAAATAAAATGAAATTCCCATGTAGAATAACACTCTTTAAGGACACATATAGTATCGTTATACCATTTAAGAAGAAGCCCGACTTTAAACCTTATCTTATTGCATTTATGAAGCATAGGAACGATGCCCTCATTAATTATGTAATTGAAATCCGCGTATAGACATTTATTGCAGACTGAAAATAAGCACACTTTATTTCGTACGTTTTTGAAAGCCTAATTGCATAAAGTAATGCATTCTCCTTAAAAATGCAATTTTATGTTTCTAATAAAGAATAGCTTCCTTTTAAAGAAGCCCATTTCGGGTTAATTCTAGAACAAATTATATCATTTAATCCAAAACGGAAATACCATATTTATTTGCCCGAATAAACTAAGATTTCGAGAGTCTTCGGTAAAGTCATAAATCATCTGTCAAAACGCTAGAAATAGCTAAATACTTCCCGTAAATAAATAAATGCCGCAATTGAAAGAACGCGCTAGTATTGGAAGGAGCCATAAAACCAAGATAACGAGATTAATAGCTCTACGTATTACAGAAAGAGAGATAACAATGGTTATGCTTTAATGTATCAACAAAGAATAAAGGACTTTCTACGATATCTATATACATTATACAAACCGCACTTAATTAGCTCGTTAAAACGCGAAATCAGCGCAATTACTATATCATCCATGACTAATCCTCGGGAACATGGTTTAGAATAAAATGCAAAAATGACGTATTTAGAATTTTAGCATATAATACGGAAATAGTTAAGATTCCATTCTTCAGTAATTCATTCATGATAACGTCAAACAACCTGTAAGTTTCAAGTAAAGAGTAATTCTTTAATTTATTTTATGACATGCAGTATATACGGGTAATTTGTAATATATTTTGTTGACTTTTCACAAGCAATATAGAATTTTGCATAATTATCTAGTATTATTATTTTGAAAAATACTACGAAAATTAAACGATCTTCGACATAAGAGAGCAACTGCTAATTTTAATCTATTAGAAATAAAAGCACCTTGCAAGCAGATATTTCTACGCTTACTGATTGGAAATGAAGATTTGAAATGAAACTAGAAAGTATCCAAAGCCATTAATCATAATGGAAATGATAATTTTATAAGCGCTATAAAGAAGTACATGACAATACCAATTGCAAGTATAATGTTGTTTTGTTTTTTGTAACCAAATAGTAAATTAAGCTAGAATAAGATTTAAATTTTATAAAAATTATTTGTCTAAAAGATAATTTCAAGAATTTATGAGATCAAAGTTCGAAGCATTTTGATCTTTACTAAATTATCGGTCCAACGTCATTGGCCAATTACGGGGCAATAAAAAGATAGGTAAATTATTCTGAAACTTTCAAGAGAACTTTGCAACTCACATAGATGTTTGGGTCCTGTAATTGGTAACAAGGATTAGGTGAGAATTATTGTAATCAGTAAGTAATCATTAGATAAAAATTTTGTCCAAGTTTAAGATATAAATTGCTTTGTAAGAGTTATTTATATTGAATATAAGAGATTCTTTAGATAATGTATATATAAGAAAGATATTTTGGAATGCTTAGAAGACCGTTCATAGATGTTTCTTGAAATGTCTGTTTCATTTCTTTTGATACAAAACCACAACATATTTTCTGCTGAACTAGCCAGGCAAGGAAAAAGGCATGATAGGAGAGTAATTTCATATTTTGTATTCATCTTTATTAATACAATTTGGCTGTACTCAAGTCACAGCATCCTTTGTGACTCACAATGTAAAGGCGGGTCACAGCAATATATATGTATCAAAAGAGTTAGTATTTTCCTTTAATAATATGTTTGTAACTATTTTAATATTAGGAGAACATATTATTTTAAATACTTTACTAGAAAGACTTCGTAATAGGAGATAGAACTTTGTTACGTACAGTTCTGTCCCTCAGAATATCTAGCAGGTAATTCATAGAAAATTCAGAGAAGTACTCCACTAAACATCCCATTTAAGTAAAATACCGAAAACCTCGATGGTACTAATAAAAATTTGGTTGCCGACTAACTTGTGGAACGATTGGTGTAAGTGTTTGAGCGGCTCCGTGGTGTAGTTGGTATGCGTGTGACTAATATACCCAAGGTCCCTGGTTCAAATCCCAACACGGTCCGCTTTAAACATGTTAGGCGAGCATTTTTCACAAAAATACGCCTCATTCAGATGAGAAGTAGAATGGAGGTCCCGTGTGTGTGTTGTCACACACGTTAAAGATTCCTCCCTTGCGTGTAACAGCAAGGGTTTGGTAAAATTTAAAATTTCCCGATAAAAAAAATCTCGCTTCCTGGCCAGTGTAGTACCTTTGGGTGGAGCATTGGAAAATCAAACGTAGGGGGTGTAAGTGTTTGACGAGTATTCCCGAAGGTTGTCAGGTATGAAACATGATCTTAATCGAGAAGCACCTTAGACGCTACCTAATCCTAATAGGGAAAAGCGCTAGGAAGAATAACAAGAAGATGCCAAAATCGGAGATCAAGAGAGATTTGGCTTAGATACCTGAAAATTCATTAAAAACAAGATTATTTTAAATAAATCTAAAACAAACATAAAAACACATAGACCAATTTAAGACTGCTAACTGCAAAGAAGATTCCTAAAAGTAAATGTTGAATAACGTGAAATAATTATCACGCTTTTGGACAATCACAAAACAATTTATTACAGCAAAACTGCAACTATACTATTTACAATAATAGAAAAACCAAACATACATAATCTTTACACAATTTTATACAATATAATATATAGCACACACGTTTTCATTACAATTACATATTACAATCTTAAACAATTATTAAAAAGTAAATATCGTACATCTACTAACTAAAAACTTAATCTAAACATAAACGTACTTCTAAGTACGTTTAATCTGTTCATGCATTAAATGACGAATGTTTATTTACAAACATTCACTCCTGTATAGTTTCAGAAGGGTTCTCTTTAAGCTTTTTGATTATTGTACCATTAAAGGTTGCCATGTATTTCAAATTGACTTCATTCACTCCAACATGGTACTTGCAACACAAGGGTTGACTATCTATGGACTCAAAGTGCCCCTAAAATGAAATTGACCCACTTGGCAGGGAATTATCCAAACATACTTATGCTACTCTGCCTTGTTCGCTAATGTCTAGTCAAGGTAATTGACCTACCAAAATGGCATGTTGAGGGTTTGAATGTTATAAACCAAGTGCCCTATAAAAACTGAATCTCCTCTTTGTTCAATCATTTGAGGCAAACTGCGGGCGGAGGGGTTCAGTGTATCAGGTGAACATATCTCTTTTTTACCTAACATATCTACTTAAATTTACAAATTGTTGACCTAAAATCAGAAATCTGGGTTTTACATTTATTTGAGTCAGCAGTCAACTGTATATGACATGTCATTGTTCTTAGATGATGACATCATCTGGCACCAGATTATTGCTTTATAGACAAAACAAAATCACGACTGTACTAATTACAATGATGACATCACCTTTAACCTGACAAACGAAGTTGACAACCTTAGACTATGGATCAAATACGATATAAATAGTTTTCTCTTACATTAAAATTTATACTAATCTAAAAATCATATTTCTTAAAAGGAATAACTCAATTCTATTGGGGGAATTTATTAATACAAAAACTGTTAAAATGAAATGTGATTATAATTATTTCTAAGAGAAGGTCACAGCATCCTTGTCAAAAGTTTTAAAGCACACAATTAAACAAAGCACCAACTGCTGCTAATCATAAAGCTGAAATTCAACAGTGTTTACAGGTGTTTGAAGCATTAAGTTTTTCAATTTGGAATTGCCCAAAAGGGACTGGAATCCCATAACAGTATAAGGCTGCACCGACCAGCTGTAGTGGTGCAGGAGTGGGTTCCTACAGTACTAGATTAAAAATTGAACAAATATGCATAATGTGTTACGTGCCAAAAATTTGGCACTAGACATTTTTAAATAAGTGCGGGAGTTTCGCGCCATAAATTTGAAAGACTTGTTGCGCGTATTTCCGTCACTACAGAGTGCGTTTGCGTCAGATCGGGCCGACGCGTGTGGCAGAAGTAAAGTGGGGAGTTTCCACAAGACGCTGGGACTTGGACTTTGCTTTTGAACATCAAGAAGAGCAGGAGCTGGTATCGCATCGTATCTTTTAATTATGTAGATCCCTTTTCTTTGTTATCTTTGATGTTCCTCAACCCGTTCCTTATCGTTCCGTACATAGAAAGAAGATACTAATTTGGAAGCAACCTGGCCTGACATTACATGTGATTTTCCAATGCTCCATCCGAAGGTACTACACTGGCCAGGAAGCGAGTTTTTGTTACCTGGAAATTTTTGAATTTTGCCGAATCCTTGCTGTTCCAAGCAAGGTAGGGATCTTTAACGTGCATGACAACACTCACACACGGGACCTCCATTTTACCTCTCATCCGAACGAGGGTGTATTTTTGTGAGAAATGCTCGCTTAACATTTTTCAAGCGGACCGTGTCGGGATTCGAACCCGGGACCTTGGGCGTAGTAGTCACACACATACCACTACGCCACGGAGCCGCCTAACCTGGCCTGACAGCAGCCCACGCCCCGCTAGCTGGAGCAATCATGACGGAAGCCTCAGCCGCCATCTTTAAATTATCCTGAAGGAAGCCATGAGCTGCCATCAGGAAGTGATTATGTAGGAAGCTTTACCTATTCATGTGAGTACTCCGTTTTTTATAATACCTTTTATGAATTTTATATATTTCGTCATTTACGTGTAATAATTTGCATATTGTGTGACGTCATTGACAGATGGGCGCGCTAATTTCCACATCATGGATTAGCGTTACCAACTGCCGTTGTGTCGCATATACCGCGTCGACGGTAATATAAGAATGACGCGTAAATGTAAGAAATGATCAAAATTTCACTTAAGTGCGATTTCAAGCTACGTTATTACTGACACTTACCCTGTTAGGTTTTTAATTCGTCAAGTTTAAAGGGCGCCAACAACGTCTGAGATAATAGGAATACCGTTCGCCGACGTGTAAACCAAGGGATTGTTGATTTTCTTGGTGGAATGGAAATAAATAAAACTGTTCTCCACTCACCTGGGTTAAATCTAGTCTACAAAACATTATGAAAGTATTAACAAATATGAAAAGATATAACAAAGTTTAAAATGTACTTCAGTAATAGTTGGGTTAGTAATCATACTTATCTCTACAACAAAGTAAATATACTAAACAAAAATTGGTAAAATTCAATAGAAGTCGATTTGTTGGGGCGAAAACTGGGCCTCAACGTATTAACTAAATTTAAGAGTGGGAATAACGTTTTGTATTGAGAATAGGTATTCACAGTTTGTTCTAATACACAGCTTCGCTGCTTTAAATTTGTGTACATACAAATAAACCTACCTTTTCAGTATAAAAAATATAAAAATTACATTCATTAAAATTCTATGTAAAATATGTCAATTGGAACTACTAGATTTTTCTCTATACTGAACAATAATTAATGATACAACAAATCACACACTGTCGAGTGAACCTGTTGCAGTAACAGTCTTCCTCCTGGTAGTCGAACATGATAGTTCGGTCTACCAACTAGTTCTTCTTTACGTCTACAATTGCCATCTTTGATGCAAGTCTCAGGAATATTCAATCTGTTGTTTTTACAGTAGCCTGTCAAACTTATCCATTGCAACTTGGTTGAACATTCCTCTTCTCAAAGTGTTTCTAGGTTGCTTCTCATCAATCACAATGACAATGTATCCTTCTTTTGTAGGTTCCACTTTACGAAACAACTTGGTTCATCTAATAAGGTCAGGTAAGTACTCCAACGTTTATTGTTTCCAAAAGGAAGTTGCCAATACTAGATAAATTTTCCAGTTTTGCATAGAATCAAGTCGCTGTGCGTAAATTCACCATTTGGTTTAAGGCCATTGGAACTACTTAACAGGAAAGTGGTTTGCAGTAAATACTTCGGCACAAGTGGTTTCCAAAGGAACGTATGTTAACGACTTCCATTAACAGAGTTCATAGCAATTCGTCCTTAGGTTGGCGAGCTGGCATTATCACCTTTAGTGCTTTTTTCACTTATCGGATTAACCTCTCCCAGCTCCCTCTGATACGAGGAGCAGCTGGTGAATTAAAATTTCACTTTATTTTAATACCTGGGTAAGCTTCTTCTTGGAGTCGGTCGACCTTAAGTTTATCCAGCACTTTTCGTAGTTCAATATCTGGTACTTCGAATTTAGTGCCGTTAGATACCTTCTTCTTGTTGAAAAATTACGTACAGCCATGGTGCACCAAAATAGTAAACAATGAGTGGGCTACTTCAATGTGTATGCATCGGACAGTCAAGCACGTGAACAACACACACCATCTTCTGCCGACACTTACATACATTGGTCCAAATAGTAAATGGAGACAACCTTTCTTGAGATAATTCACTCGTTTCGGAAGGCACAGGTGATACCAGTTGGTTCCTGCATACTTGACATTTTGTAACAACCTTCTTAAAAGTGGAGCGCAAAAATAATATGTCATACGTTTGCCGAACTTCATTCACAACGATTTAGTTATTGTGGTCATGAAATTTACAATGATAATAATTGATTATGAGCAATGTTACGTGGAGATCTTTGGGAAATAATATAGGTCGCTTTGTATTGAAACAAAACCCAAATGCTGCATCTATACGACCATTCATTCTAAGAATACAATTGTCATCAAGATATGGTGATCGGTTACATATAGAACTTGACCGTTCTACAGAAATGATCTTTGTCCGCACAGGCACTCCTTTTTGGTGTTCAAGTGCTCTAACTTCATTTGGATACCATTGAGATTGAGTAAAGCGATATATTGTTACACTCGGGCAACCGTTATACCACGTAAATGTTATACTCGAGATATAATTCCCGCCAATTGTAACTTATACTGCACACGTTCTAAAAGTGATGCAACCGCTTTTTAAGTCAATTTGCAAGCACAATTTAAAACAAAACAAAGCACTTACATTCTCAAGGTCCCACGATGTTTTGCAGGATGGGTTCAATTCGCGCCTCGTTAAATCAGATTACATCCGTTCTTTCTGTATCTTCTATACTCGTAGGTGAACGGCAGGATTAGGTACAGGTACACACAGGCAAAAGGTAGAAGGAACCTACATCCCTAAAAAGAAAAGACACACGACACCAAGATAGATGTTGTTTCGTCGAGGGCTCGTAACTTAATGGCATCTTATAACACCACGTGTGCACTCCGCATTCTTTTGCGCAGACGCGGCTGTCAGGGACGACGGAAATTGACATATTCATTTAAAAATATATGCGAGAATTTATTTACAAATTAAATCTAACGTGATGCATGCCAGTTGGTATGTAATAATATGCAGTTTTCCGATCTTTCATATTCCTCAAATGAAATTGGTCATTTAACAGAATTCTCTTGCTCAACTTTTGCTCGCAAATTACCAATAAATCTAAGCATATAAGCCACCGAATAAATCAGACGAACTCAATTTGAAAACCGCTCCACTTCTAACGAATTCTTGCTGACGTCCTTGTGAAAATTATCATGTATTATTTCTTCTTCACAGATGTCATTAATAAGTTTTCTATTGGACAAAGTGACAAATCCTCCAATAAAAAAGATGGCCCTGTAAACTATCGACTTTTTGATTAATACGGGGTTTTGACCATTTTGTGGATTCATCGGTAACATTTAGATTTGATGGAATCCACCGCCATTCTTCTATTTTAATAATATCCAGAATGTCAAAGATTCAATATGCCACAAATTGCCGAAAACGTCACCTATAAATGATGTTCTTTCGTAACTCTAAAATAGTTGTTTCCTATAATTCGTCGTACAATTCTCACTTAAGAGAAAAGACAAAGACACCGGTAGCTGTTTTCGGCTTGACGTCTCGTGGCTAATAATGTCGTATTACACACCGCCATTCTCTCCGCGCCTGCGCATTCTTTTGCGCAAACGCAACTGTCCGAAATGACGGAAATTAACAAGTTTATTTTAAAATATTGGCGGGAATTTACTCACATATTTAACAATGTACATTTCCAAATTTGGAATGTAACAAGGTAAGTATTCCTACACCCATCGTTTCCAAAAGAAAATTGCCAATACTAGGAATATTTTCCAGTTTTTTCGTAGAATCAAGCCGCTGTCCATAAATTTACCATTCGGTTTAAGGCAATTAGAACTACTTAGCAGGAAGTGGTTTGGAGTAAGTGCCTCGACACAAGTGGTTTCTAAAGGATGTTAACGGCAGAGAATTAATATTTTCGACTTCCATCAACAGACTACGTAGCATTTCGTCCTTGGGTTGGCGAGCTGGCACTTATTTCACTGATCGGATTAACCTTTCCCAGCTCATATGAGGAGCCGTTGGCGAATTAAAATTCCACTTTATTTTAATAACTGGGTAAGCTTCTTCTTGGAGTCGTTGACGTTAAGCTTATCCAGCTCTTTTCTTAGTGCAATATCTGCTACTTTGAAGTTAGTGCCGTTGGATCCCTTCTTTTTGTCGAAAAATTATGTATAGCCATGACGACCCGAATCAGTAAACAATGAGTGGGCTTCTTCAATGTGTATGCATCGGACAGTCAAGCACGTGAACAACACATCCCATCTTCTGCCGACACTTACATACATTGGTCCAAAATAGTAAATGGCCGTGTAAATGAAGACAATCTTTCTTGAGGTAATTCACTCTTTTCTGGAGGCACAGGTGATGGCAGTTAGTTCTTGCATACTTGACATTTTCTAACAACCTTCTTAAGGGTGGAGCACAAAAATGGTATGTCATACTTTTGCCGAAGTTCATTAACAAGGGTTTCGTTATTGTGATGATGAAATTTGCAATGATAATAATTGATTATGAGCAATGTTACGTGGTGATCTTTGGGAAATAATATAGGTCGCTTTGTATTGAAATCAATCCCAAATGCTGCATCTACATGACCATTCATTCTAAGAACACTATTTTTTATCAAGATATGGTAATTGGTTATACTGGGTTATCCAAAAGTCCCGCAACCCTAAAATATTTTTTCTGGAAAAACTTTTCATACAAAATATTTAGGATTGTCCTCCAGCTATCTGGTTGTGGCCTTAAAGTTGACCTTGACAATGACCTTGAAGGTCAAAACGTTGTCAAGTTCACTTTTTTGAATAGACACCCTTATTTTTATTGCGGATTCGGAAAGAGCACAAAATTTTATAAATGACCTTGACCTTGATGACAATTAAGAAAACTTATTTCCAATATTTTAGGTTTACTAGAAAATTTTTTTACAAATGCTCAAGATTGTGCGCCATCACAAAGTTTTATAAATTACCATGACCTTGGTAATGAGCTTGAAGAAAATTGAGGTTAATTTAAAAAATATTTTCATGCAAGGTGGTAAGTGTTCTTAGCCAGTTAAGGCAAGGTGATAAGTGTTCATAGACAGTTAAGGCAAGGTTTATGTGTTCCCAGTCAGTTAAAGCAAGGTGGTAAAATTGAATGTGGCATTGGCTGTTCAAGAAGATCATCATACAAGCATCCCAAAAATTTTGTGCTCTTTCCGAATCCGCAATAAAAATTAGGAATGTCTATTCGAAAAAGTGAACTTGACAACGATTTGACCATCAAGATCATTGTTAAGGTCAACTTTAAGGCCACAACCAGATAGCTGGAGGACAATCCTAAATATTTTGAATGAAAAGTTTTTCCAGAAAATGCGGTCCACAAAAAATATCTTAGGGTTGCGGGACATTTGGATAACCCGGTATATAGAACTTGACCATTCTACAGAAATGATCTTTGTTGGGTCACGCACTCCTTTTTGATGTTCAAGTGCTATAATTTCATTTGATAACATTGAGATTGAGTAAAGTGATATATGCAGTTTTCTGATCTTTCAAATTCTTCGGGTGAAATTGGTCCTTTATCAGAATTCACTTGCTGAACTTTTGCTCGCAAATTATCAATAAATTTAAGCATATATGCCACCGAATAAATCAGACGAACTCAATTTGAAAACCGCTCCACTTGTAACCAATTCTTGCTGACATCCTTGTGAAAATTATGTGGAATTATTTCTTCTGTACAGACGTCATTCATAGGTTTTCTTTGGGCCAAAGTGACGGATCCTTCAATAAAAAAGGCCCTGTAAACTATCAACTTTTTGATTCAAAATACGGGGTTTTTGACCATTTTAAAGCTTCATCGGTAACATTTAGACAGACTAGAAATGCTACAAATTGTCGAAAACGTCTCTTATAAATGATCTGTTCTTTTGTATCTCTAAATAGTTGTTTCCTATAATTCGTTGTACAATTCCCACTTAACTATATTAGTTAATATTCGAATTATTGAAAATGAATTTTTAAATCATAAATCGGTCTGAAAATAATACTAAAACAGACATGTAAAATTACCTAAGAATTAGATTTATAACTATTAGAAATATTTTTGTAAAAGAAGAATTTCATGTTTCAAAAGTTGAGCACAAATGTAATAGTTTACGTTTCTCGATTTTGCCTTAAGGGATAAGATAATATTAATTAAGCAACAAAATATTTTCGTAGAATTATTTTATAAAAAGAACGCTCCACAGTAATTTGCAACGATATAACTTAAAATGTCCAAGAATTAGATTTACTACTATCAAAAAATTTTTCGTTGGCAAATTCGAACCTAAGAAAAATTTTGGACTCCATGCGTTTGGCATCAATGTAATACATTTTAAAAATACTATGTATGCTAATTATAGTTAGCTAAAATAAAAAATGCCATATGATATGGCGCTAGCGAAATAAGTTTGAATTAATTGAAGCAGACTTAATCATCGTTATTGCACGTGAGATATCGTAGTATTGTACTTTAAAAAAATTAAAGTTTTTACATGTACTAGATGAAAAAACTAAAAATTGTTTTATCAACAACTAACTAGGCTATCACCCCAATATAGAGTTAGTGACAGGCTGGATTGGAATTTGCTTTAAACTGAAAACAATTTAAATTTAAGTTGGACACCACTGTATCTAGCAAGTATTAATAAAAAGAATATAATTATTGGGTAGATACAGAACCCCTTTCAGAGTTGATAATTCTAAAATTTACTATTTAGATTCTTGGAGAATAGATCAGACTTCCTTAATATAGAGAAAATTACCTGAATAAGAATACTTCTATTCCATAATAAATAATTTGCATCAAATAATAATATTCACCAAATGTATATCACAAAACTTATTTTGTTTTAAAAAGTTGAACAGCATTTTGTTACATGACAGTTAGGTCCTTGAAGAATTGTCAGATCTGGCAGTCACGTACAATTTTAAATAAAAACTGTAATTTCAAGCATCTTAATATAAATCTAACTTCGTTACTAGTAAGCTTAAACTCTTCTAAGCTTCTCGTACATGAAAACTTCAAATAAAACAAAATTTAAAGAAAGATTTTTCTTCCACAAAAAAATACGGTCATGAAAAATTAATAATATTGTGTGAGGTTACTATAATTCAATGACGGATCTTACAAACTATAACAATTGGGGTTTTTGTAGCTAGGAACTTAACCATTCATGGGAAAGGGGGTTCTTGAACAAATCGATTTAAAGATTCAGCGAAAATACTTATCTTTAACTATTCGTCGCAGACTGCTACCCTTGCGTTGGTTGTGTCCAGGTTCCACCTCGTCTCCAGCTGTTTGCTTGCAGGTGTAAAAAACAACAGACCCCGACTGATTTCAAATTAAGGGACTTACAGGCTTTGATCTGATGGTGTTTTCATTATTCTGAAGTTATGTCTTGATTAGATGGTGTATTTATTAACTAGAAAGTATTTCTTGGTTAGAGAGTATTTCTTAACCTGAGTGTATTTCTTGATCAGAGTATGTGCACATCAATGACTCTGATCATGCTCGGCTCGATGATTACGTGGAAGTAAGCAGATTAAAAAAACAACTTATGCTTGGTAACCACGTGTCATGCTTATGAAAGAAGTTGAAAACGGTGGGATATATTGCGAACGATAGGTTATTTACACAGACTTTAAAAGATTAGAATGCTATTTATGACTTTCTAAGCAAGAGTTTCAAAACACCTGAATTATTTTCTATATTATTGTGGCTACAAAATGTAGAACTTAGCATTGTAATTTAACTAAACTAGGACACAACAGATCATATGTTGTTTTCCATATGGGAACAAGAACTTATTAAGAACTCGAAAACCTATTTAGGTTTGCAAATAAATACATTTTCATTTTTTCGCTTCGTTTCTCCATAAAGAAATTTTGTTATACACCATTTACAAAAAAATTCGAAATGACATGCTTTCAACAAAGTACCTTGCAACAAATTTTCTACACTTTGATAAGAACATATAATACACCAATTTTACCTTAGTATAAATTAAAACCACATTTTGAGGTCAGACGAATTGTCTAAATAAAATTTAACAATAGAAAATCAGAATTATATTAGTTTTAAATAGTAACAAATATACAAAACAATTTAAATGTACCTACATAAATAGTAATCACTTGTAGATTCGACGTTTTTTTGGTGTTCATTTCAACAGTAACAAATAAATGCAACACCAACAATTATTTAGGTAATACAAATTATGTGAAACTCTTAAACCCAAACGGTTCATTTACTAAATAATGAAAATAGTATTAAAATTAACAATAAGGTGCAATGCCAATCCAATGTATGTAGAACCCAAATCATAAAACCAAAAAAAGTGTGCCCTAACTAAAATAGTTACAACGTCAGAGTACACCTTAAGAAAATGAATAAAATTTTATATCACAGTTCAATACCTCAATTACACTAGTAATGCGAGTTCAATGTTAGCTCCTCATTCAGATTCAATTGAATTAATATTTTAAATTTCAATGTGACAGGAAACATAAAACATTGATTAGTAAATCACATGAATTTATTGTCAAAATACATTTCTGGGATAGTTTGATTAACGTCAAAACATGTTGTACAGTTATTATTCACCAGAAAGAATGAGTAACTGAAGCTTCAACTCTAGTGATTGTAATTTACAGAATTGAATAAGTTTTAAATGCACTAAGCAATCTTTTTCAAAGCAATGTATCCCACAACTGTCAAACACTGACATGTAGTGATGCCAGTTGATTCTATGTGTAGCACCTCAAAGATTATTTTGTACCTTTGGTGACTATGTCACACAGTTGTGGTTGACTACCACAGTCATGCAAAAATAATGTCTTTTTTTTGAAATGCAATGTCACACCTCCACAACATGGCTGGAAATCAAGGGACGACAGTTGCAATTTTTAACTGCTGTGCAAATCTAGAGACACAATCATGTAAAATTCAACCACGATTAAGAATGAAAGACTCTGCTATATGATAGAGCAAAGTTGTTGACATTGAAAAAAAGTCTACAAGTTGAGCATTTCTTTCAAACACCATGGGATCTATGTACCTGATTGTCGTGCAGCGAATAAGTAACTTGCTGTTTTTTAAATATGTGTTTTATCACTCACTTAAATTTTGTATTTTAATAAAGCTGAAAACCTTCCAAATATATGAGAATGAGTTTTCCTGCTTTAAATGAAAATAAAAACTGCAAAGAATGATTACTAGTAGACACAGAAACGTAATATGCAAAAAAAGTCATACTGATGCAACACAATGGCTAAGCTCTTTAATTAAATAGATGTACTGGAAAATGCACATACAGTTGTGTTGACAATTTTTTGGGCAGCTTATTGCAATCTTATTTTAGGTATACTGCTTTATTAATTGTATAATGTTCATTTTATATGTATTTTATTAAATTTGTGAATTTTGTCAATATAAACTAAATCGACTACTTTATATTGTATTTTACAAAGTTAGAATTGACAGTATTTTCTGAATAAAAAATTATTCAGGTCTACACTTAACCTTTGAGCAATAATATTATACACACGTGTGTAACTACTGCTAATTACAGGACTGGGCAGTACCCAAGTACAAGTACTCGAATATTGTACTGTAACTACATTTTGGAAACTTAGTACCCAGTACTTGAGTACATTTTGAATAAAGTAGTCGGTATTCGTACCCGCAACATATCAGGTAAAAGTATCCGGTGCCCGTGTTTATTACACAAGTACATTTTCCAAATACTTTTTGCATATTTGGGCTGGTCCTTATCTGTACCTATGCGAGTGTACCAAGGTAAAACCACTACTATCATTAGTCTAGTCAGCACTTCAAACAGAAGCAAAGCAGGCAGAATTTTTGTATTGTTGCTGTTGTCTAAAGACTTACGGTAAGGAAGATATATTATTTTACTGTATTGTTGTAGATTGTAGCATAGGCTATCACAGGCCGCAGCCCCCCCTCCCCTTAAAATATTGTTGGCACGGCATCTATTATTAAAGCTACAGCTAAATTCTTTGCTAACTAAACGAAATTTTGTATTAAAATATTTCAAGAACTAATTGACTGCCATTCTTCTTGCGGTCGGTTATATATTGTGCTTAACTCTGCGGAATTTGTTTAAAATTGCTTGTCTTAATTTTCCTTTATTAATAAGATACAATCATTCAGTTTTTGGCTCAGTTTGTTAGTATGTAGGGATGTAAATCTTTTGTGAAGCCAAAGACAGATTTTTTTCAAAAATCTCAAGTCATCGACCTCAGCAGAAACACAAGGCACCCATTCCAAAGTTTCAAAAAACGACGAAGATATGGTTCCTAAACCCAAACACCCACATCTTTGTCCACTGAAAGAGTAGATCACATCGAAAACTGCAACAACAGTCCAATTTTCGACAGAAAATTTTTCATGATTGAAAATGTGACGAGAAAATGCATATTGAAGCCATTGCCAACGACGTCTTCCTTCAAGAAAGGTAATCAAGGTTTCTGCAGAAAACACCACAAATTTTGTGAAACATCTTAAATGGATGCATGGAGACGAATCATATGACTATGTGAAATATAAAGAAAGAGTGAAAAGTTAATGGTGATTCAGGTGCTGCCATCCCAAAGGTCAAAATATCGAAACAAAGAACGCTGAAATGATTCGTACATTCAAAAGATGTGGTGACACAACGAGTTTGAGATAAGAATCATTAATTTCATTGTTAATACAATGTCTGTGGTGTCTATTATCGAAAACCCAAGTTTTCTAAGATTAATCGATGGAATGAATGTAAACGTTATTGGAAAAAAAGCTGCGATGAAATTAATATTCTATTTTCAATAATAATTTAAATATTTATATTACTACAAAATTTTGTATCAAACGTGTACAAATAATAAGCCTTAATTAAACTATATATAGTTTGCTATTGATAAATTGTTGCTTCAGTTTCGTTGGAACCAATGCACAGGACGCTGAGATGCAAATTAATGAAGCACCGGTGTCTTTTAAGCATATCCAAACCCAGTAATATGTCTATGGATTGTTCTGCTGAAACCGAAAAGCTGGTTGTCAAATAATCGGATTTGATTTGTATTTGAGCCATGTGAATTCGTCCTATAGTTTTTGTATATTTGTGGCAATGCCTGCCCGTTGGTTATCAGTCAGTCTTATAATGTTACATCTCTTTGCACAAGAAATTGATATTGTTGCAGTTTGTACAGCATGGTCAATGAAAGTCCTGGCGGGGATGCCGTTTACCCTGCAATTAATGTGTGGCATTGTGGTATTTATGGACATTTCAGGATTATTCTCCGTTGCAGTTTCCATATTAGTTTCAATGTTTTTTGTGAGTTTTTCAGTTATTACTTGCTTTGTTTCAGTATTAGAAGAGTGGGCTATCATCATTTTTGCTGTTTGACAATCTCGTTCTGGACGGGCGAGTGCTTGTTTCCGAGTGTATCGATGTTTCCAATTATTAGGGCGTCAGCGAGTCGAGGATTGTTCTGTTTAAAGAGAATAAGTTGGTTAGGGTATGTCAGTGTATCGCTTATCGATACTGGATTATCTTCTGTTGCAGCATGAGGTTCTTTCAATGGTGATACTGATTGTGGAACATGGATGTCGCAGAAGTTAGTTTTTTGTCTTGCCCTATCAGTCGAAGCGTAGGTATGGGCGGGAAATGATTTTGGGATTAGGTTAGTATCGCCTACTCTTAGATTTTTGGGTTGATTTTCAACTAGTTTATAGAATAGGACATACGCTTTTCCACTTACTAGTGCTGTGGAAGATATCTTGCTCACTACAGAGTCATTGCATTCATACCATGTAGATAAATAGGGGTGTCGACAGTGTGCTGTATAATGTCCACTGTATGTCGTACCGATGAGTTTCAATATTGCATATAAGTTATAAATATAGTGCTCTGAACTGTTTTGGACAGCATAATCCTTCATGTACAAATCATTTATTGGAAAATTTATAGTTGTTGACAGATTTCCTCTGAGTTTTCTTATAGGTGAAAAGCGTTTTAAGTGTAGCACTAATATTTTAGGAAATTTTTGTATAGAGAGGGATGTTGTGCAGTTTCTTCTTTCCGTACATTTTCAAGAAGTAGGTTTCTCATCTCCATGTATTGGTGTCTCTTTAGTATAATAGTCTAGACATTGTTGTAATCTTAATTGGCCTATATTTTGAGGTATAGAAAGCGATAAATCCCAGAATGGGTCAAAAGTAATAGAACAGTGTCCACAATGTATACAACGTAATGTATATTTCAACTGTCCCGCAAAAACGTCAACAACTTTAGAATTTTCGATTTTTAAATATTGTTGCCATGATGTGGAAGCTTTGTCGCAGTCGCTGAGTTTCTCATCTATTTCTGGAAATATTTTCGTAAGTTTATTGGCCTGATTACTGTCTTTGTGTAGGCCTTCTAATAAATAACGTAGAAACCTTTGTGCATCTTGTTGAGAGTTGCCTGAGAAACTGGGTGCAAAACTTTCAATTTGTGATTTTAAGCTGGATATATTAGATTCTCCACCACATGGATCTTCAGACCACAGTTCATTTATCACTTTTGCAAAAGCATTAATGAGTTCCCCATGTTCTTCGTTTATGTTAGAAATATTAGTATTAATGTCCTCTGTGAAGAGATCATTTCTATTTGTATAATTCTCACAAAAATAATCACAAGAAGAACATTGAAAAGCAAGATTATGTTTGTTACACAGCTGACATTTGGTCAACTAAAACAAGAACTTTAATGGGTGTTACACTGCACTGGATCTATGCAGAAATCAGTAGATTAATGACTACAACAATATTGGAGAAATGCTTAAAAACATAAATTTGAAATTACAATCAACACAAATCATTACGAGAGTAACAGACAACGGCTCTAATTTTGGCATATCATTTCGTGAATTTTTGTTGGAAGAAGAAGTTGAAGCTTTGCAACAAGAAGTCGGCAGAACTCATGAAGCAAAAGATCAAGATGATAGTGAAGGAGATGAGACCAACAAGCATGACAAAGAAATAACCTTCCAAGAAATAGACATTTTCGACAATTCCGAAGGCAGAATAGCGCTCGCCTCTCATGTCCGTTGTGTCAGTGACACATTGAATTTAATTGTAACAACTGATTGAAAAAATGCAATTCAGTCAAACCTTGCGATCAGAACGAGGCATATTCAAGTTTTATTGAAATGTATTATCTTATGGATGAAAGCCGCAAGACCCAAAACGTCTGAAATTATTAAAGATGTCTTGAGATACACTCTGAGATATCCAGGTGCAACAAGATAGAATTCTTATTATGATTCGGTTTCATAGATTTTTAGTGAAACAGTAAAGCTATCGTCTCTTTTTCAACGGTTCAATATAAAAACTTCAAAGAAACCGACTTGCAATACTTGGAGGAGCACTGTATGGTCTAAAAACCTCTCGCTACAACCTCGATGTTCTGCAAGAAGAGGAATGTATCCTTTATGGGTATTTACTTCCAAGTCTGGTGTTCTTGAGGAATAAATGGGAGAAGTTGAAGTTTCAAAAACTGAGTTCTAGCAGTGGCCTTTTTCAATTCTGTTATGTGCTTTCTCCATGTTAATTTTTTATCAAAGTAGAAGCCTAAAAATTTGATGTCTGTATATTCTATTTGGGATTTGTTTATTAGAAATTTTGGATCCATATGTTGTTTTCTTTTTCTGCAAAAATGTATTGCTTTTGTTTTTGTTGATGAGAAAGTGAAACCTATTTCTTTTGCCCATCTTTCTATTTCTGTTATGTTTTGTTGTAGATTTGTTTGTATTGTATTGATGTTTTTACCTTTGTGGTATAATATGATGTCATCAGCAAAAAGTAGTATTTGTGTTGGTTTCTTCACAAATATTGTTGATTTGTTTATTATTAGAAGAAATAGTGTGAGACTAAGTACTTCCCCTTGTGGAACTCCATTTACTTGCTTTCATAGTTCTGATAGGCATCCATTTGTTTTGATTGGAAAAGCGGTTTTCCAAGAAGTTTTTTATGTAGCGTGGTATTTTTTCTTGTATGTTGTTCTATTAGTGTTTGTATTATCACATATTTCCATATGGTCTCATATGCGTTGTGTAAGTCTAAGAATTTGCTACTAGATGTTGTTTAAGATGGAACACTTTTTCTATTTCTATTTTTAGTTTGAGTGTTTGATCTGTTGTTGTTTTGCCTGTCCTAAACCCTGCTCGAGTATTGTTTAATATGTCCTTATTTTCTATATACCACATTCGCCTTTTATTTACCATTTTTTGCATTGTTTTTGATAATACATTTGACAGTGCCATAGGTCGATAGTTTGCCGGGTTTGTCTTATCTTTTGAACGTTTTAATATTGGTATTGTAATGACTTTGTTCCATTCTATATGGTATACATTGTTGTTCTACATGAAGTTATATATGTCTAATAGGTGTTTCTTATTTTCATCTGGTAGCTGTTTGATCATTTCTGGAATTATTTGGTCTGGGACAGAACTTTTTTTATTTTTTTGTTGTGAAATACTGTTTTCTAGTTCGTTCATTGTAAAAGATTTGTTTAATGGGTTGTTTTGTTCTTCAATTTTGATAATTAGATTGTATTCGGTATTTGTTTTTATTGTATTGAACGCTTTTGTATAATTTAAATTGCTTGATATTTTGGCAAATTCGTCTGCTATATTTTCTGCTATTTCTTGGGGGTCAAAACTTTCAATCAGAACTGTAAATATATCAATGGATTTATGTACAATTTTACTGAACATTTTATACAAATTGGTAAAACATCTGAAAGTTTTAGTTGCTTTCATGCATTCACGAGCTGCAATTACCATTTCTACCATAAAAGTAAAAATAAGACTTTCATAATTGCAGGTAAAAACAAATTCTATGAGGATATTTACACATCATTAACGAATGTTGCTGATAGTGGTGTATACACCACATGTATAGTATTGAAAATTTAGATTGTTTGATTTTTCAAAAAACTATGAGGTAAAAAAATAAGTCCAGTGATGTATTGACACGTACGGTTACCGAGATACTAACAGAAAAGCAGTTTCTTTCCTCTTAACCCATTAGTGACTAGAGGCACATAAATGGCACGGAAAATGTGGGATTATGTATATTATGCACAGGTAACCCGTTTCATGCATTATTCACTTCTAAATGTATCACGCATTCAAATTCACATCAGTAGTAGTGAAGCACTTTGTTGAGTAGTAAGACATACTATTTTATTTGAGAAGAACATTTTTTGTCTGCTTTCTAAGCAATATGGATTTTATATAAGAATAACTTTAGAAATAATGCAGCTGTGATATTTATATTCGGTCACTAGATGCAGCATAAACAAATAATCAGACTTCTATTTGAATCATTTGCCATTAATCGTTGTCTTGCGGCCGACTCGGCTGTAAATTGTAGCAAATCATTTATGGTATGCTAAGCTCTAATAACAGCATTTCTGATCATATTTATTTTTGGATTACCTATGTTTAAAAACATTATTTTCAATTGGAAAGCGTAAAATGATAACTAATTGATAAAACAATCTTCTGCAAGTAAACGGTAATGTCTCTTATACCCGTAAAAAAATAAGACTGATGTTGCTCCTGCAAGGCACTACCTCTCAACAAACGACTAAAGTTATATTATGAATATTATTGCACTATACATTATTCAGAGACTTGAAGGAACTTGAAGATCGTCTTGCTCCAGGGTTTATTGTACAAAAAGCTCTGGATATATTATCGAAAGATGTACAAAATATAGCTGGTGTTTACATTGCTCTATCAGATTCTCATTTGTTGATGGATGAAATTTCTAGCGATTATGATGATGCTGGAGTTCCAAACAATTTTAGCAAACGACAATTGCTTGCAGATGTAGGATAAGATTTACGAGTGGGCAAGAAATAGTAGCTGAAATAGAGAGTACACCACCTTCAAGTTCAGCATACCAAATTTAGTATTACCTGTAGTGGAGACCGATGTAAAACGGACATGCATACAAGAATTTGTTACTCCACAAATTCTTACGTTTGGTTTATGAGCGCAGTAGATTTTTTTTCAATTATTCGCTGATAATAATCCCAACCATTTATTTGCTCTTGAATCCAACATGTATGCACAATGTAAAAATTTTCCTGATCCTAATATAGCAGAAGACAAAATTAAATGCTTTATTGGTATTCTAATTCTGAGCGGCTACAATCAGGAGCCTTCAAAAGAAACTATTCGGAGAATTGCAGTGATACTCACACTAATATAGTGCATAGTTCCATAAGAAAGTACAAATTAGAACTTATTCTATGATTTGTTCACTGTGTGGACAATAATAATATGAGTTCTACCAATAAAGACAAACTATGAAAAATCAGATCCCTGACATACCGTATGCAATCTAAATTTGTACAGTATTTCCAACCTGCAAGGAATTTATCCTAAGTTGAAAGTATGGTACGATATTGTAGCAGGCATAATTTGAAACAGTTTATTCAAGGTAAACCGTAAAGCATTTTAATAGCTCTACATATTACAGAAAGAAAGCGAAAGCGACTATTGAGTTCGTTCACTAGAAAAGAATGGAAGATCATGATAACTTTACACAAATATCTCATTGCAACGCAAAATCAGTATAATTATTATATCATCCGTGCCCAATCTTGGGAAAATGATCTAGAATGGAATGGAAAAAATAACATATTTAGAATTTTAGTATATAAGATGGAAATGAATTAGAACTGGGTCATTCATTATAATGACAAGCATCATGTAAGTTTCGAATAATTTATAATCCATTTTACGACATGCAATATGTTACATAGAACTTTGCATAATTATGAAGTATAATTATTTTGAAGAATACTATGAAAATTATACGATCTTCGGCATAAATAATCTTGCTACAAGAGCAACTGCTAATTTTAATCTATTAAAAATAAATGCACTTTGCAAGCTGATATTTTTACGGCAAGATTGGGTGGAAATGGAAATCTGAAATGGAACCAGGAAGTATTCAATGTCGTTAATTACAATAGAAACGATATTTTGACAAGCGCTATTTGACTATAACAACTGCAAGTATAATTTTGTTTTTGTAAACTAATACGATATTTGAGTAAATTAAGCTAGAATAAAATTCTAATTTTATAAAAATTATTTGTCAAGGAATAATTTCCAGCAATTCTGAGATGAGAGTGTGAAGCATTTTGAGCTTTATTAAATTATCTGTCCAGCGTTGTTGGCCAATTACACCGACAAATGAGGTAATAAAAAGATAGGTAAGTTATCTCAAGAATTTTAAAGAGTTTTTGTAACTCATTCATGTTGGGTTCTGTAATTGTTAATAATGATTAGATGAGAAAAAGTATTGTACCTAAATGAAATAGTAAGATGGACACTAATGAGTTAAAAATACCAAAAACAATAAAATTCCGATACCAAAATCAAAATTTCTAATGTAAAGTTTTGAATTAATGAAGTGTATGAATGGTAGTGCCAATTTTTCAGTTTGGAAATGCTGGATTAATAAATTTTCATAATTTTTTATTAAAGAGTGTTGCAAGAGTGATAAGTATGTTGAGTGTGTGCTATATTAAGTAATACGATTAAACAATTCACACTTTTTTGTGTGATTTACAAAATTTCTATCAAAAAACACAGTCAACTTGTGCAATACATCACAAAATAATATAAAATATATTTAATGTTACTGTTAAAACAGGTATTGTGGAAAAGGGACCAAATAGGTTTTATAACAAATTCAGATCTAAAGGTTTTCCCGATTTAAAAGTTAAGAGTTTAAACTACTTGACAATGCTAGCATTTTTATGTACTTTTATACTGATTTTGAAGCTTCTGAAACAATATGCTTGAAAATACCAGCACATAGTGTATAAAGCAAAAAAACAATTTCCTTAAACTATGTACTGTTAGTGACTGTTTTAATTCAGTTGCTAGGATCAAATGAAGATCAGATATATTTTTGGCAGAATGAAGAAACCGGATAAACTGATAGCAACATACGTAATAAATAAAAATATTCAATTTTTAACTATGTAAATTCGTTAAAGTTTGAAATTAACATCTAAAAAATAATCTAAGAAACAAACTAGGAATTTTTTCCGCTGTTTCGCGTTGAAAACTTTTAAAGAATGAATTTTGTCTAGTCAGATATATTTTATAAATTTAACACATCCTTTCGACATTTTCGAGTTCTTAGTACTAATATGAGAATTTTTAAAATACCATTTAATTTGCGATTTTCTTTGGTACTAATAACTAATTTTTTATTCCATTGCTGCGTTTTAAAAAATATTTCAATAAATTAAACTTATTACAAAAGAAATTATAAGGTTTACAATGAAGAGACTCGACAAGTTTGTCAACGATTTTCTGAAAGTATGGGATGCACTTACCGAAACTAAAATTAAAAAATAAGTCATCTAGATTTTTAAATCAAAAGCATGTGCTTTTGCCATTTATTGTATTAAGATTTTATACTTTTTTCAAACTTTACGTCTTTAGAAAACTTTGTGTTTAATGTACAACACTTGCTTTCAGGTTCCAGGAAATTATTTGACTTCAAACGAGAATAATTTTTCTAATAATATATGATACAAATTGTTTTAAATTTTGATAATGTGCATCTGAATGAGAAGGTAACAAGTCTCAAGCATAAAGAGCTCCATTAATAATTTGTTATTAACTAAATTGGTACAGTTCCACTTATGAGTAATAAAAATTGTACAGTTTGTCAACGACTCATCAAAACACTATAAATACTTAACTATTTTTAACTATTATTGCTACTGCCAGATTCTGTTTTAGATGATTCTACTGATTTACTACTCATCGCTAATTTTGACATTCCCTTATATAAATAAATTCTATTGCTTTTGGCTTCTTCTTGTTCAGATTGCCATCCAACCTATAACACATCTATATATTTCATTCTAAAAGAAAGAATAAATTATACCTTTTGTTTATGCTGTACGACTGCATCGTCAACTCTATCTAATACCATTCTTTTTGTTAATACTCCATCCTCAGAAGCATATGCAGCAGCTTGCCACGCGACTCCTAGTTTAGCAATTTCTCTACCTGACATGCCATCGGTCATTAGCGACATTTTTTGACATAATTCACCATAATCAAATTTATCTACCTTCAACCTCCTGAAAAATTAAAAGGTTACAAATACACCAATACCGGTCTGTATTTATTATAAATATGTTGCATCCGAATAATAGCATAAAAAACATTTTAGGTAACTCTCAATCGTACAGCAAAGTTCAAACACTAATAACTCACCATGCTTTTTTCTAGAAGGAAGAAATATCATAAACATCTATTACAATGAACCTTAATTATCCGGGCTAATGCAAACAAAGGCAGTCATGGATATCAAAAACACAGATAATTCAAACTATTAATTGTTACTCGATTTAAAAATTTGCATGTAAATATTTGTTACGTTCACTTCTTGCATTTTTGCAGGCTACAGATCAAAAACTTTGGCTGTTTGTAAGAGATCATAATTTTCTATATGAACATAAGTATCGAATAAATATCAATATCAGCACTTGATATTCATTTGGTGAACAAAACACTTTTTATAACCAATTGAATAAATATACTATTATGTAAGGGGGGGGGGGATATAAGGTTTCTAAAGGTATATTTGTATTAATAGGGGTGTATGCCAAACGATAGGATCAATATTTCAGATTTAATAATTTAAAAACTATAAATTTTGCTATACTTTACATACGTTAAAGTATGTACCATTTCAGATTGAAACTTATATGCCAAAAGGTAGATAACATGACTTTATGACGTTGATATAATACACGGTACTTGAGGTTTTATACTGAGTTGATATTTCATGAGCCAGTTGAGAGTACATTTGCCGTCGGAAAGCCGAACGCATTTATGGATATCTGCAATATAACAAAGCGTCCAGGTCGTGTATAAATTATTTGGCTTTTCCTTTTATAGAATCAAACTTTTGGACGAATTGTAAATCAAAATTTAAAGTGAATCAAAATGTAAAAGGTTATTGGAGTTTAGTGAAGTGTTTTGGACCAATAGTAGAAATTTAAAATTATTATAAAGACTGTAGCGAAGGTATGTTGGACACTGAAAGAAAGATGATTTGTTATTGGATGTTATATGTTTAAAAATGTTATTCTAGTAAGCTAAGTTTGTTGATTTAATAACTAAGCAAAATAAATAAGGGACTTACTTTTCGAAATTGTTCAGATAAAGACCTATGTTATGAAACCTGCGTAAAAGTGTAAAATATTTTGAAATAAAAGTTTATATAAGTATCATCGAGTATTATTTAATCCAAGTGTGAAAGGAATAAGAAGCTTCGAGTAAAAAAAGGCGACGAGTATAAAAAAAAAAGTAAAAGTGTTTAAAAGTGCAACGGGAAAGTCAGCGTGTATTTAAAGAAGATTTTGGAAGTGGTTATTAGTGCAAAGGGGAAAGCGACGGTTATTTGATTGAGAAGATTGGTGTTGGTTTTGGGATAGATTTGGTATAACGGCAGTAGGAGATTGGAGTGGATACAGAAGGAATCGACGATACAAATAATTTGGATTGAATTGAGAAGATTAAACGGCAGTCAGGACATCGTATGGATAATTGGAATAGCAGGACTAGGAGTGATTTATAATAGGACAGCGGGTTTGAATTGGATTGTGCGAAGAGAGGATTAATTGGGGTACGGAGCAGATGAACAGGAGATCAATATACGGCGAGGAAGAACTAACGCAGGGGAAGTAGACAACGGTTTTTTGCTAAATTCTAAATTGGGGTAAAATTATTTCAGGTTTGGGTCATCAAAATTGTTTTTAAGAACACCTGGAGGCAGTACGCAAGCGGACAACAGTGGAGAATCTTTTGTGAAAGTGCGTACGGCGATTTCGAACTTGAGCCAGCAGTTAAAGGAAGGCCTTCAGCGCGGTATATTTCTGGTAAGTACCGTAAATATATCATAACGTCAAAAAAATTAAAGTCATAAATAGTTACATAAATTAATTTGGCATCAGGCAACTTTGATCTATTAAAATTTGGCATACATAGTAAATTCAGTACATTAAAAAAGTGGTAAAACAAACGAGGGTGCAGTTTGGTTGGGTAGTGCACATCTACTCACGATTGAACTCACGGTGAGTAGGTGAGAAAACCCTGAGATTAAAGTTTCAAATAGTCGAGGCATATAAAATATAGTAATTAGTAAAAAAAGAACCAACCAAACGTTTGCTAAAGCACCTCTATTTGAAGTCATACATTAAATAGTAAATTTGTGACGACGACAAAAGTCGTGTGACAAATTTTGTTTAAAGTTAAAGTGTAATAAATAAAGAAGGTATTAGCCCAAAGTGAAAGTAAAGTAAAAAGTAGGGCTGATATTAGAATACATATAGCATTGTTTATTTCATATGTTAAAACAGAAGCACACGCTTAATAAAAAAAAAAGATTTTTTTATAGAGAGTATAAACCAAAAATTAAAGTTGTTGAAGAAATAATTCTATTAGGATCATTGTCACAAGCACCATCGATCCTTCCCTTCGTTTAAAAGGTTGGTGTGTGTGTATGTATATAAAAATCAATAAGAGTAAGTAATTTATTATATATACATGTATTGTAATGTATATATTAATGTGGTAAGACCTCACATAGGAGTGCCATAAAAGAGTGATGTTGCAAGGCTGGTTGACTGCGTTGCTGAAAGAGTGTATGAAAATGGCCTCGTATTGGGACCCACTAAAGAGTGCTGTGACAAAGCCTAGCTTTGAGAGGCGTGACTAAAAGATTGCTGTGATACAGATACTGCAATTTGCTTAACTTGGGACTGGTTCACTTACCTTATTTTAACTTTGCCTGGCTAGCTCAACGTAATTTACAAAGTTTTCCAAAATGAAATAAAACGCAGCAATATCACAAAGCATTTATACAATATAAATTATTTTCTTTCATACAAAAGCACTTACAACATAGTTTCTTTCAAACATAAAATAATTTCTAAGAAATACTTGGTAAAAAAATATTGTTTCTTACCTTATTTTAAATTTACAGAATTAAACTTATTCTTTTGAGGATTGTTTATCTGGTTATAAATTATTTCCATGCTTGTAAGATTTGTTTTGGCCAGGAATAATCCTTGACATATAATCTATAAAAGGGTCAGAGTATTTTGAACTTTGAACACAAACTCCTGGTAAAAAGAATCCCTCGCAAAAAATTATTAGGACTATCTTAAACTAGATCCAAATACTCTAATATCAGTTAAAAATAAATCTAAAAGTGATACTTGCAGAATCCACAAAAACGCTCCTCTTAATTAAAAATCTTCTTATTTTAAATCATCTCCAAATCAGCTTGCAAGATTCTCCATAAAAAAATTTTCATTTCAAACAGCAATTACCAAAGTACATTTTTGGTTAAAACTTCCTTTTGATTATTTTATTAAAATAGCTTTATTTTGAGGAATTTTGCCTCTTCATCGTAATTAATAAATTCCATTTTTTCTTTATACGTTAGATTTAAAACATCGCTTCTTTATTCATTACAACGTTGCAATTTGGTTAAACTACAGTATGTTTACAACATACTCAAATACTATAGCAACCGCTTGTTAAATCAAAATAATATTTTGTGCCGCATGAATGAAATCTAATCGATGAATGACCTCCCAATGAATAAACCCTTCATTTATATACAAATTTATGTTCCCAGAAGCTTACCGGAATAGTGTAAAACATAATCATGTAATGTTTCTTGGAAAACTCAATTAACGTCTAAAATCATCGAGTTTTATGACCTAATTATCGTTTCACTTATCCGTGATGTGTTATCTGTTCTTGTTTCACATATACTATTATTGCGGCATTGAATGCTAATGCAAAAGACAATCGATTATTTATCGATTATTCCAGGAATTTTAAGGTTTATTTTCAATGTTCAACCTGCTTCTAGGAATAAAATGTTTACTTATTAATGAGTTATACGAATTTGAAGTATTTTTAAATATACATCTTTTTATATTCTAGAGAATGCTATGTTTAGAATGAATTGTAATATCCACAAAATAATTAATTTAAACTTTATTGGTTTTTAATGCAAAAGGGGGTTCCATTTTATAGAAATATTTGCTTTCGTTTTAGCACACAAAATTATTTATTAATTTTGAGGTTTTTAAATACACGTTCATTGCAGTTTCTCAAACTAAATGCGTAAAGCTGTACTCTTTTATGCTATTTACAGCCAATCAAATGTATTGATAATTAAAAAATAAATGGCCCTGTATTTATCTTAAATTAATCGATTTTTATGTTCGTATTTAAATGCGCTTTACAGTAATCTTACAATTAATTATTTTTACAACTTACGTTACTTGCTATTTCTTTACAATATGCTTATATAATACAGGGTGATTATTTATACATGCACAATTTGCGTTTTTGCATTGTACATCAATAAAGAAAGGTATGTTTGTATTATATAGTGCGTAACCTTGAATTTACCAAAAATTCAATTTTTTGCAGATATTTTGGTGGAATTTATTTTTAGAATTAGAGTTTCAATGACCTCTTGTGACCCCTTATCACGTCAATATATTTTAGCATTCAGCTACGCACCAAAATACAGTAAAGAAGAAATATTAGCTATTAGGCACAAACAACATTGTAAGTTACAACAGCAAGTGTCAAATTCTATTCACTTGCATAATATAGCTTGGTATTATTATGGACATTGTGTTTTAATGCCTATACTTGTACTTGTTTTTTAAATTTTTTGTATTATATCCACGTACATTGCACATACAGAAATAACAGTCATCATGGTGGTTTGTTGGCTCTCGTCAAATCATTGGTATTCCAAAAAGTAGGGATTTCTTCGTTCCATTACTCCAATGCCTTAAACCCTCTTCACATATCTTGCATACAATATGTGGTGCGCAATGTTTGTCTTGATCACCAATCTTTACTTTAAAATACGCGTAGTATTGGTGTTTCAACAGTGATGTAATTTTACGTAAAAGTTTCTTAACCACAAATCAACCACACACAGCAAAAAGTATGTATGATTATTTTGTCATTATTTTAAACATGAATGTAACTGCAAAAAGCTCACTAAACTTACTAAACAATGACTGCCTAGACCGCAAACAGACTAATGAATGCCTTGTTACACAAAGACGTCTATTTGTATCTCATTTGCCAACAGTCTGATTGCAATCAGGGAATCCCAGCAATTAAATTTTACTTTCGGGAATTCCCTTATACTATTCTATTGATTTGTACACAATTTAATCTCAGTGGCGTAGCAATTTTTAGAATGTCATTTAATTTTTATTCTCATATATTTAAAAAACCATAAATATGACACCTAGTAAATTTATTAAAAAATCGTGCATGATGGAAACAAAAAAAATTTGAATCTTTGTTAGATTAGCCACCAAAACTTCAAAAAAATAAAAAAATCGAAATCACAAATTTTTGTTGGCCCGTGTTATTAATAATTTTTTTAAGCACCTTTGATAATAATAATACAGGCAAAATACTGATGAGACGAAGATCCTTAAACATAGTAGGAGAGCTACATTTGGGTACTGGTACAACTATAGCCTTTTTACACAAATCAGAAGCCGTCCTTTTATTATAGGGGGCAGGTCTTTACTCAGTAAAGACTATTTCTTTATACTGAAGATCACCATATTCGCCTTCAGGGTACAGTCTGCCTAGGTTTTTTTATATCGGGACTTGGAAGTGCCCTTTACTTTTAAAGCGTTTATTGTGATAGAGTCATAAGTATCTACAACCACGTTTCAAAGGCTCCCCGAAAAGGTTAGAGCTCTAGCTTGTCGACGGTTATCCCCTTTCAGTGCTATTACCCGAAGAAAGAGAACAATTCCCTTATAAGTTATCAGGGAGGCTATAACACCAAAAGAAAGTGAAAAATCACAAATATCAAAAGTTTTTTAACACTATTTTACTAGTCTCACATATGTGCAACCGGTCTCCCTTGTAACCATCCGGCTTTTTAGATCCCATGAAGAGTATTCTTGTCTTGGACACAGCGTATAATTTGTAAGTAATATGTTGTAGTCAAACTGAAGAATTTAATTTTTTTAAATTCTTAGTACTGGTACTATTATTATAGAATTAATTTGCCTCAGCATTATTTAGTTCAGTGGCAAAACATATGGTTTGACACGATAATGGGAAAAATAACCATAGCCACAACAGTTAAAACATCTAAATTTCCTGAGGTCACGTCAAATGATTACACGAAAGTGATAAAACAGCGAAAAAATAATAAACTATCTGAAACGCAAATATCATTTGCATAGTGATGGGAATGATGTCAATCAGTGACGAGTACATATGCAAAATCCAGTAAAGATAAAGATTAACTTTGCATTGGTGCCGTAATTCCAGTTTAGGCAGTAGTTTAGAACTTCAGACATGTACAATATTTACAAATGCTACATATTACTGGAGATAAGGCACACAAATATGAGATTCAAAATAGTTTTGAGGTTTTTGCAAAAGTTTGTAAAATAAGTAGTAAATCTTCACGTTCAATAAACAAATATTTAGTGAGCATACATAAATCATTATACAAGTGTAAAGAAAAACACAATCAATGACAAAATATCAGTAAGGATAAATTAGTACTAGTTCACATACTGAAAAATAGTACCACTACATTTCATAGAAAGTAGCTTGAATGCAAAAATAGCATACCCTGTTAAAAAGGACACACTATAAGAAAGTTTTTAAATACTCTAGGTGTAACGTCTGTGAAGCTTCCACAATATTTGTTTTTGACCAGTATGACCAAAAAGACTAAATATCTGTTGAAAAATAATATTAAAACAAATATAAATGTATAAGATATTTGTAAAAAAAGTGTGGTTGTGACAAAAGAAGCTAAAAATAATTATTTCTTACCTTTTTCCTTCAGTAGCAGGCTGAAGTACAAATTTATCAAAATATAACCTAATCAGTCGTTCTCGTTCATCTAATCCAGGTAATGCAAATTCGACCATTTCATCTAATCGGTCATTAACGGCCCAATCAAACTGTTCTGGGGTATTTGAAGCTAACACCATCATAAATTTACTACTCTGTTCTCCAGTACGATATAAAAATGCATTAAGAGTTGCTCGTAAGTCTTCAGATATGGTTTCCGAAGCTCTCTTCCTCAAAAATGCATCAGCTTCGTCCACAAACAATAGCAACCCTGAATAACATATCCTGGTATGAAACCGTATAATTAAGTTAAACATTTACCTTTCCGTGAACTGTTTGCCCAATCAAACACCTTATGAATTGCTGTTACGCCATCTCTTCCCATTGGGGCAACATCCCCACCAGTTAATATAGCATAATCCATGCCAGAGTGTTTAGCTAGTTTCTAAAATTAAACCCAACGCTTTAAATAATAACTTATTAAAACACGATCTATGTATTTACCTTTGCAAACATGGTTTTACCAGTTCCAGGAGGTCCATGCATGAGTATATTACGATACATTCCTTTATTGTATTTTGTGTTTTTGGTTGCAATTGCTATATCCCGTAAACGCTCCTCTAACAGTGGCTCCAAAACAACGCCGGTTAATGCATCGCTTGGTTGATGCCGTAATTTATTCAGTGCAGCTATAGGATGTCTGATTGTTTCTAGGAATGAAAATCTGGAAGTTTCTCTTACTAGGGATGGTTTGCCTGGTAACAAATATGCAATTATATTGCAATTTATATAACGTAGTAAGTAAATATAAATCACAAGGTAAAAACAACCATTTAAATTTAGGCAAACACAAATGGATTTTAGTAAGAATCACAAGTTCTTTATTATTGAAAGTCACATATAAAGTACTTCTTTTAGATATAATGGCTGATAAATTTATTATAACATGCCCATAAAGCTTGCAATTACGAATTACGACATCAGCGAATAAAAATACCAAAAAACCCAATAAATTGATGGCAAATTATTGATACCATGTAGAATAACACTGCAATGTGATAGTAGGCAAAAACAATTATACAAATGCAGTTATCACCATTGATTTAGCACTCACTTTAAAAAAAAATTCTAGATTATATTTCGTTCGTACTTTGTTTATACCACCCCTAATTTCGTTTGTACCTTGATAGTTAAGAAAATAGGGGAGTTTAAGAAAAATGGCTATTACTCCAAAACAAGATTTTTTAAGAATCCAAAGTGCTGTTGTTTTGTATTCGTTTGTGCTCATTTGTACCACCTTCGACTTCATTTATACTCTCAAGGGGGAGGAAATAAAAAATTTTGAAAAATCGTGCAAGGGATTAGTTTACAAATTGTAGAGATATTTAAATTCTGCAAGATGGTGATGTTTCATAATTGTTTGTACCATCTTCGATTTCATTTGTACCTCACACGGGTGGAAATGGAAATACGAAAATTTGAAAAATGGTGCAGGAGATAAGTATGTCAATTTTATAGATAGTTGAATGCTGCAAATGGGTGCTGTTTCGTAATTGTTTAGACCACCTTCAATTTCGTTTGTACCCAAGAGCGCGGCAATACAAAATTTTGAAAATCATGCAAAGGATATATTTGCAAATTGGAGATATATTTGAATTCAACAAGAGGGTGCTGTTTCGTAACCGTTTGTACCCGCTAGTACCATCTTCAATTTAGTTTATATTGAAAAATGGCACAAGGAGGTAAGTTTACCAATTTTAGAAATATTTGAATTCAGCAAATGGGTGCTGTTTCGTAATTGTTTGTACCCGTTTGTACCACCTTTAATTTTGTCTGTAACCTCATATGGCAAGAAATATGAAATTTTGAAGAATGGCACAAAGGGTGAGATTGCCAATTTTAGAGATATTCGAATTCTGCAATTAGGTGCTGTTTTCTAATTGTTTGTACCATCTTTGATTTCGTTTGTACCTTCACAAGGGGACATTTGGAATTTTCAACTATTGCGCAAGGGATAAGTTGGTCTATTTTAGAGATTCAAATTCTGAAAACGGATACTATGCTTAGGTGAAATTATATCCCTGAAATATTAAGTTTGCATCATACAGACACATACTTCCTTGTTGTTTTCTCAGATGAACGTGTTCGCATATGTGTTTATTTTAAACACACACAATCATATTGCTGTCTCTCTAGTGCATTGGTTAGGTTCTTTAAAGAATCCTAAAGGTTTACTTGATCTGGTGAATCAATGATATGTTGCTGGATATATGTACTTAGAAATAATTATAATCACATTTCATTTTAATAGTTTCTGTATAAGTCCACCAATGGAATTAGGTTATTACCCATAGAAAATATAAGTTTCAGGCTTCTATAAATTATAATCTAAGAGAAAATTATTTGCATCATATTTGAACTATGGTCAAGGGATATAAAATTCATAGGTCAGTTTTTAAAAAGGTTAGAGGTGACGTCATCCTGGTAATTAATACAGCCTGATTTTGTTTTGTCTATAAAGAAAAATGTGGCGCCAAGACAATTTCATCATCTAAGAAAGACGGGTCACACAGTTTTGTGCTGACTCAAATACATGTAAAACCCGATTCCTGATTTTAGACCCACAATACTATGTCCAATTTTGAACCATCCATCCGAAGTTTGCCAAGAATGTCTCGTATAGTTTTAAAAAGAGTAGTTTCAACGTTCAACGCAAGCTTCATTTCTAATATCAAAATGCTCAACATGCCACATCGGTAGGGCAAGTAGCTTGGTCAGAGGGTCATTAGCTAGGAAAAGTAGCCAAATATGTTCGGATAATCCCCCACCAAGCGTCTCAATTAACTTTTTTAGGGGCATATTGGTTCTTAAAAATTCAACCCATGAGTTGGAATTAGATTAAGATAACCGCAAGTACAAAGCTTTAATGGAGCAATAATCAATCACCCAATTGCAGGTACAAAAATTAAATAATCAGATGCTAAAACTATACTGGAATGGAGGTTAGTACTTGAGTATATAAATTGAATGTACTCACAAGTGCATCTGTGGTTAGATTAAGTTTTTAGTTAGTAGATTTACGACATACTGGACTTTTAATATTTGGTTACGATTGTACTGTATAACTATGATGAAAACGTGTGAATTATAAATTTAAAAATGTTTTGGTTTAATGAATTTTCAGGTATTTTTTTGCACCTGAGTCACTTTTCTGATCTCAAGATTTTTGCACCCCTTTGTTATTCATTCTAGGGCTATTCCTTAGCAACCCTGCAAAATTAGGCAGCGCCCAAAGTATTTCCCAATCAAGACCACATTTCATACCCAATAATCTTCTGGAATCCTCGTCCAACACTTACACCACCCGTCCCACTGAGTTAGTCGGCAGAATAACTTTTTGTTCGTACAGTCGAGGTTTTCGGTATTTTACAGGGACGAAACTTTTAGTGGAGTAATTTAATAAATTTTCTGTGGATTATCTGCTATATATTCTAAGGGCCAAGAACTGTATGTAATACAGTGTCGAACAATTTCGGAAGATTTGTAGCATAGATGTTGTGTACTAAATGTTGCAATGAATTATCGGTTTAATTATGATCTGTTAGACCACAATAGTTGATGTACAAAATTCAAGAAAGCATACATCTTACTGGTATTTATGGTTCAGATTCATAGAAAAAGTAGCATAGCTGTGTTTGGAACAAAAGTGTTATAATTCTATAGAGTTTAAAAATTGACACCTGGTTTAATTTTTTATAAAGTCATACTATACAAGGTATAATAAATCTAGTTACATCGCTGTCTATCACCAATATTTAGTTAACGTATTGTTTTAACATTAAAGTGTTACAATTGCTGTAATTTTTAACCGTAACACCACAAGTTTGGTTTTCAGAGACGAAACATAACATTGTATATTTTGTCTACTGAATGTGTTCATTAAACTCACTATCACTATACTGTCACTTTTCTTTCATAAAGGGGACTTGATATCAGCACACCTATGACTATAATATCGTAAACCAAATTAATCCAAGATGGATGCCAGTGCAGTTGTTGACAAAAATGAGCAGCAAATATTTTGCAATTACTGCAAGAAAAAAGTAGTTAATAAATGTAGTGTGTGTATAAAATGTGGTATTAAGGTACATGTATCATGTGGTTATAGAGTTGGTTATTATCAACAAGTAATTAATGGTGATTCAGAATTTGTGTGTAAAATATGTTATAGCATGCCTGAGAAATCCAGTAATCTTGAACAGGTGTCCTATAATGATAATTGTTTAATGAGTGAAGACCTTAAATCTTATTTGAAGGAATTGGTATGTTTTGAAACTAGAAAACTAAGTGATGAAATTTATGATTTAAAGACAGAAATTGTAAACCTAAAGGAAAGTAATATTGAGCTGATTAGATTATTAACTAAACATCCTATCAACACATTGGATCCTAAATTTAAATTGGATATCAGAAACAAGAACCTGAACTCCAAATGTATTGATAGTATTTCTTCTGGAAACTCTAATCAACTATTGATAAAAGAACCAGTGGTAAATAATGATATACAATCTTCAGCAACTTCTAGCTTTAATGATAATTCTAATCCACTAATACATAAGGAATTTAGTAACATAAGTGAAAACATAAAGGTACGCACCAGCAGTGCACAAGAAATAAACATGAATAAACCATGTATGACAATAGAACAAAAGGAATTAATGAATAAATATATTAGTTTAGGAAACTCATCAAATAATGAGGAATGGACACAAGTAACTAAGAAAAAGCATCATAAAGTTTTTATAAGAGGTTCTGCTGTTAATGAGGAGAACTCTGTAATAAGATCTGCCTCTCGTCTAGCATATATCTATGTAGGCAACGTTGCCTCCACTGTTAAAAAAGCTCAGTTGGAAGGCTTCTTGGTTAACAAGTATCCGAATAAAACGATAGAAGTTGAAGATTTACCAAAACGTGATAATGCTCGTAGCATAGCATTCAAAGTTAGTACCAGTTTTGATATTTTAAATGAGCTCAATAAATCTGAAAATTGGCCATCTGGTTTAGTGGTCAAAAGATTTTATCAACGCCGCAATTTTAATGCCAATAGAAAAGAACAGTCGAATTTTACAGGAAGTCACAACTACCAATCAATCACGTAACAAAATCAACTTGTGATAAACTTAAATGCTATTATCAAAATGTCAGAGGTATGAATACCAAGCTTCAAGAAATATCAGTCAACATTGACATATTACAGTACGATATTTTGCTATCACTGAAACGTGGTTAAGTCCTAATGTACTGACTTCAGAATTTTGTCCTATATCTTATGAGTGTTATAGATGTGATAGAAACTATAACTTTACAGGGAAAAGTCGTGGAGGTGGTGTATTACTCTTAGTAAAGAAAGGTATATTTAAATGCGTCGAGATTACAATATTTGATAAATCTATTGAGGACTTTGCATAAAAGTTGATGTGGGGAATCTGTCAGTGTATGTAGTTATTGTGTACATTCCACCAAGTAGTCCATGTGAAGTGTATGAATTGTTTTATTCTACTATTGAAAACAATCTACACAGCAAAGATATACTTATACTAGGTGATTTTAATATTCCAAACGGCCGTATGTGTCAATCGAGCATCGTGCTGTCTGAATTGTTGAACTTCCTATCTTTTAATAGTTTTGTACAACATAATAATATCAAAAATAGCCATGGTAACACACTAGACCTAGTAATATCTAATCTTGCTGTTGAGGTTGTACAAGAAATGTTTACAATTGTGAAAGTTGATCCGTATCATCCTTCACTTAATATTGATATTATGTGTAATAATGTCAATTTTATTAGAGAGGATAAATATAATCGTAGATATCATTATAATTTCAAAAAGGCAAATTTTGTAGATTTGATAAATCATTTTAAAAACTTGAGTTGGGAAAACTTATTCTTAACCCATAACTTGGATGAGTCCATTACTCTCTTTTACAGTGTGATTGACTCAATTCTTAATAAATGTGTTCCAAAATCTTCTGCAGCTACAAATACGTATCCTGTATGGTATGATCGAGCTATTATATCAAATATTAAGTGGAAAAACATGCTTCTAAAAAATTTTAAAAAGACTAACGATATTAGTTTTAAAATAAAACATAATGAGATTAGAGCACGGACTAAAGCGATGATAAAATTGGCATATTCTAACTATTTGGCCACATTACAGGAAAACATAAAAATGGATCCAGCACACTTTTGGACTTTTGTAAATAACAAGAGAAATAATATTCATATTCCGAGGTAATGACCTATAAGGGCACTACCCATAAAACTATGCAAGATATAGTAAACATGTTTGCTGTCTATTTCAATCCGTTTATCCAACTAAATCAACCAATAACGTCCATAGGACCGCTTTTAGTAACAGCAGTGATAATCATTGTTTTTCATATAATCCCATATCAAAGGAGGAAATTTCTGTGGCAGTCAATCAACTAAAGAACTGTGACTCAGTGGGGCCTGATGGACTACCTGGATACATACTTAAGGGATGTATACAGTATCTATTGGAACCTATACATTACTTGCTGAATTTATCTTATTGTCAAGGAATTTTTCCTGATAAGTTTAAACTTGGAAAGATAGTGCCAGTCTTCAAAGCTGGAAGTAAATCTGAAATTAGTAATTACAGGCCTATTGTGATTACCTCAGCTTTATCCAAACTTTATGAAAGAATACTATATAATAGATTATATGATAGAGTCAAGCATATGATTTCAACTGTACAGCATGGTTTTCTTCCTCAACAAGTACTTTAACCAATCTTCTTAACTTTTCTCAATTTGTGTATGATAACCTGCAACTAGGTTTCCAGGTTGATGTAGTATATACGGATATGTGCAAAGCCTTTGACTCGGTAAATCATGAGATGCTAATCAATGTTCTTAATGATTATCATATTGAACCTATCTTAACTAAACTCATATTCTCCTACTTATCCCAAAGAGTACTATATGTTGAGATTAAACATTTCATATCTCATACTTTTAGTCCCACTTCCGAGTCCCTCAAGGATCGAACCTGGGACCTTTATTGTTTCTTTTAATAATCAACTCACTTCCTTCATCATTGAAATATTCCGTGGGTCTCCTATATGCGGATGACTTCAAACTTTTTTTGGCTATTACTGAGCCAGACGATTGCATTAAATTACAATGTGATTTAGATAATATACTTCTTTGGAGTAAAAATTTTGGATTTGATTTTAACATGAAGAAGTGTTTAGTGATGACTTTTGCTAATAGAAAGAAAACTATCCTTTTTAATTATAGAATGGATAACCATAGTTTAAAACGTGTTAACACATCTTGTGACTTAGGTGTAACTTTTGACACTAGCCTATCTTTTAACATACATATAAACAATGTTACAAACAAAGCACTCAAAATGTTAGGTTTCATTATTAGAAATTCAAAGGCATGGAGTGTGAATACCGCTATTGTTCTATATAATGCATTTGTAAAATCTCTTTTCAGTTATTGCTGTATAATATGGCAGCTCTACCTTAAATATCAAATTATTAAATTAGAAAACGTTCAACGTAGAATGCTAAAATACTGTTATTTCAAAGAGTATGGCATATATCCTGAAGTTGGTTTTGATCACAATACCCTGTTAAAGAAGTTTAATATGCATCCAATCAAAATTATGATGGAACATGTCACATTAGTCGTAGCCCATAAACTACTCAACAACAAGATTGATAATATTTCTCTCTTAAATAGGTTACAATTCAGAGTTCCTAGAGGAACTAATAGTAGATGCACAGAAGTATTATATTTGCCTAAATCTTATTCAAATACGTATATGAATTGTCCACTTTACACACTATGTCATATTGTAAACAAATACTCGCATGTAGACATTTTTAATTTAAGTCTTGCTGAGTTGAGGAGAATTCTTCAGCCGCAATGAGTGGAGTGTCCTATATGACTGTGTATGTTGTATATTTAGCTTACTTATATTTGTAATTTAGTTATAGTATAGTGTGTGTTATATTGTCTTTACCCTTGTGGTACTATGTACTGTCGGTAAATAAATAAATAAATAAATAAATAAATAAACGTGACAACTCTAGTAATAAAAGTAAGATTTGTGCATCTTTATATTTCGCCCATCAACTATAAAATGTAAAATTGGCATTACTAATGATATAACAGGATAAAATAATAAAATATAGCACTATTGTTTCAATGTTTAAAATTTTAGAAATAGACTCTTCTTCGTAATTCTTTCAGTAAAGTAGCAACTTGTCATGCCAAAGCGTGAAAGCTAGTTCTAGGAACTACAATGGTCAATCAATACGTACTCAATATTTCTTGTTTATGTACCTATACCAAGTTAAAAGATATATTTATGGTGAGCAGTTGGGATTTGTTCGTATGGGATCCTGTTCGGTCTCTTTGTCACACGTTCGCGTGGTTAATTTTAGGTTATTTTAAATTTGTAGTCGTAAATCTAATAGTAAAACTGTCATCCCTTGTTCCCTTATATCCTGCCATAAAAATTCCCTGTGCATGTGTGAATAAGTTTGGACAGAGTAGTGAACAAACACTTTCTTATGGATATCGAAGCAGAACGGTCGTCGGTTTCTTCGTTCGGTACCGTAAGTTAGTCAAGTGCCGCAGACTTTAGTTGTTAAACCCCTAAAAAACACAGTGCAAGTGTAAACGTAACATAGACTCAATTCGCATACAGTCCACTTGGTTGAAGGAAGAGGAACTGCAGTTTAGAACAACAAAACACCGCGGAGGTAAGTCGATATATAAATTTATAAGACCCCCGCGCGTAAACAAAATTGGCCTTCATCACCGGATTATTAATTAATTAATTAGTTCCCATCCTTTAAGCTCCTTATACTTAAATTTATAAAATTGTCGTAGTTTTTATTATGGTTAAACGTGTTACACAGAAAAGAACATCTTGCTTACACATTTAATGCTAGTAACATTTGGTCATAACGGTAGATTTTACAATACATTCCTTATCCTTTGTGGCAAAGATTAGGGTCGTCGTCGTCGGTATCTTTTTATGTAAACTATTTATGAGGGTTATTGTATCCTAAATCTTTACCTTATTTGTCACTTCAAGTTGGAGCAACCATTCGGGTTCATGCAACTTGTATAACAAAGGGGTTATTGGTATTTATTTGAAACCTTAAAAGCTTTGTCGGGCGAGCACTGTAGTTAGTTGCATTTTTCTATTAATAATTTAATTTCGTAGATGAATTAGTAATTTAGCGTATTCGAGTTACGCATTGTTTTTATATTAATTTTATTGTCGTTCATTAATTATTAATCAAATATGGTTATATCAATTGATAAAGCTATTCTTGAAGCTAAATTTGTAGTTAAAAGGTTGGATCACATATACAGTAAAATCAACCAACCGGAAGACGTATCGATTGCTTTAATTACAGCGTCGATTAAAAGTGTTGAACAGATTGAAACGCTTTTCAAATCCTTTTGCAAGGATATTTTCTTTGATGAAGAAAGTGAACAATTGGATGAATTTTCTGCTCTTAGGGTGAAAATCGATGATTACCTATTAGATATTCGTATTATCGCAGAACAATGCGAATTAGATCGGGTAGAAAATAAGCCAAAGGTGGAAAATATGAATAATTCTTTTTCGTCAAACTGTGCAATTTGCTTGAAACATCTTTCAGTCCCCCGCTTCTCCAAACGCATATCAGATTTTGAGAGTTACAATGCAATTTATAAGCGGTTGATTCATGATAATGTCAGTTTGTCACCCGTTGAAAAAATTTGCCATCTCGTTGATACATTAGATGATTCGTCGCGTGGCTTAATAAAACACTTGCCATTAAATGATTATGCATACGAGGAAGCCTATAAAATCATTACTAATCGTTTTCAGTCCAAGAGGTTATTACTTTCAACATATTTTAATGCTCTTGAAAAATGCCCTAAGGTCAGTTCCTCAGACTCGCATGCGAACTCCGCAATTAATTAGTTGTTTTGATGAAAATATATTCGCGTTAAGGCAGATGGAAATAGATTTATTAGATTTCATGTTGTTTAATCTGTTATCGAAAAATTAGATACAAACATTTTAAAGCGTTTGAATTAGGAAATAGTGACGAAATTCCTTCGTTTAAAGATTTAAGGTCGTACATTGAAAAACAATGTAAAGTGTTGGAAATAAATGATATTGCTTCAGGAACATGCTTAAAGGCTCGAGATTCCGTTAAAGAAAGAGAAAAAGAAGGTTTGTTAGCACTTGCTAAAACTTCTTTAGTTGGTACCACCAATGATGTTAAAAATTGTAGTTTCTGTCAAGCTGTGCATCCTATTTATAGATGTAAGCAGTTTCTCGATAAAACCCCACAAGAAAGATTTGAGGTGGTAAAGCTTAAAAATCCTTGTATCAAATGCTTGAATACTTCACATTCGATGAAAAATTGTAAGTTAGATTGGTTGTGTAGAACATGTCATCAGTCGCACAATTCGTTGCTTCACTTCGATAAACGAGAAAAATCGGTGTCGCCACGCCGACAAACCCATCGTCAAAGGTCAGCGTCTCATTGGAGAGCGGCGCCTATACTTACTTCTACTAGTAGACCTAGTGAAGACAATCTGTCGTCGTCGGTTGTGCATGAACAACCTGCCACTAGCTCGTTGATTTCGACATCATTAGAACACACAACCACGCTGTTAGCTACGGCAATGGTGTCGGTGCTTGATTATACAGGAACATTGCAGTCTGTTCGTGTAATATTAGATAACGGATCCATGGAAAGTTTTATGACTGAAAGGTGCCGTCAGAAATTAGGTTTAAGGAAACGGAGAGCCAATGTCACTGTTCAAGGACTTGGCTTGAATTCGTCGTTGGTGTCTGGTGCACTATCGTGTGTAGTCAGTCCTCGAGCACGGTCTCCAGCATATGGAATTGATTGTTATATTTTACCTAACATTTGTAATCAATTACCTTCGTCGATAGGGGTCAAGGAATGATCGCATACTCGAGGTTTGGCCTTAGCTGATCCTAATTTTAATGTTCCTGGTAAAATTGACATGCTACTCGGAGCGGAAATCTTTGCTCAGGTTTTGTTGAACGAGTCTCGTTGGGGTGTCGCTAACGAGCCAGTTGCTATTAAAACAACCTTTGGTTGGGTTTTAACGGGAAAGGTCGTTTCCCCAAATAGTTCTATTACGTCGTTGTGTGCTTTTGTTGAGCTCTTAGACACTGACATTCGTCGATTTTGGGAATTAGAAAATATTCCCTTCAAAAAACACATTTCTCCTGAAGAAGAAAGGTGTGAAAATCAGTTTGTGGAAAATTATAGACGTAACAACGACGGTCGTTTTGTAGTGTCCTTGCCCTTTAAAATTTCGGATCCCTCATTCATGGGTATGAGATCAATTTGTATTAAAAGATTTTTGTCGTTAGAACGTCGTTTGCTAAAAAATCCTGAATTGTATTCAGATTATAAAAAATTTATGGAGGATTATTTGACAAGCGGGCACATGGTTCAAGTGAAATCGCCTGAAAATTCGTCGGGTCATAAGAAAATGTACTACATTCCCCATCATGCTGTACATAAGCGTGATAGCACTACCACCAAATTGCGGGTGGTTTTTGATGCTTCGTGTCAGGATCAATCTGGAAAGTCGTTAAATGATAGCTTGGGTATTGGTCCTGCTTTGCAAAAGGACATTGCAGTTTTGTAATTGCACTTTCGTGTACATCCTATCGTAATTACAGCTGACATCAAATAAATGTATCGGCAGATTTTGGTTAAAGATACTCATCGTGATTATCAACGTATCGTCTGGAGATTTTCTCCGTCAGATCCTATTATGGACTGTAAATTAAATACTGTGACTTATGGAGTTTCGTCGTCGCCTTTTTTGGCCTTGCGTACTATTCAAGAATTGGCAAGGTTAGAATCGATTAATTTTCCTTTCGCGTCATCGGTATTGGCGAGCGATACCTATGTTGATGACTTAGTCACTGGATGCAATTCGATTGAAGCTGCTAATCAATTAATTGGTGAATTGAATAGTATTTGCTCTAGTGGTGGTTTTCAATTAAGAAAATGGAGTAGTAATTGCCCGGAAGTGATGTCCAACTTGAGGGAGTCCCTGTCCAGTTCGGACGCAATTACATTTCAAGATAAAGATAGTGGTTCAATAAAAATTTTGGGCCTTTCGTGGCGTGCTCTTACAGATGCATTTTTATACAACTTAGACGTTGAAGAGCGCACTTGCACTAAGCGTAATATTTTGTCGGCTATCGCAAAAATTTTTGATCCTCTCGGCTTGATAGCACCTACAGTACTGTTTGCTAAACGTTTAGTTCAAGATCTTTGGCTTTTAGGTCTCGGGTAGGACCAAGAGCCTCCATTGGAAGTCATACAAAAATGGAAACATTTTTTGGGTGAATTGCCAGCGGTTTCGAATATTGAGATTTCGCGTCGCATCGTATGTCATAACTTTAAAAGGGTGGATTTGCATGGATTCTGTGATGCTTTTGAAGCCGGGTATGCAGCTGTCATTTATTTCCGTTCGTTCGATCTAGAAGGTAATATTACCATTTCATTAGTATGCACAAAATCGAAGGTTGCTCCTACTAATCGCGTTTCATTGCCCCGTCTCGAATTGTGTGCTGCCGTACTCTTGGCAGATTTAGTAGATTTCGTCAAAAATACTTATAAAGATATTCTATCCTTTAGTAATATTTTCGTGTGGTCAGATTCTACTGGTGTTTTGTCTTGGATTCGGTCTTCCTCGCATAAGTGGAAAACATTCGTTAGCAATCGTATTTCGCATATTCAAGAACGTATTCCTCCATCTTCATGGTTTCATGTTAAGTCCCAGGATAACCCTGCGGATTGTGCCTCACGTGGACTTTTGGCTTCAGAGTTGGTTCATCATCCATTATGGTGGACAGGACCTTCCTGGTTAGTGCGTCGTAATGAAGATTGGCCAGTAACATCGCTGCCAAAACTTATCGACCCATCTCGGATGGACATTGAATATCGCGCTCTGTCGTTAACAGTCGTTATGTCTGACAATTTCTTAGATATGTTGTTGGATAAATTTTCAAAACTGCAGAAAATTTGTAGGATTATTACATGTATTCGTCATTTCAGTCGTAATGTTCAATGTCCAGATTTGCGTTCAAAATATTCTGATAGTTTGTCTCTAGCTCTACAGCGAGAGGCTATACAGTTATTGATTCAAAGAGTTCAAACAAATGTTTTTTCCCAAGACATTGCTAATATTAAAACTGGAAAACTTGTTAGTAAACAACTTCGTAGCCTTAGTCCGTTTCTAGATAGTCGTGATTTGTTGAGGGTGGGCGGTCGCCTACGTAATTCTGATTTGTCGCATGATGCAAAATTTCCAATTTTGCTTCCTCGGTCGCATCGGTTGACTGAAATTATTATCTTAGATTGCCATGAAAGATATTTACATGCTGGTAGGGACGGTATCGTTCGGATACCTACCATCAAGACAGCCCAAGGGTTAGTTAAACGTCCTTTGGTGAAACTATGTTTACTGCCAGTTACTAGATATTTAATGGTATGTACACGTATATTCACTTATATAAGTTTGTCGGTTAGGTTTCTTAGTTAATAGCTCTAATTAGTTTTAAATATAAAATAAGTTAGTTCATACTTATTTTGGTGGGCGGGATGTTCGGTCTCTTTGTCGCACGTTCGCGTGGTTAATTTTAGGTTATTTTAAATTTGTAGTCGTAAATCTAATAGTAAAACTGTCATCCCTTGTTCCCTTATATCCTGCCATAAAAATTCCCTGTGCATGTGTGAATAAGTTTGGACAGAGTAGTGAACAAACACTTTCTTATGGATATCGAAGCAGAACGGTCGTCGGTTTCTTCGCTCGCACCGTAAGTTAGTCAAGTGCCGCAGACTTTAGTTGTTAAACCCCTAAAAAACACAGTGCAAGTGTAAACGTAACATAGACTCAATTCGCATACAGTCCACTTGGTTGAAGGAAGAGGAACTGCAGTTTAGAACAACAAAACACCGCGGAGGTAAGTCGATATATAAATTTATAAGACCCCCCGCGCGTAAACAGATCCATAATAACTAACTTATCATTATTATGTGATTATGTTAGCTTAGCTCTTGAGGATGGAGATAGCGTGGATGTTATATATTTATATTTGGCTAAAGCCTTTGACTTGGTGGATCAAGGAGTGTTGCTTATTAAATTATACATGTTTGGTTTAGATCCAGGATTTATTTTGTTCTTTTAATCAGGTTTACCACAAAAACTCTAGCCAGTAATTCATGAACAATACTCTGTGAAGTACAACGGTTAAAAATGCTGTTTCGGTAGAGTACTAAAAATCTCGACTGTACTAACAAAAATAGTTGCCAACTAACTTAGTGGGTGGTGCAAGTGTTTGAAGAGGGTGTGTGAAATACGTCTTAATTGTGAAGTATCTTAGATGTAACCTAATCGCGCAGGGTTTCTAAAGAAAGGCTTCAGAAAGAATAGCAAGAGGATGCTAAAAACCTAAGATCGGGAGAATGTTTCTGGCCTAAAATTAACATAAGAAATCACACTATTGTTCAACTAAACATAAAACAAACGTTAACCAAAAGAACACGTATATCTATTTAAAACAGTTAGTTGAAAAAAAGGTTTCTAAAACAAAATGATAGATAACCTGAATTTTAATCAGGCCTCTAGGTATTTGCAAAAAGATTTATTATAGCAAAGCTGGAACTAGTACCTTCACATGTGAAAAATACCAAAGAAAAAGGTCTTAAGAGTGTTACATAATTATGTTTTCAACTATAGTACATGTTAAACAGGGTGTTTTTTAAGTGAGAGGTTACCTGTATATGGAAGACCAATGTTAGAAAGAATCTAAAAAGTTGCACTAGAAGTAGTTTCGATAATCTAGCATTGCCGATTATACCGAAGGTCGAGATTACCATTGTTATTTCAAATGGAACGCCCTGTTATTTATGCATTTTTGAATTAATTGTCAAATTGTATGTGAACTTTTATAGTACAACCATATCCCTATAATGCCATTTTCAAGATTTATTGTGTTTTTTGTATAATTTTGATATATGCAGGCAGTCACATAAATTGGAATATCTAGAAACTGAACAAACTTCCAAAATGTTTTTTTTCCATACACATAAACAATACTTTGTTACGTTCACTTTCGATGGTAAATTAAAACACACCCTTATTTATCTTACTTTATTCATTCATGTAGATTGTATTTCAATACTCCAACAACATCCCGTATATTTTACCTTCCTACTATAAGTACTTTTTATTATAATTTCATTTGAACCCATTTGCTGCGAATTTGGAAAGTTTACTCTATAATTTAAATAGACGGTACCTTGTTTTCGGTGTCCACTGACTTGCTACACATTGCTATAGCGTACAATTAATTCCTATACTGCTATGACCGAAAGACTCATTGAAATAATGAATCACACTTCTCTGATAAAAAACTTTGTTTCCACGTTTCTATTTAACACCTAGGTATGATAAAGCGAGTAATTGCATTGAACACTTGATAGAAAATGAATTCATTTACTCGATTCTTTCTGTATGTATATGACAACAATTACTCGTCGTTAACTTTTTCTTTTTTTTTTGTTATATTCACAATTTCGTGCACACACTGTGTAGTAAGTATTTGCGATTTAAATCAAATATATACTTTTCGGTGTAAATAAATTAATCTTTACTCATAATTATTGTAGCTTCTTCCTTCGATGGACTTAACGCCGTTAGATTGTCGCTCCTTTTTGGTATGAGAAGACACCAACACTGCATGATCCCGAGTCCCTGTGTTCCGCCTTGTCATTAGGACCAAGCCTATGCTGTGAACTCCAGGGTGAGTGTTTAGCCACCATTTTCTGATATGGGTTTTATGTACTTGATGAAACAACCTATTTATAAGGTTCTATTGTCGACTAAATTTTGTAGGGGTAAAACGATTCTATTTATGTGAGATGATATTTATCGATAATATTGTAATATACCCTGACCTTTTACTGTGATAATTTTATGTAGTTAACTTTATTTTCAAGATGCTGATTTAGAGCTGTTGTTGGTGCTGTAATTGTAAATTTTGGTTAATTAAGACCTCGTAGTGAAAACCTTATAGATTTAATTTTATATTTACAATGAGAATTCAGAGCTTTTGTTTTTAGAGTTGTAATTTTCTTTTGGGTAATTAACATAGGGGAGGGACCTAAAAACTACAGCTCGCCATTTTAAGGAGTGATTTTTGTGTTATACCTGATATGTGTATATTGTGGTTATTGATTTTTTTTTGTTATAATGCACTATTATGTCTCTCCAAAATGTCACGTAGATTAATTATAAATATTGATAAGCACTGTTGATTTCTTATTTTTTTATTTCAGGCTTTCCTTTATTTTTTTCTTGTATTTGAAAGGCTCTACCTACTCATCGATTGAGCCCGGGTCATTCTTTCTTTGTCTTTTAGGCTACGTTAATGTATGTAGCAACTTGATATTTCAATGTAATAAGAAAATCTGATTGTAATGTACAGAGTGCTAGAAAATTCATTTTGTAATCAGCTTAATTACAAAATTAAGTTTTTTTTAGAACAATTATTTAATTCTTTTAAGAAATATTTTAACTGTAAATTTAATGTTTATTTGAAGTAACATCCAATACATATATCATTCGTATGTTATTTAAAATGTGCAATTTTTTCCTATTTTATTATACCACGGGTCCCGTTTTGCTTTGCTTCGTTCTTAACTAATTTTACTAATTAGTTGCTCAAAATGGTGTAAGATTTCTTCAAAAAGGAAAAGAAAAGGTATATGTACTTACGAGTACTTAGAAATTAATACATTAACATACACTTTTCAGTTGACATTTGATGTTCATTCTGATTTTATGGCAAATGCTATTTTGGATACAAAAAGTGAACCTTTTCTTTTAATTTTCAACGAACTTCGTTCGTTTATGAAATCGATTTGTCGTCCGTCTGTCTGTCCGTCCGAGGCCTTTCTAATGGTCGGACATCAATGTGTGATACATCAATCGATTCAGCTCGGTGTCCTGATCTTAAGTTTTGATGTCAGTTGAAATCGGGCCACGGGGACGCGTGCCCCCGCGATATTCCGTCGGGAAAATTAAAATTTCAAATAGGTCCAAAATTAATGTGCGATACATATTTGGACCCCCCAACATAGCTGAGTCGAAATATGGTACCCCCCACAAAATCTGACCACGGATACCCGACCCCTCCGGGAATTAATTTTATTTTATCTGAATACTTATAATTATTACAACATAATAATTTTAATTTCTTTAAATTGTTTTAAAGTAAGTCTACATTTGGAAGTTCGTTGCGACAATGCCTTGCATTTTCAACTTGTTTTTTGATAAAATGTGAGGAAATATTGGGTAACTAATGGATAAAATTTTCCAAGAATATACAGGGTGTCTACTGAGATTCAAAAACAAAAATTCGTGACTTTTTAGTGACTTTTAGTGACCATTTTATAAAATATTAGTGACCTGTGTTAAAAAAAATTACTTGTATTTATTCTATTGCTGTTAGGTTTCATAACATTATAATCTCAAAATTAATTAATTAGGACATTTGTCGTACTTAAGTATATAAAGGTTATTTGAGAACAACACAATTTAAATTCATAATGGTTTTAATTTTTTCTTTAATTTTTCCAACTCAATGTCCAATGCGTTTAATTCTTCAAAGTTATGCTTCTCTATGTCCTTCCGTTTCTTTTTAAGTCTGCAACTTTCTTCACAACCCACTTTTTACTGCACACTTCCTTTTCCTTAGATTTCTTTTTACGGCAATAGCTTCATGTCTTACAGAAGATGCATTCCTTACAGCATGAAGCATTTTCGCAGTTAAATCTAAATTCTTAAATGTTGCTTCATAAATTAATCTTTGTGAAATCAATGATTTTCCTTTTAAGCCGCCCTGTAAGCATTCTTTGTTTATAGAGAACCCTCATTCTACCATAGCATTGCTGTGATATATTGTCAAAATTATCCTCACAAAAGTAAGAAATTGTTTATCGCTTATAGAGGATTATACAAAAAGTTCGGTAAAATATATATCCAGCCTCATTACGCCACTCTTTTAAAGAATCACGTTCTGATACACACAAAGTTTCTTATTGTTTTTTTATACCATCGGCACAATCTGGACTTATGTTTCTTTTCTACAAATTCTTCTAATACGTCTTGAATCCTCTGTTTCCTAAGTGTTCCGCTTTTCATTACATATGGAGAAACACATGATGCACCTCTAACAATTTTATATTTAAGAGGTGACTTTTCACTGATTTTCTTAAAAAGGAGGTTAAGAAAGGTCTGACAATCTTTTTTAAACACTAAAATTTGAAGTTCTGAAACAGTTTTTTTCAAGTTCTTGATTGTCATTTTAGCACCAAAGGCAATACCAATCTGCATTGGTGATAACAAATTTTTGGCAACTTCAAGTTTAATATTAATTAAATCCAAAGACGTTTTTGCACTTTTTATTAATTCGTTTTTTATAAATCTTTCCCCAATACAACGCAGCAACGAACTTAGATCGTGATGAAGAGAGAGCAACATCGGCTCATTTGTTTGATATTTAGTTACAAACGGTTCGAGATCAGACACTATGGACAAAAGAAATTCTAGTTTTGCTAGCAAGAAACTAGCTGACAAGCTTTACTGATTTTCTTAAAACTAGCACAATCTGGTGGACAAGTTGAAACTGCTGTAATATACTTTTTAAGAGGCTCTAATAGCTTTATTACTCACTGTAAAACACCACCATTTTCCACCCATCTTATTGAACAAAATTTGCGTGGAAATGTTGTTGTACCTGTATGATAGTAAAAGTTCCTCTTCTAGTAGGAGTGTCTTTGAAAAGGTAATACAATGCACATAGAAATTCATGAATAAACCAACCAGTGACATTGCGTGCTGTTTTATACGCTCCATAAACAATGTGCAGCCCACACGTACCAAGATCAAACATTACGGGGTCATCATCACTACCAGAAATTCAAACATGTTCTTTTAGTTCCCGAAACATCTTCAGATTCACATTAGGTCCATCCATGCTGACGTTACAAATTTTTTTAATGGGTATACTAAGAGAATCCAGGATATTTAAAAAACCATTTAAAGGATCGATGGCAGTGGTTTTTTCAAGAAAACACGAAGACAAATAATTTGTTTTAACCATATTATCTTCATCATCCCAGTATCTGACAAGAATGTCCATTTGGCATTTTTGCACAACTTTATTCAGGCTTTCGTCAAAACTTATACACAAAAAAATACAATCTTTAATTTTATTTAAAAGTTCGTTTTGGAAAAACGGACCCAAGCCAAAAGTGGCTATATAACATATTTTGTCTTTGTGTAACTGCATGTTTTTCGCTATAAAAGAATCTGGAAACATTATTGGAAAAAGTTCAGTAGCATCCTGATGAACTCTTGACGAAGAATAAGATACTATCTTGTGCATAGTCCATAATATTTCAGCTTCTTCCGAATACAATTTTGCAGGTAAATCAGCTGTTACTGAAGCTGAAATATCATTTTGTTGAGAGTCTGAGACCGGAGTATTTCTAAATAAATTATTCTCAATAGTTGGTTGCTTCATATTGAGTATTAGATTAGCTATTTTAGAATGCTTTAGTCCCTTGGAATGAAGTTTAACATTATATATTCCAGCTTTTGAAATATCAAAAATTTTTTTGCAGTAGGCACAAAAACCAACATGAACATTTCCAGGTACTAGTTGTAACCAGCTTTTAAAAATCGGATTTGTCAGCCAAAGTTCAGAAAATGAACACTTTCCAGGCATTTTTACAAGAAAATTTTCACTTTAAGTACATGCGCACTGTGTAAACTTGTTATACTTCACGTCTATTATAGTCTAAGATATAACCGTTAAAGTCCCGCGCATAATTGATAAGAGCCACTACGACAGTTTGCAACACAAAATTAACACGTACATAATATTGCACAAGATATTACGTCATTGTTGCGTCTCAAATTTGCATCACATACAAAAAGAAAAAGATAAAATGTACTCAGTAAAATGTGGAGCTTTTCACAACATTGCGGCTATTCTTGCGACAAGATCTCGGGGTTAGTTGGGCATTGGTCGGCCTTCGCTCTCGTTGAAACCAAATTAATTTGTCTTCCTTCTTCTTTCTGTAGCGGTACGACAGAGGAAACCTACAGTATCTGAAAAAGAGGACAAAAAAGACACAGATAAACTCACTGTTCGACGTCTCGTTGACTAGTCCCCATTGTGACAGAAAATGCCACTTTGTTTCCGCACTCCGCGTGTGCACAATCTCTGGCGCCGACGCAAAACTGTCTGAAGAGACGGAAATGCATGCACAAGACTATTTTTTGAAATATTCGCGCGATTTCAGTCACATATTTTAAAACTAAAACCAGAAATGTTTACATGGCCGATTTTCGGTATGTAAGAAACTTAAAAACTTAAAATCTTGTCGCATTACAAATAATCAAAACTATGAGTGGTTTCATTCCCAAAGAAGATTAAGAAGAATAATCAAAACGAAACACACCTCATAAGGTTTTATTTACGACTGAGTTGCGGTAATAATCTTTAAATGCGGTTGTCCGGCTGCTACCTACCCCTCATTCCAATTCCCTATTACAATGAAGGTAATTGGTGCCACGGCCACAGTGTCTGGGGTTGATTACAATTGCACTACGCTCCTACGAAAAGATCAGACCTTCCCGGAGGCGTGGACACGAGTGGATGCCCTTGATGTCTGCCCTGGCTAGCGGCACCCCTCGCATGCTGTATTGTCGTGATCCTTTTCGTTTTACCTGTTACAACCTGTGAATATTTAATAATAACTCGTAGATGGATTTACGTAGTTTAATGACTTGTAACCAATATTATCACATAGAAAACAAACAAAGAAATAATACTACACTACTACTTATCTGTAAGTACAATCCAACGGATCATTAAACATTAGCATCCTCTCATTGCCACACTCTTACGGAACACTTTTCGATTTAATTTCAACGCAAAATTCACAAATTAACTAAGTTCTACCACACTCGATACGCGGTAGGCTAAACGTGCCGTACTCTTTCGCACGCTTCACTCGACTCTCCCACTACCTATCGGACCATTTTAACATTACTAATACTTCTCCCTCTTATTATAGGGGCGGCCTAGTACACAATAGCAGGTATTTATTACAGCCGCATAGAATAATAAAAAAGCATGTCAGAAATATACACACAAAACTGCTGCTCAAGCATTGATAAGCCATGATTTCTAGATTCAAGGCGTCAAACAAAAACCGCAGGGTTTATATAACCCAACCGAATAAATATATAATGAAAAGAGACAGGCTGCTTTCGGTGCAATGAAGGAATTTTTTGTCCTTTAACATTTATTTGCTGCAACATCTGAAGTATGGCTATAAAATTTTATGACGTATTTGTGGAAATACATACGATATTTAAACAATTAAGAAAAAATTCATGACCGAGATATAGGATTTAGTGACTTTTCGTTACTTTAGTTACCGCAAAACGAAATTCGTGTCTGTTTCGTGACAGTAGACATCTTGAATATACAACAGCTTCTATTTGAAACATTTTTCTCCAAAACTTATATTAGATATTGGATGCGCTAAACAGCATGTAATAAAGGTGAATTAAAAAAAAATGTAAAAAAACCATAGGAAGGACCAACTGCCAAGACAGTGATACAAGAAAACAAAGTTAGCGAAGTTAGACACCACTATATCTAGTAAGTATTGATAAGATATAATTTTAGGGTAGATACAGAAGTGCTATTGGAGTAGATAGTTTAAAAATTTTTAATATACTCTTTTTAGAAAATTGCACTAATTAAAATAAAAAGGTACCTACTATATAATAAATGATTTGTATCCAATAATAATTATAAAAAGAAATACATAATTTCACTTGTGTTAACCATATAAAAATTAATAGTTAAACAAAATTTCGTTTCTTAGCATCTAGATGAGTATCAGATCTGATAATCATGTACAATTTCGATCAAAAACTGTAATTCAAATGATCTTAAAATAGTCATTAGATTTCAAACATACCAATGCAAGAGCAAATATTACTTTCAAGAAAATATATATTCCAATTAAAAAATAATAAATAATCAACAAAAAAAAAATATCGGCTCAAAATGCTTGCACATGCTTGATTCTTGGAATTAAATAATTCATCCGAGTATCACATAAGATAGAGGATTTGCAGTGGCTAAATATGTAGAAACAACGTAAACTACACTGTTTGTTTATATCACAGTATTATGCTGTAAAAAGCACTTACATACCCATTTTCTAAAATTGGGTTTGTACAGATGTTCATCACATGAATGTCAGGCACCGTGGTCTTGTAACCATCAGTAAAATTTGGAACAGTACAAACGCTCTTTTACTTACAACATCGCATGATTTTATAATAATTTGCCTGACAGTTTTAAAATTCTAAGACCGATACCAATCAAACTTAAATTGAAACTGCTACGAGATGTAACCACGTAATTCCTATACTATTCTACTTATACATAATGCTGCTTGAAATATTTGAGTTATAAAATATCGCACATTTGAAGACACAACTGAAATGTAAAATGGATTATAATCGTTAAAGTGTAATAAATTATTGCACAATCACTAGCTATTTTAAAACTTGTAATGTTACCATTATTAATGAATTAAGTGGCAGAACAGCGATGGATTCTTTATTAGCTGAACTTTGCCCATATAAAAAATTTCTTTGTAAGTTTATTTGCAATACAATTCTATTATTATTATTATATTGCTTTTTAATTATTGATAAAAGATATTTTGCAATATAGTTTAATTTGCGAAGGCAGTTTATAAACTAATTATTTCAATAACATCTAAAAGTAAAATATTAAAAAAAAAATGACTGCTGAAGGAAATAGCTGCAGAAAATTGGCTGCTCAGTTTACATTGGTAAAACGCAACCATACAAAAATGATTACAAATAAATTAAGTTAAAAAAATTAGTAATCTCACATACCTTTGTCTGAGGATTTCTTCAACCCAATCCTGCAACAGCTGTTTACAGTGCTAAGTGCATATTATTGTTTCTGGGACTATCAACAAGCACAATTTTTTGAATGGAGCAGAAAATAAACATGTCTATTCATCAAAGAAGTCTGTCTGGTGTGCTGTGTTCCATATAGATGTATTACTACTTTACTTTTTCGTGGAAGATAGTCAGGTTCGTGACTAACCTATAATTGTTGAATAGTGAAATGTTGAGAACGAGGGATAAACCGCTGAAGCAATACGGTGTACAAGGGTAAAAAATAGAAAAGCAATGGCAACAATGCTAGGAAAATACAAGGATTGCAAGAAAATGAAAAGCAATAGACGCAATACTAACAAAATACACAGCAATGTCAAAAAATGTAAAGCAATAGGCACTAGTTCAAGAAAGTATGAGCAAAGCTTAGAAAATGTTGGTAACCGTTGAGCAATACGTAAAAATTCAAAGCATTATTAAAGCAATAGAGAAACTGTGTAATATAAATTAATGACTGTACTCATTTTCTGTTGGTGCGTGTCTAAAACTAAAAACAATGATTGTGCATTATCCGGAGTTTAATCATCTTATTTAAAAACAACTCCCATGGCTACTAAAATAAATATAATATTTAATTTAAAAATAATACCGCCTGCTTCACAAAATGTACTTTCAGAGAAAAACGTTTTGTTAAACAAAACTGTCAACAATCAGTATTAACTAATAGTATAGATCTTGAAAATTATGATAGCATTGGGAGCATATCTGAGAAGCACGGTAAAATTGAAAAGTTTAAAACAATATCTGAAGGTACAACAATATATTCCGACGAAAAAAACCATTTTGAAAGTCGCTACGGACCACCATTAAATAGTAACACTTTAAAGTGGAAGTCATTGAAATATCAAAGGGCCGAATGAGATAGAAGAAAAAGAGAAACAGGTGTCGAAAATCAAGCCTTAATGACCAACTTCATTTCTTTAGTAAAAGAAAAATATGCCAAGCGAAATGATTTATACAATTATTGTTTCTAGCTCATATGATTTAACTTTGCACGCTTTAGAAAAGAAAAACAAATATATGTCAGATTTTTACAAAAGCTTATTCAAAATGCTTTGGAAAATTGTAAACATCCTTCTAATAAAAACATGTCCGACGAGTTACCAAAGAAAATATCTATTTACTTATATTGCACTGCAGGGCGCCTTTCATATGAAATTTTATATGCTAACTTGAAAAACAACCTCCCTTCAATATCAACTTTAAATAGATATCTTCAAGAAAGTAAAATCAGAATTGAAGAAGAAGAATTTATTTTTTCTGGATTAGCAAAATACTTGAATGATAGAAATTTACCTAAATATATTTGGATTTCAGAAGATGGTACTAGAATTAATAGAAAAATTTTACAACAAATAAAATTGTAGGACCTGTATTGCCTTTAAAAAATGGTATACCAAACAAAGACTACTTTATAGCAGGTTCTTTAGAAACTCTTCAATAATATTTTGAAAAAGCACCTAAAGCTACGTATGCTTATATCATAGTGGCACAACCACTCAATTTAGAAGCACCGTCATATAAATTAGCTATTTTTGGAACAGAATATAAATCTAGCGCCACCGATGTTATTCAAAGACGAGAATATATGATAGAAGCTGCAAAAAAATTTGAAATAACGATTGTTGGATTTTCATCTGATGGAGATACACGACTATTAAAAGCCATGCGTCTCCAATCAGGTTTTTCTGCTACATCGAATGGTATTGATTGGCCTTGGTTTCATGGATGTGGAATTAAACATCCGCTGTTATTTCCGAGATTTTGTACACATCTTAACAAAATTTTGCACAAAAATGTTGAATGACAAAGTATGTTTAAAAATAGGGCATAAAATCACATCGCCAGAGCATCTACAATATATGATACATAACACTTCAAAAGATAAACATCAAGCGATTTTAAGCTTGAAGACAAAATGAGTTACTTGTCCGCAGAAAAAATGTGTTCGGAAAAAGTCATTCACTGTTTAAAAAACGTACCTGAACCAGAAGCAACTATTTTATATATAACAGTTATGCAAAACATTATAGCTGCCTTTTTGAGAGATGACACGTCACTTTCGGAAAAAATTTCTAAAATTTGATTTGTTGTTTTTGCCTTACAATTTGAAGATCAATTATTAAAAAGAGCAAACGGTACAAATTAAAAAATAATTTTTTGTCCACCAATAGTTATGTGTGTATCGAATTAAATGCACACATGTTAATTAAACATGAGTTATGTATCCCCCAATTGATATATGTATTATAAAATAGAAAAATTAGGAAATTATTAGAAAGTGTTAAGAATACGCTAAGTGAAGTGCAACAAAGTAACACAAGAACAATTTATAAAGTTTATTAACAGTTCATGAGAAGGGATGCAATATTTTGTATCGCAGACGATAGTGACACTGCAGATATCAGGTCACAGACGGTTAAGATACCGTGATTACTTAGAAATTACGATTACAACAATGTACTAATGAATAGAGTTAAGAATAAACAGACATGAGATCTGCAAGTTCCCACAGCCAAGTGAGGGGGTAGGGACATTATAAAAAGCCCGGGAGCTCCAAGACCCAGCAGTCAGTCAAAATATTCAGCTTTAACATTGCAGTTGCTTCGGCTACTCACCATAGTACAATTAACTAATGTAATTTCGACTTATAGTAATTAAAATCAAGTTGTTAAAATTCCATAAGTAAATTTTGTATTAATTAATAAATTTGTTAAGAAGTTTTGAAACTGGTTTTTAAAAAAGCAGCTCCCAAGGCCCAAACCTTAACTCGTGTTGTACTTTTTAAATTTAAACAAATTGAAGGTGTTCAATCAATATGTTTCTTTTGTCACAGATGAGTAGCCAGCCATGCGAAAAAGTATTTAGAACTGCAAGATCCATGACTTCTACATACTCGACGGCCATAACTTTTAGTATGAAAAAGTTCATTAATCGTATAGATCGCATTTGTGTTATTAACAACATCATTCATGAAATTGGGGCAGATTATGTTTTTCCACGTGAGTAGAAGAAATCTTCATATATGTTACAACAAAACTTTTAAGTTAAGAAGAGACATTAAAGAAATTCTGATGGACGCTCAAAGTGCCACTGTAGATCAAATGAGCAAATATATCTCAAATATCGATGAAAGGGATTACCTTAACATTTCCTTACCGGCATCACAAGACTTACTGATTATAGAAAACATCGGATGCAGAAATGGATGAATGCGTACATAGTAGGTTTGTTTGGCAAGCTGGGGTAGTGTAGTGCAGAGCAGGTAGTGTAGTGTATTAAGAGTAAGAAGTGTAGCTTAAACTTTGTTCTTCATACCAAACGCAGCCAGTGCAGTGAGTGCAAATAAGCAGTGACATAACCTAATATTTTGCTCTGAAGTTTTGTTTGTCAAGTGCAGTAATTTTGTGCTAACACCATGAATTTTGAAAATAATGCATTTCAGCACATTTTGAATGAAATGCTGGATGATGAAGATGAGAGCTCTAGTTCCTCCAGCTCAGATGATAGTTTAGTAGAAGCGGTAGCTGCATCAATTGCAGAAAAGCAGAGAAGACACTGCATACCAAATTATTACGAAACTGTTGTTCCTTTATATACAGAAAATGAGTTTAAAAGGCATTTTCGTATAAATAGGAACCTATTCAACAACTTAGTTGAAGAATTTAAAACTGGTGTAGAATTTCAAAGCGTACATGAGCAGTATAATACAATTGCACCAGACAAACAGTTAGCTGTATTTTTGTGGTTTGCTGGTCATGAAGCCTGTGCATACAGAGATATAGTAGATAGGTTTAACTTATCATTATGGACTGTGCACAGTATAATTTATAGATTGGCTAGTTTCATTAGCAACATGTCGCATAACATAATTAAGTGGCCTTCGCTTAAAGATAGAGCAGAAACCGCTCAATATTTTATGCAAAAGCATGGCTTTCCTAATGTAGTAGGTATGAGTCACTTTAAACTATACTTTAATAGATGAAATTTTTACAAGAAACATGCTTACAGGTGCAGTTGACGGAACACACATAATTATCGATCCACCAAAGAAAAACAAGGATGATTAAATTAATCGTAAAGAAAAAATAAGTATATGTGTTCAAGGTATCTGCAATGAACAGAAACATTTTACTGATATTTTCATTGGATTTCCTGGTTCTGTTCACGACAGTCGTGTTTTAAGAAATTCGCCAATTTTTGCCCAACTGGATGAGCTTGGTGAACAAGGTAACTTATTATAACAAGAATTTTAAACAAAAAATGAATTTGTTTATTACAGGGCAGTTTTTATTGGGAGATTCGGCATATCCATGCTTAGTGTTTTTAATGGTGCCCTATAGGGACAATGGGCATTTAACGCGCAAAAGCATTTCAATCTGTCATTGAGTAAAATTCGAGTTGCAATTGAACATACATTTGGTATTTTAAAACAACGCTTTCGCCAACTGTATTATTGCAAGCTAAAAGATATTGAAATTTTATGCCATTTTATACGTGCATGTTGTGTCCTGCATAACTTGTCAAATGAATCAGATTTACAAGCTTTTGCAGGTTAAGCTACTATAGATGAAGATGATGAAACTATGGAATACCAAGGGCAGGATGAAAATGGAAGAGCATTACGTGATGAAATTTGCAGAGAGATGTTTGAAAATAAATAATTTTTAGGAGCCAATATTATATTGCTATAGGTTAAGCATTTTAAACTAGTAGTTTAGGATACATTATTACAAATAGAAATAAGTAATAAACTCCAATGATGTATTTACAAAATGTAAAATAGGTATATAATAACCAATAAAAGTAAGGTTGAATACTATAAATGGAGTTGTTTGTCAACAGATTGCTTGTCTACAGCGGCAATTAATCTCTCTAACAAATCATTCTTTCTTTTTATTTCAGCTGTTCGTTCCCTATATGCATCCAATTTTTCCCTTAGCAGAGTTTCTTTTGCTTCTCTACTTTTCGTAGCTCTCCTACAATTCCACTTGGTTTTTATCGACTTGCTTTTCGTCCGTCAATTCCATTCTGTTTATAGCAATTTTGTTGGAATTGAAGCACTTGAAGGCCCTGGAAGCGTTTCAAGTTGAACTGATTTAGTGCAATTTACCTCGATATCAATGCCAGCGTCTTTAATCAGTTCACTTTTATGCTTCCCAGCACCTGATGCTCCTAAAGTGAATTCGGGAAAACTGAAGATTTCTCTACTAAGCATTCAGTAAGTTCCCTATAATAATAGCAATGGTGAATTATATTGTAAATTTGCTCTACCAACCTTTCATAAGGGCAGGTAATTCTGCCACGTCCGGTTTTACTATTAATTTCAGTTTTCCTTTTGAATGACCGTTCCAGCGTCTTACACCGATTTTCAATCTGTGATGACGAAAAATTATAATTATATGCTTTCATTTTTAGTGTAATGGCATCCCACATTTTTTTAGTTTTAATTTCATAATTTTCCTACTTTAGGGCTCAGTTCCTTGTATTGAGCAATTAACAGTTTGGTGGAGGCTTCTGACCAGCATTGTACATTTTCTTCATCTTCTGCCGTAGTTTCTTGGCTGTGTTGTGTGTCAGCGACAGACTTGTCCTCACGACTCCTGCGATTTACAAGTGCTGTGGCAAACTGTAAATCTATAATTATATAAAATAATTTTATAACCTTCACACCAAGAATAATAACCAGTTTCGCATTTTCTAGCGTCTTCTTTTGACAATAAAAACTTGTATGATAATCCTAATTCCACATCTAATAATTCGACTTCTTCCATATTTTTTTTATAAAATTTCAATTTTGTTTTAATTACGCGCAACAAAACACCTACTTCGTCTGTCCTAACCTACAAGTTTGACATTTCACTACACTACACTAGCTACACTTGGTCCAGAGCAAGTGTAGTTAGTGCAGTCTAGTGCACCCTAGACTAATATAACAAACAATCTACACTAATTGCACTCGTTGGTAACAAACGGTTTAGAACTGAAAAGTGTAGTCCAGGTTGCACTAGTGGTGTATACCAAACAAACCTAGTATTCTAAGCGATTCAGGGCATAATATTCACTATATGGATACAGAATTATTTAATGAAGAACCAACCTCCCTAGAACTAAAAGATTTTTCTAATTAAGTGACAGATGTGCCCATTATGTCCCCATTTGTTAAAGTTAATTTTCAAGACAAAACAATGGTTGTGAAAAAATCATCTTTAAGTTGGCTTCTTGACGAGCCAACCGGACGACTCAGTACAGATAGAATAATAAGGTTTATGGCTTCTACAAGTACAGGTCAATACAAAGGTCGACAGAAAAAAAATCAAAGAAAAAAGCAAAGTTCGACTAAGAGAGCGAAAGCCTCGGTGATTACTCTAAAGAAGATGATTCAGATAATAATTTTAAAATGAAATAGAATTCAAATCTAACATACCTTTAAGTTAGAAAACTACTACGCTATCAGTTATGAAACACAATGGTTTATTGGTCGAGTAATTGAAGTTTTGAATAAAAATCAATTTAAAATGAAGTTTTTAAAGTGTGAGTTAAACAAATTTGTTTGGCCTCGTTCTGCCGATGTGGATGTTGTTGAAAGCGATTTCATCTTTCATGGGCCAGTTATATTAAACGGTTGTGATCCATTCTACATTGATTCAAACTAGTTTAACAATAAAACCAAAAAATACAAACTTACTAAAAATAACAGCTTAATTATATAGCTAATACAACGTTCACATTTTCTTAATAATTTTGAAGTAGTATTAGTTTCATTTTTAAAATCATCATCATTTTGTTTTCGGCATTACTTAAGGTCGGTTTGACGCACCTCTAACTTCATTTCTATTCTGTGCTAATCTAAAAAGTTCTACATACCCTTCACAACATAAATTTCTAATAATTTGACTAATAGGAATTCCTATACTGTTCTATCTTTTTCCTATCTACCTGGCTCTACATAGATATTAGCAACCTGATGGTTGTTAAAGAACTCCAACAAGTTTACATGATTCCCCATTTATAAGGAATGAAATATTACCTGGTTATCCCATCCAAAAACAAAATTTTTTTTGAAATAACGAACTTATTTGATATGTTACTACATTTAAGCATTTGTATATTTAATATATGTTGCTTTCAAAATATAATTACTGTTGTCTTTATTTTGTAAATATTTATGTAACTTCTACTATACTTATTTAATAAAAGACCTAGATAGCAGCAAATATGTCATCGTGTTTTATTACTGGTAAAAAAAATATAGGGTGTTGCAATATGAATACACAGTTAAACTTTACTTTCTATCTTGGTCAAAAATGTAATCAAAAAATTTTTGAATGTAAGTTTGCCGAGCTGAATACGCCAACTTTCTTATAGACGCCATATTGGTTTCTGCCATTTTTCAATTCTCCTTTTTTTCTCTTTCCAACAGTGTATCACAATATGGATATTAAACCTACAATAGTACCGGTTTTGAAATTTTTGAACTATAAAGGGCGCCATTTTGTATTTCATTCAAACTAATTTGAATTAATTTTTTCTATGTATTTATTATCATAATGAACCCGTAATAAACTAATAAAAAATATTGCCCATTTAACCAACTTTCTATCTCCTAAGATAACAAAGTTAACCTAACAATACCATCCAAAATAAATATTATTATACGAGACTTTTATAATTGCAAGACTTAATAAGTAACCTAGATAGCAGATAATGTCATCAAGTTTGATTACTGGTTAAAACATAAAGGGAGTTCCAGTAAGCACACTCACACACAATCTACCTTTAATTTCTATACATTACCACCAACCATTTATACAGCTGGAGTTTGGAATTCATGTTTTTCACTACTGTAAAACGTGTTAGGGCCTGTACTAGGACTTGTATTAGTAGGGGATGTATTGAAATTAAAAATTTGTTTTTTAAAGCGTTTATTTTCCATTCCTCGATGAAGTAGTTAAGCTTCAAAATGTTATAATCTTTACATTTTAGCGTTTTATTTTTTATTACAGTTATAAACGTAGAAATATGATGCATCCACATTCAATTAGCCTCGAAAGCATTATAAAGCAATGAAAAGCAATACAAAGAAATGAAAGCAACGTGTGAAAATTCAAGCAATGGAGTGCAATGCTAAGAAAATGTGAGCAATGTAAAGCAATGTTAAGCAATAGTGGAAAATATGTGCAATGATAAAATTTGTTGAGCAATGTTACAAATTCTATAGCAAACTGAGCAATAGTGCAATTGGTGTACACAATTCAGGTCAGCGGTTTACCCCTCAGTTGAGAATTTCTTCGGGTGTAGAGTTGAAGAATTTAATGATTCTAATGAATTTTAGTTTTAGCAGGATGGGATCACAGGCCATATTGCTTTTCATATACTAGAAATATTGAGAAAAATGTTGCACAGTAAAAATTTCTTACAAGGTATTAGTGAGTGGTCCACTTTTCAACGAACTTCGTTCGTTTATGAAATCTATTTGTCTGTGTGTCTGTCTGTCTGTGTGTCCGAGGCCTTTTTAATGGTCGGACATCAATGTGTGATACATCAATCGATTCAGCTCGATGTCCAGAGCTTAAGTTTTGATGTCAGTTAAAATCGAGCCACGGGGACGCCGAGCCCCCAGGAAAATCCACAGGGATAATTAAAATTTTAAATAAGTTTAAAATCAATATGCGACACATATTTGAACAATTTATGGCATTTCATGCCAATTATTCCAATATTAACATATTGCGTCAATGATAAATACAATATATTAATTCAATAGAAAAAAAATATTTTTATCTGAATACTTATAATTCTTACAACATAATAATTTTAATTTCTTTAATTTGTTTCAAAGTAAGTCTACATTGGGAAGTTAGTTGCGACAATGCCTTGCATTTTCAACTTGTTTCTTCTGAGGGTTATCTCAAAATTAAAGTTTCTAAACATCAACCTCAAACACTCAAGGCTTCTATTTGTAAGAAAACTGCAGACATTTACCCAAGGTTCACTAACACAGTGAAGAAAATCTTCGAGAACGGCTTTGACAATGAGTCGTAAATAATGGTTGAAACCTGAACGATGTAATTTTCAAAAGGTAGTAGAAAAAATCTGATTTTATGAACTTTTTTTATAACGTGTGCCAACTATTCACTTTTTATTGTCTTTTGAACTGTGGAAGTAAATTCCACCACATCCTATTCATTTATTTGATAATTATGGTAAACTGATACTTTATTCCATGTGCTTTTGTTATTTTAGAGAGAAACAAGAACAACCACACCTGAAGATTGAAATCTCTAACACCCTCGATGTTACAGGAAGAGTAAGATATTCAACATGTACATATAATAGCACACTATAAGAGCATATCATTTGCAAAAGTACTCCACTTACATTCGTTATTCAAATCCTGCATCTAGAAATCAACCTTCAGAGTACTCAGTCAAGGACTGCAAACCTACCCGTTCTGCTGACGAAGCCTCCGGCGGCTCCGTGGCATAATTGGTATGTGTTTATTATGACCTTACATGTGATTTTTTCAATGCTGCACCCGAAGGTACTACATTGGCCAGGAAGCGAGTTTTTTTTACCTGTAAAATTTGGAATTTTGCCAAACCCTTGCTGTTCCAAGCAAGGTGGGGATCTTTAATGTGCGTGACAACATTCACACACGGGACCTCCATTTTACCTCTCATCCGAACGAGGGTGTATTTTTGTGAAAAATGCTCGCCTAACATTTTTCAAGCGGACCGTGTCGGGATACGAAGCAACAAGCTACAGCAGAGGAACACAATTTTCGGCAAAATGTGGACAAATGCGGACCGTGTCGGGATTCAAACCCGGGACCTTGGGCGTAGTAGTCACATGTTTACTATGACCAAACTCCCGGGTTCGATTCTCGACACGTCTTCTTGAAAAATGTTAGGTGAACATTTTTCATAAAAATACGTGCTCGTTCGGGTGAGAGATAAAATGGAGGTCGCACGTGTGTGTTATCATGCACGTTAAAGATCCTTACTTTGCTTGGAACAGCTATGGTTTGGCAAAATTCAAAATTTTCTAGGTAAAAAAACCCGCTTCCTGGCCATTTGTAATGCCTTCGAGTGGAGCATTGAAAAATCAAACGTAGTGACAAAGCCTCCACCCAAATAAATACCTAGAAACCATTACAATGACTATTAAAACAATAATTACCTAATCTTGCTTGGACATATCGTGCAGTAACGCCAGTGGCCCCTTTGGCCGAATAAACACCAAGAGCAAGCAGGGACATTCCTCCAGCTGCAGCTAATACTTTGTCCCAATCTGTTAAAAGAGCATGTAATCCTGTACCTAACACTGAACCTGCAGTCCTACAAAAATTCAATATGAGGGCATATTCATCTGGTCAACACATACTTTATGCTTTCCAAAACAGTTACACGATTCTCTGCTGCTTTTAATCGTATTTGTTCTAAAATTAAATCTCGATTTTCTCTATCTACTTTAGCTTTAGCTCTTTGCTCAGCTTCAATTCGCTTCATTTCATTTTTTGTGCGGAGATCCATTTCATGTTCAATAGTTGCCTTACGCATAGCTTCCTGTTTAGCAACAGATTCTTCTTGTCTTCGTAAATTCTCTTCATTCATGCGCTGTTGCTGTACTAGCTGATCCTCATAACGCTTTCTGGCCAATTGGTCTTGATACTGAGCACGCGCCTGGTGCTGGCGAGTCTCTTCTTGTAACGTTTTACGTTTCTCGTCACCTTCTGTGCGCTTACCTTCAACTTGCATTTGTGCAATATGAGCTTCATATTCTTTAATTTTAGCTTGCTGTTCGGTTTGACGTGTCACCTCCTGTAATTTCGATAATTCCAATGCATCCTTAGAATGTTCTAATAAATATACAAAAGTTTAAAAAAATAATAGCAAAGACACAATGCACTTACTTGATCTTTCCAGCTCTTTAGCAGCTTGAGCTGCTCTTTCTAACGCCGAAGAATCAAAACGATAAGCTTCCATAGCTTTTCGTTCACCTCTAGATAAGTTGGGAGGTTCATCAGAACCTCCAGATCCACCGGCACCCGTATTAGCCGGTGGAGGTTGTGCAAGCCCTAACTGTGATAAATCGGGTGGCTGTTGGCCTCCCTTACCATAACCAAAAAGCCACGACATTGTATTATACCTATAATTTATATAATTTTATATATAAAATGATATCCACAATTTCTAATTATTGAGGTTAGGCACATCCATGTGACTCGCGAGACCGAAAACTTAAGGGAGAATTCCAAGGCAACAAGAGCATTTATTGGCCCGTCATTATTAGTTTTATTAGAAGCTAACTTTTCATTCCCCTACAATCAACAACCAATAAAAAACTTTTATTCGTTCAGAGAAATTCTCAAAACAATATTTGAATAAAATATTTTAAAATACTGAAGTAAACGTTTGTTATGGCTGATTTAATTTTATAGTAATATTTTCGAAAATGTTGCAAATGAAAAAAATGTCCTAAATTTTTCATTATTCATAGGTTTTCGTACTTAAGATTTTCATTTAATATATACTCCAATAATATTATTTATAACTGAATTTAGAATTGTTGTGGATTGTTAATACAGAAACAAGTTGACATATGAATTAAAACTTGTGGCGCACAAGTTATGAAAACGTATAAATGCTATATAGTAACAGAAGTAACATATGTTTACTAGTTATAATATTGATATGAAATATTGTACATTATCATTAAATGTACGACACACACAGGAGATATTTACAAGTCATTGTATGCGTAATTAAATTTCAAATGTCTTTAACGCTAGGACTGAAATACTATAGTTTGTAAAGTTGCGAAACAAGTTTCTGCGTTGAAGAATTGGATGTTGCGGCTTCACGACAAAGACCTGGCCCTAGTATCGTGTAGAAGATGTTTATGATTGTAAGTAACCCTGGCGCGGGTTACGCTAAATGCAATGCAGCACCTACTGGCGGTGATTATAATCGGGTTTCCATAGCTTCGGTACCTAGCGACTGGTAGACTGATGCTGGCGTACAGAGGTTTTCTTGATTGATAAAAATTAAAAAAGGCTGATGACGGTATGTTACCAGTCCTGGTGTGCTTTTGGCGTCCGGAGCTCTAGGAGGCGGTGCTGATAGTGGCTTTGGAAGTGAAACGGGTCTAAGCTGTGTTATGACAAGATGCAGACGGTAGCGTTGTGAGAATTCGCTTCATTTTAGCCCATTAGATTTGATGGTCACAATGAGAATCTGAAGGAAAACCCCTAGTGCACGAGAAGCTTAGTGACATCCGTTTTGCGGTTAGGCTGGGTTAGGTGGCTTTCTTAATTAAAAGAAATAATTTGTTTTGAGGTTTAACCGGTATTTTCATATACTCGTTTTTACTCGCGTTTGGAACTTGTTCATTAACAGTTTCGAGATTTAGTACCCTCACGTTAACTACCCGATTATCAACTTTGTCCCTCTCGGCGATGGTTGCGCGTCAATTGAATTCGAAGTTCTACTGTACTGTCTGATCTCGAATAGCTGAAGTCAGTGGCGGCTACTGTATAAGTGCTGCAGAGCTGCAGAACCACCAAAAACCAGCAACGAACAAACACATTCAATAGTATAAAAGAGATCGATAACCAGCCACTAAAAATATTATGAATTCCTAAGTTGGATGTCTATAACAGTCGGCCAATAATACAGTAAACATGCTGCAACTCTAAACGACAAGGAAAATCGATAAAATCACTGTCTAACTACGTTGTTCTGCAGCTCTTATTTGCGAGTTCGGATAAGCGTCGGAACATTTTGCGCAAATACGATCATAGTAAGAAACGGCCTTATTAAGCCAAGCTCGAGCTGCATAAATTGCAGCGCATTTGTCTATTGCTATTCGAATCGTTTATAAGTTTTGAGTGCTCTCTGGTTCTTGTAGACATCGCGTCACGCATTTCATCTTTCGTTATCTTTATAAATTTCATATACGCTATTTTAATATCATATTAACCCATCACCAGTTATTCACAGATTAAAAACTGAATAAACATTTGCGTTTGAAATTTTAGTGAATAGGTAGTAAGTTTGTATATTCATTTAGATATAATTAGGTTCACCAACAATAAACTTTTACACTGTTTTCTGAGGACGTTTGCTACATTAATCGTTTCTAAAATGGATGTTGTTTTTAATTTAAGTGAAAAATGGTTCTTTCAGCTTATTTTTCAAGAACAATTAGCTATTAAAGATCAGGATCGTCCTATACCAGAAATGAACATTGAAATTCCTGGTACAAGCCGTGCTAAAACTTATAAAAGGCAGTTCAACACAGATATTTATCATATGGCCACTGTCGAAACCGAACGCAATTTTCTACTCTAAACCGTGCAAAGACTTTTTTAAGAAGCTCGATATGTGAAGATAAGTTAACGGCCCTTTCAATGCTGTCAATTGAAAAAAAAATCATAACTTTAATTCCCGATTTTAGTGAAAAAGTGATTGACCAATGTTATACAAAGAAAGATAGTCGTTTTCCACTCATATTTAAGAAAAAACAATAAAATATTTTTACATTAGCGATACAGCACTACCAAATATATTCGGTACGAGCCGCCACTGGCTGAAGTTAGCTCATTCTTTATAATCCGTGGGTTTTATAAGTTTCAACATCGCAGGATTATTGCACGATGTCTTTCTCACTGGATAGTTCGTTCAAACAGCTCAATTTTCAAGGTCAATGTCGTTCTGCTCATGTGCACAGTCATCTTATTTTCACGCTTTTCCATTTGATATCAAAGCTGCGCCATTTGTTTATGTTTTCAACACATTTTCTATGGCTACAAGTATATAGTTATTAGGGTGTATTTCCTTCCCATAGTTGCGAATTCTTGGACCTGTGTGAATTTGTACAAATAACTTTAATATGCCGGTTATTTCCTGATATTTAACTGTAATTTTTCTGAATTTCATAAGAAGGGATGTACAGTGCCGATATTTATAACTCTTTGAATTTAATTTATTGGGAGCAATGCTATTTTAATTTTTTCATTCTAATTGAATATTGCATTGCAATAACAACTTTTAAATATAAACTATTAAAGCTTCTAAAATTTAGAAATTGCTTTTGTGCTAAAAGCTCATTTAGCTAACTGAAATTAATAAACCTATTTCTCTTACTTAATGCTTGCTTAAGTAACACCCCAGCGCTATAATGGGCCAATATTTTCATGTTCGCTCTCTACATATGTTGACTCCGTCCATTTTGAATAGTTTTCTTTTGACCCTTTCTTTCGGTTCTAACGATTTTGCTATTTACTTGCATGAGTTAGTATGGACCTTCGTAAACTCTTTGTGGAAGTCCGTTTTAGCTTTTGCAGTGTACGAATGCTTGACACGATTTATTTAATTTTTTGAACAAGAAAGTTTGCCTGTAGACATGTTTAGTGCCTTCTGCTGCCTACATGTTTTGTAAGTTAAAACGTATTTGTTTTGCAAGGGCTTGTTACAGAAATAATATAATATAAACATGTAAAATTGACCGGAATATAAAACTGTTTTATAAGTACCACTTACTTTGAAAAGCTTTACCAGTTTTCTAACATTAATGACGTCAAACCGCCTTGACCCAGCAACTTCGTTGATACATTCGCTACCCGAAAGAAAGTTATTCCGGATAGGTCACCATGCTTTCGATGTTCCAAAATCTCATTACCTCATCGTTTACATTTCGTAACCTTAAATAACACTTCTTGTCTTTTTATCAAATTAGAACACTTTTCAAAACAACGGCCTCCATCTTTAGGGCAAGTAGATATTTACTTATCTAATAACTAAGTGAAAATAAAATTTGATCTAAGATTAAAATCTATGAAAAATAATTCTAGATAATATAATTCCACGTACATTAACCTTGAAAAACAAACCTAGTATAACCTCCACTGGCGAGGCATTATCAACAGAGATATTAAAAAATCAAATCTGTAAGTAATACTACAATTCCATTGCACTATATTCCTAAATTGCTGTTTACGACATTTTCTAAATCCTATATATTTGGAAATTCCTTTCACAACATAGCACAATTCCAACTTCTGCTTTCGCCATTCGAAGGTAAATTCAAAAATATGAAATTTACACAGAGAAATTTATTAGCAATATATCCTACAATTAAAGTTTGCGTTTCATTTGATACGCACATTCTTCTTAGCGCTTTAAAAGTTTTAAACTTCCTTTCCAAGAATTATTTACTTAAATGTAACCAATCAATTCCGTCGCTCTACGAATCAAGTACAATTATATTTATCAAGTATCAACCAGAATACTACAAGAAAGGCTCAGAACGATACTCACAATGTAGTAATTTAAAGGCTTCCAGGTTACTCTACTGATTGATTCACTTATTTCCCCCGTACGTTAGGTCCAATTCTAGTAATTTAATATCCAATATAATGTAGCGGGCTACTTTTAACAAAAGTCTTTATTACTCACTGTTCATAAGTCTAATTAACAGTATATGCCTTATTTATAGATGTTTTCAGTCCAATTAACAATGAAGAACTATCACACTAATGCTATTTACAAGCACTTAAATCTTCTTAAACTAATTCCTAAACTATAAGTCTTCTTAGCAACACTAAACACTACTATTTATTTATTACACTTTTGTCTATTTATGTCTCTACAAGCTGGCGGTACAATCATACAACACAAATTTATATTTACTCTTGAACTTCCAAAAGCTTAAATAACTAACTTTACACGATATAATTTATATTCGATATTTAGATATACACTAACTCTGTACTTCATCAGCGGTCTTATATATACTCTGAATTAAATTAATGATTCATACTCCGGTATATGCTAGAAGGTTCGAGACCTCTGTAGTATATACATTGCTTACGGCGCTTGTGTGCTTGACGGGTTGCCTAATAGTAACTCGCAACACTGCCCCCTCTTTAAAACCGTTACGTCTCGTAACTGTAAATACATTTTGACGCCAATTTGATGACTTTGTTACGGGCCAAATTTACAGGACGATGGAGGAGGGGGGGGGGGATTGACATGAACAAATACGATGAATCAACCTGAAAGGTAAGTCCAGCCGTGGCTCGCTAGCTACAGTCGCGACGGGGCGAGGTCGGATCGGCGGTATTGTCGTAAATTAAGGTTGTGTGCACCACCCTTATTTTTAATTAGGTTTCGTCTTAAAAGGACGCGGATTCCTTGACTGAATGGGGGTACGACCAAATAAGGGAAACTGCACCTTGCGAGCAAGAACCCGTATGACTAAATATTGGGACAATTTCATATAAGTTCACTGACCAAGCTGATATGTGTCTCCTGGTTACTGAAAATAATGTATAATAAGCAGGTAATATTAGCACCTCTATTTAGGTTATACAAACTTTTCTAAATTCCTGCTAACAATGATCGGTGATACTTAAACTTCTACTTTTAATTAATTCAAGTTGTTTAGATATCTCAAAATAATACCTGGTGTCGTGACAATTACCTAGTATTAATTGCACCTTGAAATTATACGCCACTACAAATAAATGTTCTATATTACATTACGGCAAATCAGATATAATCAACAATATATATATCTACACAAGGTCGTCCTATAACTCGCCCTAAGGATCCTCCTACCACTGTTTAAAATGACTTGCTAAATACGTTAATTAGAATAATTACTTTGTTCAGTCATGAAGTATACAAAGATTTAAGCAAAAATGTAAACAGTAAAAGCTCATAAAAGATAACAATGACTTACAGTACTAATGTTTACTTTCACAGGAATTCAGCATACTTGGAGCACTGCGCTGCATGTTGGACTGGACTCCAAGCGGCACCATCAGCAAACGGTTTATTAAATGAGTGAAACTCAAAGAATCCCACGAAATTGTGAAACGTTCCTGCTTGTATCGGGAGCGAGAAACAATTGCTGTACGTATAGAAAATACCTATACATAAATGTACTTTGACAACACTGAACCGGTAACTTTATGATAGAAGCAGCATTTACCTCGCGGCCCTTTAGGGTAATAATTGAAGAAAACAAACGAAACAAATATCCGCACTGACCTTAATCAATGTATTTCTAATACCTATCGTTAGTGTATGTAACGATGATCACTTATCCTACCTACCTACCTACTACCGCCTGCAATGCAATTAAATAATCCGTCACTTGATTGTAAATAAAACGTCGTATTATGAACAATACTTTAATTCACGTGCTTGAAAATCCTCCAAATACATCAATAAGGAGCTACGTCGTTCGAAGAATCGATAAACTTCGACACGACCTGATAAATCGTTTGCACGTGATTGTTGCAACTTCGCTTCTTGCGACCGCCAAAACTATTTACGTGTTAACCCTCTACATATCTATAAGCAACTAACTTACAAACTATAGGGGTGAACCCCTGCACTCCGTTCCTCGCGATTGAAGGCGAGCGACGCCGGTCCCTTTTTACACTAAAACCGAGAAAAATTCGCTAATAGCCAAACATTTGAACGACAGGCGTTTGCGGCATGATTTCTTAGAACCGCGGCCGCCTGCCTTCATTAAGAAAAAGATAAGAACGTAGAAACCCGAACTTAGGTTCTTTAAGAATTTACATTGTAACATTATTGTATTAAAACATGGAATTTAAATATGAAAATACGTACGATAAAATGTACTCGTAAAATAAACCGAAGGCTACAACTGATGACGGTATCGGCAGCTATCTACTCTGGTGCATTTACCACGTCGTTGAAAATAACAGTCAACAATCTTTTCTTGGTCTTGGTAGGCAACCGGTTGATAGCAACAAACAAGGACCTGGACGTTGGTTCCCTGGAAAATTACTTCTAGCATATTTCGGACTATTCTCCAATTTAACCGATCCAGTCCACAGCCTAGCTCGGGCACCGCTAGCCTCGTTACTACATTTTCTATCCTCTGAGCTTTAAGATTCAGCAAAGCCTCCCATAGACGACCATAACTAGATCTCTGCCATGAAGAATCTTTGTAGTAGGGTAAAATCAAGAAACCCAGGCTCTCATTTCCTCCAGAATCCACTCATTTCCTCACTCATCTGGACCAATTTACATGTAAATTCCATAAGGAGCAAATGAGGAGATGAATCTCCCGACTCCGCCTTGCTCTCCTCCTTGCTCGGACACCCCCACAACCATTTTTTTACGTCACACCCATTCTTTCCACCCGCGAGATAAATCTTTCTCACATTTCCACCCACGAGATAAACCATACTTGTTTGGTATCAATTAATATTAGATTTTCTCAGCTACCCGAATCTCTAGGAATTTTTTAGATAGCATCACCCCAGGAGCTACCCAATTTTAAGATTTCTTACCTGTAGCGACTTTTGAGCGTTCTTATAAATTTTTTTAGTCATGCGATACATTAAATTAGTTAGAATTTTACAGAATTCGAATCTGCAAACAGATTTGAAATCGGACCACGCCCTGCAAAGTTATACCCTTTAAAGTCCTGATCTTCTAAATTTTGCTCTTTGCTCTATAAGCAAACCTAACAAATAGTTTTCTTCGTCTATCCATTCATCTTTCGAGATAAACCTATCTTGTTTGGTATCAATTAATATTAGAATTTTCTCAGCTACCAATTAGATTTTTAAAACCATCCCCAAGCTACCAATTTTAAATTTCTTACCTTCATTTTATCTTATGTAAATTTTTATACATGCGATACATCTTCTTAGTCTAAAATTTTCGATGCCAATGAACAGATTTAAATCGACCACCCTGCAAAGTTACACATATACCCTCTGCGAGTAAATCTTTCTGCCATTTCCACCAGAAAACTACCTTGTTGGATAATTAAATTAGAATTTCCAGCCCAAATTTAAAATTTTGTCTCCACCCCGGAGTCCCCATAGATTTTTGGAACTTGCGGTCCTTAATCGAACGCATCTGTTGTTAATTGTTTAAAGACACGTAACTTTAAAAACCCCCACATCACAATCAAATTAAACTTTCCCTGGCCAACTAAGAAACACCTTTTAAACTTTTTACGTTTTCTTCGAATTTAAACCACCTTCTCAATCTTCACAATTTTTCAACCTAACCCACGGCCACAAATTTTTTAAAACACCTTTAAACCAACGGGTTTTCAACCTTGATTTTCATGGTTTCCTGAACTGACTTTGGCAATATAACGAACCCATTTTTGTTAAAGGTTTTGGTACTTTCCCCATTTTGGTTAAACCTTTGCAGAAACATCAGTTGTTTTTTTTCATTTACAAAAACCCTTTGCTCAAAGAACCACCTCCATCTCCGACCTGGCCTCTTATCGAGCACCTCAGTTTTAACGCACAACCATTTCACGCATCCAACGGTAACGCAGGTCTGTTCCTCCCAAATTGGGTGGATTTTCCATTTAAATCATACTAACAAATTGTTTTTCGCAAGGTCCTTTAAAGCTCCTGAACCGGCAAGCTACCCGTTTTCTTCGCAGCATCTGTCAACAAACCGAGTCCCCACATTAATTTCTTCAGTTATCAACTTAACAGTCAACCCACAGTTCCCGGGATTTTCCAGGTTAGGAAGACCGCAAGATTTCCAAACAACGTTTCCAATCCCATTTTTACCAAACCAAAACCAAAAATTTTTGAACGATTAACATAATAAAAACTCTTCCCCGGTTTATCCCTAAATGCAAACCGAATTTCCAGGAAACAATTGAACCCGATAAATGACGTCAACAGCCTTCCAAACATTCGCCTCATCACCGCCCGTCAGGGTTGCCTTATGAAACCCACCTCTTCCAGTTTAGACGTGCTTAAAACCAAACGGTACAACGAACACAAATTTAAGAAAACAGGCTACTTCCAAACACACCAATAAGAAAAACCACTTTTCTACGAACCACAACTAATTATTTAAAAACTTCCTTTTGAGTATGCGAATATTTCAAATGAATCACCAACAGTTACGGAGATACCATTAATTCCTTTCGACCGGAGATAAATTTAATTGGACGTTCGACCCGTAAACAACAATTTACAACAATGTAAATACATACACCCTTGCCCGTACGCATTCATCATTATATTCTCTTTTATTTAAGGACCATTCAAAGCACCATTTTTTAATTTAAGCAATGCGATTTTGGTTCCATTTTGCCCCTTTATTTTCCTTTTCAACCTGGCCACAATTGTTTTTTGAAAACTCATACCAACACAATAAGAATAATCAATTCAAATTTTATTCGAAAATAAAAACTTAAAACAATTAGTTGTATTTGCATCATTTCAACATTCAAATCCGGAATTTTAAATGGGTCTTAAGTCTGATCATTTCATCCCATTAGGTTTAAATTCATAATTTTGGAGGATTACGTAAATTTGAATTTCCCTTCTTGCCTATCAATTCTTGATTTGTGAAAAGTAGCGCCTTTATTGCGATGCGCACCCTTCCTTTTTTATAAAACAATTCGACTTTTTTCGGATATATTAAATTTTGTTTAGTAGAGCCTTTTTTCGTTTAATTTAATTCATATACAAATTAAACCATAGGTTTTCCAAGGGAAACTTTCCAACTTCTTTTTAAATTAAACCGGCCAAATGGGCTTTAATCCCTTTGACGAAATTTTCCAACTAATTTGGTTAAAAAATGGTAATTGATTGTGGAGGGAAACAGATGTTGTGGTGGTACAAACCAATTACAAACCATTTGTAAATATATTTGGTTAAAAATTTGCATTTCTAAACCAAAAATCGCCAAAAAGGAATTTTCCAAAAATTTGTGGTGCTTTAACGTACTGGAAAAATTTCAATTGATTTTTTCCCAAGCATGGTGTTAAAGCTAAGCTCCTTTTTGGAAAGCCTAAAGTTGGGAGAGATGGTTATAAAAAACCTGAACTTAATTTAAAATCCTATTTTTCCTACAAAGTGGAACTACAATTAATAAATTTATTGGAACCCAATTAAATTAACGGTCAAAATTTTTCTATCTTTTTGACAGATGTAAAATTTTGGGGATATTTACAAGATGAATTTAATTTTTAATACAAAATAAATTTCTTAAGGGAAACAAGAAAAGGAATTTTAATTGACAACCCATAAAAGTAGGTTTAAGTAATTTGCTACAAAACCCATTTTAAAACCCTTTTTTTTTGCAAACAATTTTTAACCAACCTTTCCAAAATCTAAAAGTGTCCCAATAACGTAAAACACGTTACTTGCCCAAAGAACCGGAAGGATTTGGAAGGGGGAAAAATTAAAAATTTGGAATTTAAAACTAATTATCAAATTAAAACCCTTAAAAACTTTTAACCATTGGAAGATTGTTTACTTTAAAGGGCCTGTATCTCCCTTCCAAAATTATAAGCTTCGGACAACTAAAATACTCGTTTAGCGAATAATAACCTCAAATGATTGGGGAATGGAAAAAAAATTGACGCGCAATGTTCCAAACCAAAGAAAGGAAACATTGAAAATGGCTTCGGCAGTTTAACTTTACCCTAAATTTTGGGTGGAGGACGCACCGATTAATCACACTTTTAAATTAAAGCAGGTATAATATTTTAAAATTTTAACACTTATTCTACAATTTAAAAAAATATAATTCAATTGGGATATTTAAACTAAATTTTCAAAGGTTTACACAAAGGCCAAATTTTTTAAATCTTGTTTGGGTTTAAAAATTCCCATTTTATCCATAAATTTAAATGGAAAAAAGCAACTTTTTAAAAATTGGATCAAAGGCGAAAGGTTTAATTGGAAAAATTCGAATCGCACAATTTAAAGTTGTTGCCGAACAACCAAGAATTTGGGTTAAAATTTTTTATGTGCAATTTTAACAGTTTCCTTACCTGATCATTTGGGTTAGTTGAAAGACTCTTTTGTTATGAGACCTTTTCCCAAAGTTGGTATTATTCCAACTTTTAAAAGGTTTTAAGGTTTAAATGGTTTTAAAGACCGAAGGGTTCTTTACTGGCAAAAACAAGAGGGCCCCTTTTTGGTTGCCAAAGTTAGAAACCCCTTCCTTACGTTTTTTACCCTTTTAAAATATTTTTAAAAATTTTAAAAGATAGGTTTGGGAACCCTTTGTATTGTTCGCGTATTGTCGCAGTGTTTTCCATGTAGTCCAATTTTCGCCTTTTGCATCCATTTCCTCTAATTCCAGTTGTCTTTTCCTTCCACTTACAGCATGGCATACATAATGGGGCAATTTCCTTTAACGTAAACGGAATGAGTTTACTACCAATATTTGCGCGTTGTCTACAACCTCTGGGCGAATGTTGGGTGTATTTATCAATCCCAATTCCGAAATGACTATTTCTTTTGGAATTGTAGAATAGGGTGTTGCAGATTGTGTAAAATATGTACTACCTGCTTTAATGTAGCACTTGTGTAAGATTTTTATTTTATCTTGGCTGTCTTCCTCCCTACTATCTCCAAATAATTTACGGGTAAATAGTTAAAACTAAAAGCCGAAAGCACATACTTTATCAATGTTTTCCTTTCTTTTGGTTTTCGGACAACTTAATTTGCAAGCCCGTCAATTTCTTTGTATTGCCATTCCCCAATACACGTACTGTAGCAGGTTATTATTCCTAAACAGCAGCTATTTTGTAGCTTGTCCGATAGCCTTACTCCACATTTTGGCAAGTGGTACCAGTACATTGGCGCCTTTAGGAAGTATAACACTATCTTCCAATAAGGTTAAACAGTCTTTTAAGGGTTATACACCCGTTCCCTGACATAACTTCCAATTGCACAGTTGTATATTTCGCTTCCAATCGCGTAATACCATGTTCTTTGGCCAAAGTAGACGCAAATGTTTCCCTTAAACGTACATCTGGAAACAACGTAAAAATCTAGTATATGATTGCCAAGTTGTTTATTAACACCAGGACTTGTTATCTGACACACAAATTTGTTGTATATCTTAATTCTTGCATCAAAAAAGAAATAATTTTTTCGACTTCGTCTAATATATCTGGTAGTTCCTCCAATAAAGTTTCCAACTTAACATCTGCTAGTTCCACTTTGTATGGAACACATATAGGATTTTGGAATTTTTATTAATGCATTCGGGTCTTCTTTTCCCCGATAATTTCTTTTACTCTCTGGCCCATCTTGTTAGTGCTTTCCAGAAAAAGGGCTTAGCTTTAACACCATGCCTAGCGGAAACAAATCGGTTGAACTTTCTTCGTAGATAGCTGTTAAATGCACCACAAATTTCTTTTTAGGATAAACATCCTTTTGTTTGCAGATGCTTGTTCGGTGTCAGAAAGGTCGCAAAATTTTAACCAACATTATATTGTCAAAAATGGTTCTGTAATTGGTGTGTGGTCCACCAGTCAGCATCTGTTCGCCTTCGACATAACAAATATTACCAATATCTTTTACCAGATTATTGTTGCACATATTTTCTGTCAACAGCCATAATCCAAATCGCTCATTTGCCGGTTTCACTTTATTCCCAAGAAGTTGAAAACGTTAATCAACCTTGGAGACGCTCATGTTTACCGTTCTAGCTACTATCGAATACTAAATTGAATACGAAAAAATTGTTCTCTTAGTATTCTACAGAGTGGGGCGTATATTGCCGAAGATAGTCGAATATGTTGTTATCCAACCTAAGGAAATGCGCATCGGGACCTAATCCTACAAATGGAAAGTTGATAAAAAATTAATTAATTAACACATTTTGTACGTAATCCTCCCACATTATGACCAATAAACTTTGAAATTGGGATTGAACATAATTGAAAATTACCATGTTAAAAATTAAAATTTTGGGGGGGGGGGGGGGGGGGGGGGGGGGGGGGGGGGGGGGGGGGGGGGGGGGGGGGGGGGGGGGGGGGGGGGGGGGGGGGGGGGGGGGGGGGGGGGGGGGGGGGGGGGGGGGGGGGGGGGGGGGGGGGGGGGGGGGGGGGGGGGGGGGGGGGGGGGGGGGGGGGGGGGGGGGGGGGGGGGGGGGGGGGGGGGGGGGGGGGGGGGGGGGGGGGGGGGGGGGGGGGGGGGGGGGGGGGGGGGGGGGGGGGGGGGGGGGGGGGGAAAAAAAAAAAAAAAAAAAAAAAAAAAAAAAAAAAAAAAAAAAAAAAAAAAAAAAAAAAAAAAAAAAAAAAAAAAAAAAAAAAAAAAAAAAAAAAAAAAAAAAAAAAAAAAAAAAAAAAAAAAAAAAAAAAAAAAAAAAAAAAAAAAAAAAAAAAAAAAAAAAAAAAAAAAAAAAAAAAAAAAAAAAAAAAAAAAAAAAAAAAAAAAAAAAAAAAAAAAAAAAAAAAAAAAAAAAAAAAAAAAAAAAAAAAAAAAAAAAAAAAAAAAAAAAAAAAAAAAAAAAAAAAAAAAAAAAAAAAAAAAAAAAAAAAAAAAAAAAAAAAAAAAAAAAAAAAAAAAAAAAAAAAAAAAAAAAAAAAAAAAAAAAAAAAATTTTTTAAATAAGCAAAGGAAATACTAAACTTTAATTTCCCAAAAACTGAATTATAAAAAGTTGGTGGTGTTTTCATTAAAAAAAGGGGACTGTTTTAAGAAAAAGTGCAGCGCGGGGGCTGTTTTCTTCGAAAAATGTTATTTGGGGGCGTTTTGGTGGGCATTGCACCATCGCGGGAACCAGGTGCATCTTGGCGCTAAATGGGACGGCAGAAATTATGCTCATTTGGTTCCGGAATCCTCCCGTTCTGTCTTAAACCTTGGTTTCAATATCATAAAGCCGGTGGAAGATAAACTTTTGTTAGTTCGACTTTTATAGTGGGTTTTGTTTTTTAAAGGTATCTGCAAACGTTTTTAAGGCCCCTTGCGGTCCTTCCATACTGGAAATTTCTTTTCAAAGGCCCAGAAAAATGGTGGGTTAACACGTTTAGGGGTTTCCAAAAAATTTTTAAAAAAATTTTATCCAAAAATGTTTAAAAATTTAAGGGCCGGGGAAATGGTTAATTTGGGGGGTTTTTCCTTTCCTTTTAAAGAAATTGGGTTAAAATTTTGGGAAAAAGGATCCCTAAAAAATTTTAAAAGAGGAAAAAGGTAAAAATTTTTTTAAAAATTTGGGGGGGAAAAAAATTTTAAAATTTTTGGGGTTTTTTTTAAATTTTCCAAAAATTTTTTAAAAAAAAAGGGATTCCCGAAAAAATTTTTTTTTTTAAAAATTGGAAAAGGTTTTAAAAAGGGTTTTTTTAAAAATTTTAAAGGGGTTTTTTTTAAAACCCCTTTCGAATTTCCCAAAATTTTTCCCCTTTTAATGAAATTAAAAAATTTAAAAACCCGGGGCCTTAAAAAAAAAAAGGGGCCCTTGGGGGAATGTTTAAAAAAAATTTTTTTTTAAAAAAAATTTTCCCGGGAAATTTTTTTTAAGGGGAAAAAACCCGCGGGGAAAAATTTGGGTTGGGAAAAAAGGGGGGTTTGTTTTTGGGGGGAACCCCTTAAAAAAACCCCAAAATTTTTTGGAAACCTTAAATTTTTAGGGGGAAATTGGGGTTTCCAAAATTTTTTTTCCCAAATGGGTTTTAAAACCTAAGGTTTTATTAAATTTTTTTTTTTTTTTTTCCCCCAAATTTTTCTTGAAGACATCAGCTATTCTTCTTGACATTTCCAGATTTTGAGCTACGCAAAGTGCAAGGGAATACTCTTCTGGTGCTCTAAACAGATCTTGCTGTTTTTCTACAACAACGCTAAAGCTCGCCCTAGCGGAACCACCATGCGCCGCCATAAAACTCTCAAAATCTTCATTTGGTGACAATCCACGCTTTCTTTGTAGACTGTACAACCATACTAAATCTCCAGGTTGGTAACTATATTCTTGTGCTTTCGTGTCATATTGTGATTTTATTCATCGCTTGTTGCCTGGATATTCTTTCGAACGTTTTCGTGAATGCTATTCGATCTTTCACGAAGCTTTACGTAATCTTCACCTGCGATCTCCTTAGGTTTAAATCCAAACTGAAGATCACATGGCAGCCGCAATTCACGTCCTAACATTACGCAAGCGGGAGAGTATCCTGCGCTGTCATGTACCGAAGATCGGTACGCCAGTAAGAACAAATGTAAATATTGGTCTAGTCTCGTTGATGTTCAGAAGCAACTTTGGCTAGGTGCTTTTCTAACGTCTTGTTCATTCTTTCAACCATTCCATCCGATTGAAAAGGAAATGGCGTGGTTCTAGTCATCCTGATTCCAAGATGCTTGCAGACGTTTTGAAACAACGCTGATTCGAAGCTCCGATCTTGATAGGAGTGTAATTTCCACGGAACTTTAAAGCGACAAAACAACTCCCTCACTAGTACATCTGCAACCGTCTCGGCTTCTTGGTTAGGTGTAGAAAACGCCTCCGGCCATTTGGTAAAATAATCCATTGCAACCAAGATATAATTATTTCCTTTCTCTGATTCAGGAAACGGACCAGTTATATCAATGGCCACCCTCTCAAAACGATTCCCCATGTTATACTGTGTCATTGGGCTTTTTCGTTTTGTAACCGGGCCATTTCCAGAAGCACACAACTCACATTTCCGGCACCACTCCTTCACATCTTCTTTGCAGTTCACCCAATACAATCTCTCTCACTCTTACGAGAGTTCTTTTCACGCCAAAGTGCCCTCCAGAAGTACCATCGTGCAAGTGCTGCAACACTTCCGGCACTCTGCTTCTCAGCACTATCATTTGAAATCGTCTCTCAGTGCCTTCTTCACATTCTAAGCGTCGTTTCAAGATTCAATTTTCATTCACCAAAGAGTCCCACTGTGCCCAGTATGCCTTCAGGCTCCTACTTGAAATACTAATTTCTTCCCAAGCTGGTCGTCCTCTAGTTTTCCACTTAATAATACGTCCCAAAATCAGCGTCATTCTCCTGATCTTGTATTCTTTCAGGTTGCAAAGTATCATCGCTTACCGTCATTGTATGGATGACACTTATTTTCTCTTCCATCTTGGAACAATGATTGCAGTCTATCGGACAAGGTCTCCTTGACAGAGCGTCTGCATTCCGATGGCTAGTTGCTACACAATGTTCTGTGTTAAAGTCATATTCCTGCAGCCGTTCTATCCACCTTGCAACTTGTTCTTCAGGGTTTCGAAGCTGCAGTAACGATTTTAGTGCAGCATGGTCTGTTCTCAACATGAATTTACGGCCATATAAGTACTTATAAAAGTGCTGTACGGATTTGACGACGGCCAACAGCTCCCTTCTTGTCACACAATAGTTCCTTTCTGGCCGCGACAAGACCTTGTTGAAATATCCAATAGCTTTTTCTTACCGGTCCTGCGCTTGAGAAAGAACGCCTCCTATAGCTGTGTTATTGGCATCGGTATCCAACAACGGTATCCTCCTTCCGTGGATAACTCAGAATTGGTGCTGTAACTATTAGCCGTTTCAGTTGTTTAAATGCGCTTTGGCAGTCGTCATTCTAATTATATTCTTGTCCATTTTCGGTTAATTTCGTCAACGGTTTGGCAATGTTTGCAAACCCAAGTATAAAACGTCGGTAATATGTGCAGAATCCTAGAAAACTGCGTAGTTGGTGTATATCTGCTGGTGTAGGCCACTCTTGTACCGTTTTTTATTTTGTCAGGGTCAGCTCTTTTCCGGTCTCCGAAACGACATGTCCTAGGTATTTCACCTCTTTTCCAAATAGGTGACATTTCTTAGGGCTCAAGGTAAGGTTTGCCACGCGTAATCTTTAGAATATCTCCTCTAGGTTCTTAAGGTGCTCTTCAAAAGACCCGCCTTACACTACTACGTCGTCTAGGTACACCAGACATGCCTTCCAGGACAGTCCATGCAGCATCGACTTCATTAAACGTTCAAAAGTAGCAAGGGCATTGCATAATCCAAATGGTATGACCTTGAACTGCCATAATCTAGTTCCAATAGTAAACGCAGTTTTCTATTTATCGTTTGGCTCCAAGACTACCTGCCAGTATCCGCTTTTCAAGTTTAAGGTCGAAAACTATTTAGATCCGGATAGAGTATCCAAGGTGTCATCAATTCTGGGCAAAGGATAGCTTTCTATTTTTGTATCATTGTTTAACCGCCGGTAGTCTACACAAAACCTTGTCGATTCATCTTTTTCCTTGACTAGCACTGCCGGGGTTGCCCATGGACTATTCGAGGGTTCAATCATTCCCTGTTCTTCCATGTCGGTGATAATTTGCTCGGCTTCCTTACGTTTTGCCAAAGGAAGCCGCCTGGGGTGATGTCTTATCGGTTACGCTTCTCCAGTATTGATTTTGTGTTGCACAACATTCGTTTTTCCTTTCTCACTATCATCCAGTGCAAACACACCTCGATATCGTCCGACCAGTTTTTTTACTTTGTCCAGTTGGTCTCCGTTTAAACCTTGACACGAAGGTATCGACATATACAGCAATTTCTGTGAGCAACCGTTGGCTGGTTTATCGTTTGTGTCTTGCACACGACGTTTAATATGGCATACTGGAATGCAACTTCCCACAATCATGTCTTTCTTCAGGGTCACCGTTGCGGATTAACGTTTAGCACCCTTACTGGTATCATATTTTGAAACTTTACCAGCGTTCTTCTTTTTGGTTGAGTACATCGTCTCTGTATATGACCAACTTCATCGCAGTTCCAGCATCGTAGACCCCATCTCCGCGGTCGTTGTCTTTCCAACCTTTCCGCCTTTTGCTTTTCAAAGACACGGTTGATTATTTCTTTTATGCTGTTCTGCGATTGACCAGGTTTTTCTAAGGCAGACCGAACTTTGTGACTCATCCTGTGTGATGTCTGCTTAGCTGCTTTAAATTCAAGCGCATGAGTCAGTGCGTCATCTAACATTTTTGGCCCTGCTAATCTTAGCGCTTGCTGTATTTCGCCATCTTTAACGCCATCCACAAATGTTTGAACAGCCAGTTGTTCGAGGAAGCTATCTGGTGCCGTTGGGTATGCCAATCTAACTAATCTGGCAATGTCAGCTTCGAATTCTTGCAGGCTTTCATTTGTCTTTTGCGAACGGTTTTTAAATTGTGCATGGTAAACTTGTTGAAGGTGAGCGTCTCCATATCTCATCTCAATCTTCGATGTTAAAAAGCCGTAATCATTTTGTTGGTGATCGGGAATGGTTTGCAAGATATTAAGAGCTTCCCCACGTAGGGCTACTATTAAGGAGATAGTTTTCTCTTTGTTGCACCAACCGTTGGCTATTGCAGCAGCTTCAAATTGTTTCAAATATGTGGGACAAGGTGTTTTACTATCGAATGTGGATGGTTTCACTTTAAATTTGGACGGCAATGACTCGCTTCCTTCCATGCTTCTTATTTCTGGAATGGTCTAATTTACAAATTGGTTTACTTATTCAAGTGGCTGCGTTGTTAGTGAAATCATTTGTTCTTGCAGCCTCATCACATTTTCTTTCATTTTTACCAATTTACTGTCCAACTTTTGCTCAACTGTCTTTACCTGTTCAGTAAAATCTTCTTTTAATGCAATGGAGCTTTCCATTAATCTTTGTTCTAACGTGACTGTCTTTTCTTTCCAATCTTCCATTTTGACAGCATTTTCACTAATCCTTTTTCGATTTTCTTAGCATTTTCACTTAACTTTTCTTCTATATTCTCAGCATTTTCACTTATCTTTTCTTTAATGGTCAATTCCAGTTCAACTGACCTCACTACGTGTTCATTAAGTGTCACTTCCTGTTTAGCCGACCTCTCTTGTTGACATGCCGGATTTAAAATCCTTAAGAAAATTCATTAAAGTTTCTGCGTCCATTTTACTTTGACTTCTTGTAACAGGCATATACAAATACTCGAATGTCTTTATACTTGTGTGCTTTTTTTTTTTAAATTATCACTATATACCTCACACAACCTGACACCAGTGTAGCGGGCTACTATTAACGCGTTTCACCAATTTAAAACAAGTAATAACAAAAGTCTTTGTTACTCACTGTTCACCAGTCTAATTAACAGTATATACCTTATTTATAGATGTTTTCAGTCCAATTAACAATAAAGCACTATCACGCTAATGCTATTTATAAGCACTAATATTTTCTTAAACTAATTCCTTAACCAGAAGTCTTCTTAGCAACACTAAACACTACTATAATTTATTTATTACACTTTTATCTATTTATGTATTCTACAAGCTAGCGGTACAATCACATAACACAAATTTATATTTACTCTTGGACTTCCAAAAACGTAACTAATTAACTTTACACGATATAATTTATATTCGACATTCTGATATAGACTAACTCTGTACTTCATTAACTATTTTATATATACTCTGAATTAAATGGATGATTCATATTCCGGTATATGAAAGAAAATTCCAGGCTTCTGTAGCATATACATTGCTTACGCTGCTTGTGTGTTTGACGGGTTGCCTAATAGTAGCTCGTATCAATACCAAAAACGTTATATCTGCAAAAAATGGAGATAGCAGCTTTACAATCTTAAACGACAATATTTTAGCGAGCTATTGTTAACGCGTTTATTAATTTAGAACAAGTAATAACAAAAGTCTTTATTATTCACTATTCACAAGTTCAATTAACAATAGATGCCTTATTTATAGATGTTTTCAGTTCAATTAATAATAAAGCACTATCACACTAATGATATTGACAAGCACTAATATCTTCTTAAACTAAATCCTTAACCATAATACTTCTTAACAACACTAACACTAATATAATTTATTCATCACCCTTTTGTCTATTTATGTACAAGCTAGCAGTACAATATACACATTCACATAACACAAATTTATATTTACTGTAGCACCTTCAAAATGTAATGACCAACTAACTACACACGATAAAATTTATATACGACATTTGGATATACAGTAATTGATGTACACATTGACATTGATATATACTTTATTGAGCTACAATTACAAATCTCTACTTCTAATCTAATTGGTATTTTGAAATTTGAATTTGGAAAAATTTTACATTCTTAATCTGATTAATGCGAAAAGAAATGTGTTTATCTTGCTGTCCTAATGAAAGCCGACTTAAGGTACTTCATTTATAAATTAAACTATGCTAATCTATAACTAACAGTAGGTCCACTGCTGCATCCACTTCGTCTTCTATGTTGAGGAGTGAGATCGGTGGGATGGTCCCCTGGAGATGGTCCGTGAATGCTGTCCAGCAGGTGGTCTTCTTTGGTCGCTCCTTCTATTCGGATAAGTCTTCGTCTACAGACACTGTAACACTGGGCAGTGATCTGAGTCCAATTCGTTGACTGCGTTGAGCTGAACTGGAAGCGCTAGGTCCTTGATGACTACGATGTCCAAAATGTCGGGCTTTCCTCCGTTGTGGCAGTAATGGGTTGGCTCGGCTGGTCCCTCGACTGCTTGTCTGTTGTCTACGTAGTTCCGTAGATTTCTTCCGTTTTGGTTGGTTGTCCTGCTGTTCCAGGTCGGATGCTTCGCATTGAAGTCTCCATTTAGGATCGGTGTCCCGGTGAGTAGGACAGTGTCCAGGTTCACTTTTTGGATGGGTCTAGCTGACAGGTTGTAACCTGAAACAAAGCGTATCGTACCTGCAGACGCTGTCCTAACCTCCACGACGGTGACCTCCAGGTGCAGTAGATCTCCAGTGTTGACGTAGTAGTGGTCGATTCCAGGCTTGATGTAGATTGCGGTTCCACCTCCTCTTCGGTATTGTCTGTTGTTCTAGTAGCAAACGTAGTTTGCTATTCTTGGGTTGGCGGCTTCTCGGAAGTGGGTCTCGTTCACCATCACAATGTCCAGGTTATACCTCTCTACAAACTCGATGAGCTGGAGCTTCTTTGCTAGGAGCCCGTTGGAGTTCCAGAACGCTACTTGTAGAAATAAAGGTTTTTGCTTGTTAACCATAAACGTACCTATGGTTTAAAAATGGCTACGGTGTCTAGAAGCCAGCTGAACAGCGCTGTCAGGATTTTCCCCGTTCTCTTGGCTCCGGTGAGGGCAGAGGTGATCTTCTTGATGACCTCGGTGATCTTCTTTAGGTACACGGAAGACAAAAGCGTCATCAGCTGTCCAATTCCCATCTCTTCTTGGGCGGTCGCGACTGCAGGTGGTTTCGGTGGAGACGGCATGGCTGCTTGCTGGAAAAGTAGCGGCTGCAGAAGTACTAGGCCTTGCCTCCCCCCCGGGTCGCCTGGGCTTTTCGATGGCGCTGGTGCTCTGGGCTGTCTGGCTGGAGATACCTTGGGGAAAGCTGCGCTTCCTTGGTAGCTGGATGGGTGTGCCTTTTGGCAGTTGGCGCACTTCGCTGGGACGTGCCTGAGTTTTTTGCAGAGGGTGCTGTGATGTTCCTCACCAAGGCGAAGAACATCCAGGATGGCATCAACATTCAAGCGACCACAGCCGACGACTTCAGAGGCATCACCAGAAAGCTATACAAAGGTAAGTTACCTTTCTATTTCTACATGTTACAGGAAGAAAAACCGCTGAAAGCAGTACTACGAAGACTCCCGATAGATCTCCCTGAAAAAAAATCAAAGAAGATCTGCTCCAGCAAGGCCTTTCAGTTCAAAAAGTCCCAAAAATAACGGAGTGTGAGCACCACCCCAGGCCGCTGTACCTGATGCAGCTGTACCGCACCAAGGAGAGCAAGGGGATCATCGACGTTGCACAGGTCTGCCGCCTGCAGGTCCGTGTCGAATCCCCGTGAAGATGCTCACGACGAGCCAGTGCCACCGCTGCCAAAGTCTTCACCACGCGCAGAGCCGCTGCCATGCTCCACCTCGCTGCGTCAAGCCATATCTCTTGTTGGTGATGGCCTGGCCGACTTGGGACTACTTTGCCTTATCCTTCAAGACAATTAGAGGCGGTAGGCGGGGTTTCTTCACTTTTGCGACGTTGGTCGCCTCTACGGAGTGTTCTTTCATTCCCTGGTTGGCATCTCAGATGGCCTCGAAACGATTAGTCGTCGTAATTGCTTCGGTTGAGAGTCCTGCAACAGGTAGAATGGTTACGTCTCTAACCCTTCGACGGTGAGTGCGTTTCTTCGTGGTGGTGAAGCCGTCTTTGGACTCGCTGGATCCACTGATCTTTTGTCTCTTTAGATGTTTGCGGTCGTCTTGGTTGGCTTCATTTTCAGACGATGAGCTGGAGAATTCCATTTGGGATGGCGGAGTGGAATCAGGTGACGGTGCTGCTTCCGCTGTCGAAGGTACAAAGATGTACTGCTGCTTTAAACGTTGTGGCATCTTGTTGTGGAGTTCCATCATCTGACGGAGCAGGTCGTTGACCCCTTCATCGGCGTTGGTCCTGGAGTTCATTCCTACAGGCATAGTTGCTTTGGCTCTATATATTAGTAGGTGCAGACTGCACGTGCCAAGCACTGCATCTGGACCACCAATATGTATGCTTCCTTTCTCACTTACATCTATTATAAATGCGACATGCTGAAACAAATATTTGATAATTCAAGACGAATGTCTTAATAAACTTGAAAACTTTTCAGTAGATCCACAGCGCTTGGCAGAAGATTCACTGAAACTTCTCGCACGCGTGCAAATACTTTCCCGCCTAAATGCGGGTACGTAATTACCACGCCTGAGTCGAGCTTTGATAAAACAATTCGCTTAACATTTTCGTATAAAATCGTGAAAGCTTGTATTCCTTCAACAATCACGCGTTTATACCGAAAGCTGAAACAAATATTTTATTCAAGACGAATGTATTGTAAAACGCGAACGTTTTTCAGCAACTCCACAGCACTTGGCTAAAGATTTTCTGAAAAAAACCTCCACAGTACGTGTATAAATGCGTTCCCGCCTAAATGCTGTCACGCAGGTATCACTCCTCTGTAGAGCCTTACAATACAAATTCGTTCAAACACCTTTGTATAGAATCGCAACGTATGTATTGTTACAGCAATTACGAGTCTATACAGAAATGCTGCAAATAGCGATTTTTTACACTAAAAGTGCAGTGAATACGATGGAATTTTCTGCAGTTGTTGAATCCTTACGGGCGTCTGCGATGTGATGAACGGCGGCTATGATGAGACGATGTCCTCGACCCTTTGATAGCACCAGGGGTTTGTAGACGTTTAAACGAATGCAAACCTTGTTGGATCGAATTATAGATGTGATGGGATTTGTAAATCTGTGGATTTTGGAAGCTCTGTCGATTTGTAAGCGTGTGCTCTCTGCTCTCTGGTCGTGGCTGGAATGAATGTGTGATGTACACTCATCACCGATCTTATATATATATATATATATATATATATATATATATATATATATATATATATATTATGTAGTTTTTGCCCCACGTTGTTGCGTTATTAAAAATTGATATGATAACGTCGTACTCGGTGTAATAAACGTTCCACTGAACGCCACCGCTCTGTGTATTACTCTTCTAATCTTTTCAATTTATTATTATGCCACGGCTAGCCCTTTTTCATTTACACAGAGTGCACAAGGTTACGATGATCAATTTTCATTTACTCCTTTATGATTATCTGTTTGAATTGATAAAACGAAGTCAATCAACATTCATATAATGAAAGGAAATAATATTTATACTCACAATGTTTGAAATTGTTTAAATACCTTCAATCAATTAATATTGTATGGTTTATTTATCCCAAAATTTATATTCTTTTAATTTAAAATAAAGTCACCGAAAATGACACCTTTACAAAAAAATCTGAAACGCTCAAGACTTTTTTATAATTTATTACGTAAGTTTAAACGTATGCAATGTTCCTGTTGACTCTTTAAAAGTTTTGGATATATTTAATAAATTCAGTATTAAAATTTAAATTGAAAAGATTCCTTAAAATTAAGTAGGTCTGACCTGCGATCTTCCTATATGTTGTTTCGTGTTGTGGATCAACACCCCCTTACTGTCTTCAATCGAATACCAATGCTCTGCTTTGTCGAACCAATATTTCAGTACGGTTACCCCTTGTTTCCAAAATCACCTCGTGCTTTATTCTATATTTCTCTGTATATGCTTTGAATCTCTTTCCTTAAATACTACTTGAAATTCCAGACTTTTGATTATAAATTAGCAGCGTATTATAATGATTTTCGACGTGGATTAAAATTAGAATTGTCCCATAAATAAAATTATCACCTTAGGACCATGGATTAGAATTAGAATTATTTTCGACGCGGATTAGAATTGGAATTGTTTTCGATGCAGATTAGAATTGAACCAGAAATAGTCCAGAAGCCCTATATCATTATAAATATTTAATTTAAATTAATTACCCAATTTCTACTCACGTTTTCTAAAAAAAACGGCAAAACTCTTCATATATTCGCAATTGTTGCACAGCACTATTTTCACTATAACATAAATTTTATTCATCTGACGCGTAGATTTCTGAGTAAAAGTGTTGTAGATTCAACGTGCATGAAGTTGAGACTCAGCTGCCTTATCACCGGTGGATGTTAAATAGCTTTTTCCCCACTACATTTGGATTGATTTTCCAAGCAGTCTTACAGATTGTTGCAACCAACCAGGTTTGTCTTTAATATTTCCAGTATTTTCAAGCTGATTTCTGATGAAACTCTTTTGGATTCTCATATCATGCTTGTTATTTGCTATTGTTATCGTGGCCGGACATTTAACTTAAGCCTGTTGTTTTGTGTAGATAAAGTTTTTGGAGAATTGTACAAAATAAATGATGTAACTCTAATGCCGCTTTCGTTCATGTATTTATTTAGACTGTTCTTTGAAAGTGCGTTTTCTTATCAAAGCGTTTATTGTTCCTTTTTATCACAAGCGTAATTGCATGAGGATTTATTAGATTTATCTTATCTTCTGCGTATTTATTTTGTAAACTTGTTAAACACTTTCCAACGTAGTTTAATTACATGTACGATTATTTCTCTGCTGAATACGCATTCTATACTTGAAAGATGTGCTTGCTGGCATTGCTTAAAGTTAATTACGGTCTATATACAGGGTGTTAAATGCTTGCTACATAATGTACGAATTACTTATTTTCCTGCTAAATAAATGCAGTTTTCTATTGCTATTTACAGTTACTACACGACCCTTACTACTCAATACACTCCTAAACAACCCCTTATCACAGCAATGTATATATATATATATATATATATATATATATATAAAAGACAAGTTATTTGCAGTCGGCAATAAGAAATTGTGTAGAACAATATATAAAATAAGATGTATCTGTAAACAAACTCTTATCAAAATATTGACAAATACAAATCGGGATATATACAATATATATATATATATATATATATATATATACCCTAAAATTAACTAGATGATTTATAGTCTGGTGTTTGCCTGAATGTTCTAGACTTTTGTAAAATACACTTCGGATATGCAACTTGCGTGTTTGAAGGGTTGCCTAGTAGTTCGTAACAATATGTTAGTTCACAAGTTATATAGGTTTAATAAGGGGTAAAATATAATGGGGTAACCGGTATTAAATATAATAAAAATACTCTGAAAGTGCTTCTATTAAGTAAAGAAAAAAAAAAAAACACAGTATCAAATTTTTCATATCTAATTTATTTCTGGTCTTTGCTTTGATCTTCCACGATTTGTTGAATGACTACTAACTGTTTCGCTTAAATTCAATTTTTCATCTACGTTCAATTGTTGAATTGCCTTGTTACTATTAAAAGACCTATTATACAACGTGTCACCGCTACCCGTAGATCTTTCTGACGCCTCAATTTTTCCTTGAAGCATTTTAACTTCCTCTTCTAATTGAAACAAAACTTGTTCTCTAATTGCCAGTTTTTTAACTTTTTTTTTTATATCATCAACTAACTTGTGATGAATTTCAACAGCAGCCAAGTGAGCAGTACACATTCCAACAGATGTTGAGCGTTTAACAAGACTGCTGAGCATTTGTGATGAAGTTTCACACGACTTGTAGTCACGTTCTATTTCTCCTAAATTTTCTATTTTGAAAGGAACATTTTCAAATTGACCGTCTTTAAGTCGCATAAACTTTTGTAGAAAGGTGTGAGTGGCTTTGGAACGGGACTCGAATTTTGTTAAAATTCCGCATATTAATCCGGGTTTTAATTCAGAGAAATATTTACACAAACTTTTATGTACAACTTTTTCGCGAAATTGCAATCGTCCCGTAACTTTGTTGGGTCTGAATATATACCAACCTACTACCTTATCTATCTGTTGACCCAAGAATGTCTTAATTTTATCAAAGTTAACTTTGCCGTCTGGGTAGTAAAAATAGAAATGTCGGGGACATGGTATGATGGTATTAATTTTTATAGTGCATTTTTGAAAATGTTCATTTTCACTTTCGTCGGATATCATCTGTGAGTCCTTTATCAAGATGGTACCCAAAATAAAACCCTCCTAAAATTTAAATAAATAAGTGCATTATATACCAGTTATAATTTACCTGTGGTCGTGACGATTTTACGGTTTCATACAGAAGCAATGAATGCGCTGCTCCTGATGTAGAAATTGACACGGTACGATACATTTAAAAATTTTGTAATAAACGAAATGATTCATTTAAAATGACATTCAAATGTCAAGTTGAATTTTAACGATTTCAGTTGTTATATATTCGAATGAAAAATACAGCCTCCAATGTTGCGATCTGATATTGTTACACATCAAATCCGCTTTACAAAGTTGTATTACTAATTATTATTGTAGGGGTTTTTTGTATAATTAATTTAGGGGTATTACATATATTTGTGTAATATATTGTGTGAGTTATTTTCGACATTTTTAGAAATAGTTTTATTATCGTGTATTCTTGCGGTGAGGACTTTTCACCGTTCTTAATAGACGTTTACCCGACCAATAAGAACGCAAAATGAAGAGATGGTGGTTGACGAAATTGTGAAAAAGCAAGTACCATGATGGAGTTTCGAATGAACTTGCTATTTTGATCGACGAGTGCAAAAGTGGTGCGTTATAAACTATATAATGGAGTGCTTGCTTGTCGTCTCCTTATACCAAATCCATTACTGTACTTTGTATTGTTCCTGTTTTTTGCTGTAGAAATTAGCAACGAACTTCTCTCCAATACAAGAATACTGTTACATTCTACTCTTTTCCAGGTGTGATAAAAAGAATAGGTGCACGAGAAGGTACGAATAAATTACCTTGGCACAGCTAAACTCGTCCGCTTTTGGTTACGAAAGCGGCTAAAGACTCAAAATCTCAGGGGAAAGATAAAGAGAAGTTGAAAAACTATAATTTTGCAAGGAAATTATTAAGGTAAAAATATTGAAACACAGATTTGTGAAATAGAAATCTAGTAAGACTTAAAACATAAGTCACACGTAGTATAAAATTATAAAGTTTATTTTTGATCCCGCAATTTTTAAATCAACATTGCAGACTTAAGCCATATGTTCTTCCGTTCGTAAAAATAAATATACATTACATAGTAAAATACATGTTTCGTATTAATTAAAACTAAAAACTATATTGTGGAACAAAACTGTGCAGTGCGCTTGCACCTCTTGTAGTGTAACGCGAGTTAAGGTTCGGGCCTTGGGAGCTACCTTTTTAAAAACCAGTTCCGAAACTTCTTAACAAATTTATTAATTAATACAGAATTTACTTATGGAATTTTGACAGGTTGATTTAAAATTACTCTAAGTCAAAATTACACTAATAAATTTACTATTGTGAGTTGCCTAAGCTACTGCAATGTTAAAGCTGAATACTTTGACTGACTGCCGGGTCCTTGAGTTCCCGGGCTTTTTATAATGTTCCTACCCCCTCACATGGCTGTGGGAACTTGCAGATTTCATGTGTGCTTATTCTTAATACTATTCATAAATATAATGTTGTAATCTTAATTTCTATTAATCACAGTATCTTAACCGTCTGTGACCTGACATCTGCAGTGTCACTATCGTCTGCGATACAAAGTATTGCATCCGTTCTCACGAACTGTTAATAAACTTTATAAATTGTACTTGTATTACAATGTTGCTCTTCACTTGGCGTATTCTTAACACTTTCTAATAATTCCTAATTATTTTATTTCTTTATACATATATCGATTGGGGGATACATAAGTCGCGTGCGAAAAAAGTTTTGTCAAGTTTGTCGGCGATTCTTCTTCTGACCTACCAATACAGCGCCTAATGCTACATTTGATGCGTCTGTCGTTAATATGAATAGTTCTTGTCTAATTGTACTTTAAAATGTGCTTTACTTAGTTTTTCAAATACTTCTCTTAATCTTTCTATGTGTTCCACTAATGATGTTGAGTAAACTATTATGTTGTAACAAAAATTTTTCCCTCGTGAATATCAGATAGTAAATTGGACCTCTATAAAACATAAACGACTACCTTACCCGATATCACAAGATCTTTGCAGGAATGTTGTGGGTGGAGTTTTGCTGTCCCGGTGTTGCCTGGCTGTAGCCCTCTTTGACGAAGCGCCGATATGTGTTGAACGATAGAGAATAGGTACGCAAGGAAAGGGATCACTTCGTCGATATATCGGAGCACTACAACACAGGCCTACACTCGAAGGAGATTGTTAGTTAAATCCTTTGGTTCGATACATTCGCTTCCACAAAACGTTTCTCTTCTTCAAAAGAGGTTAAAGTGCTGTGATTTACATAGGTGGGTGCAACAGCGTATAAGGTGTAAAAAGTGCAATCATTGGATGTTATCGGACCACAAAATGATAAGTCAATGACTGGACGTTTATGAGAATCAAATATTTGTGCGGTTTTTACGTACGCTTGCACTAAAACATTAATATGCTGGGAAATTCCCTATGCAGTGTTTTAAAAAATTCCCAGAATCTAACTAATATAATAAACGTTAAAACCTTTCAAAAAAGCGTAACAGATCCTACTTGGACTCGAACGTACGTGTAAAAGGATTACTACATAACATTTACCACGCAGAAATGGCCGTATTACTAGCTGTATCAAATTCAACCATCTAGATACCCTAGGTAAGCTTGATTTACTCACTGAGCTTACCCTGCGTTGTTCGCAACGCATAAAATTTTATGATGTTTTATGCTTCTAAATCCCGTATGCATTTATACAAATATTATTCTGAAGCACTGTGATAGTTGCAAGCTCGATGAGCTGGAGCTTCTTTGCTTGGAGCCCGTTGGCGTTCCAGAACGCTACCTGTAGGGATAAACGTATCTATGGTTTAAAGATGGCTACGATGTCTGGAAGACAGCTGAACAGCGCTGTCAGAATTTCCCTCATTGTCTTGGCTCCGGTGAGGGTAGATGTAATCTTCTTCATGACCTCGGTAATCTTCCCTATGTCCACGGAAGACAGAAGAGCTATCAGCTGTCCAATTCCCATCTCTTCTTGAGCGGCGGCGACTGCAGGTGGTATCGGTGGAGACGGCTTGGCTGCTGGATAGACAGTAGCGGCTGCAGAAGTACTAGGCATTGGCTCTCCCGGGCCGCCTAGGCCAAGGAGACTGCAGGACTCATTTTGACTGCGGTTGGGCTTCTTGCTAGTGTTGGTGCTCTGGACAGCCTGGCTGGAGCTAGCTTGGGGAAGGCCGCGTATCCTCGGTAGCTGGCTGGGTGTGCCTCCTGGCAGTTGGCGCACTTTGCTGGGACGTCCCTGGGCATCTTGCAGAGGGCGCTATAGTGTTCCTCACGGCACTTGACGCAGCGAGGTGGAGCATTGCAGCGGGCTTGCGGTGGTGGCGCCACTGGCTCGTCGTGGGCGTCTTTGCGGGGATTCGACACAGACTTGCAGGCGGCAGACCTGTGCAACGTCGAAGATTTCCTTGCTCTCCTTGGTGCGGTACAGCTGGATCAGAAACACCGGCATGAGGTGTGGTTTACGCTCCGTCATCCTGGTGACCTTCTGGACTAGCAGACCTTGCTGGAGAAGATCTTCTTTGGTCTCTTTTTCAAAGAGATCTATCGGAAGTCCTCGTAGTACCGCTTTTAGCGGTTTTTCTTCCTGTAACATGTAGGAATAGAAAGATAACTTAGCTACGGATAGCATTCTGGTGATGCCTCTGAAGTCGTCGGCGGTGGTCGCTTGGATGCTGATGTCGTCCTAGATGTTCTTCGTCTTGGTGAAGCCGCATCTTTTGTTGGTGATGGCTTAGCAGACTTGGACCACTTTGCCTGGTCCCTCAGGATAATTCGAGGCGGCAGGCGGGGTTTCTTCACTGTTGCGGTGTTGGTCGCTTCTCCGGAGTCTTTTTCCATCCCTGGTTGGCAACTTTGATGGCGTCAAAACGATTAGTCGTCGCAACTGCTTCGGTTGAGGGTCCTGCAACAGGTAGAATGGTTACGTCTCTTACCCTTTGACGGTGAGTGCGCTTCTTCGTGGTGGTGAAGTCGTCTTTGGACTCGCTGGGTCCACTGCTCTTCTGTCTCTTCAGATCCTTGCGGTCGTCTTGGTTGACTACATCTTTGCACGATGAGCTGGAGAATTCCATTTGGGATGGTGGAGTGGCATCAGGTGACGGTGCTGCATCCGCTGTCGAAAGTATAAAGATGTACTGCTGCTTCAAACGTTGTGGCATCTTGTTGTGGAGTTACATCATCTAACGGAGCAGGTCGTTGGCCTCTTTATCGACGTTGGTCCTGGAGTTCATTCCTGAAGGCATAGTTGCTTTGGCACTATATATTAGTGGGTGCAAACTGTACGTGCCAAGCACTGCATCTGGACCACCAAAATGTATGCTTTCTTTTGCACTTATATCTATTATAAATGCGACAGGCTGAAACAAATAATTGATAATTCAAGACGAATGCCTTAATAAACTCCAAAGCTTTTCAGTAAATCCACAGTGCTTAGCTGAAGATTCACTGAAACTTCTCGCACGCGTGCAAATACGTTCTTGCCTAAATGCGGTTACGTAATTACCACGACTGAGTCGAGGCTTTAATAAAACAATTCGCTTAACACTTTCGTATAAAGTCCTGAAACGTTGTATTCCTACAACAATCACGCCTTTATACCGAAAGCTGAAACGAATATTTTATTTAAGACGAATGTATTGTAAAACGCGAAAGTTTTTCAGCAATTCCACAGCACTTGGCTAAAGATTTTCTGAAAAAAAAACTCCACAGCATGTGTATAAATGCGTTCCCGCCTAAATGCGCTCACGCAGATATTACGTCCCTGTCGAGCCTTACAATACAAATTCGTTCAAACACCTTTGAACAGAATCGCAAACGTATGTATGCTACAACAATTGCGAGTCTACACAGAAATGCTGCAAATAGCGATTCCTTTGCACTAAAAAGTGCAGTGAATACGATGGAATTTTCCGCAACTGTTGAATCCTAACTGTCGTCTGCGATGTGATAAACGGCGGCTATGACGAGACGATGTCCTTGACCCTTTTATAGCACCAGGGGTTTGTAGACGTTTAAACGAATGCAAACCTTGTTGGATCGAATTAAAGATGTGATGGGATTTGTGAATCTGTAAATTTTGGAAGCTCTGTCGATTTGTAAGCGTGTGCTCTCTGCTCTCGAGCCATGGCTGGAATCAATGTGTAATGTACACTCATCATCAATCTTATATATACCCTAAAATTAACTAGATGGTTTATAGTCTGGTGTTTGCTCGAATGTTCTATACTTCTGTAAAATACACTTGCGTGTTTGACGGGTTGCCTAGTTGTTTGTAACAATATGTTAGTTCACAAGTTATATAGGTTTAAATTTGTACCCTGAAAATGCTTTTATTAAGTAAAGATGTGGTTTTAAGCCATTTTAAATAATTAATTTTCAAGTACAGCATATTAAGCACAAAAGTCTTCAAACAACAATACGTTTTAATTTACTAAAGAGAACTAAACAATTTTGTTTCGGTTTTTAAAAACACAGTATCAAAATTTTCATATCTAATTTATTTCTGGTCTTTGCTTTGATCTTCCACGATTTGTTGAATGACTACTAACTGTTTCGGTTAAATTCAATTTTTCATCTACGTTCAATTGTTACTATTAAAAGACCTATTTTACAACGCGTCACCGCTACCCGTAGATTTTTCTGACGCCTCAATTTTTCCTTGAAGCATTTTAACTTCCTCTTCTAGTTGAAACAAAACTTGTTCTCTAATTGCCAGTTTTTTAACTTTTTTATATCATCAACTAACTTGTGATGAATTTCAACAGCAGCCAAGTGAGCAGTACACATTCCAACAGATGTTGAGCGTTTAACAAGACTGCTGAGCATTTGTGATGAAGTTTCACACGACTTGTAGTCACGTTCTATTTCTCCTAAATTTTCTATTTTGAAAGGAACATTTTCAAATTGACCGTCTTTAAGTCGCATAAACTTTTGTAGAAAGGTGTGAGTGGCTTTGGAACGGGACTCGAATTTTGTTAAAATTCCGCATATTAATCCGGGTTTTAATTCAGAGAAATATTTACACAAACTTTTATGTACAACTTTTTCGCGAAATTGCAATCGTCCCGTAAATTTGTTGGGTTTGAATATATACCAACCTACTACCTTATCTATCTGTTGACCCAAGAATGTCTTAATTTTATCAAAGTTAACTTTGCCGTCTGGGTAGTAAAAATAGAAATGTCGGGGACATGGTATGATGGTATTAATTTTTATAGTGCACTTTTGGCAATGTTCATTTTCACTTTCGTCGGATATCATCCGTGAGTCCTTTATCAAGATGGTTCCCAAAATAAAACCCTCCTAAAATTTAAATAAATAAGTACACTATCTACCAGTTATGGATTTACCTGTGGTCGTGACGATTTTACGGTTTCATACAGAAGCAATGAATGCGCTGCTCCTGAAGTAGAAATTGACACGGTACGATACATTTAAAGAATTTTGTAATAAACGAAATGCTTAATTTAAAATGACATTCAAATGTCAAGTTGAATTTTAACGATTTCAGTTGTTATATATTCGAATGAAAAATACAGCCTCCAATGCTGCGATCTGATATTGTTACACATCAAATCCGCTTCACAAAGTTGTATTACTAATTATTATTGTAGGGGTTTTTTGTATAATTAATTTAGGGGTATTACACTAACACGGTTTCCTAACACAAAAAACATACACACCGTTAGCCGCAGGAGTAACCGTATTTTACCACGACTAGACTCTGGTCGGTGAGGAGGAGTGAGAATTTGCACCAAGATACAAATAACCTAAGGTCGACACGGTGAACAAAAGTCTTGGAGAGCGCCACCTAAATCGGAACTGTACGCCTCCCGCGAAATCAATCTAGAAAATTTTTCACGCAATCTGTAGATACTTAACGGACATAAAACTCGACAACAAGGAAATACAAGTAACATATAATCGTTTACTGACACAACTTATGATTTTTAATATTCATAGGGTTGAACATAAACATCAATTTTACATCATAACAAAGCTTAAATGTAAGCGATTGGGTTAATGAAACCAACGTACTTTTCAATATGTGCCTTACACTTATTAGAAATTAAATGGCTGCAGTATATTTTCATTAGGTTCACTTGTATAAATTTAAAATCAGTCGAACGCTGCTCGCGGTGGTACCACCGCTTGTGCGTACGATTATGCAGATAAAAATACCTATCAAACGAATGTGTACAATAATTCGTTGGTTAAATTAATTCCGACGCACAACTGTTACAAAAATGATATTAAAATAAATTACAATATCAGTTATAATGTGACATGGCTCTATAATGTTATCTGCAGGTAAAAAGCTAGCATGGATACCAGATTAGCGGCACGTACAATCAAAATATAATATAGAAAGATCTTACCAGAACAGGTCCTGAGCGCGGATATCGTATCTTGCAGGTACGCCTGAGTTTGTTTCAATAAAATACTGTTGCAAGCTACTATTAGGCAACCCGTCACACACACAAGCGTTGTAGGGTCTGCATAGTCTTCAGGATTCTAGAATGCTTCTAGCAATCAAACACACAAAACGCGCCGGCACTGTTCATTCTCGCCAGACCGGGAAGCTTCTCGTAATTACCAGAAGATGAGTCATATCTTTAAATCTGAGTATATATAAGACCGCTAAGAAATGCAAGAGTCAGTCTATACTAGAATGTCTAATATAAATTATAACGTTGTAAAGTAATAGTAGTTTGAGCTTTTAGAAGTATACATAAATGTTATATGCTGTGTCTAACGTACATGCAGCTTGTAGTATACATAAATAAATAGAAGTGTATAAACAAATAGTTGTGTTAGTGTTGTTAATGGACCTATGGTAAAGAAGTTAGTTTAAGAAGAAATTAGTGCTTGTAAATTCATTAGTGTAATAGTGCTTCATTGTTAAGTGGACTGAACACATCTATAAATAAGGCATATACTGTTAATTAGACTTGTGAACAGTGAGTAATAAAGACCTTTATTATTACTTGTTTTAAATTAAAGAAACGCGGTAGCAGTAGCTCGTTTCAATACGTACATAATGTACCAGACTGAAATACCAAGCACTACAAAACTGCAAACTACAAAGCTGTAAAACTTCAAACTGTAAACTGCAAAACTGCAAACTACAGGACTGCAAACTACAACCCGTTTTGCGGTTCCTTTACAAAACGGGCTTAAATCATAAGAACAAGACTCGACGTTATCAACGAGTTTTCAAATGTGTGTCCTCGAACTTCTATAAAATTCTCAAAAGAGCAGAGCAAATATAAAAGTTTCACTAATAATTCGCTCTTAAATAACGGATCATCAATTCCCCAAAATTAAAATAATAAGGGCGGAACTACAAATTAGTTCACAACAAGATGCACGTTACCAAGCATCGAGGATCAAAATCAGAATAGAACAAATAATCACGACTCGTATTGATGTGATAAGGATTAGTTTTATGAACGTTATCAACATACAAGAATTAAAACTTGAATTTATGAACGAAACTTGATAAATTACAATAAGGAAGTAAACCATAGGCGTCGAATTTGGGAACGAAGTACGTATAAAAATTGGGACACGCGTTATGTAAAATTGAACCGCAACATTCCCCCCTTTACAAAAAAAAAAATTTGAAACGTGGGGCTCGAACCCACAACACTGTACTACTATTCTAAAGTATAGCAACCACTAAAATCCGCTTCTTACGCTGATGAGAAGTCAAAACATATACACCAAAACAACTCATAATATTCGAAAGTACGCAAATCAAGAGAACAACTCTTACGATGACCTAAAGGTCGTACGAACTAATTCGAAGTGGAATCCAAGAACATACATATTCCAAACTAATACTAAATAGAACAAAACAAAAAAACTGCACACCACTATATACCATCCAGGATCCAAACGCAAGTCTTTTGCATGCCACATACCAACTTCTTTACCGTCACTATCTCTAAGTCGATAAGTCCACAGGGATATGCACTTTTTGAACCACAGTGTAACTATCGGGACATCGCCTTAGATCATACACCTTTTTACTGCAATCAAAAGCCTTATTTAACAGGGTTCTAATATCTATAAAAACCTTCTTAAACATACTATGACGTGTGACGGGCTCAGGTAGTTTATCCTTGACGCTATCTTCCATTGGCACTAGAGGTAAATGGTGAATGTTGCCATCAAGAATGATTTCACGGCCAAAGTTAACGAAATATGGGGTTAAGTTTGTAGTTTCATGGCGTGAGGTGCGGATTGCACAAGCTGCTTTCTGCAAGAGCGAAGTCTAACTACGCTTGTTATCTTTAACAAAAGCTATCAGAATAGTCTTCAGGGATTGGTGCTGGCGTTCAGTCGCATTGGGTTGAGGGTAATAGTACGGGGTGTACTTAGCTTGCACGTTATAGTTTCTTAGAAGATTTTTGAAATGACGACCCTGAAATTGCTTCCCATTATCACAGATCACGGTTTTCGGAACACCAAATGATAAAAACATGTGATCTTCCAATAGTTCAGCCACCTTAGATGACGTTGCTTCTTTCATAGGGAGAAATATGCAGAATTTACTCAGGTAATCCTTAACGCTTAAAACATACTTATAACCTGAAGTAGATCTAGGAAAGGGGCCAACTGTATCTACAAACATGAGTTCCCACGGACGGGATATATCCGGGCGTCCTAACATTAGACCAGGGGGGGGGTTGTACATCGCTTTTGGCTTTTGGCCAAAAGTAATTATTCATAAGGCGATGATAGGTTTTAAACACGCCCAAATGTCCAGCAGTAGCGCTATCATGACTCCGACGTATGAGATCAATTCGGTGAGATTTGGGCATTACTATTTTCCACTCAGTAGTAGGCGATTCTAATTCTGGATACGGATTTGTACAATTTTTAAATAGGTTGGCACCATCATACCGCCAATTCAGAAAATTCAAAGGATTTTGACACCAATTTACACATTTTTATGTACCACCTATCTTGGATATCGGTAAAGTGAGGTTTGGGGATGCCGTATTAGCCTTAATTTGGTTAATAATAGGAACCACATGGGACAAAGCATCAGGGACAACGTTGTCCTTTCCTCGGCTATGTATTATATTAAAGTCGTATTGTTGCAGTTGAACGCTCCAGCGTGCTAAACGACCTGCAGGATCTTTTAAATTATCGAGCCATAATAAGGCAAAGTGATCGGTCACAACTGTAAATTTACTACCTTCAACATAAGAACGAAATTTTCCAATGTCAAATGTGTGTCCTACAAAGATAACAATTGTATGAAGTTTACTTGCATAAAAATTATAAATAACCTTACCTCGAACTTCTATAAAATTCTCAAAAGAGCAGAGCCAATATAAAATCTTCACTAATAATTCGCTCTTAAATAACAGATCATCAATTCCCCAAAATTAAAATAATAAGAGCGGAACTACAAATTAGTTCCCAATAAGATGCACGTTACTAAGCATCGAGGATCAAATTCAGAATAGAACAAATAATCACGACTCGTTTTGAAGTGATAAGGATTAGTTTTATGCACGTTACCAACATACAAGAATTAAAGCTTGAATTTATGAACGAAACTTGATAAATTACAATAAGGAAATAAACCATAAGCGTCGAATTTGGGAACGAAGTACATATAAAAATTGGGAAACGCATTATGTAAAATTGAACCGTAACAACACATGTTGTGTAATAGATTGTATGAATTATTTTCGGGATTTTTAGAAATAGTTTTATTATCGTGTATTCTTGTAGCGAGGACTTCTCACACTTCTTAATAGACATACGTCGTTTACCCGACCAATAAGTACGCGCAACGAAGAGGTGGTGACGAATTTGTAAAAAAACAAGTACCATGATGGACTTTCGAATAAACTTTCTATTTTGATCGACGAGTACGAAAGTGGTGCGTTATAAACTATGTAATGGAGTGCTTGCTTGTCGTCCCCTTATACCAAATCCATTACCGTACTTTGTATTGCTCCTGTTTTTTGTTGCAGAAATTAGCAACGAACTTTACTCCAATACAAGAATATTGTTGTATAATGTTACACCCTACTCTTTTCCAGGTGTGATGAAAGGTACACGACAAGGTATGAATAAATTACCTTGGCACAGCTAGACTCGACCGCTTTTGGTTACGGAGGCGGCTAAAGACTTAAAATCTCAGAGGAAAGATAAAAAGAAGTTAAAAAGCTATAACCTTGCTAGGAAATTATTAAAATAAAAAAATTGAAACGCCGATTTGTGAAATAGAAATCTACTAAAACTTAGAACATAAGTCAAACGTAGTATAAAATCATAAAGTTTACTTTAATCCTGCAATTTTTAAATCAACATTGCAGACTTAAACCATATGTTCTTCCGTTCGTAAAAATAAATCTACATTTCATAGTAAAATCCATGTTTCGTATTAAGTTTTTTTTGGTGGGCAGAATGTTTCGTATTAATTAAAATTCAAAACTATATTGTGGAACAAAACTGTGCAGTGCGCTTGCGCCTCTTGTAGTGTAACGCGTGCGAAAGTAGTTTTGTCAAGTTTGTCGGCGACTCTTCTTGACCTACCACCGGAACGGCGTGTCGATTTACCTTACATGTGATTTTCCAATGCTCCACCCGCAGGTACTACATTGGCCAGGAAGCGAGTTATTTTTACCTGGAAAATTTGGAATTTTGCCGAACTCTTGCTGTTCCAAGCAAGGTAGGGCTCTTTAACGCGCGTGAGAACACACACACTGGACCTCCATTTTACCTCTCATCCGAACGAGCGTGTATTTTTGTGAAAAATGCTCGCCTAACATTTTTCAAGCAGATCATGTCGGGATTCGAACCCGCGATTTTAGGCGTAGTAGTTACACACATACCAACTACGCCACGGAGCCGCCTTGTGCCGAGTTACCGGACAACCTATACAGACAATAAACAATAGTGCCCTGTAACCAGTTTGTTCAACCGACTCCCCCGGGGGAATTCTTTTTCGATTATATTGAGTATAAAGACGTGTTTTGCAAACCTGCGTTAAAAGTTGTATAATAATTTGATGAAATAAATGTTTTTTGAGTTAAATAGTCTGATTTAATCAAGTGAAAGTACAAGAAGCATCGGTAGTATAAAAGCGACGAGTATAGAAAAATATTTAGAGTGGTTAATAGTGCGACGGGAAAGCGACGATTTAGATAGGTTTGAACGAGATTGGTATTGGATTTGGGACGATTGGTTAAACGGCAGCAGGAGATTCGAGTGGATATACAAAGCGACGGCGAAGCAGCGACGATATTGATAATTTTGGAGTGATTTGGATAGATTAAAGGCAGTAGGACATAGTGTGGATATTGAAGGAATAGCAGGGCATAGGTTGATTTGGAACAGTACGGCAGGATAGATTGGAGATTGGATACGGAAAGGCGAGAGGACTGATTGGAGCTCGAAGAAGGAAGACAGGAGAGCAGCATATTACAAGGAAGAATTAACGCAGGGGAAGTAGATACAACGGTTTATTCAAAATTCTAAAATTAGGGTAAATTATTTCAGATTTGGGGTCAGCAAAATTGTTAAGAACACCTGGAGGCGATACGCAAGTGAACAGCGATTGTGAATCCTTGTGAAGGTGCGTACGGTGAATAAGATCTAGAGCCAGCAACATTTAAAGAAGGCATTCAGCGCAGTATAATTCAGGTAAGTACCGTGTAATATCTTAAAACGTCAAAATTAAAGTCAGAAATAGTATACATAAATTAATTTGGCACCAAGCAACATTGATCAGTAAAATTTGGCATACACAGTAAATAATTCCATATAAAAAGTGGTAAAACAAACGAGTGTGCAGTTTGGTTGGGCAGTGCACATCTACTCACGATTGAACTCACGGTGAGTAGGTGAACGCCCTGAGATAAAGGTTTCATATAGTCGAGGCATAAAATATAGTGAACAGTAAATAGATAACCAACCAGACTTTGCTAAAAGCACATCATATAGAAGTCATATTATTGAATACTAAAAATTAGGGGCGACGACAAAAGTCGTGTATCAGAATTTATAATATATATATATATATATATATATATATATATATATATATGTTATGGAATTAGAGGTTAAATAGGTGTAGACAATAAAATGCTATCAACTGTGTATATAAAAACAGGAGCAAATTATTTACGTGCCAAATTAGTTAATTTATATAGTGAAAACAGACGGGTATTAAGGTATTTTTCTATTTTTAAATTGAAATGTTAAAATTGTTTAAGGGAAGAAAGCTTTAGAGTACAATTATAATAATTTTAAATCAAACGCATGGAAGCTAGAAGGGATGCATGTTTAAAAAATCAATAATTTTAAACGCAAATATTTTCATCTACATAAAAGCCGAAGTTCGTTTGTACAAATACTAAGAAGGGAAGAAACCAAGAATTGTTATTTTTAACGGTTGGTTGCGTTGAAGAACACCTGTGGTTAAATGTCAGGTTCATGGAATCTTAAACGAACGTTAGCACACAATTCTATAAAAGTTTGTTTGCAACGGTCGATTTGTATAAGCTGCTAAAATAACAAGTGCCTTGAAGACAAAGTGAAATAAACGATCGATTATGTAAGACAGACAGAGAAGCAGGTTAGGAAAGCGTTGGGTACTAGTCACGTATGAAATACACGGGTAAATGTGAAGGCCAACTACGATATCGATTTTCTGTAACTTAGGAGGGGTTCTAAGGGAGACAACTAATATGCGTGGAACGGAGATAGATAGCGGATAGGTGGAGCGCTGTGACGGAGGAAAATTCTATCATTGGTCGATGGTTAGCAGTTTTCAAGAAGAGCTCGTCCGTTGAGGTAGTAAACAAAATTCTATGTAACAGCACGACAAAAGGGGGGATTTTTCAGAAGTTATAGTTCGTTACGTTCGAAATTTTAAAAAACAGCTTCGAAAATAAGCTTTTCAAGTGAAATAAGTTCCACAAAGGGTTTTGAAAATCATATAAATACACGGAGAAAAATAGTAAGGCTCTCTTTCCTTTTAGATCTGAGACCGTGCTTAGATCTGCAACGTAATAATAGTAAATGCTCTTACGGTTATTAATCATTGTGCTTAGTCAGTAAAGTTGCATATAACATCCTGTTTTGAAATTATGAAAGCTGTAGTAACGTACCGCAAAAGGTTGTAAAAGTGATATTGCACGAGTTGGTGCTATTGTTTAGATAAAAGATGCCGTTACTACAACGAATCTATTAAATGAAAGGATGGTATTTTGGGTAAACGAAGCCTAAAGCGTAACTTGTATGCATAAAGTATATTTGGTATTAAATATTACGTTTGAGGCAAAGCTAATATCTAAGTAGAAGAATAGAGGTGGTAGCGGAGATTTGGATGGTGGGAATCTGTGAATCCAGGCATCATCAAAGTAGATGGACACAACGACAATGGTTTCTGGTAACCATATTCAGTGGTGACAAGGAACGAAAGCGTTTCCAGGTAACGAAACTTAGATCCTGTTTTTGTATAAAAATCTGTGTTCATATTTTTTGGTGTTTGTGTGTTTTGATTTATTGGTGACGTATTTATTACCATAAAACTTGTTTAAAGAGGTATATGTGCAGGAGAATTAATTTTGATTATTAAAAAGGGTTTATTGATGATATATAAAGGTTTATTAATGATATAAATTGTTGTAAGGAGTAAACGGGTCTTTAAATTTGTTTTCAATAAAATGCAAGGTTTAAAAACATTTACAGAAACTGGGTTATAAAAAGCTCAAAATAGACCAGAATAAAGTCAAACTAGGGTTGCATGTGAGGCCCATCTACTCGTAGTATATAGAATTTGTTAAAATATATTAAAACCAAGGACTTTAAAGTATTTAATATTGATCTGGTAGCAGTTATAACAAACTGCCTGTACTAAGGTGTAAATATTTTATTAATAATGGAAACTTGTTAATAGGTGTAAATAAAAAGATTGTATGGTTGATGTATTAATTGATTGGTAATTTTATTTGACTGTATGTGTGTGAGAAAGGTATGTACTTAAAATGGTAGGTATTCAAGAAGAAGCCGAGTGCCGAGCTAGCCAAGGTGAGCAGAGAAACAAGGAGGCGTCCAAAAGGTAGGGTAAGAATTTTTTTGATTTTTTTTTGAAAATTATATGATGGCCCAATGCGGGGGCGAGATTTTAAAAAGGTTTCAAGGCAATATATTGAAGTGTCAGTAAGAAAAAGGGTATAAAGGTTATTTGTATGAAGGTAGTGTATGCCAAAGAAAGCCAAATATCAGATCCCATAACTGAAAATTTTATGTTTGCCGTACTTTACAAATGTTAAAGTATTTGGAGTATAATAGTCAAAGTATAAGTGCCAAGACGTAAAACAATGACTTGATGACGTGAGAAAGCACAGTATTCAAGGATTTACACTGAGTTGTTTGTTAATGAGCCATAGAATGTACATTTGCTAATCGAAAAACCGGATGCGTCTGTAGAAGTTCCACTATTCACCACACAGATCCAGGTTTATATGTGAAACATTTTGGCACTTATTTTAGTAGAATCAACCTTTGGACAAACGTGTAGTATCAAAATTTTAAGTGAAAAGTATTGTCAAATATGATTGAAGGGCGACGCAGTATTAGGAACCAATGAGTGAACATTTAGATATGAAAGTGTAAAAGAAAGATTATAAGGTATTAAGTGACACGAACTTGTTGGGACGATTTTATTGGATAGAAAATGTGTAAAATGTAATAAAGAGTAGGTATATTTTAATTATTATAATCACCTAGGATAAGATAAATAAGAGTCGATTTATAAACATTTTGGTAGTAAGACGTGTTTTGTAAACTGCGCTAAATTTTGAATATTATAAAGTAAAAATAAATGAATTTGAAAAGTTTAAGAGTTTAATTTATATAAAGAAGAGTACAGACAAGCAAGAGGAATAAATATAATAATAGTAACGACGAATAGAAAGTGTAAGAGTGGAATAGAGCAAGATTAAAATAGGCGGAATAGATAGTTGGATATTGGAACGAGTTGATTAAAGGCAGAAAGGTATTGGATAGGATTTATGAAACTGACGGAGATATTACTGGAATTGATTTGGATATAGTATTATGGATAGAATGGTAATTAGAAGGAAGCATTGATTTGGAAAGAGCAGATAAAGGAAAAAGAAAGCATTGGAGTAGCAGGAGGATTAGTACGAGTAAAGAAGAATCAACATCAGGAAAATTAGCGCAGGGGAAGTAAAATTGAAATTAGTCAAAATTCTAAATTTGGTCATATTTATTTTAGATTTGGAGGACATCAAAATTAAGTTAAAGAAACCTGGAGTATGGACAGCAGATTATTCGTAGTGATAGTGCCACGCATTGTAAAGACGCATACGGCGAGTGAGATTTTTGAGCCAGTTTTCATAGAGGCCGACAGCAACGTGTAAAACAGGTGAGTACTGTGTGTTTTGAACGTCAAAGTCAAAAATTGGTAATACTAATTTATTTGGCACAAGGCTACGTGGATCTGTTATAAAATTTTGGCATATACAAGTAAAAGATTACAGGTACAAAAATAAAGGTAGTGCTGTTTGGTTGGTGCATTGCAAATCTACTTACCACAAAACCCACGGTAAGTAGGTGGACACCCTGGGAAGGCGAGTTTCAAATAGTCGAGGCATATTAATACAGTTTTGTTTTCTAAACCGACCAAACGTAGATAAAGCACGAAATAAAAAGTAAATATTTTCATATCATATATAAAATTAAAATAAAATTATTTATATATATTTATATATATTTATATATATATATATATATATATATTATAGTAGTTTTAAAAGATGAGAAATAAATATAAACGAAGCAATTTCAAAACACCCTGTATAAAGGAACAACCAGAAATTACGTGCGAAAGTTATATTAGTTAATTCATTTGTAAGTAACGGGTATTAATCAAATTGTACAAATAATAATTAAAATGTAGTAGGTTTGCAAAAAAATTAAATGGTAGAAGCCAATGCCATTAATTTATGAATTTAATTGAATTTAATTGAACGATTATTGATGTATAATATGCAAGAAAGCGTGTAAAAACCCAATAATACCAAGGTGAGACGCGTTGCTAACAAACAAATATATCAGTAGGGTTGAAATACGGTGAAATCCAATTCTTAGAATTGTATTTAAAACGTTCGTTACGATTGAACACCTGCAAAATTTTAAATGTCAGGTTCCAATAATTTTGTGTAGATAAACATGAAGATTGTACGTATATTGTAAACGATCGCACGCGTTCTCTGAAAATACTAATGAGGGGTTATTTAAATCACGTAGTAAGTCCACGTGGTGTAGATAGCAAATAAACAAAAATATCGATTTTGTACCACTCAAACCAGGTTAGAAAGAAACGTAGAAAACGCATAAGCATGGGACAACGGTTGTATAGGCGTGATTTGTGAAGCGTGAGTAGGTCTACGATTGGTCGATATGGTTAGTTTGACTTGAAACAAACACGAGGATAGTGTAGCGTAGTTTTCTGAAAATATTATAACGACGTGCTGAATTTCGCGGGATTAAATATTGGTAGAGTGCAAAATTTTAAGAATGTGTTGTTGTAGATGGGGATTTCGGATGAATAGGCGGTCAGGAGGTGGCAGCCTAAATGTATAAATGTTTTTGGACAACGTGGTGAAGGGCCTTAAGATTTCGATCGCTCCAAACGACGTATCAAAGTATCACGAGTTGGAAGTATTATAATATCATTTAAATTATATTGCATGGTGGTAACCTCTTAATTAGTACGCGGTTAGTGTGACGAGATTACATTTTTAATTGAGGTATCACCTATAATTTTTAACCAACTCGTGTGGGGACATTAAGTAACGTGGTTTGAAGCAACTAATTGAGAAAGACGTATGTTTAAATGGAATTTGGAATTTGGTTACACCGTGGAGGCGGCGTTGGCGGATCGGCTTAGATGGAGTTCGTCTAGTAACAGCGAAAAACGGCCTGCAGACCAGATGGAAGAAATACATACCATCATCTACAGAGCGGAGATCGTCTAAAAATTTCCAGGTTACGATTTAAAATTGTGATTCTTATGAACTGTGAATATTGGGTGACGGATGAGAGTGTTTTTCAAGGTAGTGTGGATTATTTACGTATTGAACATAATACGTGTAAATAACTTTATTGTGGTATTTAACTAGAAATTTGAAGGTGTCTATAAAGCTTTTTAACGTTCCATCAGAACGTGAAATTTTTGTGAAGAGTACATGGCTTTGTTTTTTGTAATGCAAAGTAGAAGAGCATACAGTATGCATAATTAGCTGGGTTATCATGAGCTCACCATACCCCAGAGTTTACTTAGATTAAAAAAAAAAATAAATTATAAAGAAGGAATTTTAGAGAAGGTATTATTCAAGGCCCATTTACTCCGGGTACATTTTATGTGTTTGATGATTTTAAAATAAAATACAGTACATTACAAAATAAGATTTACTGAAGTGTAACGTGATCAATGAAATATGGACAATATTGAATTTCATTTGTAAATAGTAATAAATAAAAGATTGTATGTTTGTTGTATTTTGTGGTCTTATTGGGAGTGTACGTGAATGATAGAATATGAGAGTGAATATAGATATCCAAAAGGAGGTCTAACTGAGCTAGCCGGAAGCAGTTGAAGAAGGCCATTCAACCCAGGAAGAGAGAAAAACGGGTAAGGATATTTTTTTTGGTATTATTTAATTGTTGAATTTTCGAGTTTTGAACTTTCTAAAATGCATTATGATGTTTTAAATTCACTTAGGTATCGAACCATTTATTTCGCATTTTACACTACAAATTGGGTAATGACTTTATTGGATAATTTTAAGTGATTGAATTTATGCTATAAGATTATTATTGGTCGTTATTAATTGAAATAATTGTCGTTTGTTATTTTTATACAAAATGTCTGACACAAACACACCAGATACTTTGGTAACTTTATTAAAACTTTATGCTGCTAGGATTAATGAAATTTTTGAACTTTCTGAGAAGGCGCAATACTATGATTCGTTACATAAATTATTTAAGTTGTAATGTCGAATGGTTGAATCTATTTACAAAGATTTTACGGAAATGTATGTTTGGGTATTCTTAAACACAAAACCGGAAACTTATGTCGAAAGGTAGATGATGAATATTATTCCATCCTTTTGATAAAGCAAGAAGTATTTTCTGCTGAAGTGGAAACTTCGCCTGCGAGTAACATAACTCGACAAGACAATATTTTTGCACTAAAATTACCAAAAACACTCTACCACGTTTTGATAATGACCCAAAAACTTTTACAACCTTCAAGGATATGTTTGATGTTTTGATAGATAAACAACCACATTTAACTGACGTCGAAAAGCTTTCCTACCTTCTCTCAAGTTTGTCGGGTGAATCATTGACATTGTCGCGGTCTATTCTTCTTTGTCAGGAAAATTACAAATTAGCATATGTCATTTTGTGTTCTTTTGGCTAATCACCATTGGGGATTAATAAAAAACTACCCGCCTATGTTAGGCCGAAAATGTAAAACATCTTAGGAATTTAATTGACCGTTTCACAGAAAACATCGATTTTGGGATCGTTACAATTTGATGTTGAAAGTTGGGATTTCGTTCTAGTAGATCTTTTATTATGTAAACTCGATAAGAAAACTCGTAAACGATTTGAATTGCATTTCAATTTCACTGATGTGCCTACATTCAATTGCGTTAAAGACTTTTCCCAAAACAATGTGTAGCCTTAGATAATTTTGTCTCAAGCAAACAGCCAAAAGTGGTAAATGTACTATTATTAAACAATGTAACGTTAGAGATCTCACTCGTTCGAATTCTGACTGAGACTAACACTTCTCCTAAAAACAATTCGTTGTCCTACATTGTTTGCAAGAAAAATCATGTGTTGTATTCGTGCGAGCAAATACTTAAATTGTCTCCAAATAAGCATCACGAGCAAGCCAAACATCTTCGGTTATGTTTGAACTGTTTTCGACCAAATCATAACATGTCGTCTTGTCCGTCAAAATTTTCGTGCAAAACCTGCAATAAAAATCAGTATACATTGTTATATTTTGTGCCGTCGACTGCTACATCACAATCTTCATCAACTCCAACTCGTGAAAAAAATTTGCAAACCAGTTCGTCTAATAATGCTACTTGTACTACAACAGTGGGGTCTGAGGCAACAACTTGTCTAACTCTGCTACCCACGGTTCGTTTGGAAATTCTTGACAAGAGAAATCAACCTCAAATTATTCGTGGTGTAGTAGACACTGGAAGTCACATTTTATTTATTACGGAGTCTTGTCGTAAATCCATTAGTATAGCGTCTATTCCTTCTTCGATTCCTATTTCTGGTTTGGGCCAGACTTCACACCAAACTTTAGGTGTGATATCTGGAACAATTCGTACTATCCAGGAATATAATTCAGTCCTCACGGACAACAACTTGAAAATAAACTTAATGGTTTGCCGTCTATATGCGGTAATTTTCCAAACAAGTATATTCAATCGTATTGGTCTCATTTGGAATACAAAACTTGCAGATGAAAACTGGAGACATCCTTCTTCAGTACAAATGTTATTGGGCTCTGATATTGCCAGTCGTATTTTGCTCGATGGGAAAATTGATGGCAAAGAAATTTCGTCTGTTGCTGTCAACACCTTATTCGGTCACATAATATTTGGTACTTTACATGTGATTTTCCAATGCTCCACCTGCAGGTACTACATTGGCCAGAAAACGAGTTTTTTTTTACCTAGAAAATTTGGAATTTTGCCGAACCCTTGCTGTTCCAAACAAGGTAGGGATCTTTAACGTGCGTGACAACACTCACACACGGGGCCTCCATTTTACCTCTCATCCGAACGAGGGTGTATTTTTGTGACAAATGCTCGCCTAACATTTTTCAAGCAGACCGTGTCGGGATTCGAACCCGGGACCTTGGGCTTAGTAGTCACACACATACCACTACGCCACGGAGCCGCCGATATTTGGTACTTACATGTGATTTTCCAATGCTCCACCCGACGGTACTACATTGGCCAGGAATCGAGTTTTTTTTTACCTGGAAAATTTGGAATTTTGCCGAATCCTTGCTGTTCTAAGCAAGGTAGGGATTTTTAACGTGCGTGACAACACTCACACACGGGACCTCCATTTTATTTCTCATCCGAACGAGGATGTATTTTTGCGAAAAATGCTCGCCTAACATTTTCCAAGAGGACCGTGTCGGGATTCGAACCCGGGACCTTGGGTATAGTAGTCACACATATACCACTACGCCACGGAGCCGCCTCGATATTTGGAACTGTCAATCCCATTTCAACCAATCTTATTCATTCGTCTTTCGTATCTGTCGATCCTTGTATGGATATTAATCTGAAATAATTTTGGGAGCTTGAAGACATTTTTTCGAAGAGTTTGTCGTCTCTAGAAGATGACCTTGCTCAACAATCTTTTGATAACTCGTTGTATCGCTTACCCAATGGTAGTTTCGGGGTGAGCTTCCCATGTAGAGAAAATGTTCTTGAGTTTCCGGATTCAAAATTTATTGCCATTAAACGTCTATTGTCACTAGAGCGTCGTCTCGAAACTAATCCAGACTTGCGAAATTTGTATGTAGATTTCATGCATGATTACGAAGCATCTGGTCACATGTCGCATTTATCAACGCCTCCAGGTGACAATAATGCGTATTTTATTCCACACCATGCCGTGTTCAAACTAGAAAATAATAAACCTAAATTGAGAATTGTTTTTGATGCCTCGGCTCGAGCTTCGAATGGTATTTCATTGAGTGATACCTTAACACTGGACCTAAGCTCCAGAATGATATTGTAAAAATACTTTTGGCATTTCGTATTTCCAAGTTCGTTTTTATCCGTGATATAAAACAAAGGTACAGGCAGATATTGATATCACAAACGGATCGTTCTTATCAATTGGTACAATGGCAATGGGATCCTTCAGAACCAATTTCAACCTATCAGTTGAACACAATTACATATGGAATTTCATCCGCTCCTTTTCTTGCCATTCGCACTATCTTAAAACTAGCTGAACTAGGAGAAAGTAGCTACCCACTGGCTGCTTATGCTTTACGAATAATTCGTACGTTGGTGATGTATTGACTAGGTCGTTCACGCTCCAGGCAACTCATGAACTAAAACGTCAACTCATTATGTAGTATACAACTACTTGGTTTTTGTTACGCCTATGAGAAAGGATATTCGGCTATTGCATATTTTCGTTAGTATTTCCGTCAAGAAAAGTTTCTGTTCACTTTGATATGGCAAGATCAAAGGTCGTCCCTTTGAAATGTCTGTCTATACCCAAGCTAGAACTATGTGCTACCGTACTTTTGTCTAAATTAGTACATTTTGTTAAAACTACATATTCAAATGTAACCTTTGCAAAAATCTGTTGTTACATTGATTCTTCTGTCGCTTTGACTTGGATTAAGTCACCTGCCTACCGTTCAAAAATGTTTGCGGCTAACCGTGTTTGTTACATCTAAGAACGTATTTCCCCCGAACAGTGAAATTACAATAGTTCTTCAAACAACCCATCTGATTGTGGTACCAGAGGTCTGTTTTCTTCGGTATTGCCCGCGCATCCGCTATGGTGGGCAGGTTCTGAATTTTTGTCGTGGTCTGAAGAAAATTGGCGTTTGCCAAAATTGTTCGTCCCTACTTTGAAAGCATCTTCTGAGGAGAAACGCATTACTTTTATTGTTAGTGTAGAATTCACTTGGCTGGAAAACCTATCAAACAAATTTTCGTCGTTGCACAAAATTCAACGCATAGTCGCATATTGTCCGAGAATATTTATAGTTAGAAAAGGTACCGCAATTCGCTATTTTTATCGTCGGTGGAAATTTACACTGCTCTTATGGTTATTGTTAAGGTGGTCCAATTTAGTTAGTTTAATGTTGAAATCGAAGCCGTTGGTCAAGGTAAGCCTTTGCCTAAACATCTTCAACGTCTAGGCTTATTTCTTGATCCTAATGACATTTTAAGAGTAGGTAGAAAGTTTCATTCCAGTCTTCCAGATTCCGTAAAACATCCAGCGGTATTACCCAATAAAAGGCGTCGCCGTGGATCAATGTAGTAAGCGTAAGACTACGGATCCCAAGGTCCCGGGTTCAAATCCCGACACGACCGACTGCTTGAAAAATGACAGGTGAGCATTTTTCACAAAAATTACGCCTTCGTTCGGATGAGAGGTTAAATGGAGGTCCCGTGTGAGTGTTGTCATGCACGTTAAAGATCCCTACCTTGCCTGGAACGGCAAGGGTTCGGCAAAATTCTAAATTTCCAGGCAACAAAAAACTCGTCTCCTGGCCAATGTAGTACCTACGGGTGGAGCATTGGAAATGTAAATGGACGGTATTACCCAATAAAGCGTAAGACTACGGATCCCAAGGTCCTGGGTTCGAATCCCGACACGGCCGACTGCTTGAAAAATGGCAGATGAGCATTTTTCACAAAAATTACGCCCTCGTTTGGATGAGAGGTTAAGTGGAGGTCCCGTGTGTGAGTGTTGTCACGCACGTTAAAGATCTCTACCTTGCCTGGAACGACAAGGGCTCGGCAAAATTCTAAATTTCCAGGCAACAAAAAACTCGCTTCCTGGCCGGGTGGAGCATTGGAAATGTAAGTACACGGTATTGCCCAATAAACATCAAATCACAGATTTGTTGATTAAACAAGTGCATACACAAAATTTATATTCGGGGGTAAACACAACGATGTACTTGCTTCAAGAACGATTTTGGATCATCTCATCTTTTCGCGCAGTTTGTAGAATACTATCTAAGTGTTATCATTGCTATCGTCTTCGCCCCATTCATGTCGGTCCAGTTATGAGTGAATTGCCTTCATTTCGTGTTTCTCAAGCCAAAGCTTTTAGTTCCGTTGGTATCGACTTTGCCGGTCCTTTTACGATTAACATGCATCGTGCAAGAGGTACCAAAATTTGCAAGGCATATCTTTGCGTGATTGTTTGTTTCACCACTACGGCTCTTCATTTGGAAGTCGTAACAGACCTGTCGACTGATGCTTTTATTGCGTGCCTTCGTCGTTTTATTGCTCGTCGTGGTCGATGTCAACACATTTTCAGCGACAGTGCCACAATTTTCGTCGGCGCTAGTCGCCAACTTTTAAAGAATTTTCGACACTGTGCAGAATCGTTAGCCATTTCGTGGCATTTTAACCCCCCGTCTACCCATCACTTTGGAGGTTTTTGGGAAAGCGTCGTCAAATCGGTAAAAACTCACTTATTTCGTGTTGTTGGAAATCAAGTGCTACGTACGAAGGGTTTCATGCTTTAATCATACAGATTGAGGCATTGTTGAATTCAAGATCCTTATTCAGTGTGAGTTCGGATCCCAATGATCTTTCGTCACTCACACCAGGTCATTTTTTAACATTAGAACTCCTGACAGCAGTTCCGGACCCAGACTTGTCTTGTTTGAAAATTTCTAGGTTGTGTCGTTGGCAGTTGATTCAAACTATGCATCAAAATTTTTGGGTTCGATGGCACAATGAATATTTACACCAATTGTATCAACATGGTCGGTGGTACAAGTCCAAGACACTGGACAGCGTTGACATTGGTACCTTAGTGCTCATCAAAGAAGAGGTTGTTCCTCCTTTAAATTGGAAACTCGCCAGAATTATAGAGCTTTATCCTAGAGGCAATGGGGTACCTCGTGTAGCCACCGTAAAAACTTCACGAAGTAATTTGAAAAGACCAATGATCAAATTATGCCCATTGCCGTCTCAATGATAAATATTAATTATTTTAGTATTCCTTATTATAGTTTCGTAAGCATTATTATATTCATTTAGTTCTACATACATACAAAACTCCTTCAAAATTAAAATTTTTGTGTTAAGTTTAAGAAAAAAATTGCCCAAAGCTATATTTGGTGGGCAGAATGTTTCGTAATAATTAAAACTCAAAACTATATTGTGGAACAAAACTGTACAGTGCGCTTGCGCCTCTTGTAGTGTAACGCGTGCGAAAGTAGTTTTGTCAAGTTTGTCGATGACTCTTCTTCCGACCTACCACCGGAACGGTGTGTCGAGTTACCAGACAACCTGCACAGACAATGAACAATAGTGCCTTGTAACTAGTGTGTTCAACCGACTCCCCCGGGGGAATTGCAACAACGAAAAGGACAGAACATTATGAACAATATTGGTGGGTGACTTTATGTAACATTATTGTTTGTCTTTTACATGCACACAGATTCTCGTAGCTAAAGCTTGCGCTTTGTTATCTTTCGTAATACAGTCCACTCAAATGATAAGACACGCCAGCTCATTTATTCACAGTTAATTAACTTACAATACAAGTTTAACTAATAACGTTATTTGAAAAAATACTGTTGTGAGGATAAACAATTCTACTAATTGTATAATAATCATGAATCGACAAAACACTTGTTGTAAAATATTATGTAGACTAAAACATTTTTAATAGCAACTATGTAACCAACAATTTCATAAAACTTTTGGTTTTACAAACCATTTGCTAAATTATTCATCCAGGTAATTAAGAAATGTACTGCAATACCTATTTAATGTAACAGTAAGCACATATAAATTGAAAAAGCATTAAACTCACTTTTCACCTTTTACATAAATCAATAAATTAAAACACATACTTTACTGTAAGATAACTAAATAGTAAAAAATGTTAACCATCTGTGTTTTACTGCCACATGGACGACATCCTGAATAAAGTTGCTTGAGGTACTTGAACCAATTAAGTAAAGCTGACCAAGCTGACCCCTGTAAAGCTCAATTCTTTTACAAGTTACATCTGGCCTAGAGGAAGAGGTTAGGTATGCACTCCAGTAACTTTTATTCCACAGAAGAAAATTTTAACTATCATTGTACTATCTTGAACTATAATTAAAACATAGTTATTCGAACGTAAAACTTATAAGAGTAGGACTCATTATTAACCTTAATAATGGGCCGTTACGTATTGTTGCAATTTGAACTCTTCAGCATTGTTCCATTCAAAGAAGACAGGTACGAGCTTGAAAGTTATCGTGGTACGACCTTATCGTTTGAATCAAACGGAAAAGTGCTCTTTGAAGAACCAAGAAAGTGAGAGCGAGAATTCTTAAGAGAGGGAGAAAAACAAATCTCGCATATTGACGTTTAGTACAGAGGTTAACAGTTACACTAGTTGTGTACGGGTGAGATTTAACCACTAATGAATTGAAAGAAAATATTTTACAAAAATAATAACACGATGAAAGTAGTTAGCTGAACTAAAATGTTCCTAGCACTGATCGAAATATATACAAGGTACCTGTTGGAAAAATAATGGGAAAATTTACACAATGCGTGAAACCCCAGATTATTTCCTTAGAGTAAGTGGACTGTGACTTGGGGGTAGTGTTGCGATAAAATACTCTTAGCGGTAAATCCAACAACGATCATGCACTTACCTTAATGTTCATACTGTTGGCTTCTACGGAAGTGGTTGGCAGCATCCAAACCAGAACAAGATCTCCGCCGACGGAATTATGTAGTAGCACAGTAACACACACACCAAAATATATATTGTTTTAATACATGACCGCACGGGCCGAATGCTGCGAAACGAGTGTACAAAACCAGTGCTAGATAATACCGCCTGGTTTATCGCAAAACAAAACCTTGACTCTTTTGAATGAATAACATCGAAATTAACAGTGGCGTTCTAACCCAATTTTGAACAGCAACCATCGTTAACGAGTACTCCGTGTTTAGATGCTTTAACAACCTGTTTTTAATATTCGGTTTTCCATTGTATGTACACTTGGATCAAGGATCTTCGTTTATGTCGAATAAGCTAAAATCGTATTTAACGTTGTGTGGTATTGTGACAAGTCGCTCTTCACCATATAACCCTGTTGGTAATGGATAGGTCGAAAAGTATAATGTTGTAATTTGGAAACAGTTTTGCTTGCCCTCAAATCAAGAGGGTTACAAACCTCCCAGTGGCAGATGGTTTTGCTTTACACTCCAAGTCGCTGCTTTGTACCTCGATAAATTGTACTCCTCATGAGAAAATGATCCAACACTGTAGAAAATCTGTTTATGGTAAACCGTTTTCAAGGAAAAGAATTTGGTATGGTGTGCAATGTGATCCACCAGAGGTTGACTATAACCAGTTATTGGGCCGCAATGTAACGTCCGGCCAAGCTGTAATAATTATTTTTTTTTGTGTCACTTTGATGACCTTCATCAGGAATAATTTGATCTGGTTTTTATGTTACGTTTTTCAGGTAGCTCATCCCACAGTTTGAGGTATTGCGGTATTAAAATTAAACTTACTTCACTGAAACTATCATCTAGTGAAGACAGCTTGTCTTGTCTGAGGTATTTATTTTAAAATACCATTTTCTATATATAAAAGATGAAGTACTCTATGTTAAAGTGTGACATTTTTTTCTAATAATTTCGGTTCGTTGAGAGTTTCTTTCTTTGCTACTGTAATTTACCGTTACTTTTTTTTTTAATTGGTTATCCAAAATTACTTGTGGACAATACATGATTTTGTCTATTTTTTATATCAAAGAAATAAAATTGGATAGCCACAGGATTGAAAACAGTCCACTGCACATACATTTGTTTAATTTTTATATAAATACTAGAATTAAGGTAGAAAATTAGGTTAAGGTAATTAAAGAAGGATAGTATTATTTTTGCGAAAATTTTTGCACTATGTAAGTCCTCCGAGGCATGCTGGATTAACGTTGTTTTCTATGCGAGTTGGTTTTTCGTTTTATAACATGGTGATTTCTTAGGGGTTTGTATATGAATTCTCTTTCCTAAGCTTTCCTTTTTGTTTCTGTGTGACCCACTTCACTCCACCACGATTTTAGCTAGCACGTGATTCCTTTTTTCGATTCATTTTTTGTTGCGGTACTCAGTTCGGGTTATTTTCTTTGCTTACTTTCTTTCTGGTCCGCTCGGATTACAGTAACAAGTTTTAAAAAGCGATTTCATGATTGTGCGCCAAATATTACTAGCGTTAAGTTTATAAATTTTGATTTGCCCTGAAGAAGAGGAGGCACAGTAGGAATTTAAGGGTGTTTCGGCTAGCTGCAGTGGTGCGGGAGTGGGTTTTTATGCAAAAATTATAAAAAATAGATAAAGAGAAATAAAGATAATAAAGTGTCTGGAATAAAAACAACTACGTTACGCTAATCATTTACCCTAAAACGTCTTTTCATTATCATAATTAGGAGGCGCCAAACATGCTATTCATAGCAATCCCTGTTGATATTATCCCCACACGAAAGAAGGTTTTTCGCACAGGTCTTTCTTGCCTCGGTTAATAAATTTATCGCGTTATACGGTACATATCTTTTAATGATCTTAAACCACTTTTTAAATTTTTGTCAAATTAATAACAATTGAAAAATAAAATGCCTTTTCCAAATAAGATTCCTTCGCTGGCAGCTGTTTTCACCTCGTTTTTAAATATATTAAAGTAAAACTAGACTTATGCTCTATTAAGTAATTGCAATGTACACACAAATATATATAAAAAGCTTAGTTTCTTAACCTTATTCTGACCAAGTGTTGCTTAAAGTAGTTTAAAAAGATCTTAAATGTAATCCATCAATAATTTTATCATCAATCCAAATTTTTTCGCTTCTTATATTAAATTACATGACATTTATAAATTTCAATTTCTGAAAATGTCGTTAATAACAAACATAGCAGACTGTTAAATTTCCGCTTTTTCGTTCTATCTCTTTATATCAATTTAAAATAATTTAAAATTAATACGTACACATTTCTTAACATTTTAAAATGATAACATTGTGTTTAAATTTATCCAACACTCGTTCCGTCGCGACATCATCGTTTAGCAAAATAATCACCTTCATTCTAATTAATTTTCTGTTTTATACATGCAAATCATTTATATTTGAAGATTCACATACACATTTCTAAAAGTTACATGAAAGCTCATAATATTACTCACCGTTTAAATTCCAGGATCTCTATCAACTATCAGTATTGTTTGCTTTTTCGACCTATAAACAACAGTTTCATTGGCTCAACACCACATAAAATTTCAAATTAGTAAAGGGGCGAACTAAGTCCTAATTCTTTTAACCGGTCATACAACGATATTTCCACAAACATGCGAATTATAAATACATTGCGCGTGCAAGCGTGCTACGCGCCGTCCCGGCATCTAAATATTTTTTGCTTATACTTAATTTATATTTTTATATCCCTTATTGTATTCAGGGTCATTTTGCGCGTTTATTAGAGAGTTTGATTTCGTTTCAATTTATACGATTGTTTATGCAATATGCTGTAAAATTTTATTAAAATATTTAGCTATAAATTAAACGCTTCAAATCTATTTTGATTGAGCCTTAAAGTGTGGGATTTTATTATTAACAAAGTACTGAAATCTATTTTATTTTGATAACGTTAAAACTTGGTTTGATTATCAAAACATTTGTTTTCAGAGAAATTCCAATATTACGTGTTATCGAAAGGTTGCTTACGGACACATTTAGATCAATAAAATTCCCGCTTAAGTTTTTTCTAGACTATATTAACATTATATTTTCTAAAATTTTATACGAAAATATAGGCAACTTTTCAACCACGTCGTGCATAAGTCCTTGAGTTGATACGATTTTGTGTTGTTTTAGAATTTTTTGCGACCTGCTCCAATAAAATAACGCAGTTTTTACGTTTTATTGATCTTTGTTCGTTCTGTTAGTTTTTTTTACCAACAGGTGGCTGTTTTGAAAATATCTTTCATGTGGTTGTTTATCTAAAGAAAAATGTTTTGAAGGAAAATTACGCGTCGGATTATTAACCATTATGTGCATCTTTCTCGCGGAAACAGGGCTGAATTGTTTTAAGTAATGTTCTACGGGTACTGCAAATGATTTCTTTATGATTTGCGTAAAATTAAAGATATTCTGTGTCTTTTAAGAAGGACGAATGTAATTGTGTAATGTTTAGTGAAGAACATACGCGTTTTCATTTTAGGGGACGATGGTGTTACACTCCGGTTGAATAAGTAACGTGAACTAGGAATTTAATCGATTTTCTTTTGTTATTCAATTTACTGTCTAGTCCGCTTTGTTTGTTTTAGCCTCCCTCATGTTTGAGAGATGGAATTTTCCCAACTAAATTATCTACTGTAATTGGCGCTAAGTTACTTTCAAAGGGATTGCTGTTTCTTCTCTGCGAACAATTGGGTCTGGTGACTCACTGCACAATTGGAGAGATCACGGTGACAGCTGTTATTGGTTTAGTATTTATTAGATATTAGTTCAACATTGACTGTCTCTTAAATTCTTTTTTCTAAATAATCTTTTTGTAAAATTACCATATTGTTTAAGCGTAACATTAGTACATCATCCTGTACTGTCTGCGAATGAAATGCATTTCAGCCTGTAGCTGGTCTCATTTATTGCTCTAAGTAAGTAAATAATTTTCTATCAATATTTTAAATCTTGGTAGCCTTAGGGCTGAAAACGGTTCGCTAAATATTATTGCTTAATTTTTACTTTATGTACATGTTCCAATTTAACTACCCCGTGTGGGTCCTGTAGGTATATATTTTTCCTAATGAATATTTTACATGTATAACGATTTTAAACCATGGTAGTCTCAGGACTACAGACAGTTCACGATAGACTTTGTTCCATTATTGTTCTTTTCTTTAGGTATTTGTTAAAAACTGAAATAACGATTTAATTCTAGACACTTAAAGAAAGGTATACATTAATTATGCCATAAATTATTTTGCGTAGATTTTTATACTGTATAAATCCTTTGCGATATATTTTAGGTAAATGTTATGTTCTACGCAATTGACGTTTTTTGTGTACCATGTTTTTTAACTGGAGGTTTTGTAATTGTTCTTTTTTGGTATCATGTTTATAGGTTCTGTACATAAAATTCCTTTAATGAGGTTTCCTGTTTCTTTCTTTCTGACCACCTCACTCTACGACGTTTCAGTTAACCCAACCTTCTTTGGATTCTTTTACTTTGTGGCGGTATACGGTGAGGGCTAATTTCTTTGCTTATTTTACTTTTTTTGTTTTTGTCCACATGGAATACCGTAACAAGCGTAAGTTAAAAATTAGTCGTACGCTTCAACTATGTTATATTGATTCTAATTTAATTAACTAAAATTTCTAAAAAAAGCTCTCCTATATTTGAGATGTAGGTTAATAATTCACTGTTATTTCATAATTCTAAAGCTTTCTTAAAATGACATGATTCCGCTACGAAAGTTTATTGAAATAAATATTTTGCTTACGCTTTTGTGGTTTAAAATAATTTATAATTTTAAGTTCCGCTTCAATATGTATTTAACTGGAATAAACACGATATCGTTGTAGTTTTTAGTTTATAATTTTAATAGAACACCAATTTATAGAAAGGTCTTGTTTACTAAACACTATTATATATAAAATCAGAATATAGAGTATATATTAAATTTAATTTTTCCGTTCAAGATTAATTTTTTCTTCTTGCATTCGATTTCTATTTACCGTAACACATACGCGTTAGGAATGGACTCGGGCCGGGCCGGGCCGGGTCGGCTTTTAATAAGCCCGGCCCGGCCCGACGTAGAAAAGTGACCGGCCCGGCCCGAGGCCCAACTCGAAATGAAAACTGACGGTCCGGCTCGGCGGGCCGGGCAGGCCCGGTCCGGCCCGCTTTCATTCAGTGAAAGAGAGGATATTTTTTAAAGTTACTTTCAACAAGTAACTATCACTCTTTTGTTTGAGTATAATGATTTTGAGTTACAGTCAAGATACTTTTGATTCTTTAAAAATCCTTGAAATATGTAGCAAAAGTACAAAATATTAAGCAATTTTCAATGTTTATGAAATTGTTACAGACGAATTTTTATAGCCTTTTTTTACTTTGAAAAATTGAAACTTTTGGAGTTGAACTTTGATCTATAATTTGATAGTCTTTTTTCTAGTTCTCTTAAATTTTTATTTGACCGACTGACAAATCGTGCCAAAGTTCAAGATTTAACACTTGTGGTGAATTACTGAATGCTAAAAATTAAATAAATTGTTTAAAGGTCATAGTATAAACGGTATCAAACTTCATCAGTTAATACCTCAAGCAATTGAAAATTGGTACCTTATGTTATTAGAACTTAAGGAACCTGAAAGTCAAATAATATACCGAATGTTTCCTTAAAAAAAGTTGGATTTTCAAATTGTGGTATGTAGAGGATACCTTATTCTTTAGAAATACATATTATCTGATGGAATAGAAGTAAAGTGAAGTAATTGTTTTAGGTTGAAAGTTTTTTAAAAAATTATTACCAAAAAGTATAAATCAGTACATAGATCCTTTTATATACAAATAAAATTTTATTTACTTTATCCTTTTTTTATGGCATGAGTTGAATAATGGCATTATTATACATTTTCCCGCAATAAATAGAAATTATATTTGCAGCCAAATTCTACTATTTAACAATAAATTAAGTGATAATCATGCACGTAGCTAGGGGGTATAGGACTTAGAAGGCTACCCCCCTTAAATAATCTAGTCCACCCCAAAAAGGGTGTTCAGGAAACGCTAAAAATGAAGTTGTATTTAGGAAAAAATTAATGGCTATTTAGTCACACACCTCCCCAACAAAAGGCTAGTTACGTTACTGGTGATAATATTAAAGTATGAAATTCAAAATTTCAAGTACACTAGAAGTATCTGCTATAACTATAGTCTACGAATAAACGATTAACGTATTGTTTTAAAAAGCTTTATTGAAATCGTTATTTTAAAATACATGCAGCAGTAAAAAATCTAACGCTAATTAATATATACTACATGGTAGCTTTTAAATAGTTATTTGTATATCAAGGCCGCGAAATTGTTTTTTAGAGTACCGGTAGAAAGTTTATCGCATAGATTGCTTGCGACGGAAGCAATATAATTTCGAGGTCGCTAAAACAATTTCGTGGTCAAGGTGCAACCGTTTGCATGGTTTTATTACAAAATTTTTTCACTTAACTGATTAAGCTATAGCTAGAATTTATATGTTTATATAGTGGCTTTACATCACACGATGCTATGAAAATGATATATTTAAAACACCGACAGTATTCTTAAAAATTCCTAAAAATGTCAGGCTGCTCTAGTACTACATAGTTCAATTTCCTACACTATTCAGAGCAAGTGTTTTTTACTTTACTCTTTATTTTGACATATATGCTTAGTATTCTATATCTATAGGCTAGGTTTTAAAAATGAATAAAAAATTAATCTCTTTTGTGATAAGGTGACCTATGTTTAATTATATTAGAAACGATAAAAAAATCTATTCATACAGAGATGGACCCTTTTTTATTATTTGGGTTTTTCAATTCTCACTGATTCGATAACATTTGTATGTGTTGTCGAAGTGTTTTCACGTAATACTTTTCGAGTTTACTTCAAGACACTGTTTTTTACTTTTTCCCAAGCCTATAGCATATCTGTTTTCAAAAGGATTTTTACACCTTACTTCTAGGAAAAGCATTACAAAGCAGCATTTTCGTGTTTAGAGCGTTGACGTTATATATCTTTTTCGTGTTATAAACTTGGACATTATACCTGTAAATTTAATTACGGAAACAACACTATAAAAAGCCATTTAATTTCACAATATTTATACAGAAAGCAGACAATTAAATGTAAGTTTGTACGTTAGGCGTTTGGTATATGTAAAAATTAAGGCGCCTTAAATAAAAGTATTCCTTGCCTGTATTTAAATTAAATAAAAATGTCCTGCATTTTAATACAGTACAAACATTAAAGGTGTGTTAATTGCGCATGTGTAAATGTGAAATAAGAGAAAATTTTATTAAAAAATTGGTAAAATGAACGTTGCAATAATTCTCTGGTGTTTTAGGGAGTATACATAAACTATGCACGCGATTGATAACATCGATGTTCGCCGCATGATTGAAATTTGAAGTATATACATATACATAATATAAATCGTGCAAACTTTTGAATTATGAATAAATCACCTAGCTAGATGTTCCTGGGCATTTTTAAATTACCTAAAGTACAACATGAAAGACATTAAATAGGACTAGAAAAAAATATTCGGGATACGAAGTGGGTTATAATATCACGTTTTATTTACACTAAACAAGACGGAAAACTGATTATTAATGGGTTCATGAAGACACTACGTCAAAATATAATTACGATTGTTTACTTGCTCAATGTGATATAGAAGTGAAAGGACGATGGAGTATCTACTCATGAGTTTTTCGGCCCGAAAAATTCGGGCCAGCCCGAATCGTTTGGCCCGGCCCGACCCGAAAAAAGATAGGCCCGGCCCGGGCCCGGCTCAAATAAAATAGTCAACGACCCGGTCCGGACTTGAGCCCAAAATCGGGCCGGCCCGAAAGCCCGAGCCCGAGCCCGAGTCCATCCCTAATACGCGTTACATGTTGCTATCTATAATTTACACGTACAAGTTTTATAATAAGTTTTATTATAAAGAAGTTTCTATAAGATGATTATGATTTACTTCTATTATTATGAAAGTTAAAATGAATAGCAATAATAAATTGGTAGCTAAAATATAAGTATATATAGGTATATAAGTATACAGTTAGTCAATCAGGAACGTCTGATCTCACAGTAAAAAGTTTTATTACGAATATAAATTAGGTCTTCGGTTTTTAAGAGATAATGTAACACGTTTGAAACATTTTTGGTGTGGGCTATACGTTTTATGCGATAAAGGGTAGATATTAGAATAAAAATTCCACCAGCAAAATTGAATGTACTGTAGCGTCGTTTAGTTTACCCCTGATCAGAATAATTACGTTAGAACGTAAATAAAGCGTTTGTACACACAAAATAATTAATGGGCCCTTGCGGCACTACATTTTTCAGATGAATTTGATTGACAAATATAAGAGTTCTGCATTTAAGAGTTAGTTAGATTAGAATAGAAAATTTCGAAAATATTATTTGGATTCTTAAAACATTTAGTGAAATTGAATAAGGCATACATAGCCGTTAAAGGCTTTTGCAGTTCAGTTCTAATTGAAGCTTTGATTACGTATTCTAATTTAAAGCGTTGAAAGTCATGATATAAAATAAAATATTGATATATATGTGATAGAAGTTACTATTGATATAAATTGCTTTATGTGATATAAATTACTGTCGTAATCGATATCAACTAATAATTAGTGCTTTGATAATTAATTATAGTGCTTCGATAATAAATAATTAAAAATATAGCATGTAGTTTTTATAAGTTAGTAGCTGTAACGTTAGCGATTAGCTGGAAAGAAATTATTGCGAGAGCTTAGAACTTCTTTGTAACTGTGACTTGTTGGAAAGGCTTGTACAATCAGTTGAATATAAAGAACTGTTGTTTGTGCAAATAGAGTTTTTGTTACAGTAGCTATAACATCACCGAAAAAGTTTAAGAATAAAATGTGACATATTTGATTATATTACTTTGAGAAATTTACTAACAGTCCTATTAACATCCAATATTCGATCAGTATGCATTATCCCCTTGTATAAAAGTTCCGCACGAATACATTGATTTTAATGTGATCGATGGCCGCTTTTAGTGTGTTAGAATCATAGGGTCACAATATTATAGAACTCTCTAGAATTGTTTGTGGGAAAACTAAGAATATTATGCTAATTACCACTTAAAGAATTCCTTGGCGGGCGTACCAGAAGTATACGGAAATGAGCAATGGAGCCTACCATCCACAGGAGAGACATACTGAAATTACTCGTTTTTATATGTATGTTACTATCAGAAAATCTAAAGACCATTCTTCAAGGTGATTTACTCATAAATCGCGTCATTTGTCTATTTTATTAGACAATAAACAGATTATGGGCTTTAAAAAATACTGCTTCAGTATACAAGGACAATATGATAAGAACTCTAAATTGAATGATTACTCACTATGAATAAAACCCGAATACATTAATGTATCGTGTATCTATCACTACACACGTTCTATTTTCAATATACGAGTTGCAAAGATATAATTGTGAAGGCATTCCTTACAAAAATGGCAATTCGTCGTATAATAGTAGATCTAGATGTTGGTACAGATGACGCTTTCGCATTACTTGTACTGTTGTACGCCGATAAAATGAGCCAAATTAAAATAGAAGCTATTGTTTGTACAATGGGAAATGCATCTTTAAACGATGTCTGCAAAAATGTTATACGTTTATTGGAATTGTTTGGAAGAACAGAAGCAAGTGCATCAGATTTATTTAAATAGCTTTAAACAGTGTATATTTTAGATTCCAGTGTTTAAAGGGGCATCTAGTCCAATAATTCCTTTAGATAATCCACAACCTGAAAATTTTCACGGAGCGGATGGATTTGGGGATCTACAACACGATAAGGAACCAGATACAAGCATTATTCGAAACGTACCAGCCGCCGTGGCAATACATGACCTTCTTCTAAAAGCACCTGGAGAAATAACTTTGGTGTGTATAGGACCACTTACCAATGCAGCTTTAGCTATGAGGATATTTGACGATTTTGCCCAAAATCTGCGAGATATTTATATAATGGGTGGTAGTTATACAGGTAAAGTAAATGTATCCACTGATAAAATATTAGTTTAATAATTTTTTAGAAGGGAACGTCACTGAATTTGCAGAATTTAACTTTTATACTGACCCTGAAAGTGCCAATATGGTATTAAATAACTCGGAACTTGAAATAAAAGTAGTCACATGGGAAACGTGTTTGGCTTCTGACATTACTTTTGTAAGTAAAAAATATTGTGACAACCCAAAATGTCGCAGCCGTCTAAGATTTGTTTTAAGTAAAACTAGCTCTAGAAAAATTCAAAACTTTTGCTTAACTAAAAATCAGCTCTTAGGTGTTTTTTACATAAGAAGCATCTTTTGTTCCTTATCTTTATTTTATCGCGATAAAACTATAATTAACATGGTTATATAATATAATATTATCAGGAAGTTCAAACAAAATAGTTCAAATTTTTAATAGCTAATTAGTATATTTGCACTTGTGATAAAATACGATTTATTATAGGTAATTTATTTACAACTGTCAGTAATGTCTACAATTAACTTAAATTTATATACCAGTACCCAACGTAACTTAAATATTTACTTATTGCAATATTAAGTCAATACAGTTGATATTTGCATACACGACTACAAGGGCCGCCCAGAGAAATTTCGGGCTTCTAGTGAAATACAAGCGCGGGCCCCCTTATACGAAGTTAAGGGTATATATAATTTATGTAGTTTCTCGAACGGAAGTAATATAACAACTATCGCGTCAAATTGTAATTTATGCTCTGACGTTTCGACATGACATTTATGCCTTATTTAATAGACTGAAAGTTGATGAAGCTAGTGATTACAATATTTTAACAAGGTATAACTAAACTACTTGCACAATTACTAATGACTAGAGTTGTAAATACATGTACTAATTAATGACATATAACTATGAGTGATTGAAAAAAATAAAAATTGCATGAAATCAATTTTTCAAAGTTAATTATTTCTAATAATTTAAAATCGTAGCACTGCTGTAAGGATGCTATAAGGAGGTACACTATGTAGATGTTGTTTTTGGTATTTTTGAAATGGTAACGAACAAGATGATTGGAAGGTGACTATATTATGGATAATTTGAAGGAAATGCAAAGGATCTAATGTGTCTGTCTGTGGAAACGGTTATTGTTGAATTTGTAAAGCGCTGAATACACTACACTCAGGTTGTTTGTGTCATGTTTATTGTTGATTGGATTTGATTGCTGTTTAATGTAAAAAGATTCTAAGAATAGCTTCTTGTGGTAATTGCTTTCAACATCTAGAATTTTCGTATTTTCAAATTTCGCTGTGTGTTTTGTTGAATGTAGATGTAACGACAATACACAGCTTTGTTTACCAATCCTGGCGCCACTTTTATGTTGGATTATGCGGTTTCTTAGCCATTGCTTGGATTGGCCCACGTATGTTCTCTTGCAACTACATTCTATTTGATATATGATATTGATGAATAATAATTTATCTGTATTATCTTTTAGTTTGGTGAACAACCTTCCTATCGATTTATCGTATGTACAAGCTATAAGAATATCTGGTTGTTTTAAAATTTTTGTTAGTTGAGGAGTTAAATTTTGAATAAATGGTAATTTCTTGAATTTTGTAACTAGTGGTAGGTCTAGTGTTGAAGTTTGTAGGTTGTTAGAGTAAAGTAATCTTTTCAGTAGGGGTTTTAGATATGCGTTATTTAGTAGAGGATGTTCTAATTGTTTTAAATTTTTTTTGACTAAATGTGGTTCGCTAATTTTGTAATCCGGTCTTTTAAGTATGTTATACTATTAAGTTAATGATTGAAAGAGTGGTTGGAATGATAATTTAAGTACTTACCGGAGTATGTAGGTTTTTGTATATGTTGAAAAACAAATTGTTAGTAGGAGATCTACTGACTATGGTGTCAACGAAAGAGATACTATAATTAACTTCTTTTTCATAAGTAAAAACCTATTTCGAATTGAAACTATTGAATATGTATACAGCATATTCTATTAAATGCCCAGGGATGGACATAAGATGTCATCAACATACTTGACTATAAAGGGAATGTCGAATGGTAATAAATTTATGACTGATTCTTATCCATGACAATTTAAGCAATAATGGGAAATAGAAATAAACCCATACGGGTACCAAAAACTTGAAGATAGAAATTTGAATTAAAATTAAAGTAAGTGTTATTAAATATTAAATTAATAGTTGATACTAAAGAATTTAATTCAAGGTTACAATTTACAGTCTATGAATAAAGCATAAATGTCATGCCAAAACGTCAGAGCATAAATTACAATTTGACACGATAGTTTTTATTTTACGAACGATTGTATACCAAAAAAACATCATAACTATATATATATATATATATATATATATATATATATACAAGGCGATTCACAACTTCATAGAAATATTTTAACTGATGCTTAAGTAAGAGGCGTGGATTCATATTTACGCAAAAAAAATTTTCTTAAAAGCTAAAACCCAAAATTTGACGGATATTTTTAAGAACGTGTGTACATGTAAATGTATAGTTGAGAGGTGACATACCACATCAAATAAGGAGGCGACCCACCACAGTTTCTATCGGATGTTCAAGTACCGCATAAAGTTGTGATTCACGCAGTATTCTTAACTTTGTGGAAATATGATAACTGATGCTTGAGCTTGGGGATAGTGTTAAGTAAAAAGCTTATAAAAAAAAACAAAACTAATGTTTACAGCAATGTGTTTACTGTACTGTGGAACGATGCCCATTAACTCCACATTAGTAAAGTCATCCATCGTTATAAATTAAGAAATGTGCTGAAATTATTGAATATTAATTATGAGATTTACAAAGCTAGGTATTGACTTTAATAACGTTTGTTGTAAGCAACTGCTTCTAACAGACTAAAAACATAATACATAATGCAGAAGCATTTAAGTCGGTTTACCATGATGCGTAAAATAATATTACACCTTTGTTACTAAAACTAACCAACATCATAAATTTCTTGAAAAGATGACAAATGTTTATGTTTTAGGTAGGCTTGTTTAGGATGGGATTACGATTTAAAGTTTATAACCCAGAGCAAGGCAGTTGATTCTTTAATTATAGGCCGTTCAATGCCACCAATCCTTTGAATGTTTATTGCGCGTAGCCTAAGGTCATCAGTCACTTAGGAATTCGCACTATTTTCATAAATCCTACTCTATGCCCTTATTATTACCATCAGTTAACGGATCCCTATACAGTTGAGAAAACCCTGAATCACAACTTCGTACGATACAATGACCTACTGATAGAAACTGTGGTGTGTCGCCTCCTTATAATACATTTACATGTACACTCTTTCTTAAAAACATCAGTTCAAATTTTGGGTTTGTAGTTTTAAAAAAATTTTTTTTTGCGTAAATATGAATCTACGTTCTTTTCTTTAGCATCAGTTAAAATATTTCTATGAAGTTGTGAATCACCCTGTATAAATAGATATATAAATTATATATATAATACTGTGATAAGGGATTATTTCGGGGTGTATTGAGTAGTAGGGGTCGCATAGTAACCGTAAATAGCAATAGGAATCAGAAAACTGCATTTATCTAGCAGAAAGATAAGTAATTCGTACTATATGTTAATAGTAAGCATTTAACACCCTGTATATAGACCGTAATTAACATTAATCAATGCAAGTGAGCATATCCTTCAACAATAGAACGCGTATTCAGCAGAGAAATAACCGTACAGGTAATTAAACGACGTTGAGGAGTATTTTACAAGTTTGTAAAACAAATACGCAGAAGAGTAGATAAAACCTAACAAAGCTTCATGCAATTACGCTGGAACGATAAATGCTTTGATAAGAAAACGCAGCTTCAGAGATGCATATATACATGAACGAAAACAGCATTAGAGTTACATTATTTATTTTGTACAATTATCCAAAAGGCGATATCTACACAAAACAACAGACGTAAGTTAAAAGTCTGGCCGCAATAACAAATGTTAAGGCAACGATAACAATAGCAAATAAACTAGATGATACGCAAATACAAAGGAGTTGCATCAGAAAACAGCTTCAAAAATACAGGGAATATTAAAGACAAAACCTGGTTGGTTAAAACAATCTTCAAAACTGCTTGGAAACCCTACCCAGATGTGGTGGGAAAAAGCTATTTAACACACATCGGTGATAATACCAGTCAGTTCACACTTGATGCACGTCCAAGCCACGACACTTTTAACCAGAAATCTACGCGTCAAATAAATAAAGTTTAGAATATATTAAATTTATGTTATTGTGCAAGTAGTGCTGTGCAATAATTACCTTAAGCATACGTAAAAAATTTTTGCCATTTTTTTTACAAAACGTGAGTAGAAATTGGGTAATTAATTTAAATTAAATATTTATAATCATATAGGGTTTCTAATAGAATTCTAATCCGCGTAGGAAACAATTATAATTCTAATTGGCTTCTGGTACAATTCTGGTACAATTCTAGTATAATTCTGGGATAATTCAAAATACTAAGTAACCTAAGAGTTCAAGTGGTATTTAAGGGAAGAGATTTCAAAGCATATGCAGAGAAATATAAAATAAAGAAGCACGAGGTGATTTTTGGAAAGCAAGGGGTAACTGTACCGAAATATTGGTTCGACGAAGCAGAGTATTGGTATTCGATTGAAGACAGTAAGGGGGTGTTGATCCACAACACGAAACAACATATCACAGGTCAGATCTACTTAATTTTAAGATAATTTTCAATTTAAATTTTAATACTGAATTTATTCAATTTATCCAAAACTTGTAAAGTCAATAAGAAACATTGCATACCTTAAACTTACGTAATAAATTATAAAGAGGTCTAGACCGTTCCAGATTTTTTTGTAAAGAGGTAGTTTATGGCGACTTTATTTTAAATTAAAAGTATATAAATTTTAGGATAAATAATCCATATGATATTAATTGAGTGAAGGGAGTGTTTAAAGAATTTCAAAAATTGTAAATTTTATTTCCTTTCATTATATGAAGGTTGATTGACTTCGTTTATCAATTCAAACAGGTAATCATAAAGGAGTGAAAAAGGAAAATTGATCATCGTAACGTTGTGCACTCTGTGTAAATTAAAAAGAGCTAGTCGTGGCATAATAATAAAAGTAAAACATTAACTTGAGAGAAACACAGTGAGGTGGCGTTAAGAAGAACGTTTACTACACCGAGTACGGCGTTATCATATCAATTTTTTCATGACGAACCAACGTGGGGCTTGAAAACTGCATAGCAATATATATGGGCGTGTGTGTAAACATTACCCACCTGCCCTCTATATATAATAGAAGATAATAGTATTTTATTATACATCTAATGTTTTCTAAATTACATTAAAAGGATATATGGTTAACTTGTAAACAGCCATTAAACAAGGAACTGCTCAAACTTAAAACATAACTTTTCTTGCTCCTTTGTTTGCAAAATCCTCAATTATGTCACTGAAATTAACATTTTGGCTAGATCAGCCTCCATAGCGAGAGTAGTTAGTCCACAAAGTCTTTCTTGGCTAATAGTAGAACAATTGAAATTTTTTAATCTTTTGAGTGCGCTGAATGAACGTTCTGCTCCTGCTACTGACACTGGAAGTATGCAATATAAACGGATGGCAATGCACACATTTGGATACAGCAACTCTAGTTTCAGGCTCTTAATTTTATTTATCAACTTGAATGGTGACAAGATAAGAAGTACCAAAAATAACTGTATGAATACATTTTAGATGAACAAGTTTTTCTATTAGAGCTTCTGAGAGGTCTTCTGGATTGGTAGAGAGTAACAACCGGCAAGAGTTTGCAATTTCAGTCTCATCCTTATCGAGATATTGCCACAAACATTGAAAAACTTGGCTTAAATTTTTTGTATTATTGCATCTTTCGCGTAGCTCGCAGGTACCAGAATCGATAATTGTGTAAAATACCTTTATTGTAAATTGTCGTTCTTCTTTTGTTTCTGAGCCGCCGGTATTTTGTTTAACTGTTCATCAGACGTTTCGCCGTGAAAATGTTTCTCTTTCTTTTTCTTTTTTCAACCAATTCAGTATCTGTAGGCATTTGTTCGTCTAAAGATTTTGCTACAAGCTTAGTTTCTTGGAGAATAACACCAAATTTATCTCTCAAATTGTTCATTTCACTTATCAGACTACCTATCTGCAACACTTCTTCATCGAGAAAGGTTTCTCGTGCTTGCAGAGCTTTGTTTTGGCGATCAATTGAAACAAGAATTTTAAATCAAGTTGTGGCCATTAGTATGCATTTTAAAGATTTAAGATATTTTTCAATTCCCAAGAGTTCGGTTTTGCATTCTGCTGACATGTTTAGTTTGATACATTTTGCGACAGCTTTTTTAATGCCAGAAAGACATTTAGGAAAAGGTTTCATTGCATCTACTTGGGTAGACCACTTTGTGTTTTAAGGCGAGAACATCGTATTTGTTTTTCAAGGATTTCCCACCTTTGGGGTGATTTTGAAAAAAAATTTGTACAACTATTGTAGAACACCAAAAAACATAACAGCATCCTTGCACGATTCTGCCGTGTTCACACCAACTAGGTTGAAACTGTGTGTGTAGCACAATTAGAAAATAATGCATAAGGGTTGATTTCAGCTATACGAGTTTTAACTCTTTTAGAGACAGCAACCATGTTTGCTCCATTGTCGAAACCTTGCTCCATGCAATCATTCAAAAGAATGCTATGCTTGGCCAACTCATTCGCGATTTCATTAGCAATTTCTTCTCCAGTTTTTTTATTACACGTTACAAAACTTTTAGAAATTTTGAAACAAGATTCATGTTCAGATAAATATCTTAAAATAAATGTCACCTTTTCTTCGTGTGCTACATTTGGCATTGCATCGACTAATATAGCATAATACTTGGCCTCTTCTCTTTCCATTAAAATTTAGTTAAGAACTCTCTTACCACAAACTTCTATGAACTCGTTTTGAGATCGCCATGATAAATAATGAGCTTGGAGACGTTTTTCGTTTTGTTGGTGTTCTTGTACTGTTGTAACATGCTCTTTAAGAAAAGAAATTCCCATTATGTGGATCGCCAATTTTTGAGAATTGCCTCTGAAAGGCAGTCCCCTTTCTGCTAAAAACAAAACCACTGCCAGTAAACGCTGCGGTAATTTCTGCCAATACCTTTCACTTCGTGTCAATTCTTCATCAAGCTGAGACTGAATGCAAGTCCCTTCTTTAAACCGCCCTTCTGGAACTCGCCACTCAATGTAGCATCTCTTGTGATGAGCACTAGTTTCGTGATTCGGGAGCTTATCATACAGCTTTCGCCAAGTCATCTCCTATTTCCATCCTAACTCGCTCATAAGAAATGAACGATTACCTCCAACAAGCTCACTAGCAGAGCTCAACAATCGACATGGAAAACAATGAAGGGACTGATTTTTCTGACTCTTAGCCGAAGTTCTCCATTTTTGGTATTTGAATGAAGAACAATCCGAGGAAAAGCTCTTTTACATCACTAGGAAGGTGTTCTGGAATGATTATGTTTGGTCCTTTTCTAACATAATTTTCCATAATATTTGCATTTGGATAACCTGATAAATTACCTAAATCTTTAAATTCACTATAACATTCGGTGTCAAGAATATCAGGCTGAGGCCTATTATCTAACTGAGTGTATTCAAATTCAATTTCAACATCTAGTTCTATATCATTACCCTGTAATTTAAGTTTACCTGAGGTAGATACACTAGGTTCGTCCTTTTCATTATGTGAGTCTAATAGTCCGACAGACACGGCCTTAGGTTTCTCAAGTCCAACATCAAACAATGTTCTTACACCTTTCTTGCTATTCTCAAGTTTCTGGTCTCTCTCTTTCCATTTCTGTGCGCTGGACTTATGTTTATAATTATTCATTGTTTTTAAAAAAATACATATTCACAGAACAAAACGACCTTTATATTACGCACGTCGCATACATAGAACGAATTATTTTTCAAAACAATTAATTGTCAGTCAGTGAGTAAAGAAAACAAGGAATCGTGCAACATGAACTATAGTGGAAGATCGATAGAATGCAAAGTGAACACCTGAGTACTGGAAGTAGCAAAGTTTACGAATATTATGACGTGCGTGGGAATCACTCGGATATTCGTCGCGCCATGGCCGTGTGGTATGGCGCCAGTGGGAGGTTCTACCTTTCTGCAGCATGCCACATTTTCGCCAAGTCGACCGAATATTAAACATTATTCGGAATACAACGTCGTATTTTAAGGGTTTTTGCTTATTTGTAAATATAAACCAATAAACTGTAGTTAGTTATATAGATTTAAATAAACCCTGTCGAAATTCGACGGTTATTTTAGCAGAGATCTTAACCCGTTATTATGTACTCTAAACAAGTATTCTGGAAGAAATGGACTTATGCAATGTAATGATCAGCGTATTCTCCGTTTAAAGACATTACATTGTCGTATTCTACTACATTAGTAATTGGTAGCCTATTAGACGGATTACCAGTAATAAACGCTGCAAATAAGTTTCACTCGGTTTTTATTTTTTCGACTAACTGCAGGCGGATGGCAAGATGGCTTTCGTCATTATTAAATATAGAATAACCAACTGCTCCGAAGAAACAATTACTATCACCTAAGATTCGAACAACGAGACATTCCATTATAGTCGAAGATTATTAAAACTAACGGATTTACTAAACAATCCTGAAAAAAAAAATCAAAAACGCAAGGACTAAACTACTACATTACAATTACACCTTCTTTTAAGGAAATTGTTTACCGCAGTTTTTTATAGCGCCATTTAAATAAAAAGCGAACGTTAGGCGGAAAGTTTTGTGAGTGTAATGGTGATTTGGGGAAATTACATTTATCTTATTTTAATATCCAAAAAAGTTATTTACAAAACAGAACAACTTTGTTTATGAATTTTAAACAACCAACCATACATCGTATCACACCCTTATTAATAATAACTTTAAACGTTGTTTTCACCAATAATATTATGCTTTTTATAAAAAAATACACACTGCGGGCATATCTACGAATAATAAGCTTCAGTTTGCTACTTGAATGATAAAAATCTGTTCGGTAGATTTCTCAAACTAAGCGTTATACGAAAGGGCTTAGTGTTTTAAATATATAGGATTAATATGATGAATGCAGACTGCATCGTCAATTAAAACAACATTTAACCTATCTCAGTCTCCGGGCCTCCCCAGAGTCCGGGCCCCTGGGCAATTGCCCCATTTGCCCCCCTCTGTGGGCGCCCCTGACTACTACAGCAGACTAAATTCCTCTGCTCTAACTAAACCACAGGTCTCCAAACTTTTTTGTCTTATAGACCACGCGACAATTTTTTTTACTTTTGGTATACCTCCACCCTTTCTAATATTGAATTGTTACAAATTCCTCAACTTCAAATGCGTTTTCGATAGCTAACACAGTGCTTGATAGGTTTAACTGTAGAGTGAAAAAGTGAAAGAAAAACGCATGTGAAATTCTATACATTTATTAATTAAAACGACACAAAATGCAAATCTAGGAAAATAACATAAAATAACTACACAAAAAATTAACGCTTTTAATGAGAAGTATAAGAATGATGCTTTACTGGCAAATTCACAAAATTTGGCCACAATTTTTCAAGCCGCCCGTGAGATAGGTTTTGGTCTTTGGAAGCTACTTTTTTAAAAAGTCTTCTTGCAAAAACTCTTCTAACAAATTTATTTAAACAGAAATTACAAGTGGAAATTTAATTTACGAGTACTGTATCAGAAATATTCTAAGTTGAAATTACTATTAAAAGAACTAATTTAGTGCGAGTAGCCTGAACAACCAACAATGCTAAAGTTTTGAGGCTCAAGACTGACTGACCATTTTGGGCTCTCCAGGGTATTTATGTTGTCCCAGCCCCTCAGATTGCTTGTGGGAATTGCAGAGCTCATGTCTGTTTATTTATTTATTCATTTATACAATACAAAGTAACAATCTTAATTCTAGTAATTGCGGTTTTATAACCTACTGTGACCTGCACCTGCAGTGTCACGTTGCGTCTGGAATACGATGCATTCACATCCGTTCTCGTGTCTTCTGTCTGACTTTTATTAACTTTTTATTATCTATCTTTGAATTATACAATGTTGCAAGTTAACTTAAGATTCAATAATTCCACTTAATTATACACATATTTGATTTGGGGGATATGCAGCTCGTGTCGTGAATCGAACCCGGAGCCTTGGGATCAGTAATCATACGGAAACCTATCTAACTCACGAAGTCGTCGGAAGACCACCCCTACATTTGAATTTCTAATGCTCCACCCGAAGGTACTACATAGATCACGAAGCGATTTTTTACCTAACCCGGAAGATCAACCACGGAAACTAATTCAATTAGCTTGAACAAAGCTATAGTGCATTTGAATGATACTAAAGATGATGCTGCGTTAAATGGCCTTTGTGATAAATTCAAAGAGATTGCGAGCAATACCTCTCAGGTTTAGAGTAAAAGACATTTTTGTCAGAAACTAAATAAACACTTTAAAGATAAAATATTTATTGTTGATAGATGTCGACAAACTTCCATGATATGCTTTAACGGTGGTACTATGAATATAATTAAAGATACATGGAGGAGGACAACAATTAGAAAAAAATAACGTGAACTTATTATTCACCTAAGTCGTAAAATTTTTGGAGAAAAGATTACATCAGGATCTTAAAATCGTGATCAGTACCTATCATCTAGTAATATTCTAAATGTGGGCATAGACTATACACCACATCAGTTTACGACCATTTCCCCATTTTGTCCAAGTAATAGAAATAGTAACACATTTTAGTTTCAAATAATAGCGCCATCAGATTGTGCCAACTTCCGTGAACATCTCTCGGCATATATAATCTATAGACGTTTCTAAAATTTGCAGTGCGGACGAGTTACAACATTTAGTAAAAAAAATAGTGAAGATTCACATGATAAAAGGTAAGATTTAACCTTTCCTATTTGCTACTTATTGATGTCATTAATTATAAATATAAGATATATATGTGTTTAAGAGTTTTTAAAGAGAAAAACATCAAATAATTACAGTTTTTTAGTTTTAATTAGCTAACCGGCAGATGGGTTAACGGTTTTAGGCATAACCTAAAACCCGGCCATGTGGTCGTAATCAAGTTTAGTATGTAAAATAAAAAGAGTGAATTATCTTTGCTAAATCGTTTGCAGATGAGCATTTTTTACATTTTATTTCAGTAAAATATTTTGATTAATGTTTTATATCCAGAATGGGGCCAATAAATTGTTGATATTCTAAAAAATATATTTAAATAGGATTTGCGGTTTTTGGGCGGCCGGAAACTAGATTTTCGATAACCAGTTGAGGGCCACTACTTATTTAGATGGCCGCAAACAGAATTTCATTAATCCAGATTGCGACCACTAGTCAATTTTTACGGCCGGAAACTAGCTATTATTAACCCAATAAACGACCACCAAAAATTAAGTGGCCGTTAATTGGTTTACGTATTTTTTGATAAATTTTTTAGGACTGGTTTCCGTTTTGTTTTGTTTACTTGACGCTAGAATACCAATTGTTGCTTTATTTCAGATGCCACCTACTAATAAAAAGTATCCAAAAAGAAATAAGGTAACTAGAACAAATATGGGATATTCTGAAGATGCTCTGGGCAGTGCCCTCAAAAATATACGGGAAGGTAGAAAGATTCAATAGACATGCCGTTTTTACCGCGTTCCGAGAACAACATATGTGCAGGATAGACTCTTAGCGGAGGAACAGAAGAAAAGCGAAGAAAAGTAGGATCAGATACAATTCTTAGGTTCGACGGTAGAAAAAAATTGTAGAGTGGATAGTGCAATCTGCGAAATGTGGCATTCGTAGAAAAAAAGAAGACTTGATTGACACATTCGCAGTTATTACTCAAGATCTAAACTGCTTCGCGAAAGGATGACCTGGCCAGAAATGGTATCAAGGTTTTCTTAAACGACATCCGCAAATAAATATTCGTGAACCAGAATCTGTAAATAAGAGAAACCTTGAAGGAAATGAACATTAGGAAATGGTTTTCTGATCTGGAGGTGTTTTTAACGGAGAGAAAATTCTTAGATATTATGAATAATCCAGAAAGGATCCTAAATGCAGATGAAACCGGAGTATCGTTGTGTCCAAAAACAGAAAAAGTTCTAGCTTCTAAAGGGTTTAAAAACTATACATCGTTAAAAAAGGAAACGAGAAAAAAACGATTACTGTATTAATTGTTATGACGGTTTCTGGACAAATTTGTCCTCTCTTAGTGGTATAACCTTACATAAGACCCTACATGTGATTTTCCCATGCTCCACCCGAAGGCACTACATTGGCCAAGAAGCGATGTTTTCTTACCTGGAAAATTTGAGATTTAGCCGAACCCCTGCTGTTCCAAGCAAGGTAAGCATCTTTAACGTGCGTTACGACACACACACGGGACCTCCATTTTACCTCTTATCCGAACGAGGGTATATTTTTGTGAAAATGCTAGCCTAACATTTTTCAAGCGGACCGTGTCGGGATTCGAACCCGGGACCTTGGGCGTAGTAGTCACACACATACCAACTACGCCATGAAGCCGCCTCCTTACCTAAGACCTTACATGTAATTTTTCAATGCTCCACCCAAAGGTACATTGGCCAGGAAGCGAGTTTTTTTTTACCTGGAAAATTTGGAATTTTGCCGAACCCTTGCTGTTCCAAGCAAGGTAGGGACCTTAACGTGCGAGACAACAATCACACACGGGAATTTTACCTTTCATCCAAACAAGGGTGTATTTTTGTGAAAAATGTTTGTCTAACATTTTTTAAGCGGACCGTGTCGGGATTCGAACCCGTTACCTTGGGGGTAGTAGTCACACACATACCACTACGTCACGGAGCCGTGTTCCTTACATAAAACCACCAAAAGCAGTTGTCGAAGGAACTCTTTCTGACTGGGTAATTAGGAAAAGCGAGACAAGATGGATGAAAAGTGATATTTTTTATGAGTACATTGCCAACAATTTTAATACATGGTTGATAAAAAGCAGCATAAAAAACAGTCATTCTCTTCGTTGATGGTCAAAAGTCGCACATGTCGTTGCCTTTAAGTAAATTTTGCGAAGAAAACAATATAGTATTGTATGCGCTACTACCGAATACAACCCACATTCTGTAACCCGCAGATGTAAGCGTCTTTCGACCACTATAGAAACACTGGAAGATCACTGTAAAGAATTGGCAAAATAAACCTGAAAATCTAGATAAAGTTATTACAAATACCAACTTCTGTAGTGTATTCAAGGAACCCTAGACGTTGACAAGACGGATACAATCAAAAATTGATTACGTAATTGCGGTTTATACCCATCCAATGTCGAAGAAATCGAATTCATAAAATGTTTAAGGGATGTACAAGTACAAACTACTACTCAACCAAGAGAACCTGAAAGAATTTTAATGATACGCATTTTGAAATCGCAAAACCAGTTTCTTCATTAATCAGTGACAATCTCTCCAAGCGAGGAATAAACACTAAATTTATCGAGTGTGAATTAGAAAAGGCCAGGACAACGTACAAGCGTCGATCACATTCGAAAACACCTCGTAGATCTTCTTCCAAAACGTCTCGCAGCTCGACGTCTAAAACACCTCGCAACTCTTCGACCAAAACGAATCGTAACTCTTTGCCGAAATCGACTTCCTCGTCACCTGCAATTACAGACCAAAATATCGATCAATCGGACTGTCCTATAATTGAAATAATTGAAAACTGTGTCCCAGAAATAGGATCATTCATTTCGATGGATGAAGTAACGATAATACCATTTGATGGAACGTCGCTCGACGTTAATCTATCTATACTTTCACAAAATATTACGTCAATTGAAAATAATTAGGATAGTTCAGTTGATGCAGAAGTCCACCCCGAGCCCCCGACCAAAGGAACTACACCCCCTCCTTCTGAAATAATACAATCTGAACTGGAAAGAAGTACCTATTGTGCTTTGAGTTAATCACCTATGCCTGCACTCAAAAACATGCCACTTTTTGATGAAATTGCACTAATTTGTGATTATGATACTTAAGAAATTATTTCTATAGAGTCACAAAAGGTGATATCACAACCATTTTCTTCCACTCCGTGCAAATTCTTTAACCAGATTCTCAATTAATATTTAAAAAGCAAGTCTAAGTTGTGTTAAGGATGAACTGCAATATTTTGTAATATCAACTTTAGACTATCGATTGAAATAAAATATTGTTGTTGTAGAATTGGCGTTACTCTATTTTAGGCAAGCATTTGACTCCATTTATGGATCTGATCAATAAAGCAGAACGAAATGTTTATAAAAGTAAAGCTGTGAATGTGACTTGGTACCCTTGTGACACATTTTTGGTTATTGCAATGTTATATCCCGAGGTGATCGTGCATCAGAGTAGACACAGTGCAACTGTGGAGCTTCATCACGAAAAACGTAGAGGTCAAATGATTCTAGATTATGACAATGGTAAAACGAAGAATGTAACTATAATCGAAAAATTAAACATTGACTTAGTTAAAAACGTATTACTAGAAGCCTGTATAGGTAACTTTAACCAGCAAGAAGATCTTGAATATATGGTGTAATTTAGAAAATGAACCTTCTGAAACATGAAATTAAGCTTCTCTTTAATGATTAAAATAAGGTCATAACACATCTGTTGTATTTGTCAAGTAATAAAAAGTAAACGACTAATAAAATGTTGTATTCCTTCATATTATTTAACTTCATCAAACACTTTCTTAAGACTTTAATGCATTAATTTCCTAAGTTGCCTAAGTTCTCTGAAACATATATTCAATTCGTGATGTAATTCGTCATGAAGCCTAATCCTCAAAGAGATTCATGACGCTCTATATACTTCAAAGCATTCCTACAGAATACCAATTTCATACTTATCAGACATTTTAAAAGCTTTCAGCCTTAAAAAAATTTTCAATAAAATTGAAAACTTTGCACAGCGTCACTTTCCAAACGCTTCAAAAGTTTGCAACGATGTGCTGCATTTGAAAGCTCCGGCACCCACTGGGAGAGGCATCGTCTGCGTGGATGGTATGTTGCAATCGAGACCTGAAACTACTGTTAAACTTTGTGTTAGTTCCGGTAACTGCTCCATACGTAAAGCTGTCAAGCTGTGCCACGAGCGCTTTGTGTAACTTGTTTTGCGGTTGCACCTGTCCTAAAACAATTTCGTACGCAAGAAAACCAGTCACGTAAGCATTGGAAACCGCTCCTAGTTTGAGTTATGTCCGTGTGTTCGTTTTAACAATTCGATAATGTGTTGACACAAATAAATTGAATTTTTCATACATAAATTACAGAAAAATTGTAAAACTATATCAACTATAAAACCACTTCACATATCCGGAAATGGTAGTTATCTTTGTAGTGTAAGCGGCTTGAAGACTGACCCAAATGCCCTCTATAAACGGTACACCGGGCTTCATGATCTAATATTTAGTGGCAGTGGCTCGACGACACCTACGTTGTGTTGTTATAATGTAACCCAAACTCACACTGAGAAAATGGCTTTAAGGCGGGAAGGTTTGAAATAAAACTACAGAATTAACCTAACTTGACTTTTATTCAAAACAATAACCACTAAATAGGTCATTGGCATGAAAGCATAGACAATGACATTCAAAGCAAACAGTGCCGTATTCAACCTGGGCGATTGCGGAAAGAGCACGACAGAGAAAACCCCAAACTGCCTTTACACTTCCAACTGCATTTGGCACATCTCGACAAGGTCAGGTGACGTACAAGCACCCAGATCACCAACATTGAATTTGACGGAATTTGACGGGACGTTACCCAGACATACCACACATGACAACTGAAGAAACGTTAGTGTAAACCAGCTAGTCTTCTCTGGTAGGTACTGAGGTCGGATAACCAATACTACCCAACTAAAGTTGAAAAGGGGAGACACCAGGAAGATGACCTGCACCTTGACTACCCATGTTTTTCCCCGCACGGACATAAAATGTTAGTAGTATTCAACAAGGCTCAATCATACGCGCCCACATACATGCAATTAACAGTTTCCAGCCCGTGCTACAAAATATTTCACAAAGGCTATCCGACTTCCTATTATTTACAAATAAGTACACTACAAGTACATTGACAAAACAACATGAATCGTTGAAATGAACTTATGGTATGATTGCGCATGGTTAAAAGGCGCTTATTATTGAACAGACTATCTCCAACATAGTCATAAATGCAAACGCGAAGGCACGAGATGGTCGGTCATACCAGAGGTTCAATTTAATTACATTTCAACAATTATCACAAACGTTAAATGCTAGTTACTTAGATAGGAACATCGGCTAGATAATAGGATAAACAAAGCAACAAACATATCATTAAGTTAAACCCAGATGTGAGCAGTGCAGTTGTAAATGTGGTTAATATGTTAAAATAAAACAATTACACATAAATAAAATGTCAAATGCATTACAAATATCAAACAAAGATAACATAGAAATATAATACTGTTCAGGTTCAAGCTCGCCCAATAATTTAATTTAATATGATGTCAGTACTTTTCATTATTTGTCGTAAAACTACAGTAATGGTATTTCTGCTATTGATTCTGCAATAAGTGCAACGCAATTGTAGTTCCAACTCTGGATTAAATACAAAATCAACATTATTTCATATAAATAAATATTAGTTTTACTCTGCTTCAGATATTAAATAAACAATTTAAATAAATAAATATTAGTTTTCGGTTGTTAAACCAAACAACACACCTTTATACATAAAACATATTGTTACGGTATTGCGAGCAAACACAAAAGAAAACAGTAAAAGTAAGTAAAGAAATCGTTTACGCCGAATACCGCAACAAAACGGGGGCAGAATGGTAGAAGTCGGGCTAGCTCAAAAACGTTGTAGAGGGGCGTAGGTGAAATACAAAGAATGCATTGGAAACCTTTGTAAAACTATATTGTTAACATCCAATCTTAAAAAACTATTTACAAAACAATAAAACAAATAAGTTGTGTAATCGTTTGTTACGTGCTAGTAAACAAAGCGTCAGTAGCATATAAAATTGGCAAGCAAAATAAATAACATCTTATAGTCTAAATACTTACAATGGTTCACCTTAAATACATACAAAAGAAAATAAGACATAAACTATACAGTACTTCAGGAAAAGAAATATACATAAGTAATCTATACATGCTGCTTTGTGAAGTGCACCGCCTCAAGAAATAGTATAACCTTAAAATTAGACACCCTAACTTAAATTAATGAAATATTAATCTACTTTTAAATTGATGCGTAAGTTCTTTTCGTTAATGTTTATACAAAAAGACAAAAGAAACAGTAAAACGGACTCTAACACAAACTTTGAATAATTAAATTTTAATTTGAAGGATGTTTATTACATCGTCGCTCGTGCATTGTGATGTGTTGGTAACTTGGTGTTGGTAATTTAATGGATAATCATGAGTAGCAGCAAATAAAATGTCTATTCTCCACAGCAGCATACAAGAATTGCGAAAATAGAAAACTGTACCTTGAACTAGTTGGCTTCGTATCATGTTGTGGATGAAAAAATGCGATTTCTTTATTGGCTGCATGCTGGAACCACCAACTTTACTTATGCTAACACAGAAAGCATTTTAGTAGCGCGACTTTACAACATGTATCTTCGGTAAGAAGATGTTGTATTCAATCTTTTAATGGTCTCTTTCAAAGCACGGTTCCTATTCTATAAGGACAGAATCATGTATTGGGGGTAGGGTATTTGGCTATTAAAGATATCGCCGAAGAATCAAGTCTGCAGAATTCCCAGACAACAGCTGCCGAAATACAAACTGTAACAGCTTGCCAACAAGCAGATAACGCAATTATCAAAGGATTTGTAGACAAAGGAAAACAATCTTGTTATTTTGTAACATCTTAACAGCTGCAGAATACCAGATAACAAGTCCATTGTAAGCAGATATAGGCAGGTGGTGAATGGCAATAATTATCAACCAATGAGAAATCGACTTAGAAACACTACGGATTACTACATCTTCAACGATTTTTTTTCTAAAAACAAACGATAATTTAAATAAATTAAACTGACGCCAGTTAAATACTGTCTGATACAACCTCTAAATTTTGAACCACTTCCTGTAAACTCATATACCGATAGCCGCATTGCTTGACGTGGTTTTATTGCTCTACTGGCTACTTTTAGTTTGAAATATGTCCGCGTATACGCACGTGGGTTTGTGTGCGTATTCGCACGCATATTCATGTGCGAATAGGAACGCAAAGATGAACTTAGTGCACGTGTGTGCGTTCGTATGTACATTCATAATTGTGTGCATGCAAGCGTACGTGTATATGCGGACGGCTGCGTTTGTGCGCGCGTACGGCACATGCAAATTCTTTAACCGTATTTTAATTAATTGTTAAAAATAGGTTTAAGTTGTGTTTAAGATTAGTTAGAATATTTTGTGATATTAGCTTTAGACTATCAATTGATATAAAATATTGTTGTAGAATTGGCGTTACTCCATTTTGGGCAAGCATTTGACTCCATTTATGGATCTGATAAATAAAGCAGAACGAAATATTTATGAAAGTAAAACTGTGAATGTGACTTGGCGCCCTTGTGACGCATTTTTGGTTATTGCAATGTTATATCCCGAGGTGATTGTGCATCAGAGTAAACACAATGCAACTGTGGAGCTTCATCACGAAAAACGTAGAGGTCAAATGATTCTAGATTATGATAATGACAAAACGAAGAATGTAACTATAATCGAAAAATTAAACATTGACTTAGTTAAAAACGTATTACTAGAAGCCAGTATAGGTATATTTAACTAGCATGAAGATCTTGAATATATGGCGTAGTTTAGAAAGTGAACTTCATGAAACGTGAAATTAAGCTTCACTTTAATGATTAAATTAAAGTCATAACACATCTGTTGTATTTGTCAAGTAATAAAAAGTAAACAACTAATAAAATGTAGTTTTCCTTCATATTATTTAACTTTATCAAACACTTTCTTAAGACTTTAATGAATTAATTTCCTAAGTTGCCTAAGTTCTCTGAAACATATATTCAATTCGTGATGTAATTCGTCATGAAGCCTAATCCTCAAAAGGATTGATGACGCTCTATCTACTTCAAAGCATTCCCACAGAATACCAATTTCATACTTATCAGACATTTTAAAAGCTTTCAGCCTTAAAAAAATTTTCAATAAAATTGAAAACTTTGCACAGCGTCACTTTCCAAACGCTTCAAAAGTTTGCAACGATGTGCTGCATTCGAAAGCTTCAGCACTCACTGGGTAAGGCATCGTCTGCATGGATAATATATTGCAATCGAGACCTGAAACTACTGTTAAACTTTGTGTTACTTCCAGTAACTGTTCATACATAAAGCTGTCAAGCTGTGCCACGAGCGCTTAGTGTGACTTCTTTTGCGGTTGCACCGGTCCTAAAACAATTTCGTACGCGAGAAAACTAGTAACGTAAACATTGGAAACCGCATCTAGTTTGAGATATTTCCGTGTATTCGTTTTAATAATTCGAAAATGTGTTGACACAAATAAACCGAATTTTCCATACGTGAATTATAGAAAAATTGTAAAGCTATACCAACTATAGGACCTTACATGTAATTTTCTAATGCTCCACCCGAAAGCACTATATTGGCCAGGAAGCGAGTTTTTTTACCTGGAAAATTTGGAATTTTGCCGAACCCTTGCTGTTACAAGCAATCTTTAACGTGCGTGACGACACTTACACACGGAACCTCCATTTTACCTCTCATCTGAACGAGGGTGTATTTTTGTGAAAAATGCTCGCCTAACATTTTTAAGCGGACCGTGTCAGGATTCAAACCCGGGACCGTGGGCGTAGTAGTCACACACATACCACTACGCCACGTCAACTATAGGACCACTTCACATCTCCGGAAATAGGAGTTATCTTCGTAGTGTAACCGGCCTGAAGGCTGACCCAAACGCCCTCTATAAACGGAGCACCGTGCTCCATGGTCTAACATTTAGTGGCAGTGGCTCGACGACACCTACGTTGTGTTGTTTCAATGTAACTCAAACTCACACTGAGGAGATGGCGTTAAGGCGGGAAGCTTTGAAATAAAACTACAATGAAGAAACGTTAGTGTAAACCAGCTAGTCCTCTCTGGTATGTACTGAGGTCGGATAACCGATACTACCCAGCTAAAGTTGAAGAGGGGGGACACCAGGAAGATAATCTGCACCTTGACTACTAATGTTTCTCCCCGCACGGACATAAAATGTTAGTAGTATTCAACAAGGCTCGAACACACGAGCCCACATACATGCAATTAACAGTTTCCAGCCAGTGTTACAAAATATTTGACATAGGCTAGCCGACATCCTATTATTTGCAAGAGTACAACTACAAGTATATTGACAAGACGACATGAATTGCTGAAATGAACTTATGGTATGATTGCGCATGGTTAAAAAGGCGCTTATTATTGAACAGACTATCTCCAACATAGTCATAAATACAAACGCGAAGGCACGAGATGGTCGGTCATACCAGAGGTTCAATTTAATTACATCACAACAATCAGCACAAACGTTAAATACTAGTTAATTATATAGGAACATCGGCTAGATAATAGATTAAACTCACAACAAACAAAATTAAGTTAACACGGTTTCCTAACACAAAAAAAACATACACACCGTTAGCCGCAGGTGTAAACCGTATTTTACCACGACCAGACTCTGGTCGGTGAAGGGAAGCGGAAATTTGCACCAAGATACAAATAACCTAAGGTCGACACGGTGAACAAGAGTCTTGGAGAGCGCCACCTAAATCGGAACTGTACGCCTCCCGCGAAATCAATCTAGAAAATTTCTCACGCAATCTGTAGATGCTTAACGGACATCAAACTCGACAACAAAGAAATACAAATAACATATAATCGTTTACTGACACAGTAATGGTTTCTAATATTCATAGGGTTAAACATAAACATCAACTTTACAACATAACTAGGCTTAAATTCAAGCGCTTGGGTTAATGAAACCAACTTACTTTTCAATATGTAACTTACACTTATAAGAAATTAAATAGCCGCAGTATATTTTCCTTATGTTCACTTTGTATAAATTTTAAGTCAGTCGAACGCTGGTCGCGGTGGTACCAACGCTTGTGCGTACGATTATGCAGATAAAAATTTATCAAACGAATGTGGACAATAATTCGTTGGTTAAATTAATTCCGACGCACAACTATTATAAAATTGATATTAAAATAAATTACAATATCAGTTATAATGTGAGATGGCTCTATAATATTAACCGCAGGTGGCAATGCTAGCATGGATACCAGATTAGCGTCACGTACAATCAAGATATAATATGGAAAGATCTTACCAGAACAAATCCTGAGCGCGAATATCGTATCTTGCAGGTACGCCTGAGTTTGTTTCAATAAAATACGTACATAATGTACCAGACTGAAATAACAAGCACCTTGAATTTAATACTAACAGAATCTTCAACACATAACGGTATCATACCACAAGACTGCAAAACTACAAGACTGTAATGCTGCAAACTACAAAACTATAAACTGCAAACTGCAACCCTAAAATGTTATAATTAGATGTGAACACACCTATTTACTTTACCGTTTTGCGGTTCCTTTACAAAACGGGCTTAAATCATAAGAACAAAACTCGATGTTATCAACGAGTTTTCAAATGTGTGTCCTACAAAGATAACAACTGTATGAAGTTTACGTGCATAAAAATTATAAATAACCTTACCTCGAACTTCTATAAAATTCTCAAAAGAGCAGAGCAAATATAAAATTTTCACTAATAATCCGCTCTAAAATAACGGATCATCAATTCTCCAATTAAAATAATACGGGCGGAACTACAAATTAGTTCACAATAAGATGCACGTTAACAAGCATCAAGGATCAAAATAAGAATAGAACAAATAATCACGACTTGTATTGAAGTGGTAAGAAGTAGTTTTATGCACGTTATCAACATACAAAAATTAAAACTTGAATTTATGAACGAAACTTGATAAATTACAAGAAGGAAATAAACCATAGACTTCGTATTTGGGAACGAAGTATATCTAAAAATTGGGAAACGCGTTACGTAAAATTAAACCGTAACAAAGTTTAAACCAAGATATGAACGATACAGTTGAAAATTTGGTTAAAATGCTGAAATAAAACAATTACACGTAATAAAAATGTCAAATGAATCACAAATATCAAACAAATATAACATAGAAATATAGTACTGTTTATATTCAAACTTGCCTAATATTAGATTTAATATGATGTCAGTACTTTTCATTGTTTGTCGTAAAATTACAGTAATGGTAACTCTACTATTGATTCTGCAATAAGTGCAACGCAATTGTAGTTCACACTGCATTAAATACAAAATCAACATTATTTCAAATAAATAAATATTAGTTTTACTCTGATTTAGATATTAAATAAACAATTTAAATAAATAAATATTACTTTTCGGTTGTTAAACCAAACAACAAACGTTTATACATAAAACACATTCAATAAAATAGTAAATTCGCCTGAAATTACATATTAAACAATCCACATCAAATTCTAACCCAAAAGCAACAGGTAACCCATAAATATATTTCCTTCAATGGTTAAATAACTAATGGTTTTACAATAGATACCAACATCACACTCAAAACAAGGTTGGAATTACCAGATGTAATCAGATTACATTAAATAGCAACCATATTATCAACATAAAACATTACCTTTAATAATAACCGCCAAGCAAGATCTTTCAACCTTCCATCTTGAAATCTAAAACAAAGTCGTTTAACCCTGTCGGCTAGCTCGATGATCCCTACACATGCGCCCCTTATAATGTAAATTTTAACGTCACTGAATGCGTTCAGAAATCTGCAAGTGGTTACTGAGCTATTCTCACAAATACGTTCAAATATCGAAATGTACACTATAATATTTGCAATAATTATTAAGCAATGAAAAATCGACTTAGAAACACTACGGATCACTACATCTTTAACGATTTTTTTTCTAAAAACAAACGATAATTTAAATAAATTAAACTGACGCCAGTTAAATACTGTCTGATACAACCTTTACTTTTTGAACCACTTCCTGTAAACTCATATACCGATAGCTGCTTTGCCTGACGTGGTTCTACTTTTAATTCGAAATGTGTCCGCGTATACGCACGTGTGTTTGCGTGCGTACGTGCACGCATATTCATCTGCGAATAGGAACGCAAAGATGAACTTAGTGCACATGTGTGCGTACGTATGTATGTACAATGCATAATTGTGTGCATGCAAGCGTATGTGTATATACGGACGGCTGCGTGTGTGCGCGCGTACGCGCACATGCAAATTCTTAATTAATTGTTAAAAATAGGTTCAAGTTGTGTTTAAGATTATCTAGAATATTTTGTGATATTAGCTTTAGACTATCAATTGATATAAAATATTGTTGTTGTAGAATTGGCGTTACTCTATTTTGGGCAAGAATTTGACTCCATTTATGGATCTGATAAATAAAGTAGAACGAAATGTTTATGAAAGTAAAACTGTGAATGCGACTTGGTACCCTTGTGACGCATTTTTGGTTATTGCAATGTTATATCCCGAGGTGATCGTGCATCAGAGTAGACACAGTGCAACTGTGGAGCTTCATCACGAAAAGCGTAGAGGTCAAATGATTCTAGATTCTGATAATGGCAAAACGAAGAATGTAACTATAATCGAAAAATTAAATATTGACTTAGTTAAAAACGTATTACTAGAAGCCAGTACAGGTATATTTAACTAACATAAAGATCTTGAATATGGCGTAGTTTAGAAAGTGAACTTCACGAAACATGAAATTAAGCTTTACATCTGTTGTATTTGTTAAGTTATAAAAAGTAAACGACTAATAAAATGTAGTTTTCTTTATATTATTTTATTTTATTAAACACATTCTTAGGATGAGAGCTTCCTAGTTTTTTGTATTGCTGAGCATGTATGTTACAAGGATTGGATAACACTTAAGTTAAACGATGCTTCTAATAATGGCCAAAAAATCGAATTTTCAAAAGCAAAGTCAGACTTTAATAGTTGTTTTTAACAGACTTTGTATCAAAAAATGACCTTTATAGCAAAATGCATGTGTAAGACAAAACATGACCGTTATGAAATTTTACATGTAATTTTCTCTACATGGACTATACGTGTGTGAATGAGAGATATACATACCTTAACCTAATTATAGACATACATTAACCTAATTAGACCAGCTTGTTTGTTTCACAAGACTAAGGGGATTTTATTAACTTGCTTTTTCTAACACGCTATTGACGTCACAGAATTGTAATCCATTGGAAAATTAAAAAAACAACTGCAAGAAGATTCGAACCAGTGAGAATTCACAAGGAAAACAATGGTACATCCAATCCAATACAATCCAAAACAATTTATTAATAAAGTATTATAACATATTTATATATACAATAACAATAATAATAACTGAAACTGCAAGTTATAATTTTGAAAATTGTTTTCTCTGAATGCCCCTACTGAAGGCTTATTATTCGTGTTGTTTTGGGATGCTGGAGAACTTTTATCACTTGTGGTTTGTTTGCAGATTTACTTCTGCTGAGTATTTTACTTTAGATGAATTTCTGTGTGTGATTAACAGGAAAAGCGTCTTTCGCTGAAAAAAACCTGTTTTAAAGCAGTTGCTGTTTCGTTCATTTTGCCTCTTCAGTTAGTTCGAGGCATTCAAATGAGTATTTGTGCTTGTATTTTTGATTGATGTTGAACTGTCTTGTGATTGAATCATTTAGTAGGTGGTTATGGTTTAATTGCGTATTGTAACATTTTTTGGATATTCTGTGGATATATTCTTGTATGTACTCAATGTTGGTTAATTCGTGCAGTGTTCTGATTCTGGTGTAACGATCCATATTAGTAATAAGTCTTAAACATTTATTTTGAAATCTTTGTATACCGTTCATTGTAGTTTTGGAGACTCCACACCATGCTGGTGCTGCATATGTTACGATGGGTCTTATGATCGCGGTATACAAGAGTTTTTTGTTTTTCTGATTTAATTTGATGTTTTTGACCATCATGGGATATATTATTTTCATAGCTGCATAACCCTTTTGTATTAGCTTATTAATATGGGTTTTGTAACTTAACCGTTCATCTAGATTCTAGATGTACGCCCAGGTACTTAACGACTTTAGCGTTTTTTATTGGTATGTTATTTACTTTTATCGGATTGAATGTTTTAACGTTGGTAAACTTTCTTCTGAAGACAATTACTTTGGTTTTGTCGGCATTTACAGTCACTTTGCATTTATTGTAATATTCCTGGAGCATTTTTGTATGAATTTGAACTTGTAGATTCGCAGATATTGAATAATAGGGTTGAACTCGGGCCGGGCTTTTAATAAGCCCGGCCCGGCCCGACGCAGAAAAGTGACCGGCCCGGCCCGAGGCCCGACCCGAAATAAAAACTTGCGGCCCGGCCTGCCGGGCCAAACTGGCCCGGCCCGAAATTTCGGGCCTGCCCGACTTTCATTCAGTGAATGAGAAGATATTTTTTTCAGTTATGTTCAACAAGTAACTGTCACTCTTTTGTTTAATTTAAGAGTATAATGATTTTGAGTTACAATCAAGATACTTGTGGAACATACCGTAGTATTTCATTTGATTTTTGATTCTTTAAATATCCTAGAAATATGTAACAAAGGTACAAAATGTTTAGCAATTTTCGATGTTTATGAAATTGTCGCAGACGGATTTTTATAGCCCTTTTTTTTACTTTGAGGAACTGAAACTTTTGAAGAGAATTGAAGTTTGATCTATAATTTGATTGTCGTGCCAAAGTTCAAGATTTAACACTTTTGTTGAATTACTGAATGCTAAAAATTAAATAAATTGCTTATAGGTCACATTATAAACGGTACCAAACTTCATCGGTTAATATCTCAAGCAATTGAAAATTGGTACCTGGTGTTATTACAACTTAAGGAACCTAAAAGTCAAATAATATAATGAATGTTTTCTTTAAAAAAGGAGGGTTGTCAAATTGTGGTATATAGAGGATACTTAATTCTTTAGAAATACATACTATCTGATGAAATAGAAGTAAAATGAAGTAATTGTTTTAGGTTAAAAAATTTTTTAAAAAATGATTACCAATAAAATTTTATTTACTTTATCCTTTTTTTATGAAATGAGTTAGATAATGGCATTATTATACATTTTACCGCAATAAATAGAAAACTATATTTGCAGCCAAATTCTACTATCCAACAATAAGATAAGTAATAATCAAGCACGTAGCTAGGGGGTGGAGACTTAGGGGGCTTAACACCGCCCCCAATGTTCTAGCCCTTCCCAAGAAGGCTGATTAGAAAATTCTAAAAATATTGTTGTATTTAAAAAACGATTAATGGCTGTTTAGCCCCCCCCCTCTCATCAAAGTATTCAAAGTATAAAATTCAAAATTTCAAGTACCCTAGAAGTGTTTTCTATAACTATAGTCTGTGAATAGACAATCAACGTACTGTTTTCGAAAGTTTTATTGAAATCGTTATTTTAAAATACATGCAGCAGTATAAAGAATCTAACACTAATTAATATATACTACGTGGTAGCATTTAAATAGTTATTTGTATATCAAAGCCGCGAAATTGCTTTTTAGCGTACCGAGAAAAAGTTTATAGCATAGATCACTTGCGACGGAAGCAATATCATTTCGAGGTCGCTAAAATAATTTCGTGGTCAAGCTGCAACTGTTTGCATGATTTTATTACACAATTTTTTCACTTAACTGATTAAGCTATTGCTAGAATTTAGATGTTTATATAGTGGCTTAAATCACACGTTGCTATGGAAATGATATATTTAAAACACCGACAGTATTCTTAAAAATTTCTGAAAATGTCAGCCTGCGCTAGTACTACATAGTTCAATTTCCTACACTATTTTAGAGCTACGAGTGTTATAAACTCAGCTTTCTAATTTACTATTCAACACCTGAAAAATCTTACAGCCGGTGCGAAAATTTTTAAAGATATGTATTTTACTTAATAAAAAGTAATTAACCCTTTTTTGTAATATCTTCGCGAGGATCCTTAAGAGATTTTTGTATTGTATAAGTATACTGGTATAAAATAATAAGGTTTTCGTAATTTAGTAACTAACTGTTGGATTAAAAGTCAACCATAATAATAGAAGTAGTAGTAGCTAACCTACATAGAATTTCGGTCTTTACTTTTACGTTCGAAGAATTAGATATAAGGGGATAACAATCTGGATAGTTTTGACCCAACCAACGCGAAAGAACACCCACAGAGTTATTTGTATACCGAAGGATATTTACCTGTAAGAACAACAAAAAAACATACTGTTTTTGGACCTTTAAATTGCTTTAGAGAAATAGAGACTACTTTTAATATTCAGGGAAATAAATCTTATTGTCCATTGATACTACTTCGACCGTTGACCTGCTTGTATTGCTTTAAAACTTTTTTTTATTTTGTACCGTTTAACATTTAATTGACAATAAAATATAGTGGGTGCTTAAAAATGCTTTAAAGGCACTTATAAACGAATGTCATACGCTTTTTTTAATATATGTATAGGTACCTGCATCAAAACTTCAAATGTAGGTTTACATATTACTTATTCAGAACTTAATCTATTTCTTTGCTTTCTTATTACATGAGATACATTTCGAGTTTACTTCAAGGCACTGTTTTTTACTTCTTCCCAAGCATTATAGCATATTTGTTTTTAAAAGGATTTTTACACCTTACTTCTAGGAAAAGTATTACAAAACAGCATCCTCATATTCAGAGCGTTGACTTTTATATCCTTTTCGTGTTATAAACTTGGACATTATATCTCTAAATTTAATTACGGAAACAATACTACAAAAAGTCATTTAATTTCACAATATTTATACAGAAAGCCGACAATTAAATGTAAGTTTGTACGTTAGGCATTTGGTATATGTCAAAATTAAGGCGCCTTAAGTAAAAGCATTCCTTCCCTGTATTTAAATAAAACAAAGGTGTCCTGTATTTTAATAAAGTACAAACTAGGGATGCACTCGGGCTCGGGCTTTCGGGCCGGCCCAGCCCGAGCCCGGCCCGATTTCGGGCTCGAATCCGGGCCGGTCCGTTGACTACTTTATTCGGGCCGGGCCCGGCCCGGGCCTATCATTTTTCGGGCCGGGCCGGGCCAAACGACTCGGGCCGGCCCGAACTTTTCGGGCTGAAAAACGCACGAGTAGATACTCCATCGTCCATTCAATTCTATCTCATATTGAGTAAGTAAACGTTCTTAATTATATTTTCACGTAGTGTCTTCATGAACCCATTAATAATCACTTTTTCGTCTTGTTTAGTGTAAAGGAGACGTGATATTATAACTCACTTCTTATACCGAATATTTTTTCTAGTCCTATTTAATGTTCCTCATGTTGTACTTTAGGCAAGTTAAAGATGCCCAGGAACATCAAACTAGGTGATTTATTCATAATTCAAAAGTTTGCACGATTTATATTATGTATATGTATATACTCCAAATCTTAATCATGCGGCGAACGTCGATATTATCAATCGCGTGTATAATTTATGTCTACCACCTAAAACACTAGAGAGTTATTGCAAAGTTCATTTTACCAATTTTTTAATAAAGTTTTCCCTTATTTGACATTTACACATGCGCAATTACACCTTTAATGTTTATACTTTATTAAAATACAGGACACCTTTATTTAATTTAAATACAGGCAGAGAATGCTTTTATTTAAGGCGCTTTAATTTTGACATATGCCAAATGCCTAACGCACAAACTTACATTTAATTGTCTGCTTTGTGTATAAATATAGCGAAATAAATGGTTTTTTGTAGTGTTGTTTCCGTAATTAAATTTAGAAATATAATGTCCAAGTTTATAACACGAAAAAGATATAAAACGTCAACGCTCTAAATATAGGGATGCTGTTTTGTAATGCTTTTCCTAGAAGTAAACTGTAAAATCCTTTTGAAAACAGATATACTATATGCTTGGAAAGAAGTAAAAACAGTGTCTTGAAGTAAATTCAAAAAGTATTCCGTGAAAACACTCTGACAACACATACAAATGTTATCGAATCAGTGGGAAATAAAAGATTCAAATAATAAAAAAAGGTTCATCTTTGTGTGAATACAATTTCTTTGATTTTTTCCAATATAGTTAAACATGTATTATATTATAGGTCACCTTATCACAAAGGAGATTAATTCTTTATTCATTTTTAAAACATAACCTATAGATATAGAATACTATACATATGTCAGAATAAAGAGTAGGGGAAAAACACTTGCACTAACACTCCTTTAGATTGGATGCAAACTTTTAAAAAAGCATACTTTATTTAAAGATTCTTTTAATAAAGTCTGCTTGGAATGAGTTTGCAACAACTCTCTAATTTTAAGTAGGTAATTTTAGTCAAATTCTTTGAAGTAGGAACGACAAAATAAAGCGGACGCAAATTTATTATAAAGGTTATAAGGTGCGTTAAGCGTACAATTTCATAAACATTGAAAATTGCTAAACATTTTGTACCTTTGTTACCTATTTCAAGGATTTTTTAAAGAATTGTTACGTTTATTTTCTGTATAAATTAATTACTCTATTTTTCTCCCTTATTAATTCAATACCCGCTCAAAATAAAATCTGTTTCTACTGTTAAAGCCTTCAACATAATTAATAATAAACACGCTCTCGAATAAATTCCTCAACTTAAATCTAGTTGCTTTGAAACGACAAGTTTATGCAACAACTAAATAGTTATATCCTGTTTCAGGTACCCGTTATCTTGGTATACATTACGACCGCCTATAATGATTTTCTCTATTGTTTCAATGTAAAAACTTATTGAAATAAGGTCACACACTATCTGATAAATCCCGGGGTTTCCAGTTTTAATCGCGCTTGGATAAGCGAAGATTTGCAGTTGGAATTCGTGTTATTTGAACCATTGTTAAATTTGCTTCTACAGCTTGTGCGTCGACATATTTTCTACATTATTCGTCACCGTATTACAAAAGCAATGCGCGTCTGTTGATTTTCTGTTTGACAACTAAAAGGTGTCTTGCGTGGATTGCTTTTTTTAGCTGGAGGCCAAATAGGTTCTTCCTTTCTGTAGACCAACTGCTTTTGTCCGTAACTCGTTGCTATAGTTACGATGCCAGGGTGAATGGATCCTGAATACCGCGGCGTTTCTGTGTTGACTCACCCCCGACGGTTTTCAAGCTAAGTATCCGGACACCTACAGGTATGCAACTCGTTTTCTTTTGTAAGTGTGAATGGATATTCCGTATCAATATTTGGTGTAGTTATGTGACAAGAAACGTCACATTGTAGAACTATTGTTCGTTGCTGCTAATCGATATTATCGCTCTACATGTGTGATGTACCTGTCTTACAAGTATAGGACAGACACACGCTTATTCCTTTGTACTGATTAGATTATTTTACAAACTACTATGTACGATTTAAAAGATATATGACAAAAGCTCCCACACGTTAATTCTTTTCTACTAGTTAGTTATTTTATAAAAAGTATTAGGCGAAACTTTTAAAACGCTTGACAAAAGCTCTCACAGGTTTATTTACTACTGATTAATTTTATTTTGTGTAAATACGAGATGCGCACTTCGTATCTAATGTACTAAATTGTTCATATCACCTAACTGTTTGCTTTGAAATAGTAACGCTTAATTTATTGCTCTTGCTTGTTTGTACAGAATCCGTTATTTATTTTTATTTGTTAATAGATAATCGTGGGCGATGTGTTTTTTGTTTCTTTTTGGTATGTAGGCGAATCCCCCCTACTCTCCGCGTTTAATAGTTAGCCTGGTATTTACTTTTCTTCCGGCTACGTTTAGGTACGTAGCAGAATCAAAAATCAAATGATATACTACGGTATGTTCCACAAGTATCTTGATTATAATTCAAAATCATTATACTCTTAAATTAAACAAAAGAGTGATAGTTACTTGTTGAACACAACAGAAAAAAATATTTTCTCATTCGCTGAATAAAAGTCGGGCCGGCCCGAGATTTCGGGTCGTCGATTTTCATTTCGGGCCGGGCCTCGGGCCGGGCCGGTTACCTTTCTGCGACGGGCCGGGCCGGGCTTATTAAAAGCCCGGCCCGAGTCCATCTCTAGTACAAACACTACAGGTGTGTTAATTGCGCATGTGTAAATGTCAAATAAGAGAAAACTTTATTATAAAATTGGTAAAATGGACGTTGCAATAACTCTCTAGTGTTTTAGGAGGTAGACATAAACTATACACGCAATTGATAATATCGACGTTTGCCGCATGATTGAAATTTGAAGTATATACATATACATAATATAAATCGTGCAAACTTTTGAATTATGAGTAAATCACCTAGTTTGATGTTGCTGGGCTTTTTAACTTGCCTAAAGTACAACATGAGAAACATTAAATAGAACTAGAAAAAAATATTCGGGATAAGAAGTGAGTTATAATATCACGTCTCCTTTACATTAAACAAGACGAAAAACTGATTATTAATGGTTCATGAAGACTACGTGAAAATATAATTAAGAACGTTTACTTACTTAATGTGAGATATAAGTGAAAGGACGGTGGAGTGCGTTTTTCGGGCCGGCCCGAAAAAAGCTAGGTCCGGCCCGGGCCCGGCCCGAATAAAGTAGTTAACGGCCCGGCCCGGATTCGAGCCCGAAATCGGGCCGGGCCGGCCCGAAATCCCGAGCCCGAGACCATCCCTACTGAATAATACGAATGACTGTATATTGCTGTATCGTCATTACATTTGATTTTCCAATGCTCCACCCGAAGGTACTACATTGGCCTGCTGTATCGTCAGCAAAAAGTGCGAACTTTGTTTTACAGAACTCTGGAATATCACCGATATAAATAGTAAAAATTTTTGGTCCCGGGATTGACCCTTGAGTAACTCCGGCTTGTATGGGTTTTAAGTGCGAGTAGCTGTCATTGACTTTTACTCGAAATTTTCTTCCTGTTAAATATGAATAAATTAATTTTGTTAAGTAAGACGGCATTCTTAGCATCATTAATTTGTAAATAACACCTGCTATCCATACACGATCAAAAGCTTTTTGAATGTCTAATAAGATCATCGTTGTCACTTGTTGTTTATTAAATCCGGTAACCACATCACTAACTATTCTCGTCACTTGTTGCACGGTATTGTGATGCTTTTTGAAACCAAATTGTGATGTTTGTGTTAACTGTTTGGTTTTTTCTATGCTGTCAAATCTGTTTAATATTACTTTTTCTGTAATTTTTGCGAGCGATAATAATAGACTTATTGGTCTGTAGCTTTCAGGATATTTTGGGTTTTTACCAGATTTTAATATCGGAACTACTTCTGTTTTTTTCCATTGTGAAGGGAAGTGTTGTAATTTTATTATATTATTTATGTGTACCAGTTGGACAATGGCCTTTTGTGAAAGATTTTTTATGACTATATTGTCGAGCCTATCCAGTCCTGGTGCCTTTTTTCTCGGTATATATTTAATTATCGATGTCACTTCTTTGGGTGTAGTTAGTACTTCGGCGAGTTGAGTAGCTGTAAAATTGAGACGTTCTTTAAGGAAGTCCTTCACTGAATCTTCTATTTCATTTTGTTCTTGATTGTTTCTATCGAGGATATGAACTTTTTCGAACTCTTTAGCAATTATGTTTGATTTTTCTTTATCTGTACCAGCTATTTTATTGTTGTTAACCAGAGTGGGCATTGGATTATGTGCTCGCTTTAAGGATTTCGTTAGCTTCCAAAGTGAATTGTCTTCCGGTTTTAGTTTTTCAAGCTTGCTGGTCCAAATGTAATTTCTGTGTTCTTTTAACTGGTTTTTGATTCTGTTGTTCAGCTCGCACAGTTTGTTTTTTATATCACAAGTTTGATTCTGTTGTTATAGCTTTCTAATGCGGTTTCTTTCTTTGATGGTGTCAGTGATATTTTGTGGTAATTCGTCACGGGCGAGGTCTATATTTATCATTTTACTGTTGTTGTTTATGGTGTTTTGAATGGCTTTGACGTATTTATCAACCATTTCTTCCAGGTCTGCCGTTGTTTCAGCTTTGCTGTTAATTGTTACGCTTTTGTCCACTCCGAAATTTCTTCCAATTTGTGTTTTTGTAAGAACGCACTGTTCTCATAGAGTGCAGGTGTTGGTTACTGCAGAGATGAAACACCACGGGGTTGTGATCAGATGCTAGTTCTGGTAGTAACTCAGGTTCGATTAAAGTTTTTATATTTTTAGCTACTAAAATGTCTATGGTGCTGGGGGTTGTATTGTTCCATGGGTAATGAGTATGTGTATCACTAAAAATTACTGTTAATTGATTACTATTTGCGAAACTTAGTAGTGTGTTGCCGTTAGTGTTATTACGGTGGCAATTCCACGTTACATGCCGTGCATTTAAATCTCCTACCATTAGTATTTTATTTCCTGTTTTGAAACATTTGTCTAAGTCCAAAACTGTGAATTTATATTGCGGCGAATTGTATACGCATTTTAAGATCGTATTATCTGAAAGTTTGATGTTAATTGTAAGAATTCTAGTACAAATAATTTTTTCTTTTATTTCAGTATACGTTACTCCACGTTTTATTAAAGCTGCAATACTATGTTGTCCAGTATCGTTTTCCCCATCTTTACGTATCACAGTGTAGTATTTTATTTTTAATTTCTGTTTAGATGTTAGCCTGGTTTCATTAATTATCATGATGTCGATGCGATGCTGCTGCAAGAAATATATTAATTGGCCTACTTTACTCAATAGACCGTTTGCATTCTATGTGGCAACTTTGATTTTAAAATCCATAACTATTTATACTTGTGCAAAAACTGTTAAATGTGTGGAATTTTTCTAAGTTTTAATTGCATTTCTAAGTGCAGTATTCAGGTCTTTTACAGCTCTTCACATTGCATCGACATTTATTAGGGCGTTGAGTTCTTTAAACTCATTAACAAGTAGATTGAAGTTGTAATTGTTGGTCATCGTGTTAGGTGGTGTTTGTTTTTGATACTGAGTCGTCCAGGGATTTGTCGTTGTTGTGGGTTTTGGAACCAATGGTGGAAAAAGTGTGTTGCTACGGGTGTCGGGACCCCTAACTATATTTGCGACGGGTTTTTGTATAGGTGTACGTTATTCTTTCTATTTACCTCCTCCCGTTGTTTCATAATTTTTAAATATACGGGACACTTTAGGCTGCTAGCTTGATGATCCCCATTGCAGTTTGCGCAAGTCCCTGCTGTTTTGCGAGTTTTGGTACATTCTCTAGTCCAGTGCGATCCTGCACACTTTACACAATAAATTGCACCATAAGAATTCGAGGTAGCGTGGCCCCATTCTTGGCATCGGTGGCATTGTGTCATTCTTTTGTTGTTTACCAACCTCTCCCAGGTAATTCTAGTGTAATTAACTACTTTTATTTTTTGTCCAATTTGTTTAAGGTTAATGTTTGATGGGGTCACTACTAGATACAACGGTACTCGCCTTGTTTTCATTTTGTAGCACTCTAGTGCTTGGATTCCTTGCTCGTTTATTTCGTGTACTATTTCATCTGTTGTTATTTCTGATTCAAGACCTCGAATAACGAATGCATGTGTTTTATCGCTTGAGTCTGAATATGTATGAAAGTATGTGTTTTCAAGTTCCATTTCCTTTATAAAATTATTTCTATCTGTACGATTACTAAAATATACATTCGTTTTCCTGTCCGTGTATTTTATTGTATAATAGCTGTTGGAAGTGTTACTTTTTATCGTTTCGACTAATAGTTTATGATTGTTTTTTCGACCATGTAGAACAACTGGGGAAGGAGGTTTGTGGAGAACGTTTACCCTTGAATCACTTTTAGGTGGTTCACTAATTATCGGGTCTTCGTCCATTTCCTGATCGTCGTTCTCTTCACTCTCATCTGCTATAGCGTCGAAAGAATTATTTGTATTGATATTAGGGCCTAGTAAGGAGCTTTCAGAAGTGTTGGTGCATTTTAGCTACTTTTCTCGGTTGGACGAATCCATCGGGATCCTGCTCGACCTTTTGTTGTCCTTTAAATCGTTTCCGTTCGACGTGCTTACTCAATAAGTCGCCAATTTTAATTTTATTAGCAACATCCTGTTTAGTTTTGTCAGGCGATTTTGTTACCATGTTATTTGCGATTGATGAGATTTCAAGGGATGAGACCCTGCCAGTTGCTCCGGATTTAACTTGAGGGTAAAAGTCATTTTCTAAACTTGCATTACCCGAATTTTCCGTCATATTTATATTTTATATTTACACCGCTAATTTGAATAGTTTCCTTAATTATTTTTTGTTTCAACTTGACAAGCTCTCGAAGCTTAGTGATTTCATTGCCTGTTTTTGTTAATTCGCGTTTTTGAGCTTTATAATCTTCGCATTTTTTCAGTTTGCGATCAGAGCGCATTAGATAAACACGAATGTGGTTTCAAATCTTAAACTACATTTAAATAATAACTGGTAAAAATGTCCATAATTTACGCACTTTTGAACAGTCAAAATGTTTACTTACACTAAAATGTTTCATAGAATTTTCCATTATTTCTTAATAATAGAAGCTTTAAATTCCTTAGGGCGGTATTGTTACACCTGCCGAGTTTCAGTGTCAGCGACCGCACGCTGTTGCGCCTGCAGCCTTCACTTGTGGGTCCACAACACTATTTACCTCATTTTATGCATCACTTAAGATTTACAATTAACTAAGAACTTAAAACGAACTAAATTAACTATGTACATTATTACAGTTTAATTGAACAAAGCGTTTACGAAATTTTCGTATTTTAATATTTAATACAGCACAATAAAACGTGCTTTGTTCTATTATAATGCATTCTTGCATTCACGTCTTATCACTTGAGCCTTTTTTTTTTTTGCTTTAATGGGGAGTGAGTCAATTAGTGAACAAAACCTCGGTGGACCCACGTGCTTTACTATATTCGCGGCTTAGTCTGGGAATTACCCCAAGGGTGAGCAATGAGATTGGGCGTGGATATAAGGTGGGCTCGACTACAAACTGGAACTAAAAAAAGGAGAATGAGCGCCACTGCATCTATATAGACAATAAATAAAACTAAAGTATCCTACAGGAAGACGCAGAAACCTATAGGATATAATGACTATCCAAAAGCATGCAAATTAAAATAAGCAATACCTCTGGAAACCTCTTGGACCTCTGCTTCAGCTTCTGCGATGTCGGACCTGCAAGAAAATGTCACATAAAAAATAAAATATAAGACACTGTTTGTGTCTTACGACAACAAAATATTTCGGTCTTTATAGATCGGCTGTCTTGAATTCAAAATCTCAACAACACCTTACCTGTGAAAATGTACTCTACTGAAAATTACTTACTCTGTTTCTATTACCTAATGCTGTATCAACTTTTTTCTAGTTTCCACATTCAAAATTTTGTTTATCTAATTTGGATATTATTAATTTCAATTAGTGAAATAAAAAGACGAAAGTTTTAAACCAAAGTATAATCTAAATGTAATTCTCTTTGTTGCAAAAAATATATATATAAAAAATCTGATAATCAATATAAAATAAGTTTCGAAAATCTCTGAATTTTTTCCTCTACATACAGAGGATCCCTATAGTAGGGAATGAAGAATACTACTATAGTAAGCCTGCTTATCGTAAAAGGCGATTAAAAGGCGCAGCAAGGGGCAGCAGCCTTGCTGGCTAAAAGATATTGGAGGAGGGTCGGTTGGTCTTGGGCGATCCTCAATAATTTACAAGCTTGTTGGGGGTTGGCCGTGATGGATACGGCTTTTTGCTAAAATCTTTAAAAACTGCGTTGTGGAAAGATATGGGAGCCTACCACAATATTTCCCAGGTGTGCGTGGCCTAAAACACGAAATACATATGATGGAGAGCTCACAAGTAAAATTCTTGTCCGGAGGTAAAATACTCCCTCATTCGGATCTCCGGGATGGGGTACTTGGGGCTCGTCATCGTAAGAATATAAAACAACAGTTCGATTTAGTGATAGGGACTTGGAATGTAAGGTCATTACTTAGAGTAGATAAGTTAACGAATTTATTAGTCGAAATGAGAAAGGAAAAGCTGGACATTTTAGGTATTAGTGAGGTGAGATGACCAGATAGTAATGACTTTTGGAAAGATAATTATAGAATAATTACAACTTCTTCAACTAATGGACAGGCAGGCGTAGGAATAGTGTTAGGTAAAAGATTAGGGCATAAAGTTAAAGAGTACTTACAATTTAGTGATAAAATAATTATGGTTAGATTGAGTACAAAACCCACAGACACTGTTTTAGTTCAGGTTTACATGTCAACAACTCAGTACGAGGATGAGGAAGTAGAAAAGGTATACGAGGATATAAATAGTATAGTGAGAAAAGTAAAAGGAGATGAGAATTTAATAGTTATGGGCGATTTTAATGCGTCAGTGGGAGAAGGTAGTGAGGGAAAAATGGTAGGAAAATTTGGGTATGGCAGACGAAATAATAAAGGAGAAAGATTAGTTGAGTTTTCCCAGGAACATAAATTAGTAACTGTAAACACCCTATTCGAACAACATGTTAGAAGAAGATATACCTGGAAAACGCCAGGTGATAGGGCTAGATACCAAATAGATTATATTTTAGTTAAACAAAGATTTAGAAACCAAGTTAAAAACTGTCGTAGTTATCCAGGGGCTGACATAGATAGCGATCATAGCTTAGTTAAAATGAAGTGTAAACTAAAATTCAAAAAATTGAGAAAGGTTAAAAGAGAGGGATCGGATCTAGGTAAGCTTAATGATAGTAGGGTAAAAAAGGAATATAAACAAGTATTAGATAATAAGAGCAAAGAGATAGCTGTAGGAGGGAACGTAGAAAATAGATGGAAAGAAATAAAACTGACTGTACATGATACAGCAACACAGACTATAGGTAAGAAAAAAATAGAAGCGAGAAAACCCTGGGTAACAAAGGAGATATTAGATTTAATAGAGAATAGAAGAAAGCTTAAACCTTTCAGAGAAGTGGATAGTGAAAGTAAGCAAAAATATAATACAGTTAGAAATAAGATAGTACATGAGTGTAGAAAAGCTAGAAATAAATGGATGGAGGACAATTGTAAGGGAATACAAGATGATTTGAGAGTAGGTAAGACAGACAGGGCTTACAGGGCAGTTAAAAAGTTTTTTGGGGAAGATAGGAAAAAATATAATGGTACTAGAGACGAGAATAATGAGCTTCTACTAAATAAAGTTGAGGTAGCAGATAGATGGAAAAGGTATTTAGAAGATTTATATAAGGGAGACGATATGGATGAGTTAGAAAACGGCCAAGAAGAGGATGTAGAAATAGGGGTCTCAATATTAAGAGAGGAATTTGATAGAGCTGTTCGGAATCTTAAAATAAATAAAGCGCCAGGAATAGACGATATTCCCGCAGAATTAATAAAATATGCAAGTCAGAAAACTTTAGATAGATTATATGAACTAGTAAAAGCAATATATGACACAGGTGAGGTTCCAATAGATTTCGAAAAAAATATTATTATCCCAATCCCAAAAAAGTCAGGAGCTGATAGGTGTGAGAATTTTAGAACGGTTAGTTTAACTTCTCATGCTTCCAAAATACTAACAATAATAATTAAAAATAGAGTAGAAGCTTTGACTGAGAATTATTTAGGCGAAGACCAATATGGTTTTCGTAAAGACAGAGGACTAGAGAACCGATACTAATGATTAGGGTAATTATCGAAAAAGATTACAAAAAATAAAAGACTCATTTCGCGTTTGTAGATTTAGAAAAAGCATTTGATAGGGTTAATTGGATTGTTATGTTCAGGGTTCTGCAAAAATAGGAATCTCTCATAGGGATAGAAAAATTATTTACAGTCTATATAAAACCAAAGCGTAGTAATTAGATTTGATGAAATAGAAAAGGAAGCTAAGATTAGAAATGGTGTTAGACAGGGTTGTATACTGTCTCCTTGATTTCTAATGTTTATATTGAGGAAGCTTTAAACTTAGCTAGAGAGAAAAGAGATAGGTATTAGTGTACAGGGACAGAAAATAGACATGTTACGTTTTGCAGATGATATAGCCATTATAGCAGAGTCTAGAAAAGAGTTAGGAGAGTTTTTAAATATTTTAGATGAGATACTACAGAGTAACTATAGTATGAGAATTAACTCAGTAAAGACGAAGATAATGACAAGTGAGTTACAGCCTAGTTCTAAACCAAAATTAAAAATAGGTAATACCGAGTTAGAGGAGGTGGATAAATTTTGCTATTTAGGTAGTATAATTACAAAAGATGGACGTAGCAGAAGGGATATAGTAGCTAGAATAGCTCAAGCTAGAAAAATGTTTTTAAAAAAGAAAAACTTACTAATAGCTAATAGTATTAGTTTAGATAATAGAAAAAGTTTCTTAAAGTCGTACGTATGGAGCGTTCTACTATACGGTAGTGAGACTTGGACAATTAAAGAAGTAGATAAGAAAAAGATAGAAGCTTTTGAAACTTGGTGTTATAGGAGAATGTTAAAGATTAGTTGGACAGATAGAGTAACAAACGAGGAAGTTTATAGAAGGATAGGTGAGGATCCCTGTATATGGAAACAATTGAAGGTCAGGAGAGATAGAATGATAGGGCACCAGTTAAGACATGAGGGACTATTTAGTAAAGTCTTAGATTATAGACTACCAAATAAAAATAGAGTAGGAAGGCCTAGACAAAGCTATATTAGTCAAATTATTAGAGATGTAGGTTGTGAAGTGTATGTAGACCATTTCAGACTAGCTCAGAATAGAAAAGAATTTAGAGCTGCGTCAAACCGACTTTAAGTAAGTTCGAAAACAATACAAAAAGAAAAATAAAAATCAGTTAACTAAATGTCACCAGGGCATGACTCACAATTGGTTAGCGGTCTGGCATGTTGGTAGCGTTTCGTTGCTTAACCCTTACCATAACATATAATTTAATAAACGTCACCATGACATGGCTCACGGTTGGGTAGCGGTCTGGCATGTTGGTAGCGTTTCGTTGCTTAAGCCTTACCATAACATACAATTTAACACTTTTCCTTTTTGAAGCGGATAACCAGGTTATATTTCATTTCCTTATAAATGGTAATCATGTAAACATATTAGAGTTCTTTAACAAACATCAGGTTGCTAATATCTATGTAGAGCCAGCTGGATAGGAAAAAGATAGAAGGATATAGGAAGACCTAGACCAAACTATATTAGTCAAATTATTAGAAATTTAGGTTGTGAAGGGTATGTAGAGCTTTTTAGATTAGCAAGAATAGAAAAGAAGTTAGAGCTGCGTCAAACCGACCTTAAGTAAGGTCGATAACAAAATGATGAATGATGATGACATACAGAGATCTTAACATCATTAAATTCTTTAGTACAGTCGGGTTCTTAAACATCCATAAAACAGATCTGTTCTGGCTTACAAAATCTCTAACGATTTTATTATACAAAAAGTTCATATGGCTCTAACATTATATGAAATTAAAGAAAGTTAGTTCGTCATATGTTAGAAGCAGCATTGATATTCTACTCATCATATGGCATATTGTAGTTAAACATCTTTCAATTAAAAGTGAACTTTATACTCATTTTTCTCAATTAACATGTGCATTCCTTACGTGCTTTGAATAACAACTTTAAATTAATTATTCTAAAAGTTCAAAAAATTCTCTTATGTCAAAAAAATTAAGTTCTGAACAAAAAGGTATTTGACCTATTAGGTTACTAGGATATAATTCTCTAACTGATTTTTATTTGGGATTTAAGCATAAACATATCTTGCAAAAAAATTTAACATTAACATTCGTTTAACAAAAGTTTCTTATAATTTGGAAAACGTTAAATCAAAGCTTTGACCGTAATTAATACATAAAATTAATTCACTCAATAAATAGTTTTATAAGTACCTGGGTGGTTTTGTTTTAACTGCTTGATGGAGATGCTGCAAAACACTCTAGACCAACCAAAACAACATTATACTCCATCTTATTGAAGTTTTAAAAAGGTACGAAGTTGGCATTTGCTAGATACAGCATTCTTACATGAACAGCCCCACAGACAGCTTTAAAACGAGTGATTCCACAATACTTAATTACGTTCCAATAACATTACATAGAATTCTGCTCGACATACAAACCACTTGAATTCTCAATTCTACCATTCTCAAACGTGCTTTCTTAAAATTTTTATTCTCTAGATGAGCATACTTAGATGTGTCTACTTAGATGTGCATTAACGGACTTTACACCAGCACGTGTTGTTACATTCTCTTCTTCATTGTCCGGGGCGGCTTTACAAGAGCTCCTTTTCAAAGCCCCCCCACGACAACCTTTACACCCTCTTCGATAATAGGGCAATCCTAATGCCCCACTTGGAGCTTGGAAAACTCCGCATCTTAAAAACGAACCGTACCTGCTTGTTGTTGCTTGCAAGATGGCCGCGCTCTCGCTCGCCTTGCTGTCAACCAGCCAACACCTTACCTGTACCGTCACCTTACGCGCAGGCGTTGTGTCTGTCCAGCAATTGCACAAGTGGGCTTAAGAATACCTGTAGCTTATGCAACACAAGTTACGTTCAGGATATTTGCAGATATCAAAAGCGTAGGAGTCACTATTAAATGCTTTATATAGGTGAAGATAATGTAAAAAAGGAAAGAGGTGTTATTGCTTATAGTAAATTAAACTATTTAACGATTTCACGCTAAATGACAATTTCGTATGCTGTAGAATAACAATGGCTAGAAATGTTTTTCTTTAAAGATTTTGATATAACAAAAGTTTTTGTTACACCCTTCGACCGCACGATTCGAACTATAGTACATCCAATAACCTGCACAGCTATTTAGATCACATAAACGGTGTATGTACTTGAATGTATAATTACTTTGTAATGGGTAACATGTTATTTGCTAAGCAGTACAATAAATTCCAAATGCCTCGGGACAATACTTAAAGTTTGGATTTAATTAACGCATGGTCAATAGCAACCTCATAATTACCACATCGAATTATGTGCAAATTCTGTATTAACTTTGATTGCATTTTCATGATTATTTACGTATGGATTGGAACAAATTATGTTTCATATCTATAAACCGCTAAATAACAGTATCTAGGAATACACATGCAAATCCTTTTGCAATATAAACATAATCTTAATTAACTCTAAAGTATGGCAAGGTCCATTTACATAAGTTAATTATGCACATTTTTAAATGGAACAAACCAGAATTGATGCAAATTATTAAGATTTTCAGATAACGTATAATTTCGTTAGGACTCGTGTTACAATAAAATCCATTCAATACAGGGCAAATTTTGTGTAAAATCAACACTAAATTCAGCGTTGTGATGTTTAAGAAAACAGATCTAAATTATCCAATAACTTAGGTGAATGGTCTCGTTGGATTCTATATAAGCAGAAAAGAACAAAAAATTCATATAGTTGTTTACGTTGATTCTCAAAGCACTGATCTGCCTGTTAACAGCAAATTTTTTGGTAAGTATAATAATTTATTACAAACTTATTCAATTCCTAGATAATTGGTGTGATCGTATGTTTAATTTATTCGAAGAAATAGAAACTATCTACATCATTTCAAATTGAATTAATTCGAATCCTCTACACAGCTTCAGCAATTTGGTAAGTAGTTTTGTATTATAACTATACTTGACTGCTAATTTAGAAATCTGGGATTAAAATAATTTCCTCTTAGATATTGCATTGCTAAATCTTTATTGAAAGTGTGATTCTCTACGTTCAGAACTACTCAAACTAATGTTTAAGAAAACAACAAAGAAATTAAATCAATTCTTTACTTAACAGATACATTTTTGACAGAATTACGTTATATTTAAAACAAGAATTCTTCGCATGCAACAAACAGCCGTACGATTGATCACAACTTTTCCTCAATTGCTTCAAATTTTGAACGCCAAGTTCTTCCATTTTCACCACAATGTTGGCTGGCAAGTACTTGGTGATAATATGTTTTTTCTGCATTTCTTTAACGAAAAGTATTGCGTTTACAGATATCATCTCTTGCAAATATAAACTCAAAAATGTAGCCTTCAATCTGTTGGTAGGAGAAAAATTCCAGTTCAATCTATGTAAATACTTGGTCACCCACGTGTTATGCTTCTGAAAGTTATCATCCAAGTTCGAATTCGTCGAGGGTAAATCTAAAATCTTGTGCCATAACTAGTCTTATACAACATAGCGATTTCTTTCACAAAAATCGCTAGTTTTAAATTGAAAACTTTGAATGTCCAAGATAAAAGTCATGTTACCTCTCCGACAACCGATTCAATGAGTAAACTTTGAAATATAGCCCCATAAACTATGCTACCGTTATTTTCCCATGTTGGGGGTCTTGAATCAATAGCATTTAATCAACAATTGTTGGCTTTTATTTATCTACCTTAAAACCTTTTTAACTAAATAAATATCTGATGAATTCGTAACCTGAAGCTCCTCTTTGTAGAAGGCACCTAAAACTGGTTTATCCTTTAAATCCTGAAGTAAGTAAGTGAGAGGTCTTGTTTGTTGAATTTTGACCACATTAAATAATTCTGTAAACCAGTTGGGTAAAAACCCTTTATCAAAAACAGTCCTATATTTAGATATTCGCACCACATCTCCTATTTTGAGTAAGTTCCTTTGACTTGTAACACCACCGTCTGCAAAAAATTCAAATTTTTCTGGATGTGTTTCAGCCTCAACAGGAGACATCCCTATCGACCGGTGTTTACAATTGTCTGATGCCTTATATCCTAATTGAAATTTATTAAACGATGAAAGTATGATGCGTTTCAAAGGCAGAAGTTCTATGAAGCAGTACCTGCCTCTAAAACCCATAAAAAAAGATTTTAAAATTTGGGCAATTGTTTGTGCTGCGACTGGATACCTACCTGGGTTTAAAATATACCAAAGTAAAATAAAACGTTCTGTTGGAACATCTTTAGGAGAACATGTAATATTGTAACTGATAGAAACATTTAAAACATATGGGTATTGTTTATTTTTTGACCGATTCTTTTCTTCTCTGACTGTATTACAACAATTATTAAAAGTAGGATTATTTGGGTGTGAAATTATGGTAACTATGAGAAAAAATGTTTCCACTTCTAAGTTGCATAAAATCTGCAGAACTACTTTCATAAAACAAACAAACTAAGCTGGAAATAAAGAATCTATGGTGTGTCCTATGAGTATAACATACATTTGCAGCGTATGGTTTAAGTAATACTTAAAAATTAAGTAAACCTAAATATCTAAAACGGATTGCACCGTTCGCTAAGTTCTACTTAAAAGTGTTAAGACAAGCTTAAAACTAAGTAGAGTAGAATTTATTTAAGAAGAGCTGTACGTCATCATGCACACACGACTAAAACGATGTCAGATTAGTCCATTGTTTATAAATAGGCGTATTAGTTCAACATTTCAGTGGCGTAGATAATTTGCTGTTATATGTCAATTGACATTTGTAACATTGACATTCTATATTTATTTCTATTTATTTCTTACGCTGTGAAGTGTTCTTAGGCGTGTTTGACTATACTCAGCACAAGGAAAGCAAGAGAAAAATTTAGCAAGTCAGAACACTAAACTCGGGTGGATGATGTAACTATTATCAACCACCGTAACGTTCACAAAGGTCTAAACAAAGTTGTAGGTTTATTCGCATTAATTATGACCTTTGGAACCTTCTGGACTAACTTTGGACTCTAACTCCTGCGGTTGATTGAAAAGACTTTCAGAAGGGTTCTTGTTTTACGGATATTAAATGACGCCACTACTTTGTTAAATTATATCTTTAACAAGGAAACACTAAAGGGCAAAAGTAGAAACCTCTTAGTGTGTCAACGTTTTTTAAGGAAAAGGTTTTGTTTCTATACGCTTATCCTCGAACTTAAAGGAGAATACCAATACACATAATAAAGGGAGATACTGTTAACATTTCAAAGCACCTTATCATAATTATGTAACTCTATTTGTCTTTAATTAATATAAATCCGACTATATGGTATCTCTTTTAACTATAATCGTGGTAGTAATACAATTGATTCCTAGAATAATAGAGTTGACCCCTCAAACCAGTTTAATTTAGGGTCAACTTTCGTGACCGGTACTGAGGGTTAAACATCTTTATATTAATTAATGCTACAAGAATAATCCAACTAAGTATATTATATCTATTACAAACAAAATTTATCTTTACAAAGTCAAATAAAATTTAATTTTCAAATTTGTCATTATTTAAATTTTTAATTGGATTTAACATTTCTGAAAAATATAGAAAGTGTCGGAGGGATCAGATCTGTTACCTTAGATTTACAATAGAGATCATATATTCATTTAATTTCATAAGTATCTAAACTGTGTATTGATCACTTAATCATATTTCAAGTAACTGTATTTCTAAAAATGTATTTAACATATATGATATAATATATCTTGTAAATGAATTTTTAATTTATTAGTCTTAATTAAAGGAAAGTTCATGCATAAAATAAGAATTTTAAGGATGGTCGTGGTTTTACGTAATTTAGAAAGAGTAGCATTTTTTTAATTAAAATGTCCAATTCTTGAGATTATATTTGGAGTTGTTTTTGTTTTGCCTGACATACCAATTCATTTTCTAATTTCTTCATTTCCATATCAGCAATTGCAATTTTTTTTGACAATAGCTTTTCGTAGCTTTCTGCTATTACTGATGATGCTAATGACAACAGGTGTGGGTCTTCTCCTGTTCATACTTGGCTGTATCTAGAACAAAGATGAATTATAAATAATTTATTCTGTAATTTATTTATAGAGAAAAAGTCGATTGTCCTTATAGTTGTTTTTCAGGGCAACAAACTGTTAGATAATTTATTGAATAATCATTTGTGCCCTTTCTTAAATTTATTATACAAGCTCTCTATAACTTACATCTGTTGTTGTTACTGGTTTCAATTTCTTTAATTCTGCACTTTTTGGTGTTGAAAGCATAGTGCTTTTAAATTCTCTCAGCCCCAGCCTGACTTAGCCTCATTTGGTTGCTTTAAAATAAAAATCTTAACCTATTGTTGGCGCCATTAAGGTAATTTCATTAAAAGTAGAAATGCTAACATTTGTATATAGTTTATTTATCTAGTTGATAACTCGCAGATGTTGAAAGTCAAGGTACATATTTAGTTGCTATTCGGACTTTGCTTTAAAAGGTGTTGTTTCCAATATATAATATAAAACTTGTGTCGCCGTTCCAATATCAGCAGCCGTCTGTCGAATTCGTCCGCCGCCACCAATAGCTATATTGATGAAGGGTGCCCTTTTTGAATCTAGTAGAAGAGTGGTTTCCTGTTGATTTTCTTCAGTCGATGCTGAATTGGTAAGTACTTTTGTCTTGCACTTACTTTATTTATGTATTTGGAACTTCCGCTAAAATTATTTATTAAAATCAGTTTGTACTACCGCTTCACGCTCATCATTGGTCCTAGTCGAGTCTAATGTTCAGTTTTTATTTGTGATAAAAATAATTATTCTATGATAAAATATATGATACAATTTTTGTTGAATTTCAACATCTGCGAGTCTTGTTGAGTTGTTGTGAAAACGCCTTAAATTTGCGATAAGTAAACTATTAAGATTAGACGTAATCTTTAAACTAATTTGTTTAGGTTTTGATATTTAATTAATAAAAGATTATACAATGAGTCATTTAGAACTTAGTTCGTGTGTAACTAAAAGGGAGAAATATTTTGCTAGAATTCAAGCACTTTATGACGTAGGAAACAGATGTATTTTGTTATTAGAAAAGGAACAATCATACGCACCAGAATTAGATAGTTTCATTTCGCGTTTCAATAGAATGGAAGATGATTTAGATGCTTTTGAACGCATAAATGGTAAAATAGGAATTTTAAATTTTAAGGTAGAAGAAAGGGAACGCATTGACGTTAATCAACCTTCAGTAGCCTATGATAAACTTTACTTTAATATAAAAACGCAAGCTCGTAAATTAAACGTTCAAATACGATCGACAATTGAAGGGCAAACCTCCGCCGCCACTTCGTCTAATTTAGTAAATATTGAATCTCAATCGGCAAAATTACCGAAGATAGAAATTGAACCGTTTTATGGGGTAAAAATAAGCGATTGGCCGAACTTCTACTCTCTCTTTACGTCACTGATTCATAAAAATAAATCACTTTCAAAGGTGGAAAAATTAACGTATTTAAGAAGCTTATTAAAACAACACGCATTATCTCTTATTGAATCCTTATCAATATCAGATCAGAATTACGATATTGCAATGCAAACTTTAATAAAACGCTTTCAAAATAAACGTTTACTAGCTTCAAATTATTTAGATAAAATATTTTCATTTCGTACACTGTTTGAAGACTCCTCGAGATCATTAAATTCGTTTGTTGAAGTATTTAGTACGAATTTAAACGCTTTAAAGGCACTGCAAATTCTTGATTTATTTGACTTTACTATTTTATACGCTGGTTTACGATCCCTGTCGCCTACCTCACGCAAAGAATTTGAATTCAAATGTTCTGATATGGATATTCCTAAATGTAACGACTTGATCAAATTTGTAGAAGATAGAATTAAAGTTGTTGAATTAACGCATTCAAACGCCAGTTCCGCGCCTCCGCAATCATGTAAGCCTGTTCTTGCAATTACTAAATCAAATAAGGGACATTTTAACAATCCACGCAATTCATTGTTGTCTATCGCTTCCAATAAATCTGACATTACAAGAGGACATCCTGGATGTCCCTTATGCAATTCATCACATAAAATCTACGCATGTGAAAAGTTTAAAGAGTTTCCCATTTCTCAACGTTATGATGTTGTAAAGAAATTTGCATTATGTTTTAATTGTTTAGGTTTTCATAGATTGTCTGTATGTAGATCTCAGTCAAAATGTGTACATTGTGGAAATCCCAGGCATCATAGTTTATTGCACATGATTAATGATAATAAAAATCGTTCCTCATTAAATACTATACGAGATTGCCAAAATAGTGTTTCACTGAAAGATGAGAATAATATCGTAGTGGCTGAATCAAATTCTGCACTGCAGACATTGTCCTGCTCTGTTACCGAAAATGTTTCGATGAAGAATTGTTCAATATTGTTAAGTACCGCTATTATTGGGATGTATGATGCAAGTGGTTATGTAATTCCTATTCGTGCCGTAATTGATAGTGGTTCTCAAGTTAGTCTGATTACCATTGCTTGTGTACAAAAACTAGGTTTGGTACGATACAGAAATCATATCGCGTAGAAGGGGGTGTCTAATATCGCTATTGAGAAAAATAGAGGTTTTGTTAATTGTTCGATTACACCATTAAATAATTCAAATATCCAACTTTATACAAATGCTTTAATAGTTGATCAAATTTGTAGCGACCAACCTAATGTACCCTTAGTTTCAGATGTAAGGAATCGCTTTTCTGATATCAGTCTAGCTGATCCTTATTTCGATAAAAGGGCTCCTATTGATTGTTTATTGGGCGCTGATTTATATACTGAAATTATGGCAGAATCTCATTCTATTATTAAGGGACAACCAAGTGCTATTTCTACAATTTTTGGACGGGTTCTGTGTGGCAAAGTGCCTCAACCCCTCTCACTGTCACTCAGTAACAAATCTGATCATACTTCGCTTTTTTATGTTGTGAATCATTAGACACTTCTCTTCGCAAATTTTGGGAAGTTGAAGAGGTCAACCGCCCTCTGCCGGTTAATCCTGAAGATTCTATAATTGAATCGCAGTTTATAAAGAATTGTTCACGTGATCCTTCAGGACGATATACTGTTAGTCTTCCTTTTCTTGAGGAAAATCCCATTCTATCTGATACTAGTATGTACGCTCAGAAACGCTTAATTAATTTGGAGAAACGCTTACAACGCCAACCCTCACTTTATATTGAATATCGCAATTTTATGGATCAATACATAAACTTAGGTCATATGAATATCGCTTCCTCACATTCTAATTATATTATTCCACATCACTGCGTAGAAAAGCAGGCTAGTAGTACCACCAAAATTAGAACGGTTTTCGACGCGTCATTTCGCCCCACCTTAAAAAGTAAATCTCTTAATGATTTTCTTTTATCAGGTCCTAAATTACAACGTGATGTAACAGACATCATTTGCAATTTTCGACTTCACGCTGTAGTCGTTTGTTGTGATGTTCAACAAATGTACCGCCAAATATTAATAAACAAAGATCAACGTAAATTTCAACACATTTACTACCGCACTGAACCTGACGGTGACATTCAAGAATACGAATTAAATACGGTCACCTTCGGCGTGTCAACCGCACCCTATTTAGCGCAAAGGGTGCTTCATCAATTGGTTGACGATGAAGGTCAACAATTTCCTTTAGCTTCAAAAGCAATAATGCAACAAACTTATGTGGATGACATCTGCGAAAGTGTAGATACCATTCAAGAAGCATTACAATTACAAACGCAGTTAATAGACATTTTTAAACTAGGAGGTTTTAGTTTACGAAAATGGATTAGCAATCATCAATCTGTTCTTGAGGGTGTACCCATTGATTGTCGCAATCACGCTTTAATTTTAAATACAGAAGATAATTCTGTTAAGATCCTCGGTGTTCAATATGAACCACGCGAAGATTGTTTTTCGTATCTTATAAATTCGAATTCGAGTGTTATGACTAAAAGAAGTATTCTATCTGAAATTGCAAAATTTTATGACCCTTTAGGGTGGCTTACGCCAGTTACCTTTTACGCAAAATCACTAATTCAAAGAGTATGGTTATTAGGATTAAACTGGGATGAGCCGCTTCCAACTAAAATTCAAGAAGAATGGAAACAATTCGTTATTGATTTACCCTTGTTAACTGAAATTAGAATTTCTCGTCATATCGATTTTAAGTTAGCACTTTCTCGTCAAGTGATCGGATTTTGTGATGGTTCGTCAAAGGGATATGGAGCGGTCATATATATCCGCTGTGAATTTCAAAATTATATTAATATTTATTTGCATAAAGCAAAAAGTCGTATAGCCCCGCTTAAAACTTTAAGTATTCCTCGCTTGGAATTATCTGCTGCAGTTCTTTTAAGTCGTCTATTAAACTCCGTCGAATGTTTTATAAAACAAATCGAACCATGCTCCGTTCATTTATTTACGAATTCGTCAGTTGTACTTGCTTGGTTACGTACACCGCCTCATACCTTAAAAACTTTTGTGTCTAATAGAATTGTTGAAATTTTAGAAACTTCTCTGCATAAAAGAAGTACAGGCATTCTATTATTCTAATGAAATACACCAAGTAAAAACGAATCAGTTGTGTTCTCCTTCGTTACAAAAGTTAACTCCGTTTCTAGATAACCAAAACTTGCTCAGGGTGGGCGGTCGTCTTGTGAATACGACTCTCCCCGATGACGCCAAGCATCCCATATTAATTCCCAGAGATTCCCATCTGGCGGTCTTAATATGCGATTATACACATAAAATAACGTTGCACGGAGGTCCGCGTCTAATGCAATCTCTCATTCAATGTCAATATTGGATTCCCGGAATTCGTCAATTCATACGTCATCGTATTTATAAATGCATGCGCTGTTATAGATTAAAGGCTCAAATACTCCCTGTATGTTTGTTGTGGTTTGTTTAGCATTCTTCTTAATCTTCTTTGGGAATGAAACCACTCATAGTTTTTAAAATCTATTTTATTTACGTTTCGATCCATGACCTAGGATCGTTGTCAAAATAATAAAAACTTCAAGTTTGACGTTTATGACATAAATTGAAGGTTACTTTGATTTATTGATGTTTGAAATATTTGGTTTGAGTACACTAAGCAAAAATTTTTAAAGTTTAAAAGAATGATTGCCTTCAATTTGTGTTGCGACCTGGGATCGACTTTCCTATGGTAGCCAATACGCTTAACGTGAAATCAGCTGATTAATTTTTATTGGTGAATTTTATATAAATTCAATAATTTGGGAAACATTTTTTAACATGTTTCTATTTATACAATTGAGAGATTTCTGATTTTATGTCTTATTTTACCGAGATTCAGTGAAGGGGGTTAAGCAACCATTTACAATAATTTCCCTTTTTCTTTGATGGCATTATTTTGAAAAACATATGCATAAATAAATTCTTCATGGAAAATCATTTAAGATATTATTGAATAAATGATTTTTGGTAAAGTACGTTGGTAAATTGAATAGATCGAACAGGTTTCCTAAAATAAACCGGTCCAATTTTTGAATCCCACACCAGGTTCATCTTAGAGAACAACAAGGATTTACCTTATACATTACCTAAAATTTGTATTTACAAGTGTTTTTAGTTGAAATTTGCAAGACACATCAAAAGTAGTGTAACAAATATGATAGTAATAGTAACACAGTACTCACCTCAACAATTTTTTTTAATATCTTAGTTTTTACTTTAAAAATATTACAAAAATTACGAGCAAAACAAGTTTTATGCTGTACGTGATTAACGGAACATACGACTGTCGATCCAATAGAAGAACTATAAGTTTCTGATAACACGGCCTTAAGATTTGAACACTTGATGGCGCATGCTGTTTCAGAATAAGAAATTATAGAGATGGTTCAATTTAGGTAGTGGTTCAAATTAGGCTACTCTCCCCTATATTAAATTATGAACATTCTACATGTTTAAAATAATTTAAGGATAATGATCTCATAGATGTGTATGCGGATATGGATGAATTTGAGGTGGTTCTAAACAATGATGCTCCCACCTCAAGTGGTATTAAAGAAGACTTGAAACCCAAGAACCGACTTTTGTGAATTGTGACGATGAGGATAACACTAATCTCAGGGTAAATAATGTCATACAATATATAGTATAGGTGAGCGTGAAGCGGTAGTACAAACTGATTTTAATAAATAATTTTAGCGGAAGTTCCAAATACATAAATAAAGCAAGTGCAAGACAAAGTACTTACCAATTCAGCATCGACTGCAGAAGATCAACAGGAAACCACTCTTCTACTAGATTCAAAAAGGGAACCCTTCATCAATATAGCTATTGGTGGCGGCGGACGAATTTGACAGACGGCTGCTGATATTGGAACGGCGACACAAGTTTTATATTATATAGTGGAAACAACACCTTTTAAAGCAAAGTCCGAATAGCAACTAAATATGTACCTTGACTTTCAACATCTGCGAGTTATCAACTAGATAAATAAACTATATACAAATGTTAGCATTTCTACGTTTAATAAAATTACCTTAATGGCGCCAACATACCGCCCACCCAAAACAATGTTTTGATAAAAAATACAAAAGCAAAAACACAAATTAACTTAATTATAATATAATGACTCCAAACAAATATGTAAACTAACTTTGAGTAAAAGAATAAAAAATTGTTATTCAGAATCTAACAGCGGTAGGGTTGCCATTTTACATAGAGGTCTGACATAAACTCCTGTGCTAGTTTTAATTTTGCCAACTCTAACTCTGCCATCCTTGCTAGGATAAATCTCAAAAATTTTGCCAAGTGGCCAGGACAACGGGGGCGTGTCACTAACCTTTAATAGAACAATATCACCAACTTTTATATTTGGTTGATTTGCATACCATTTTAGTCGCGGCATTAGCGTGTGTAAATACTGCTTGACCATTTGCGCCAGAATGACTGGGTAGCTTGTTGAAGTAAATGGTAGCGATCCACACCGCTTAATTTAACCCTTTCAAAATCCATTTCTGGGGGTGCTAACAAAGGGGATCCAATTAAAAAATGACCCGGAGTGAGGTAATCCGTACCTTCATTTGGATCTGATAAAATAGAACCTAGCGGACGACTGTTCATTATTGCCTCTACGCGGGTAATAATAGTAGTCATTTCTTCAAAAGTAAGGATCCTAGGATCTAAGACTCTGTGCAAATGATGCTTAGCGGATTTGACACCGATTCCCATAACCCCCCAAATGCGGAGCAGATGGTTGGTTAAAGTTCCATTTAATTCTGATAGTAGAAACGTGATCAGCGATAGCGGTATTAGAGTCCTTTAACATCTTATAAACATCGGCGAAATAATTGGACGCGCACTTAAAATTAGTGCCACAATCACAAAATATTTCGTGGCACAAACCTCTGCGAGCAACAAATCTATCTAAGGCAGCAAGAAATGCAGGGTGGATAGACCCGATACGAATTCTACATGTACCGCCTTGGTAGCTAGACAAACGAATATGGCCAAATAACCTTTTGATTGCGGAGCATTTCTTCTGTGACTTTCTTTGATTGTCCAAGGTCCAGCAAAATCAATCCCCGTATTCCAGAACGGACGCGATTGCTGAACTCTAGCTTTTGGCAAATTTGCCATTTGCGGTTCACAGGTTTGAGCCTTTATTCTTAATCTTCTTTGGGAATGAAACCACTCATAGTTTTTAAAATCTATTTTATTTACGTTTCGATCCATGACCTAGGATCGTTGTCAAAATAATAAAAACTTCAAGTTTGACGTTTATGACATAAATTGAAGGTTACTTTGATTTATTGATGTTTGAAATATTTGGTTTGAGTACACTAAGCAAAAATTTTTAAAGTTTAAAAGAATGATTGCCTTCAATTTGTGTTGCGACCTGGGATCGACTTTCCTATGGTAGCCAATACGCTTAACGTGAAATCAGCTGATTAATTTTTATTGGTGAATTTTATATAAATTCAATAATTTGGGAAACATTTTTTAACATGTTTCTATTTATACAATTGAGAGATTTCTGATTTTATGTCTTATTTTACCGAGATTCAGTGAAGGGGGTTAAGCAACCTGTGGCTACCAAGATCCCCCAACATTTATAATTTGCCGAAATAATGGTTTTCTAGTTAATATGCTTATTGTTATGTAATTAGTTATTGTATGTATAAATAGAAATCATGTATGTAGGCTGTATTTCATGTTAATATCGCAAGGAAATCCCAGGAAAAACTTGCAATGCTACCTAGATATTTTGGGCATTTGATCTTCATTTGTTATTTCTTTTAGTAATGGAATCCATTGTTTACTGAAAGTCACGGATTCGTTTGCAACGCAGTTATTTTTATGTAGGGTTATATAGGCAGCTTCTTTGATTTTGCGTTTTTGGTGGTTTCCTTCTTTGTCGATAATTTTTGCATCTTCCCATTTTATTTTATGACTGGAGTCCCATGCATGTTGGCAAATCATGGATTTTTCAAATTTTCTATTTTTATATATGATTTATGTTCTCTTAATCGAACTTCAAATGGTCTGGAAGTTTCTCCTATATAAAACTTATTACATTCGCACGGTATTTTGTAGATACAGTTTTTGAATTTTGTATTGCGTTTTGGGTTTTGTTTTTGTTAATTGTGCTCTTAGTGTATTGTTGGTTCTAAATACTGTTTTAATTCTAAATTTGTTTCCTATTCTTTGAATTTTTCGGAGAATCCTTTTATGTATGGTATTGAGAGCATTTTGTGGTGTGTATCGTTGTTTTGTTTTCTTTTCTTTATTTTTAGGGTTTTATTCATTTCTTTCTCTATTATTCTTTTAGGATATTTGTTTTCTATTAGTGTATATCTGATTAGGTCTTTCTCTTTCTTTAAAATTTCTTCATTTGATGATATTAATTTTGCTCTATCATACATGGTTTTGATAATTCCTCGTTTGACACATTGTGGGTGGTTTGAATCGAAGTTTAAGTATCTGTTTGTGTGCGTTGGTTTTCTATATACCGATGTATTAATTGTTGTATCGTTTTTGCTAACTAGAATATCTAAAACGGAAGTTTTCCATGTTGTTCTAATTCATATGTGAATTTAATAGTTGGTTCTATTTCGTTAATTGACTGTATAAAGTTTTAATTAATTCTATATTATGAGGCCAAATAGCATAAACATCATCAACGTATCTCCACCAGATCAATGGTTTCAATTCTTGTGTGAATATCACATCTTTTCGAATTCCTCCATGAATATATTACTGAAGATTGGGGATAGTGGACTTCCCATTGCCATTCCGAAGCTTTGCTTGTAAAATTGATCATTTATTTGAAAATATGTGGTATTTACGCATAAACCAAGTAATTCCATAATCGATGATATACTTAGTTTTGTTCTTTCTTTAAGATTGCCATCTTTTTCGAGTTTGTTTTTATAATATTAAGCGTTTTGTTTATAGGGACATTTGTAAAGAGATTTACTACATCAAAGCTTACCATTGTGTGTGTATTTTCAATTTTTATGTTTGATAGTTTTTCTAAAAAGTGTTGGTTGTTTTTAATGAAAGAATCCGTTTTGCCTGCTAATGGATTTATAATTTTTAGTAGAAATTTTGCTAAATTATGGCATGGTGAATCTATTGAGCTTACGATAGGTCTTAAAGGAATGTCTTTTTTATTAACATGAAATACAGCCTACATACATGATTTCTATTTATACATACAATAACTAATTACATAACAATAAGCATATTAACTAGAAAACCATTATTTCGGCAAATTATAAATGTTGGGGGATCTTGGTAGCCACAGGTTGCTTAACCCCCTTCACTGAATCTCGGTAAAATAAGACATAAAATCAGAAATCTCTCAATTGTATAAATAGAAACATGTTAAAAAATGTTTCCCAAATTATTGAATTTATATAAAATTCACCAATAAAAATTAATCAGCTGATTTCACGTTAAGCGTATTGGCTACCATAGGAAAGTCGATCCCAGGTCGCAACACAAATTGAAGGCAATCATTCTTTTAAACTTTAAAAATTTTTGCTTAGTGTACTCAAACCAAATATTTCAAACATCAATAAATCAAAGTAACCTTCAATTTATGTCATAAACGTCAAACTTGAAGTTTTTATTATTTTGACAACGATCCTAGGTCATGGATCGAAACGTAAATAAAATAGATTTTAAAAACTATGAGTGGTTTCATTCCCAAAGAAGATTAAGAAGAATGCTAAACAAACCACAACAAACATACAGGGAGTATTTACAAGTCAGGTATGGGCCTGAAATTTGTATTTGTTTTAGACAGTTGGACAATCTAAACCTAAAGCTATCGCATTCCAAAAATTCACTCACATTCCTAATAAAGTGCAGAAACAACGAAATAATACCAAAAGGATTTAGAATCAAATTTGGAAAGACAAGCAATAAACTATCAAGAATTCTCGAAAGAGCAAGTTACAGTATGATGAGGAAAGACTACAAAACCACCGACACATTATTTATAAGTTAAAACAAGATATTGAGGGCATTATAAATTTCATACGAATAAAGGTAACAAAATATGATTTTGATAAAATTCTCGTTAGTGCAAAAACCTACTACGAATCTGTATTTTCCAAACAAAAAGAAATTCACATAAAGAAATTTAATAACCTATTTATAGAGAAAAATAGCACACAAACTAAAACGTTAGAAAACAGGAACACCATGCTAAACACCGTGATAAATTTATCAAACAGAACTATTAACGACACAGAAAAATCAATTCTTTCAAAAGGCCTTAATTTTGCAGTAACACCAAAATCAATACCAAACTTTGAAATAATTAGCTGTATTGAGAAAACAGCAAACCAACTCGAAGAAGATCAACAAACGAATTTAGAATACGATGTAAAATCGAAATAGAAAAGAATCACAAAATAAAGCCAAATGTAAGTAATAACGAAATAAAAGCAATTCGCAATCTAAAAACGATAACTCAATTATAATTCTACCTGCTGACAAAGGCAATGCAACAGTAATAATGAATAAAAACGATTACAACACAAAAGTCAACGAACTATTGAACACTGAGAATTACACCAGTTTAGAAACGGACCCAACAAAATCAATTGAAAATAAAATATACAAAACTCTATTTAAATTTAAAATGAATTCGAAGACAAAGAAAGAAGTAAACTAGTCCCACATTACAGTAAACCACCCCACTTTTACGGTCTACCAAAATTCATAAAAAGACATTCCTTTAAGACCTATCGTAAGCTCAATAGATTCACCATGCCATAATTTAGCAAAATTTCTACTAAAATTATAAATCCATTAGCAGGCAAAACGGATTCTTTCATTAAAAACAACCAACACTTTTAGAAAAACTATCAAACATAAAAATTGAAAATACACACACAATGGTAGCTTTGATGTAGTAAATCTCTTTACAAATGTCCCTATAAACAAAACGCTTAATATTATAAAAACAAACTCGAAAAGATGGCAATCTTAAAGAAAGAACAAAACTAAGTATATCATCGATTATGGAATTACTTGGTTTATGCGTAAATACCACATATTTTCAAATAAATGATCAATTTTACAAGCAAAGCTTCGGAATGGCAATGGGAAGTCCACTATCCCCAATCTTCAGTAATATATTCATGGAGGAATTCGAAAAGATGTGATATTCACACAAGAATTGAAACCATTGATCTGGTGGAGATACGTTGATGATGTTTATGCTATTTGGCCTCATAATATAGAATTAATTAAAAACTTTATACAGTCAATTAACGAAATAGAACCAACTATTAAATTCACATATGAATTAGAACAACATGGAAAACTTCCGTTTTAGATATTCTAGTTAGCAAAACGATACAACAATTAATACATCGGTATATAGAAAACCAACGCACACAAACAGATACTTAAACTTCGATTCAAACCACCCACAATGTGTCAAACGAGGAATTATCAAAACCATGTATGATAGAGCAAAATTAATATCATCAAATGAAGAAATTTTAAAGAAAGAGAAAGACCTAATCAGATATACACTAATAGAAAACAAATATCCTAAAAGAATAATAGAGAAAGAAATGAATAAAACCCTAAAAATAAAGAAAAGAAAACAAAAACAACGATACACACCACAAAATGCTCTCAATACCATACATAAAAGGATTCTCCGAAAAAATTCAAAGAATAGGAAACAAATTTAGAATTAAAACAGTATTTAGAACCAACAATACACTAAGAGCACAATTAACAAAAACAAAACCCAAAAACGCAATACAAAATTCAAAAAACTGTATCTACAAAATACCGTGCGAATGTAATAAGTTTTATATAGGAGAAACTTCCAGACCATTTGAAGTTCGATTAAGAGAACATAAATCATATATAAAAAATAGAAAATTTGAAAAATCTATGATTTGCCAACATGCATGGGACTCCAGTCATAAAATAAAATGGGAAGATGCAAAAATTATCGACAAAGAAGAAAACCACCAAAAACGCAAAATCAAAGAAGCTGCCTATATAACCTACATAAAAATAACTGCGTTGCAAACGAATCCGTGACTTTCAGTAAACAATGGATTCCATTACTAAAAGAAATAACAAATGAAGATCAAATGCCCACAATATCTAGGTAGCATTGCAAGTTTTTCCTGGGTTTTCCTTGCGATATTAACATGAAATACAGCCTACATACATGATTTCTATTTATACATACAATAACTAATTACATAACAATAAGCATATTAACTAGAAAACCATTATTTCGGCAAATTATAAATGTTGGGGATCTTGGTAGCCACAGGTTGCTTAACCCCTTCACTGAATCTCGGTAAAATAAGACATAAAATCAGAAATCTCTCAATTGTATAAATAGAAACATGTTAAAAATGTTTCCCAAATTATTGAATTTATATAAAATTCACCAATAAAATTAATCAGCTGATTTCACGTTAAGCGTATTGGCTACCATAGGAAAGTCGATCCCAGGTCGCAACACAAATTGAAGGCAATCATTCTTTTAAACTTTAAAAATTTTTGCTTAGTGTACTCAAACCAAATATTTCAAACATCAATAAATCAAAGTGATTGATTGGGGTTAAGGAGGTTGATATAAATGTGTGATAAAAATATGCAAATTATAATGAAGGACCAATTGCTTTTATAGCAATAACGATAATGGTGGAGCGGTTATGTAATAACAAACAAAAAAACTACATCAAACTACTTAGTAAAAGGGTATAAATACCTTAAGTCCTGCGCCGCTGGGGGCAATAGACACTTTCACGCACAAAAGCTTTTACAGAGAACCAGAAACACGCACGAAAATGGTGTCGGTCTCGCTTTCAAAGCTCTAACACAACCGTCCTTTTCAAGGGTTCGAAGGCGACTTGCTTCTCTAAAGGCTCGAGTACGACTGTCACTTTATGCACTGTTATTGCCGGTATATAAAATGTTTCACTCAAACTGTAGGATGCACGCACAAAGTATTTATTGTCACAAAATACCGAATTGTTCGATGACGACGTAACATACCGCCCACCAAATTCATAGAATTTTGAAAAGGAGGAAGTAGGTTGGGTGAAGGAAATCACATGGGATTTGACCTTGCTAGGAAAGGAGGTAACGAAAGATAGGGTGGTGCACTACAGCGAGCGATATTACCAACTATGCAAAGAATAAAAATATATATGTAAATAAGCAAATTTGTAAAATAATATACTACTATACATGTAAAAATGTGTATATACATCTAAACATAAAATAAAATTAAAATACCGGTAGCGGCGCTAGTTTGACCAAAGGTCGTTTTAGTGTGCCATGTGCCGTTTTGACTTCAGCGACACGTATAATACCGTCCGCACCGGGAAAGTATTAATAATACGACCAAACTTCCATTGAAGTGGAGAAAGCTGGTCGTCCTTGACGAGGACAATAGTGTCCTTTTCCACTTGTCGGACACCTACCTTAGAGTGCCATTTAACCTTCTGGTTCAGAGTATGTAAGTACTCATGGCTCCAGCGAGCCCAAAAATCTTGGTGGAGTTTTTGCAGGAGTTTCCACCTGCTTTTAATGGTACAACGTTGGTTAAATGGTCCTCATCTGGTGGTGCAGAAAGAGGCTCCATAGTTAGGAAATGACCTGGTGTTAGGCAACGCAAGTCATTTGGATCCGAACTCAAAGCGCAGAGTGGCCTTGAATTTAGCACAGATTCAATTTGTGTAAGAACTGTGTACAGTTCCTCAAAGGTAAGTTTTTGTTCGCCGATTACGCGAGATAGGTGTGTCTTTACCGACTTAACACCGCTTTCCCACAAGCCACCGAAGTGAGGGGCGCTAGGTGGATTAAACGACCACTTTATCCTTTCTGAGGTTACTGCACTATGCAGATAACTCGTAAGCTGACGATAGGCACCTACAAAATTAGTACCGCAATCGCTAAATATTTGAGAACAGCGTCCTCGACGTGCTATAAATCGTCGCAAAGCGGCAAGAAACGCGTCTGCCGACAAATCCGAAACAAGTTCAATATGTGCTGCCTTAGTGGCAAAACAAACAAAATACAAATATAGGCCTTAAGAGTTTTAGAGCCTCGCAGGCGGTTAGCCTTTATTAAAGAGGGCCAGCAAAATCAACACCAACAATACTGAACGGTTTGATTTGGGTAATACGTGCTGCCGGTAGGTCTCCCATAGGAGGAGTTACCAGGACCGGTTTGGTACGAAAACATCTATGACAGGATGATAAATAATTTCTGATTGAATGTTTAATAGAAAGGATCCAGAAATTCTGTTGGATAAGATACGCTGTGGTATTAACACCGGGATGGCAATACCTTTCATGAGTTGACAGAATGATAAGTTCGGTTAATCGGTGCCGCTGAGGCAATAACGCAGGAAACTTTTCGGAATAGGAAAGCGAAGAATGTGTCAAGCGCCCACCTACTCTTAAGATGTTTTGTGGATCAACAAATGGAGAAAGTTTTCGCAAGCTTTTAGGTAATTTACGGTTTGCCTTAATCGAAGCTATTTCCTTTAAAAATGTAACATTTTGTACATGCCGAACGATAATCATGAGAGCATTGTGTAGTTCAATGTCTGTTAAGGGACCCGTATGACGTTGAGCCATGGGTTTAGAAAATCTATAAATGTAAGCCACGATGCCTTGGATTTTATATAACGATGAAAAGCGACTTAGTAAAATGTCAATGACGTTTGGATCTGTTTGAGCGACAAATGTTAGGATCTTCTTTTCCGTAGTTACCTCAGCAATTGAGGTTGACAATGTTGGTTGAGGCGGCCACGAGTCACTAGGGTAGTGAAGCCATTCAGGCCCCGCCCACCATAGCGAACATGAGATAACCGCGCTTGGCATTAATCCCCGAGATGCAGGATCAGCCGGATTATGCGAAGATTTAATATAAAACCATCGGCTAGGTGCAATGATTTCTTGAATGTGGCTAACACGGTTTGCCACAAAAGTTTTCCAACGAAAAGGTGGAGAACGTATCCAAGTGAGAGCGAACGTAGAATCACTCCACGCTGAAACATCGGAAATGTCAATCAAGCCTTGATAAGAACGAATGGTAAAAGAAAGTAAATCGGTTAATAAAACGGCGGCACATAATTCCAAACGTGGAATTGAAATGCGCTTAATTGGAGCTACTTTTGTTTTAGCGGTTACAAATTGTACAGTTATTTCTCCGGTAGTTTGATTTATGAACTGAAAATACACTACCGCTGCATACCCTACCTCGCTAGCATCGCAAAACCCATGCAAATGACAAGTGAAAGGATCCGAAGGGGGTAAACAACGTGGTAACTTTAATGACGATAATAACGGCAACTCTTCTTGGTATTGCTGCCATTGAGACGAAATGTCTGCTGGTGGGATGTCATCCCAATTTAAACCTAACATCCACAGATGCTGGATTAGGCGTTTTGCAAAAAGTGTTAGTGGGGCTAAAAATCCTAATGGATCATATATTCTGGCAACTTGTGAAAGTATGTTGCGCTTTGTACATATTTGGTTTAATGGTTTAACCCGAAACGAGAAAATATCTTCTGTAGGTGACCATTGAAGACCTAATATTTTTATTGATTCGTCAGAATCGAAATCGAGAGAAGTATATTGGCAAAATCTGACGGAATGCCCTCCAAAATAGAAACTGAATTAGAACTCCATTTTCGAAGTTCAAAACCAGCCAAATGTAAAAGTCGGATAAGTTGATCTTTAATTTCGCGGGCCGATTGTATAGAATCTCCACCGGCGACGAAATCATCAATATATAGATTTGACCGTATAGCCTCAGCGGCTAACGGAAACCTTTTGCCTTCGTCAATGGCTAATTGCTGAAGAGTCTTTAATGCTAGATAAGGCGATGACTTAATACCATAGGTCACTGTATTAAGCTGATATGTCTGGATGGGTTCTTCTGCGGAGAACCGCCAAACAATTAATTGAAACTTTCGATGTTCTTCGGTAACCAAAATTTGTCGATACATTTGGCGAACATCACAAGTAAAAACGAAACGATGAGTACGAAATTTCAGTAAGATTGACGAAATGTCGTTTTGGAGACTAGGTCCAGCCAATTGAGTGTCATTATGACACGTTGTTTTAAGCCTTTGCAGAGGCGTCAAAACCACACGAATTTTAGAAGTATGACCTTCTTCTTTAAACACAGGGTGATGGGGTAAAAAGTAATTATCGTTCCCAACGGGCGGAGAATCGAGTAATGCCATATGACCCGCATCAAGATAGTCCTGCATGAAATTGTTGTATTGGGCGCGTAGCTCCGGTTGAGCATGTAATTTGCGCTCCAACGAAAATAGTCTTTTTAGCCATCTCAAAGCAATTATCAAAAACGGGCAAAGTATCGTTGAACGGTAACGCAACAATAAAACGACCGCTAGGGTCACGAGAAAACGTGTTTTCAAAATCAAATCTGCCTTTTCTTCTTCTGGAGAAGTATAAGGCGTGGATGGCAACTCTTCTATCTCCCAAAACCGCCTTAGGGTCTGGTCGATAGGATCTTCTACAGACGTAAAAATGCTTGGACAGTATCAGACTGCAAGCTTTTGTGGGACCAATAATAGTCCAACCAAAAATTGTATTTATGGCGGCAGGCTGAAGAAACTTGCCATGTATAACACCGCCATTGATGATGAACGGATAAACATCTGCTCCTAGGAGCATGTCAATGGTTCCTGGAGAGTTCCAGGTCGGGTCTGCAAAGTGCAGGCCGCATAAGTGTTCCCAATTATTAGGAACTTCAACGCTAGGTAATTTGCCAGATATTGACGAAAGCACAAAGTTGTGACTTCTAGAGATTTTCAGAGTCTAACATAGAGCGAATGGTGCAGCTGACGGCACCCCTATTGACTGCTGAAGTTGTCTGCCCAAGTCCATAAATCGGAACTTGAGAACGTATGCGTGGAAGCCAAAGTTTGCTCACGCAATCGTCTCGAATAAAGCTAGCTTGGGAACCAGGATCTAAGAGTACCCTGATCGGTTTGTATCTACCAGAACGATCTTGAACTTCCACAACAGCAGTGGAGAGTAAGACAGTAACCCCAAGATTTGAATTCGTCTGTGAAGACAAAACATTTGCCGGAATAGGAGAGGCTGACTGCGTCCTATTGGCATTTTATGCATGTGTGTAGCGGTCGGTTCAGCTGAACGGCTAGAAGCAGGTTGCGATTCAAAATGTAGCAAGGTATGATGCGGCTTGGCGCAAGTTCGACAGGAATTATAAGATTTGCATTGCATGGACGCATGGTCTGTTCGTAAGCAATTTAAACAAAGGCGTAAGCGTTTGACAATGTCGAAACGTTCTGTCGGAGTTTTCTTTAGAAACGATTGACATCTGTAAATTAAGTGATTGCCCTTGCAGGAAGGACAATGGTGCGAAAATGAATTATTTGAGTCACTGGAGCTACTTGTGTGTCCAGTGAAACTACGTTAGAAGAAACCTTTGGTTTAAATTGAAACGCTGAGGATTTCTTAGGCACCGATGTGTGCGATGTATGGACAGTCGTCGAATAAGAAACAGGTGCGGTTGAAGAAAAGGTTTCAACGCTGCACATTGTTGGGTTAAAAATATCTCAAATCCTCGAAATTAGGTATTTGCTTCGGATCCGATTGGAGTTCGAAGCGTTTTCTAGTGAACGGATCAAGTTTTTCTAAAAGCAAATCGACCAGAATAAAGTTCCAATGTTCAGTGGAAACTTTAAGTTAGTTAGAACAGCAAGGTTCTCCGAAAAACAATCAATAAGTGCCCTAAGTTTCTTAGGGTCTTCTGATTTTAAAGGTAGAAAGTCTTTCATTGCTTTCCAATGCAAAGTTGCCAATAAACGCGGATTGCTAAATCTCACGCAAGGCGTTATAGGAAATAATAAAATTATCCCCGAAATGGGTACAGATTTAACGATTCTTAAAGACTCCCCGGTACAACAACTGATAAGATAATTTAATTTTTCGATATTGGACAGCGACGCGTTATTATAGACCAGGCTGTCAAATAAATCGATGAAAGATGAAAATTCAGTTACCTCATTATTAAAATTTGGAGCTTTAACGGTAACAATTTTGATACCGTGCTGCTTGGAGCATTTTCGATGATTTGTGGTGCTTTCATTTCTTGCATCGTATCGAGATGCAGCAGTATGAAAAATAAGCGGAATCTACTTCCTTCCGTACAGCGTTGTAAGTTAATGAGTCTACCTCGTCACATGAGGCCAAGACAGCGACTAAAATTGTATTGAAATTTGCATAAAGGTCATGTATTCCCCTTGTTTGAATAAGGAACAATGCCTTTAAAGTTGGGTCACTTTGTATAGTCTTACAAAGCTCAAAGATTTCTAAAATGCGTGTTTTCAGTAATTCTAGTTCTACCACATGTGCTTTCTTTGGAGCCATTCTCAAAGATTCTGAAAGGACTACAATAAATGCTATAAAACCGTAACGCTCAGATGTACACGAAAAATGTTAAAATAGGGTATAAACCAATAAATCACGTTTTATGACTAACGGTTCGTCAAACAAAAGCGTGAATATAAGATGTACCGCTTAACAACCCGAGCGGCTTACCATCAAAAGCTCACAGAAACGTTTAAAACATGTGGCTTAACATATTTGCCGAAAGATGCAACTTTACAACCTTATTCCTCTGCAGATATTTTCAATATTGTAATACAAAACGTGCAATAGCTTTTAAATACAAAGCAAATCCCTTTACCTTTCTTGTTTAAGAAGTATAAAGCGATTTATAGTTTTCAGGTTGCTTTCTGTTTTATGCCGCTAAAATGAATTTAAAACTGAAAACTGACAAATTTTATATTATGAATTTCTTTGTAATTAAAACGCTTGCTGGTTTCAATTACGGCGAAATCGCTTAATTTAATCTAAAGACAGTATAAATAATGTTTACACATTTTAACCCGCTAAATATGGGCTTTAAGCACAAATTTAAAACTGAAATATTAATTAATTAAAAGCTCGCTTGAATGCAATGTGATATTTAATTTAGGACATGCGTATACCACAGGACTAATGAATCCGGATCGACTTATAGGGCCAATGATTGATTGGGGTTAAGGAGGTTGATATAAATGTGTGATAAAATATGCAAATTATAATGAAGGACCAATTGCTTTTATAGCAATAACGATAATGGTGGAGCGGTTATGTAATAACAAACAAAAAACTACATCAAACTACTTAGTAAAAGGGTATAAATACCTTAAGTCCTGCGCCGCTGGGGCAATAGACACTTTCACGCACAAAAGCTTTTACGGAGAACCAGAAACACGCACGAAAATGGTGTCGGTCTCGCTTTCAAAGCTCTAACACAACCGTCCTTTTCAAGGGTTCGAAGGCGACTTGCTTCTTTAAAGGCTCGAGTACGACTGTCACTTTATGCACTGTTATTGCCGGTATATAAAATGTTTCACTCAAACTGTAGGATGCACGCACAAAGTATTTATTGTCACAAAATACCGAATTGTTCGATGACGACGTAACACAAAGTAACCTTCAATTTATGTCATAAACGTCAAACTTGAAGTTTTTATTATTTTGACAACGATCCTAGGTCATGGATCGAAACGTAAATAAATAGTTATTTATTATACAAGGGAAAAAGTACTAGATTTTAGCTCGAGGTGTGTGTTGTCTCCCGACGCGAAGCGGAGGGAGACAAAACACCGAGAGCTAAATCTTACATTTTTACCCGCGTATAATACACTATTTTTTCTGTGACTGGCAAAACAATGATTTAATATTTAAAAAATATTACCAATTATATTAAAGTCAAAATCAATCTATGTCAAATTTGAAGTTTCAAACAGGTAGGCTGATGTACTTATAGGGACAGTTAGATCTGCGTTGCTAAGGAAACCTTTAAAGTAATCAAATATCTGTCAATTTAATTTTGCGAGTGGTTACAAAAATTGCGAACTTAAGTTGTTTATATCGATTGTTTTGAATATTCAAAATTCAAAAATGGACAGTACTGATTCAGAAGTTTCTCTTACTCCACCGGAATTGGTAGAGGCAGCGAAAGTAGCATCAATAAAATTATTGCCAGCTAAATCACGAAAAATTTACGAAACTGCGTATTCAAGATTCATGGAATGGAAGGCGAAAAGACATGTAGTTCTTACTCGGAGACGGTGTTATTGGTTTATTTTTCGGAACTAGCGCAACAACAAAAGCCATCAACAGTGTGGTCGAATTATTCAATGATAAAAGTATGTTACAAGTCAATAATAACGTAGACATTTCAAAATATTGCAAACTAATTACGTTTCTGAAACAAAATGGGAAAGGTTACATGCCCAAAAATCTGCAATATTTACGAGTACACATATTAGTGATTTTTAAATAATGCTCCTGATGAAGTTTATTTATTGGTCAAGGTTGTTGTTGTATTTGGGATTGCAGGAGCCTGTCGAATATGTGAAATTAGCCAGGTAACATTAGATGATATTGAAGACGTGGGAACGTCATTAATTGTGAAACTTAAGCAAACAAAGAATGATGTAAATAGGAGATTTATAGTTACTGAAGAATATATTAAATTTTACAGAATGTACATGGCACTTCGTCCAGCAGCAGCAAAGGATCGCCGCCTGTTTTATGCATATCGCAATGGGAAATGCGTCAATCAAGTTGTGGGTAGAAATCAGTTTTATAAGGTACCTGAAATAGTAGCCAATTTTCTTCGACTTAAAATGCTAAGTCATATACAGGTCATGCATTTCGAAGATCGTCTGCTACACTTTTAGTTGAATCTGGGGGAGACTTGATGACACTAAAGAAACATGGTGGTTGGAAGTCATCAATGGTCGCTGAAGGGTATGTTGATGAATCGATAGTGCACAAGACAGAAATAGCTAAGAAACTGTTTAGTTTGTGTGGCAGTGCATCAGCTGAAACAGAATCCAATTTGCGAACAAGTACATCAACGGCAGTTGTGTCAGTGGCACAAAATATTATTTCAAATCAAGAAAATTCCACTGTAGCAGACATTCCTAATTGTTCAAAAACATGTCTTTCAGGCAATGTACATTTAATAACTGTACTTTTAACATTAAGGAAACGTAACTTATACATAATAAAATATTCTAAAATTAAATATCTTCGTGTTCTTACTTATTTGCACTTACCTAGGAAAAAGTACTCATTTTTTCCCGGGGAAAAAGTAATTTTATATAAAGTGACATTTTGTTACCTGTCAAGAAATATTAAATGTCACATTTTTTCCCGTCGCAGAAAAAATAGATTTTAAAAACTATGAGTGGTTTCATTCCCAAAGAAGATTAAGAATAAAGGCTCAAACCTGTGAACCGCAAATGGCAAATTTGCCAAAAGCTAGAGTTCAGCAATCGCGTCCGTTCTGGAATACGGGGATTGATTTTGCTGGACCTTGGACAATCAAAGAAAGTCACAGAAGAAATGCTCCGCAATCAAAAGGTTATTTGGCCATATTCGTTTGTCTAGCTACCAAGGCGGTACATGTAGAATTCGTATCGGGTCTATCCACCCCTGCATTTCTTGCTGCCTTAGATAGATTTGTTGCTCGCAGAGGTTTGTGCCACGAAATATTTTGTGATTGTGGCACTAATTTTAAGTGCGCGTCCAATTATTTCGCCGATGTTTATAAGATGTTAAAGGACTCTAATACCGCTATCGCTGATCACGTTTCTACTATCAGAATTAAATGGAACTTTAACCAACCATCTGCTCCGCATTTTGGGGGGTTATGGGAATCGGGTGTCAAATCCGCTAAGCATCATTTGCACAGAGTCTTAGATCCTAGGATCCTTACTTTTGAAGAAATGACTACTATTATTACCCGCGTAGAGGCAATAATGAACAGTCGTCCGCTAGGTTCTATTTTATCAGATCCAAATGAAGGTACGGATTACCTCACTCCGGGTCATTTTTAATTGGATCCCTTTGTTAGCACCCCAGAAATGGATTTTGAAAGGGTTAAATTAAGCGGTGTGGATCGCTACCATTTACTTCAACAAGCTACCCAGTCATTCTGGCGCAAATGGTCAAGCGAGTATTTACACGCTAATGCCGCGACTAAAATGGTATGCAAATCAACCAAATATAAAAGTTGGTGATATTGTTCTATTAAAGGTTAGTGACACGCCCCCGTTGTCCTGGCCACTTGGCAAAATTCTTGAGATTTATCCTAGCAAGGATGGCAGAGTTAGAGTTGGCAAAATTAAAACTAGCACAGGAGTTTATGTCAGACCTCTATGTAAAATGGCAACCCTACCGCTGTTAGATTCTGAATAACAATTTTTTATTCTTTTACTCAAAATTAGTTTACATATTTGTTTGGAGTCATTATATTATAATTAAGTTAATTTGTGTTTTTGCTTTTGTATTTTTTATCAAAACATTGTTTTGGGTGGGCGGTATGTTGGCGCCATTAAGGTAATTTTATTAAACGTAGAAATGCTAACATTTGTATATAGTTTATTTATCTAGTTGATAACTCGCAGATGTTGAAAGTCAAGGTACATATTTAGTTGCTATTCGGACTTTGCTTTAAAAGGTGTTGTTTCCACTATATAATATAAAACTTGTGTCGCCGTTCCAATATCAGCAGCCGTCTGTCAAATTCGTCCGCCGCCACCAATAGCTATATTGATGAAGGGTTCCCTTTTTGAATCTAGTAGAAGAGTGGTTTCCTGTTGATCTTCTGCAGTCGATGCTGAATTGGTAAGTACTTTTGTCTTGCACTTGCTTTATTTATGTATTTGGAACTTCCGCTAAAATTATTTATTAAAATCAGTTTGTACTACCGCTTCACGCTCACCTATACTATATATTGTATGACATTATTTACCCTGAGATTAGTGTTATCCTCATCGTCACAATTCACAAAAGTCGGTTCTTGGGTTTCAAGTCTTCTTTTAATACCACTTGAGGTGGGAGCATCATTGTTTAGAACCACCTCAAATTCATCCATATCCGCATACACATCTATGAGATCATTATCCTTAAATTATTTTAAACATGTAGAATGTTCATAATTTAATATAGGGGAGAGTAGCCTAATTTGAACCACTACCTAAATTGAACCATCTCTATAATTTCTTATTCTGAAACAGCATGCGCCATCAAGTGTTCAAATCTTAAGGCCGTGTTATCAGAAACTTATAGTTCTTCTATTGGATCGACAGTCGTATGTTCCGTTAATCACGTACAGCATAAAACTTGTTTTGCTCGTAATTTTTGTAATATTTTTAAAGTAAAAACTAAGATATTAAAAAAAATTGTTGAGGTGAGTACTGTGTTACTATTACTATCATATTTGTTACACTACTTTTGATGTGTCTTGCAAATTTCAACTAAAAACACTTGTAAATACAAATTTTAGGTAATGTATAAGGTAAATCCTTGTTGTTCTCTAAGATGAACCTGGTGTGGGATTCAAAAATTGGACCGGTTTATTTTAGGAAACCTGTTCGATCTATTCAATTTACCAACGTACTTTACCAAAAATCATTTATTCAATAATATCTTAAATGATTTTCCATGAAGAATTTATTTATACATATGTTTTTCAAAATAATGCCATCAAAGAAAAAGGGAAATTATTGTAAATGGTCCGAAAAAGATATGGAGTTTGCCATTAAGGCTTATAAAGATGGAGTTGGTTTAAACGAATGCCAACGAAGATATAACAAATCGCAAAAAACTGCATTAAAAAAATCGGTACTAAACCTACTTTTAATGCTAAAATGTAGGCTTTGTTAGTCAAACAAATTCTGAAGTTCGAAGAAGTCTTCTTTGGTTTAACAATCAAGAAAATTCGAAGAACTGCATATCAACTCGCAGAAAAACACAAACTCCCTCATCCATTCAATAAAATAAAATGCATGGCTGGAAAGAAATGGTTTTGTGGATTTATGGGACTCCATAAGGAGCTCTCGCTGAGACAACCTGAATCTACTTTGCTTGCTCGTGTAAGAGCGTTTAACCGAGAAAGGCTAACAGAGTTTTATGATATTTTGGAAAAATTGATGGATAAATATAAAATTGATGCGAATACAATATTTAATGTACATGAGTCTGAATATTTCACAGTGCAAAAAAGAATGCAGAAAATTATTGCCAAAAAAGGAAAACGGCAAGTGGGTGTAATTGCTAGTGGTGAACGAGGTATTAACACAACCGTTGTGTGCGGTTCCAATGCTGCTGGTCTTTATATTCCGCCCATGCTAATTTTCAAAAGAAAAAGATTTACCATTGAATTAGCAAGAGGAGCTCCTAGTGGAAGTATTTGTGAGATTTCTGATTCAGGCTATATAAATTCTGACCTTTTCCTAGATTGGCTCAAATATTTTCATAAAATCATAAACAGTGGTCCTAACAAAGACGTTTTATTACTTTTAGATGGACATTCGACCCACAGCAATAACTTGACCGCATTAGAATTTGCCCGAGAAAATAATATTTACCTCTTTCAGTTACCCGCACATACAACACATAGGCTTCAACCTCTTGACGTGGCATTTTTTAAACCGTTGCAAAGTTATTTTGTGCAGGCACAAGATAGCTGGTTGCGGGCACATGTTGGAAGGGCAATTTTAGCTTACGACATTGCAGAGCTTATTAATGAAGCATATGGAAATGCGACAACTGTAGGAACAGCTGAAAATGCTTTCAAAGCACCTGTATTTGGCCTGTCAATGGGAATCGTTTTCCTGCAGAAAAAACACCACCAAATTTAAATAGTCAGATTTGTCTACCTTCATTAAGCGTATTATCAGAAATCAATCCAAATACTTGCAACATAAGTTTGGAAGAGATATGTACCCTTCCCAAAAATTCCCAAATCAGTGGACAAAGGAAACAAACTTTATCATCGGCTGTAGAACTGACAAGCACACCATACAAAACTGTTTTATAGGCAAAAAAAGAAACAAGAAAGAGAGAGAGAGAGATCAAAACTACACCGACAGCTCATAAGAACTAATAAAGCTATTGAAAATGTTAAATCTGATTTATTCAATAACAGAGAAACTCAGAGTAAAAATAAACAACAAAAAGTAAAACATAAATTACAAAAAAAAAACTAAAACACAAAAACATTGGAATTGTTACAACCTTCACGGTTCCTGGATGTTGGTGGCCTTTGGGGCATCTTGTGCTCACGCATGTGTTATAAGCCCTTGCTTGGACAGTTCAGTTGCATTTAGACCTTTAAGCACGCTGCTGCGTAGTAATAACTGTAACTCATTATTATACGATACAGTCCACTACTATTGTAAATAAATAAGCTCTTACACTTGTTGTTTATATTATTTATCAATCAACCACAGCTGCAGTGAGAATTTCCATTCTGTGCTGCACGCATCAGGAATCAAATGATGAAGATGCCCTGTGTTTGTATTGTCATTATTTTTATTCCAACTCCGTAGCAGAAGAAGTGTGGATTAGATGTTAAGTGTGTGCAGAATGAGCACACGATAAGTGTGCTGGATTTGAAGAAAGACGAAATTTTGATTTGCAATATGTGTAAAACAGTATAATTGGTTCAAATTATGGGTTCAATTTAACCAACCGGTAGCCAAATTTGAACAACTTTTCTAAAAAAAATGGTTTTTAGTTTTTTTAATTAAATGTTTTCATTTTTATCCGTTTCTTTTTGTACAAATAAATGCTTGCAGATTTGTCTGTATATTGCCCTTATATTGCCCACTTAAGGTGTATTATCTTTGAAGTTACGGTGAAATTTATAAAACTGGTTCAAATTAGGCTACTTTCCCCTAAGCGATTACTTCGATCATTGACATATTACCATTGTTTGAATCATAAGGATTTTCCATGTCATACAAAGTCTTCGAATTAATTATTGATAATAACAATTCTTTTTTATCATCAGAAACATAGACATCTCCCCCAGAAGTTGAAATTTATATAGCGGCAGCAGCTTTACCTCTTGTGGTTATAAACCTATCTTATCTCTCAAGTATTTTTCTTTCCGTTCCTCAACAACAGACTTCCGCACCTCTATTTTTCTATTATTATAAAAGTTTTTTAATGATTGCACGGACCTAGATCTACAATCTGGGCATGCAGCATTAAACTCATTGGCGACTGCTTGCCAGGCTTTAATTTTTTCTTCCACCCTTAAGGCATAGGTTTTTTTTTATTTCAATAACCTCTTTGTATTTACGAATAATGCTTAAAAGCAATTGCTTTTCTGTTGCAGAAAAATTTGGCGTTTGCATTCTTTTGGAAGGCCCCTAATGAAAGTAATTAGTAATACAATTGGTGTTTAATATTACTGTCTACTTTACCTGACTTATCCATCTGCGCTTAAGCTTAAAATAATTTACAAATTTGTGTTAGTATCAGAACTACAATATTTGACTAGGGTATTAGATTAGAATGAAGTATAAACTACTCACTCCTCACTAGCTGGTTTAGAACACGACTTAGGAACTTGAAAAGTCACTAAATTTTGCGACGTTGTCAGCTGTATATTTTATTAAGCCACACTTACTTAAGTAGTTCACAGAAAACGATGGTGCAACTCATCAAAAAGTTAAGTCATGCATAAAGAAAAGTCTTACTTTAGTAAGTTAAGCTTAAACAGCAAACGGTGCAAACGGGCATTAGTGACTGTAATAAACACATCGAGGCCGTAGATTTGTTTGACCAATTGATCTCTTCCTGCTCAATATCTTGGAAATCTCGCAAATGGTGGATGAAAATATTCTATTATCTATTGGACAGTGCAATCGTAAATTTTTTTGCTTTACACAAAACAACAGTAACATTGTCAGACACAATGGGAAACCAATGACTCATTTAAATTTACGCAACATTTTGGCAGATCAATTGATTGCAGATTAATGTAGTAAAAAAAGCTTAATTCGAAAATCTGCTATTATTATAACTAAAACGACCAAAAAATGAGGGCGAATTGTAAATAGTAATCTAAGTATAAAAGATGTTGGAAGCCATTTTCCTGTATCTGGAATTTGTAAAAGATGTGCATTTTGCAGCACAAAAAAAAATGTAAAACGTTCGTGAGTGGAGTGTACAGTACCATTATATATACATTGTTTTTTACTTTTTCATACACCGTGATGAGAGTTTTATTATGGCAGTGCTGTAGTAATTATCTTTACTATTGCTACATAACTAGCCTGTTTTTTTATTATGATTGTAGCTTATATTACTTTGTATTCAATGGTTATTACTTTGATGTTTGGTGTTTAGTTTGCTAACATAACAATATTATAAGTGCATGTGAGTGTGCACGTGTGAGAGTGTGTATGGTGTATAGGTGCGTGTGTGTACACATCTGTAGCCATCAAAATCTAGGCAACCCTATGGCTCAAATGCGTTTGTGATCACATTTATAACCACCAAAAATACCTTGAAACGAGTGAGTTTTTTGTTATAGTTGCGTTGTATGAGCTTGTCTAAGCCTACTTCAGCATCAGTTGAGATATATGCTCGACCACTCGGTAATTTTTCTGATGGCCATATATGTAGCCACTAAATATTAAAGGGTTAATAATATATCGTAATCCGTTATTCAAAATCCAAAAATAAAAAGTAATAAGTACTGAAGTTTTATCGCAGTGTAGTGATTCGTAGGGTTTCTAAGTCGATTTTTCATTGGTTGATAGTTATTACAAATATTATAGTGTACATTTCGATATTCGAAGGTATTTTGTAGAGTAGCTCAGTAACCACTTGCAGGCTTCTGAACGCACTCTGTGACGTCAGAATATACAGTGTAAGTGGGCGCATGTACACAGATGATTCATCTAGTCGACAAGGTTAAAAGACTTTGTTTTTAAATTTCAAGATGGATGGTTAAAACATTTCACTTGACGGTTTCTTATTAAAGGTAATGTTTTTAAGTTTATAATGTAGTGGTTATTTAAGGTAATCTGATTACATCTTGTAATTAGAGCGTTGTTTTGAATGTGATGTTGGTACTTTTTTGTAAAACCATTAGTTATTTAACTATTGAAGGAAATATTTTTATGGGTTACCTGTTGCTTTTGACTTAGAATTTGACGTGGATTGTTTAATATGTAAAATTTCAGGGGAATTTACTATTTTAATAAATATGTTTGAGGTATAAAGGTGTGTTGTTTGGTTTAACAACCGAAAACTAATATTTATCTATTTAAATTGTTTATTTAATATCTAAATCAAAGTAATATTAATATTTATTTATTTGAAATAATGTTGATTTTGTATTTAATGCAGAGTTAGAACTACAATTGCGTGCGCTTATTGCAGAATCAATATCAGAGGTACCATTACTGTAATTTTACGACAAACACTGAAAAGTACTGACATAATAATAAATCAAATTATTGGGCACGTTTGCATATGAAGAGTATTATATTTCTATGTTATATTTGTTTTGGTTTTAAAATAGTATTTGAATTAACCACAACGTTGTTGTGTACATATTTTGTTTGTAATTTGTAATGTAACGATGTGTTTAATTTTTAAAAAGTACGTTTTAACCCATGCAATTATAATGAATAATTTTTAACATTTGCTTACTAGAGTTAATATATTTAGCTAACATGCCTTTAAATAAAGATTTAACGCCTGAATCTGGACTTGTATTTATGCTGTAGAATTTTTGAGTATGTATTTGCTGCCAACATATTTAATTATGTTTTATATTTGTGATTCATTTGACATTTTTATTATGCGTAATTGTTTTATTTTAGCATATTAATCATATTCACAACTGCACCGTTCATATCTCGATTTAAACGTAATTATGTTTGTTGTTTTGTTTATCCTATTATCTAGCCGATGTTTCTATATAATTAACTAGTATTTAACGTTTGTGACAATTGTTGTGATGTAATTAAATTAAACCTCTGGTATGATAAACCATCTCGTGCCTATCGCATTTGCATTTATGACTATGATGCAGATACTCTATTCAATAATAAGCGCCTTTTTAATTATGCGCAGTCATACTATAAGTTCATTTCAGAGATTCATGTTGTCTTGTCAATGTACTTGTAGCTATACCCTTTTGCAAATAATAGTAAGTCGGCTAGCCTTTGTGAAATATTTTGTAACGCGGGCTGGAAACTATTAATGCATGTATGTGGGCGCGTGTGATCGAGCCTTGTTGAATAGTACTAACATTTTATGTCCGTGCGTTGATGAATATTGGTAGTCAAAGCAGATTTTACTTTCCTGATGTTCCCCCTCTTTCAACTTTAGCTGGGTACTATTGGTTATCCGACCACAGTACCTGTCAGAAAAGACTAGCTGACCTACACTAACGTTTCTTCAGTTGCCATGTGTGGTATGTCTGCGTAACAGTTGACATCCCGCCAATTTCAGTGTTGGTGACCTGGGTACTTGTACGTTACGGGTTCTTGTCGAGATGTGCCAAATGCAGTTGAAAGCGTGAGAGTAGTTTGGAGTTTTCTCTGCCGTGCTCTTTCCTCAATCGCTCAGGCTGAGTACGGCACTGTTTGCATTAAATGTCATTTTTCTGTTTTCATGCGAATGACCTATTTTGTAATCGTTTTGATTAAAAGTAAAGTTAGGTAAATGCTGTACTTTTATTTTAAACCTTCTCGCCTTAACGCCATCTTCCCAGTGTGAATTTAAGTCACATGATAACAACACAACGTAGGAGCCGTCGAGACACTGCCATTGGATGTTAATTTATGGAGCCCGGTGTGACGTTTATAGAGGGCGTTTGGGTCAGCCTTTAGGTCGGTTACACTACAACAGAGAGGTTAGATCGCACAATGAACAAAAAAAATTTGAGTTGAACGTAGGCGCGACTTAAGAGCTCATCACAGCAAGTTACCAACCATCTGCCGTAAAAGCGCGGGTTGGGGTGAGGTAGCATAGGGCGGGACGAAATATCGAGATGCAGATATTCATTAGAAAAAATATGAAGTTTAATACTCCGCATACTTGGTTTATAAAGTGCCAGGAAGCACATACAGATGGCAGTGTTGTGGAACTTATTAGTCCAGTTATAAACCTTACAGATATATTAATTATACATATTTTCTAACATTTATAGCCAGTGAAAAGCTTTGAAATTGCGATATCTAATGTAAAAAAAAATATTAAAGAACAAGAAATTACAAGATTTAACATTCCTACATTTCCTGTATGTTTGTTGTGTTTTGTTTTGTATAGCATGTATTCAAACCATTTCTGTTTTACAATAGTGTGTAACATGGAAGTTCTGAATTTTTCCACGGCAGCACATTGCAGATACATTTTACTAAAAAATACTAATATTTGATTTATTCGATAAATAAAGCGAATTTAGTGTGAAATTTTGATGAAAATTCATAAAAATTATTCACACATTCGGAAAAGTTACTGGTTTTGTTTAAATCGCTCTATTATCAGCAAAAAAAAATTTTTCAGTTAAAAAAACTTGAATGACTTTCCCACATAGACAACTATTTAATAAGTAGTTTTTATTAAAACCGTTTTTAATTTGGGTGCCTAATAAAAAGAAATTTGGATCTTTAGAAGTTTCAAGATGGCCGCTACTGGAATGAGCTCTTAACTGGGTGGTGTTTAAGTTCTAGCCGTGGGCCGCTTAAATTAAGTAATTACTAACTGCGACTTAGACTATAGTGAATTACGTTTTTCTAAATTAAGCCTAATTTAACTAAAGCTTGGCTTAAAAATGTAGGTTGCAAACAGCTTTTAAACATTTGTACAATCAACTTTTTCTATTTAGTCTTTTCAACACGCTCATATAAATCACACGGTTAGATAGTTAATTTTGGAGCAAAAGTGTCTTGTAAAATATAATTTATTATTGACAAAAGATGTGTTCGTATTAAAAGTAGATTCCCTTGTGAACATTCAAGCAAGTCATTGCAAAGGTAGACGATTATTGAAAATTGCTATTTGCATAGACAAGCAATTAATGTGTTTATGGTGTATCATCAACATTTAACCTAATAAGATTTGTGTGATCCGATCCCCAAACACTATCCACTTTTTTGCACCAAAAAAATAATTTACAGATACATAACACACTCGTAAACTAAGGCACGACATTGGCATGGATATTATGTAATTATTCTGCATCCAAAAAGGTTTCATAAAAATTCATATGGCGTTATATACCAATAAACGCCCGTTTGCATACAAATTGGATGCTTATACCACATCACAAAAGAGTCACTTACAAATCCATATGCAGTCGCAAACAAACGAACGTTCATTTGCATGTAATTTGTGCCATTATTCTACGTTACAAAAAAGTTATTTAAAAATACATATACGAACACATACTAACGAACGTCCACTGCAGTGCAATTTGTGTGATTATTCTGCACCACAAAAATGTGATTTAGAAAAACATCTAGGAACTCATACTACCAAACGTTCATTTGTGTGCAATTCGTGTGCTTATATGGCATCACGAAAAAGTACTTTACAAAGACATATGCAGTCGCATACTAACGAACGCCCATTTTCATGTAATTTGTGCGTTTATTCTACATCACAAAGAAGTTATTTAAAAATACATATACGAACACATACTAACGATCATCCATTTTCGTGTAATTTGTGTAATTATTCCACATCACGAAAATGTGATATAGAAAAACATACATCAACGCATACTAACGAACGTCCATTTCCGTGCAATTTGTGTGATTATTCCACATCACGAAAAAGTAATTTAAAAACACATGCACGAACGCATACTAACGAACGTCCATTCGTATGTAATTTGTGTAATTACACTGCATCACTAAAAGGTTCTTTAAAATACCATATTTTATCGCATACTAAAGAGCGTACATTTCCATGCAATCTGTGTGATTATTCTGCATTACAAAAATATGATTTAGAAAGACATTTACCAACGCATACTAGTGAACGTCCATTTCCGTGTAATTTGTGCAGTTATATTGCATCACAAAAAAGTTATTTAAGAAAACATGTACAAAAGCATACTAACGAACGTCCATTTCAATGCAATTTGTGTAATTATTCCGCATCAAGAAAAAGTCATTTAAAAATACACATACGAACGCATACCAACGAACGTCCATTCGCATGCAATTTGTGTAATTATTCCGCATTACAAATAGGTTCTCTACAACACCATATGTTATTGCATACTGAGAAGCGTTTATTTCCATGCAATCTGTGTGATTATTCTGCATCACGAAAATTTGATTTAGAAAAACATAAATCAACGCATACTAACGAACGTCCATTTCAATGCAATTTGTGTGTTTATTCTTCATCACGAAAAAGTGATCTAAAAAAACATATACGAACGCATACTACTGTACGGTCATTTGCATTCAATTCGAGTGCTGATACCGCATCAGAAAAAAGTCATTTACAAACCCATATGCAGTTACCTACTAACGAACGTCTATTTTCATGTAATTTGTGCGATTATACTACATCATACAAAAGTTATTTAAAAATGCATATACGAACGCATACTAATGAACGTCCATTTTCATGCAATTTGTGTAATTATTCCGCATCACGAAAACGTTATTTACAAAAACATATACCAACGCATATTAACGAACGCCCATTTGCATGCAATTTGTGTGATTATACTGCATCACGAAAAAGTTATTTGAAAACACATGTACGAACGCATACCAACGAACGTCCATTCGCATGCAATTTGTGTGGTTATTCTGCATCACAAAAAAGTTGTTTAAAACAACATATATTATCACATACTAAGGAGCGTTTATTTCCATGCAATCTGTGCGATTATTCTGCATTACGAAAATGTGATTTAGAAAAACATATAACAACGCATACTAACGAACGTCCATTTCCGTGTAATCTGTGCGATTATTCTGCATCACAAAAATGTTATTTGAGGATACATATACGAACGCATACTAACGAACGCCCATTTCAATGCAATTTGTGTGAGTATTGTGCGTTACGAAAATGTGATTTAGAAAAACATATAAGAACGCATACTTACGAACGTCCATTTCCGTGCAATCTGTGCGATTATTCTACCTCACAAAAAAGTTATTTGAGGATACATATACGAACGCATACTAACGAACGCCTATTTCAATGCAATTTGTGTGAGTATTCTGCATTACGAAAATGTGATTTAAGGAAACATGTGCAAACACATACCTACTAACGAACCTATATTCACATGCAATTTGGGTAATTATTTCGTATCACAAACAGGTTCTCTAAAACACCTTATGCTATTGTATACTAAGTAGCATTTATTTCCTAGCAATCTATTTGATTATTCTGCATCTCAAAAATATAGGCTGCAAGCCCATATGCAGTTGCATGCTAACGAACATTCATTCGTGTGTAATTTGTACGAGTATATTGTCTTACGAAAATGTCATTTACTAAAGCATGTATAGTCACATACCAACAAGTAAACATTTGTTTGTAGTATGTGATTATTTCGGCTGGTACAAGCACATGTGTGATCCCATACTAACAAACGCCTATTGGCATGCAATTTCGATGAATATTATGAACAGAAAAGGTAATGTGCAAGTCCATTTACCATTAGAACTTGCTTGTTATTATTCTTTAATATATATGGTATTATATTTTGATTTAAATTAGCTTTTTTGTATTACAGCTATTTTACTTTATCGGTTTCAAACATTTTATATATATATATATATATATATATATATATATATATATATATATATATATACACTTGTGAAATGTTAATTTATAATTTTCTTTTGCCTCGACTAGCTGATTCAATTATATAAGGCACTTCTATAATACACAGTATAATGATTGAATATTTACAACTTCTTTAACTATCTTCTCCCTTTTTATATCATACACATCTGTCAAATTATTACAAAATCAAGCCAGCAAAACGAGATTTTTATTACATTTAAAGACTTATTGAAACGTTTCAAGCTGTCTGTAACTTTTCATAGAATTTTCGCAAAAATCCCCAATTTGTCGGCTTTTACACTTTAAATTATGATTGAGATAAAATAGTTTAAAAATAAATCATATCAAAATATTTGAGATAAAACAGTTTCAAAAATAAGACATATCAAAATCTCTAACCTGAATTATTTTCATGGATGCTCATAAGAATTGAAGTCAATATCCGAATCGTTATTGGTACGTTTATTTCAATGAAAGGTTTTTCATTTCCTCCATAGAGCATTTACCATCAATTTGCTTGAACGGGCAGCATTCTCCAAAATTGTATTTTTGATCGTAATGTTTCGTAATTTAAAGTTCTACAGGAATCGTAACATTATTTTACTTGTAATTTATGATTGTAGTTTATATCGACCTTCAGATCGACATTCAGGTTAACTTAGATGGACATTCAGAGTAATTTAGATGGACATTTAGAGCCCTGTTTTATTTATTGTTAGAAATGTTATAATTTCCTAAATCTTATTTACTTACGTCTCAGAAATACGGCACAATTTTCACAATTCAACACTTTATAATTTTACTGTTAACAAATATTTATTATTCACGTAAATATTTGGCACTTTCAATTATAGTCACTGCCCAGTTTCAACGTGTACTAACTTGATATTCAATTCTCCAGATATTTATAGAATCGTCCCACTTTTGTTTGTGATTTTCTGGCTTCACGTGCTAGGCGAGGCCAAACATTTTACAACTTGTTATATTGGAAAATTTACCAATTGTATGTATTTTAATTGCATGACGTGGTGCTTGAAGTCACGTAATTCAATTGTTATGCCTCATATTTACTTCAGGAATTCCAGGAATTTTCGTACATATCGAGCACGTAGTCTTGTTTGTTAGCTTTATTCTAATCTAAATTCAATAAATTTGGTGTTTGTTTATTTCCCAATAAATTGGATTTTCCAACAACTGTGATTATCTTAGATCACGTTCGCTTTTAAATAATGCATAATTTTGCGTGCGTTTACGATAATATCTTTACACACTTTATGAATGTTTATCTAGCCACTTCATGCAGGTTTTTTACTGATTTAATTTTAATGCGTTTCATTACCTTTTTAAATTCTAATTTCTGCTAGTAGCTACACTTGGATATGCGTTTTAATTGTTTGTACTGCTATATACAGTGTGCTCGCAACTAATAATTTTTATAATAACCTATTTACTCTTCTAATATCTATAATTTCGTGCTTCTGTTGCTTGGGAGTTTCCCTTGCTTATTCTACGACCCCAATAACTTAACCTACCCTTAAATTAACCCTAGAATTACAGCAATATATATATATATATATATATATATATATATATATATATATATTATAGTGGCTTTAAAAGATCAAAAATAAATATAAAAGAAACAATTTCAAAACACCCTGTATAAAGGAACAACCAGAAATTACGTGCGAAAGTTATATTAGTTAATTCATTTTTAAGTATCAGGTATTAACGAAATTTTATAAATAATTAATGAAATTTAAGTAGGTTTGCAAAGAAATTAAATGGTAGAAGCCAATGCCATTAATTTATTAATTAATTTGAATTTAATTGAACGATTATTGATGTATAATATGCATAAAAACGTGTAAAAACCCAATGATACCAAGATGAAACGCGTTACTATCTGACAAATATATCAGTGGGGTAGAAATACGCCGAACTCTAAATCGTGGAAGTGTTATTTAAAACGTTACGATTGAACACCTGCGTATTTTCTAATAGTCAAGTTCTATTTAATTTGTAGATAACAAACAAATTATTCTAAGGATTGTTTAAAAGCGGTCGGATGTTTTAGCATGAAATACTAATGAGCGATTATTTAACTCACGTAGAAAGTCCAGGTGTGGTAGACAGCGCACAAACAAGGATATTGATTTTCTACCACTCAAGCAAGGTTAGAAGGAGACGTAGAAAACGTATAAGCATGAGTCCACAATAGTATAGGGGGGATTTGAGAAACGTCATTAGGTCTACGATTGGTCGATAGGTTTAGTTTGACTTGATATAAACACGAGGATAGTGTAGCGTAATTTTCTTAAAATATTATAACGAGGTACTCAAATTCGCAGAGTTGAAAATGGGGTTGAGTGCAAAATTGTGGGAATGTGTTGTTGTGAGCAGGGATTTCGGATAAATGTGGCCAGGAGAGGTTACATTGGAAAGATATAAATAGTTTAGGAGAATATTATTAAAGCCCTTATTATTTCGATCGTCCCAAAAGCACGTATGAAGGTTAACACAAGTTGTAAGTATTATCAAATCATTTAAATTGGATTGCTTAGTGGTAGCCTCTTAATTAAAAACGCGGTTAGTGTGCCGAGATTGCAATTTTTATTGAGGTATCACCTATAATTTTTAATCAACTCGTGTCGGGACCTTAAGTAACGTAGAGTACTGTGATAGAAGTATAATTGAAATAAAATTTGGAATTTGGTTACACCGAGAAGGCGGCGTTGGCTGATCAACTTAGACGGAGTTCGTCTAGTAATAGCGAGAAACGACCTGCCGACCAGAAAGAAAAATACATGGCGTTATCTACAGAGAGGAGATCTTCTAGGAAATTCCAGGTAACGATTTAAAATTGTGATTCCTATAAACTGTAAATATTGGGGTGGCGTATGAGAGTGTATTTCAAGGTAGTGTGAATTATTTACGTATTGAACAGAATATGTGGAAATAACATTATTACGGTATTCAACTAGAAATTGAAGGTGTCTAGAAAGCTTTTAAACGTTCCATCAGAACGTGAAATTTCTGTGAAGAGTACATGGTTTTATTTTTTTAATTTTAAGAGTATGCAAAGTAGAAGGGCATACATTATGCAGAATTAGTTGGGTTATTATGAGCTCACCATACCCCACAGTTTACTTAGATTATTAAAATAAATAAATAAATTATAAAGAAGGAATTTTAGAGAAGGTATTATTCAAGGTCCATTTACTCTGAGTACCTTTTATGTGTTTGATGATTTAAAAAGGTAAATACAGGACATTACAAAATAAGATTTACTGAAGTGTATCGTGAACAATAAAATATGGACAATATTGAATTGCATTTGTAAATAGGAATAAATAAAAGATTGTATGTTGGTTGTATTTTGTGGTTTTATTGGGAGTGTACGTAAATGATAGAATATGAGTTTGAATATAGATATTCAAAAGGAGGTCCAAATGAGCTAGCCGGAAGCAGTTGAAGAAGGCCATTCAACCGAGGAAGAGAGGAAAACGGGTAAGAAATATTTTTTTTGTATTATTTAATTTTGAAATTTTCGAGTTTTGAAAATTTTAAAAATATTTTCGAAAGTACTTTTGTTGGTGAGGATCTTACCCGAGTACCACGGCATAAATTTGGCAACCCAAAAGTGAGGCTCGAATTCCAGATAAAATTTTAGTGATTTTATTCCAGGAAACTGGCGATCTGAGAGATAGAGTTTCAGTTTTTTTTGTATAAATTTAAGAGTGTTTTAGTGGGTGTGAGAGTGATTTGAACGTATGCAGAGAAAGGAGTGGTTAAGGAGCCAAGGAGTGGAAATTGGAAGTGACGATAGTGCCTTGTGTGATAAAAATTCAAAAATGGAGGAAGCTGGAGGTAGTAGGGATCAGTCGAGGACGGAATCAGGAGAAGCTGGAATTGAAGCAATTTTGAGAATGCTAGAGAGGATGAATGAAGAACCAAACAGGAAATTTGATCAGATGAGTGCAGAGTCGAATAAGAAAATTGACCAATTGAGCCAGGTACTAGGGGATAAAATAGAAAAATCGACGAGAGAATTTTCTGAGTTCAAAAATAGCTTGACGGTGAAAATGGGGAAGTTGAAAATAGGGTTGATAAAAATGAGCGTGATATTCGAGGCTTAAATCTGGAAATAGGACAATTAAGGACTGATGTAAGGATTTTCTGTGAGGATGAGATTAATGCGAAAATGACTGAGGTAACGGACTTGTGTAAGGATCAGTTAGGTCGAGTTGAAAGAGAAGTGACCGGGATGAAGCATAATGTTGCGACTTTAATGGGGGATGGTCCAAGGTTTGTAACAGGTAATGTTTCTTTAGAGCAGCAAATGAAATTTTATGGGGATAGTAGAGTAAACCCGCAAATATTTATTAATAATGTTAGAGGGTTAATAAATAATGTATACGATGAACAGGCAAAATTAAATATTGTAAAAGCTTTACTAAAAGACCATGCTGAAGCTTGGTATAATTTAATAGGACAGGAAATTGACACCTACACGGACTTTGAAGACAGATTTTTAAAGCACTATTGGAGTGACCACAGACAAGACCAGGTACGAGATGACTTAATCACGTGGAAATTTAAGGGAGAATTTTTAGGAAGTAGGGAGCAATATGCTATACGAAAGTATAGCATAGCAAAGCAACTGAACCCACCACTGACGACCGACAAATTATTAAATATTTATCGCGACACTTCGAGGTAGAGGTAAGACAACACGTTGCACTACAGAACATAGTGGACAGAGAAATGTTTTTGGAATACCTGCAGAGGTACGACGACGTAAGTAGTGGACGACCTCGGGATAATAGGGAAAGACAAATCAACACGGTTAGGTTCGACAATAGACGGGACAACTACGCTAGACGGGGGAAAAGTTATGGATACCAGCGACAAAATTGGGAACCGCGACGACCATATTTTCGAAGTAACAGTTTAGGAAGGGGACCTGCACCGAGACCGGGACCTATAAGACAAAACAGTTCACCGGACATAAGGGGGACTGATAATACAAACACGGAACGAGTGGAAACGCCTAGGACATACGCTGAGGTGACGGCTAGACCAGGACCGAGTAGAGAAAACAGACCTGGACAGGATTTTTAAAGATGGACAAACCACTAGACATCACTGTGTACAAGTATGAACATCCGAAGGAATTTTTAAAAATTGAAGAAGAAATTGAGCCAGAAATAGTATAAAAATTTTGTTTGCCCATAATTGAAATTAAAATTTTTGAGAAAAATTTAGGAACTATATTAGATTCAGGAGCTGAGGCGAGTTTGGTATCGGAGGAATTCGTTCATGAAATTAAAAATAAAGTGTGTGATAGGATAATGCCAATAAAAAGAAGTCACCTGGTTGCGCCGAATAAAAAACGATTTGCTGTTGTAAATAGCGTAGTTATTTTGAAAGTAGAGTTAGGTTCAGTAAGCTGTGAGCAAGAATTTATCATTGTACCTGGGTTAAAGTTTAAAGGGATATTAGGGGTCGATTGCATGATGAAGTTAGGGGTTATAATAGATATGGAGAGGAAAATAGTTAGGAGTGAGGATAGGATATTGCCTTGGAAGGCAAGTTATGATGTCACGGAAGATGACATGGGGTTAGGTATTAATAGTATAGAGGGAGATGATGAAGAAGTGAGAGAGATCGACTCAGGGGAATATAGTGAGGAAAGGTTAGACGAGGTACAATGGATAGTGAAAGAAGAGGCTGAACAAGTAGAAGTAGAGTCAGGCGCAGAGTTAATAGTGGATAAGGAGTCAGAATTAAGAAAGATAGAAGTAAAAATAGCGGTATGTGACACACAGGTAAATATAGGCATAAGTGAGTTAAGGGGCAAAGACAATTTTGATAATTTGAATTTGAATTTAAATGATTTTTATAAAATGAATATTGTACATGAAGGGTCTAGAAGAGATGAAAAGTTTTGTATAGAAGGGAAAGATAAAGATGTTGAGGTAGTATCGTTTGGTTTGTCCACAGAAAAAGAAAGTATAATAAATGAGAAACAGACAAGTATAGGGAATGAAGAAGAAATATTTAAGAGTCAGGATAATAGGGATAAGTTTATTTTATGTGAAATAACAAGGATGATAAGTATAGAAATAGAAGGAGGAGAAATAGGGATGAAGAGTATTAGGATGGTTAGAAGAAAGACATGGAGGATTAAGAAAAGAGTTAGGTTTAAATAACAAGATGAAGTGTAATGACAAAAAGATAGACATAGAAGAATTTTAGTGGAGAAGTTGAATAGGTAGAGATAGAAATAGGTAAATAGAAAAATAGAACTAAAAATAAGATAAATACGGATAGGTGTATATAGAAAAATAGGTATAGGATAAATATGGGAGATAGTTAGATATAGGTATAGAATTAGGTAGGTTGAGTTAGGATAAGAATATATAGTGATAATAGGTGAGGTGAACAGGTATAAAGATTAAAGATAAAGGGGAAAGTACAAAATGATGTATGTAAAGAGTCAATAAAGGACTAAAGGGGGAAATAAAAGAAGAAAAGACAATGAAATAAGAGGGTGAAGAGCTAATAATAGATAAAAATAGTTAGGTAAAAGATAGTGATAGGTGTGAATAGGTAATTAGAAATAAAGATAGATGTAGGTAGATAGAAATAAGTAGAGATAGATGTAGAAATAGATAGAAATAGGTAGATAAGTAGTGATAGGTGGATTAAATAGGTATAGGTAGTGTTAGGTGAGTAGATAGGTGTATAGAAATAGCAGATAAAATTAAATTAGAATGTAGGTATTTAAATTCAGAAAAACCGGGGATAGCTGTACTTAGAATTGAAATAGGGGGATTATATAGTGGTTTTAAAAGATCAAAAATAAATATAAAAGAAACAATTTCAAAACATCCTGTATATAGGAACAACCAGAAATTACGTGCGGAATTTATATTAGTTAATTCATTTTTAAGTATCAGGTATTAACGAAATTTTATAAATAATTAATGAAATTTAAGTAGGTTTGCAAAGAAATTAAATGGTAGAAGTCAATGCCATTAATTTATTAATTAATTTGAATTTAATTGAACGATTATTGATGTATAATTTGTATAAAAACGTGTAAAAACCCAATGATACCAAGATGAAACGCGTTACTATATGACAAATATATCAGTGGGATAGAAATACGCCGAACTCTAAAACGTGGAAGTGTTATTTAAAACGTTACGATTGAACACCTGCGTATTTTCTAAATGTCAAGTTATATTTAATTTGTTGATAACAAACAAATTATTCTAAGGATTGTTTAAAAGCAGTCGGATGTTTTAGCATGAAATACTAATGAGCGATTATTTAACTCACGTAGAAAGTCCAGGTGTGGTAGACAGCGCACAAACAAGGATATTGATTTCCTACCACTCAAGCAAGGTTAGAAGGAGACGTAGAAAACGTATAAGCATGAGACCACAATAGTATATGAGGGATTTGAGAAACGTCATTAGGTCTACAATTGATCGATAGGTTTAGTTTGACTTGATATAAACACGAGGATAGTGTAGCGTAATTTTCTTAAAATATTATAACGAGGTACTCAAATTCGTGGAGTTGAAAATGGGGTTGAGTGCAAAATTGTGGGAATGTGTTGTTGTGAGCAGGGGATTTCGGATAAATGTGGCCAGGAGAAGTTACATTGGAAAGATATAAATAGTTTAGGAGAATATTATTAAAGCCCTTATTATTTTGATCGTCCCAAAAGCACGTATGAAAGTTAACACGAGTTGTAAGTATTATCAAATCATTTAAATTGGATTGCTTAGTGGTAGCCTCTTAATTAAAAACGCGGTTAGTGTGCCGAGATTGCAATTTTTATTGAGGTATCACCTACAATTTTTAATCAACTCGTGTCGGGACGTTAAGTAACGTAGAGTACTGTGAAAGAAGTATAATTGAAATGAAATTTGTAATTTGGTTACACCGAGAAGGCGGCGTTGGCGGATCAACTTAGATGGAGTTCGTCTAGTAATAGCGAGAAACGACCTGCCGACCAGATAGAAAAATACATGGCATCATCTACAGAGCGGAGATCTTCTAGGAAATTCCAGGTAACGATTTAAAATTGTGATTCCTATAAACTGTAAATATTGGAGTGGCGTATGAGAGTGTTTTTCAAGGTAGTGTGAATTATTTACGTATTGAACAGAATATGTGGAAATAACATTATTACGGTATTCAACTAGAAATTGAAGGTGTATAGAAAGCTTTTAAACGTTCCATCAGAACGTGAAATTTCTGTGAAGAGTACATGGCTTTGTTTTTTTTATTTTAAGAGTATGCAAAGTAGAAGGGCATACATTATGCAGAATTAGTTGGGTTATTATGAGCTCAGCATACCCCACAGTTTACTTAGATTATTAAAATAAATAAATAAATTATAAAGAAGGAATTTTAGAGAAGGTATTATTCAGGGTCCATTTACTCTGAGTACATTTTATGTGTTTGATGATTTAAAAAGGTAAATACAGGACATTACAAAATAAGATTTACTGAAGTGTAACGTGAACAATAAAATATGGACAATATTGAATTGCATTTGTAAATAGGAATAAATAAAAGATTTTATGTTGGTTGTATTTTGTGGTTTTATTGGGAGTGTGTGTGATTGATAGAATGTGAGTTTGAATATAGATATACAAAAGGAGGTCCAAATGAGCTAGCCGGAAGCAGTTGAAAAAGGCCATTCAACCGAGGAAGAGAGGAAAACGGGTAAGAAATATTTTTTGTATTATTTAATTTTTGAATTTTCGAGTTTTGAAAATTATAAAAATATTTTCGAAAATATTTTTGTTGGTGAGGATCTTACCCGAGTTCCACGGCTATATATATATATATATATATATATATATATATATATATATACAAAATACTCCGTTGAATATAAAAACAGATCAACCATTGGATATCGTGGCATATTATTATCATCCCCTATTCTTTTAACTAATAAATTTCTAACTAAACAAAAACCCCTACATTCTTTTAGATTTTCTTCCTGTAGTTTGTCCACAATTCTTCTAATTTCCTCGTCTCGCTGTATATTGCGAAATCTTTCGTTCGTCCAACTACCTTCCTCTCCAAATACTTGTAATGCTATCAAAAATCCATTTGTCTTCACGATATCTTCTATGTTATCCTTTCTACTAAAGAAATCGGCCGTTACATTTTCTTTACCAGGTTTATGTTGTATATCAAAATCAAATTCCTGTAGGATCAATGCCCATCTGTAAAGACGACTGTTTGAAAAATCCTTCTTCTTTAGAAATGAAATCGCCGAGTTATCGGTCTCGATTAGAAATCTGTTGCCTAATAAATAAAACCGCAATTTCTTCACTGAATAAATTATCGCCAGCATTTCTTTTTCTGCGACTGAATATCTGGTCTTGCAATCCTTCAAAACTCTAGATATAAAACATACAGGTACTTCTATCCCCTGTTGTACTTGTACCAGTTCAGCCCCTATTGAAAATGTTGATGAATCGGTTCTTAAAATAAATCTTTCTTGGAAATTTGGGTTTCTTAAAGACAGCTCTTGGTGAAATACTTCCTTCAATTTCTGGAAAGCTTCATCCCTTTCTTGTGTCCACTTCCATCTTTCATTTTTCTTTAAAAGTTGAAGCAAAGGAATACATAAATTTGAATATCCCGGAATAAATCGTTTGTAATAGTTCAAAACTCCTAAAAATCCCCTCAAAGTTTTGATGTTTCTTGGTTTCTCTAACTTTTTAAGTTCTTTTAAACGTTTATCGCTAATTCTAACACTATCAACACGTATTTCAAACCCTAAATATTCTACCCTAGTCTTGAAAAATTCACACTTCCTAATATTTAGCTTAAGTCCTCCCTTGTCTAGTTTCTCTAGTACCATCTGTAAATGTATTAAGTGTTCGTCTACATCTTTTGAAAAGATCAAAATGTCATCGACATAATGAGTGCAAAATTCTTCATATTCGTTTAATAATTTTTGCATAGCTCTGACTAAAGCTGCAGAACTCGTTGATAAACCAAACGGAACTACCCTAAATCTTTATATCTCTCCCTCAATACTAAATCCGGTATAATTTCTACTACTTTCATGTAATGGAATAAGCCAAAAGGAATTCTTTAGATCTAACTTGCTGAATATCTTCTTTTCGTTAATCCTATATAACATGCTATCAAGTGACAGAGGTTGTTCAAATTGAGGTTTGGTAATTGCATTGAGTTTTCTAGCATCTAAACAAATTCTAATACTATCTTTGTTAGCTTTGGGTACGACTACAATTGGACAGTCCTCGCTGGTTCAATTATACCATCTCTAATCATAATTTTAATTTCTTCTTTAACTTTATTTCTTAAATGGTAAGGTATCGGGTAAACTTTCGAATGAAAACTACTTTCTTCTTTTACCTCTAACTTATGCACATAATTCTTTGCTATTCTAGGCTCATCATCCCATAGTCCGACATGTTTATTTAATTCTTCTTCTAATTGCTTCCATATTTCAACCCCTACTAGTCCTATCTGATCCTGTATCAACACTTTATTATCAAAACAGAACATAACCTAATTCCCTCATTTCCTGCTGTATTACAAATCATATCTATCCCTAATCTATTCTCGTCAATTAAATCTCCATTCCTTAATATATACCTTCTGCCATAAGGTTCCACCCATATATCTCTACCTATTTTAATCTGCACATTCTTATAGTTTCCATCAATAATCAAGCCAAACTCTTCTATTGCTATTATAATATCAACCCTAACTTCTCTACCATTAAAAATAAAGCACCCCCAGCCTAGTTCCTCCTACAATTATCGACATTCTTACTGCCCTATCTATCTCCTCCAATTTCTCATTAATTGCAGATATTAAATTAATCTTTTTGATATTAATTATCTTTCCCTGGAATACCTCCCTATGTTTAAAAATTATTTCCTCTTTAACCAACGGCAATTGTGAACCAGTATCAATCAAACCAACGTATTTACAACTACTTATAACTAAATAAATGAACGGTAAATCTTTATTAAAACACTTACTATCTAAAACAACATTAACACGACTAGAACTATTCATCGCACTCAAACTCTTCTACTCTTAAAAATTCGGTGTTTTTTTTTCATGGAAGGTTCATGAACCTCGACTATTTCAATTTTATTCAAATCTTCCCCTTTTTCTTGTAGAACTCTAATATTATTGATATTTGCCTTTTCGTTATACTCTGGTCGTTTAGCTCTATGTTTGTCTTCAAAATCTCTCGGTCCTGGGCCATTTTGTACATTTTTGTTCCAATTTCCTTGGTATTTTCTAGATTCTCCTCTTAAAGGATAATTATGTCGATGCTCCCTGTTCCAGCCATTACTATTAGATCCATTATAACGATGCCTGTTCGTTCCATTGCCATATTCATAATAATTTCTGTCGTAAAACCTGTTACCTTGCCTGTTGTCATATGTGTTGTGATATCCATTCCTTTCATGTATCGGGCGTCCCCTATCACAGTTTTTGCTCTCCTGCGCCTCTCGAGGTTTCTCCATCGACCTAGCCCAATCGTAATTCCTCATGATCTCCAGAAAATCTTTCAAAGTCTTGATGTTTTGAATTGCAACCGCACGAGTTACTTCAACTTCCATATGTAGTGAGAGCAGAATAACGATTTCATCCTCATTTAATTTCGGAGTTAAATATTGTGCCAAATTATACTTATCAATGACGTAATTTTCACGTGTGCTCATCGAAATATGATATTTTCCTGTCGTTAAATTTGTTCGAATGTTAGATTGTTGTGTATAGCCCCAATATTGCTCGATAAATAACCTTCTGAAACCCTCATATGTGTCGTATTGTTGTTTAACAATGCTATTCCATTTCTCCGCATGTCCACCCAAATTAGCATTTACAATTTGTAAACGAAGTCGTTCTGGCTCACCTTCAACCATCTCATCCTACTTATTAAGAAAAACCATCGGTTGTTCACCAATCTTGCTTTCAAATTTAGGCAGCATCTCTTTCCCTAAATGAAACTTACCACCGTGATCCATCAACCGAAACCTTTTAACATCCTGGATCTTAGTCTGCATCTGCTTAAAGGATCCCTCTACTACATCGATTTTCTCTTGCATTTGACCCCCAAGTATAATCGTATTTCGTCGAACCTCTTCTGTCTCGTCCTTGCAAGCTCTAATATGACCTATAATATCCTGTCGACTAAGGAGACTTTCCTCTTTTTGTCTCTTTACAGTATTTTTCAGGCATTTATAATTTCTGGTATGAATTTGATCTACTTCTTTCAACTCTCCCCTTAACACATCCATACCCGCAGAAACATTCCCTTCAATCTCCTGCATCCTAGTATCTATTTCTAGTTGAACTTCACCCCTAAATTTACCAAAACTCTCCAACATTTCCACTTTAAACGCCTCGATCTTTGAATCCATACCCTCTAACTTGTCCTTAGTTTTTGCCTGAGAAATCTTTACCTCAGCAATCGAACCTTGTAATTCTAACAACGACGCTTGAGTTTTTTCTTGTAACGCCTCGCTCTTGGTCTGAAATGCTTTCATGTCTTCAGTCGACCCCTCGCTCCTGATCTGAAATGCTTTATTATCTGCAATCGACGCCTCGCTTCTGACCTGAAATGCTTTGTTATCTGCAATCAACGCCTGCAGCATGGTCTGAAAATTTTTAAAAAACTAACGATATCCTTGTTACTAATTGTTTCTTCAGTTTGTACCAGCTATTGATCTTCGGACCAACCTCCCATTACGACCTCCGGCTCCCCATGCTCGACTGTTGAAACTTCACCTTGCCCTGTCTCACACGTCCTGTCTACTACCATCGTGTCCATTCAATAGATCCTACCTGACCTAGTTATTAATTTTTCCTCTGACATTCTGTACACCGTAGTTCTAACAATATAAATAGATAAATTTTACCTGAATTTTTGTGCTCTTTTTATACACTAAAACTCCAATGATAATAATATATAACACCGTCTAAAATAATTATATACACAGCAAATACCAAATTTCTGTTTTTTAATGTAATTAGTCAGTGGCCCCACCAAGTTTTTATCCTATATAATCTCACAATCAAACAGCTCCACGTTGGGATTGCCACATATTATATCTCTGTGTTTATATTTGGGCCTTTTTTTGTATTAATATTTATTTAATAAATGGATAAATGGAACTTGGTTGTGAACCAATAATATATATGTGACACGGCTTTTTGAAACTCTTATCTCAGGATTAAATGAATTTAAAAGTTATAATATGCAAACAGTGTAGGTACAAAACTGTATGCCTATATCTTAACCACTGCCAGATAAAGCACCCTCTAGTTTATTTTAAATATACTTGCTATAAATCTGGGTGTGACCCTTACTACCAATTTTATTCAGAAAGTAAACAAAGTTTAGAATTCTTAACTTTTGATAAAAATTTTGAGATTTCAATGAATACTACAGTTTTTTAGGTGTTACAAATATAAGAACTAAGTTGTTTTATACCTGTAATTCCTCTGAAGTCCGCCTGTGTTTACAAGAATGGACCTTTGACTGCTTACAGTGACCCAAACTTTGGATGTGCACAATACCTGTTAAAATAAGTTTTAATATTTGGTATTTAAAATTTCACGCTTTAATTTCAGGCTTTAGGAATACTAAAAGGATGTTATAAAAAAAATGATACTCGAAATCGGCGATCTAACTAGGACTCGTTCAAACTACCACTGCGGGAATACTGCTCATAATAATGGAATCCTCTGGAACTATTTGTAGCTCTCGGTACTTCAATTCATCTCAGCTTGGAAGTTGTACACATTTCACTTGACGAGCAAATAATCTTCTGTGCCTCAAATGGTTGTATAAACCTTTCAAACTTACTACACGTTGCACAAGACCTCTTTTAACTTTAGAATTACTACTCTTTCAACTAGCTTCAGCTCTTAATACTTTAATAAAACACGAGAGCAGGTAAAACACATTTCTAATAAAATTTTTACAAGTCCTTTTTTTATTGTTTTCTTATCACCTAGGAGATCTCTTTTTTAAAAATTCATATTTGCCTACTATATAAAAAAAATTCCTAAAACTACACTCATTGATCAATTATTTTAAACATATCTAATAACTCTTTCAAAACATTTCATTTTGATCACTTGGGTCCTATTTTCCATTGGTTACATTTTGTTTACAATTTTCATTAAACTTACAATTATTTATTTTTAACACCATATACTAAATGAATTATCTTTCAGGTATTCTGGTACCTATTACTTATAAGAACAATAGTGTCTAATTAAATAGTGAACATAAATGTGCAATACAGTAAACAAACATTATTTTTACATTCTATAACTACTAAAACATGCTAAATGAATTATTTTCAGATATTATGGTACATCTTACTTTTAAAAACAGTAGTGTCCATCAAATAGTGAACATAAGCATTAAATACAATCAACAGAAGCTTATTCAAATGGAATTACTTTTCATTTCTATAAATAAAATTGCTTAAACACCTATTTGAAATCTCAAAAAGCTCTACCACACTGAAATAGCATTTTATATAAGTTCGGCAAATAATTATTCTACGATCTTGTTTATCATTGGTTTTAAATTAGACATTTCATTAATATGAGTGGTAAATAATTCCGCCTAACCTTGGATATTATATAGAACATTACAATATATATATATATATATATATATATATATATATATATATATATAATATATATCTCGTGTCTGCTACGTTTCCTTAATATTTATCTGTATTTATATTTTGGCCTGTTCTTTGTTATATTGATTTAATAAATGGATAAAAGTAAACTTGGTTGTGAACCAATAATATGCCACGGCTTATTGAAACTTATCTCAGGTTTTAATGAATTTAAATAATAATAATAAACAGTGTGGGTACAAAACTGTATGCCTATATTTTAACCACTGCCAGATACAGCACCCTCTAGTTATTTTTTAATATACTTGCTCTAAAACTGGGTGTGATCTTTACTACCAATTTTATTCAGACAGTAAACAAGGTTTAGAATGCTTAACGTTTGATAACATTTTTTAGATTTCAATGAATACCACAGCTTTTTAGGTGTTACAATTATAAAAACTACTTTATTTTATACCTGTATAATTCCACTGAAGTCCGCCTGTGTTTACAAGAATGGACCCTTGACTGCATACAGACCACCAAAACTTGGATGTATCCAATACCTGTTAAATTTAGTTTTAATATGTTGTATTTAAAACTCTTATAAAAATAATAAGAGCTATTGACAAATACAAATCAGGCTAGTAGTTATATAGCCATTAACAAAACATTAGCTTTATTACTTCACAGGGGAGGAAACATCCACTGACCGACGGTTTCGGCTTGTTAAGCCTCATCAGAGTGAAATAGTTCCCAAGAATCCTATGAAGTAATCGAAGCTATTATAATGATATAATTTCAAAACAATCACTGTACTATGGCAAAAGTAAATAAAACCGCCATCAGGTGATAAAACACCAACACTACTAAGTGTGGACGTACAGAATTGAACCGAAACTACATAATAAATTTTATAGATGACTATAAAAGTACGTCTGGCCTTTGAGATTTGCGGAATGATACAGCAAAATTTATTTGCAAACGTAACAAACCTCGTGGCGACACCCGGGTTCATGCCCCAAAGGCAATTCAAATAAATAAAGACAAGTTATTTGCAGTCCGTAATAAGAAATAGTATATAAGGTAAGATGTATCTGTAAACAAACTCTTATGAAAATAATAAGAACTATTGACAAATACAAATCGGGCTGGTAGTTATACAGCCATTAACAAAACATTAGCTTTATTACTTCACAGGAGGAAACATCCACTGACCGACGGTTTCGGCTTGTTAAGCCTCATCAGAGTGAAATAGTTCCCAAGAATCCTATGAAGTAATCGAAGCTATTATAATGATATAATTTCAAAACAATCACTGTACTATGGCAAAAGTAAATAAAACCGCCATCAGGTGATAAAACACCAACACTACTAAGTGTGGACGTACAGAATTGAACCGAAACTACATAATAAATTTTATAGATGACTATAAAAGTACGTCTGGCCTTTGAGATTTGCGGAATGATACAGCAAAATTTATTTGCAAACGTAACAAACCTCGTGGCGACACCCGGGTTCATGCCCCAAAGGCAATTCAAATAAATAAAGACAAGTTATTTGCAGTCCGTAATAAGAAATAGTATATAAGGTAAGATGTATCTGTAAACAAACTCTTATGAAAATAATAAGAACTATTGACAAATACAAATCGGGCTGGTAGTTATACAGCCATTAACAAAACATTAGCTTTATTACTTCACAGGGGAGGAAACATCCACTGACCGACGGTTTCGGCTTGTTAAGCCTCATCAGAGTGAAATAGTTCCCAAGAACCCTATGAAGTAATCGAAGCTATTATAATGATATAATTTCGAAACAATCACTGTACTATGGCAAAAGTAAATAAAACCGCCATCAGGTGATAAAACACCAACACTACTAAAGTGTGGAAGTACAGAATTGAACCGAAACTACATAATAAATCCTATAGATAGCTATACAAGTACGTGTGGCCATTTGAGATTTGCGGAATGTTACAAGCAAAATTTATTTGCAAATGTAACAAACCTTCTCGCGGCGACACCCGGGTTCATGCCCCAAAGGCAATTCAAATAAATAAAGACAAGTTATTTGCAGTCCGTAATAAGAAATAGTATATAAGGTAAGATGTATCTGTAAACAAACTCTTATGAAAATAATAAGAACTATTGACAAATACAAATCGGGCTGGTAGTTATACAGCCATTAACAAAACATTAGCTTTATTACTTCACAGGGGAGGAAACATCCACTGACCGACGGTTTCGGCTTGTTAAGCCTCATCAGAGTGAAATAGTTCCCAAGAATCCTATGAAGTAATCGAAGCTATTATAATGATATAATTTCAAAACAATCACTGTACTATGGCAAAAGTAAATAAAACCGCCATCAGGTGATAAAACACCAACACTACTAAGTGTGGACGTACAGAATTGAACCGAAACTACATAATAAATTTTATAGATGACTATAAAAGTACGTCTGGCCTTTGAGATTTGCGGAATGATACAGCAAAATTTATTTGCAAACGTAACAAACCTCGTGGCGACACCCGGGTTCATGCCCCAAAGGCAATTCAAATAAATAAAGACAAGTTATTTGCAGTCCGTAATAAGAAATAGTATATAAGGTAAGATGTATCTGTAAACAAACTCTTATGAAAATAATAAGAACTATTGACAAATACAAATCGGGCTGGTAGTTATACAGCCATTAACAAAACATTAGCTTTATTACTTCACAGGGGAGGAAACATCCACTGACCGACGGTTTCGGCTTGTTAAGCCTCATCAGAGTGAAATAGTTCCCAAGAACCCTATGAAGTAATCGAAGCTATTATAATGATATAATTTCGAAACAATCACTGTACTATGGCAAAAGTAAATAAAACCGCGATTAGGTGATAAAACACCAACACTACTAAGTGTGGAAGTACAGAATTGAACCGAAACTACATAATAAATTTTTTTTTTTTTAGATTCCATATTTGAAAACGGTTGTTTAACCGAAACGCGTAATATGAATAATAAAAATACAATAGCAAGGAAAACGAGTTTATTTTACATGTAGAAAACATATTCAAATTAATTACTAATGACCAGTTCCAAGAAAAGTTTTGCATAAAATAATATAAATGGTCAAGAAAATATAAAAAAAATGTATATATTTCTGTAAATATAGGGTTAATTTAGGGGTAGGTTAAGTCATAGGGGTCGTAGAATGAACAAGAGAAACTCCCAAGTAACAAAAGCACATAAGTACAGATATTAGAAGAGTAAATAGGTCATTATGAATATTGTTAGTTGAGAGCACACTGTATATAACAGTACAAGCGATTAAACGCATATCCAAGAGTAGCTACGAGCAAAGATAGGAATTTAAAAATGTAACAAAATGCATCGAAATTAAATCAAAGAAAAACCTGTATAAATTGGTTGGATAAATATTCAACAAGTGCGTTAATATATCATCATATACGCAGGCAGAAATTATGCATTATTTGAAAAGCGTACGTGATAGAAAAGTATTACATTTATTCAAAAATCCAATTTAACTAGGAAATAAACAAACACCAAATTTATTTCTATTTAGATTAGAATTAAGCAAGCAACAATAATACGTGATTTGATGAACGTAGGTTCTTGGGATTTCTGAATTAAATGTGATGTTATGTGAATGACTTACGTGACAACTTGAGCGTTCTTTCATGAAATTAAACTACATAATTGGTAAAGCTTCCGAAATAACACAAGAGATAAGACAATTGGTGTTGCCCAGCACGTGGAATCAACGAATCGCAAACAAAGGGGCAAGGCCTATAAATATGATAACAATTGAACAACGAGTTAGTATACATTTGAAACTGGGCAGTCATTATACTAAAAAGTGCTAAATTATTCACGAAACAGTTAATTAAAATTAAAGTTAAAATCATTTTATAAGAGTGTAAAAATTGTGTAAGCGAGCCGTTCTACTACAGACGTAAGTAAACCAGATTTAGTGAAATTATACAATTTCTAAAAATAAATAAAACAGGGCTCTTGGGTACGACTCTTAGATACGATCCTGGGTACGAGTCTTGGATACGAGTCAGGAAAACCCTGGAGATTACTGTCTGTTAATTTAATTTGGTAATCTCTGACAATGGTAAATATTCTATTACTGTTTCGTTAATTACGGAAATGGAAAACCTTTTATTGGAATAAACTTATTAATAACGATTTGGATAGTATTTATGTTGGATGTCAACTTTTTAATTCGACTCAAAACATTCAGACTGGACACGAAAACTCTTGGGGATGCAGTGAAGCTACTGAACCACTTCAGGTTAGATATTTTGATATGATTTATTTCTGTAAACTGTTTTAATTCAATAATAATTCAAAAATGTAAGAGTCGACAAAACCGGGGTTTCTTTGATAAATTTATGAAAGGCAATAGGCATCTTGAAACTTTTCAAAAGGTCTCTAAATGTAACAATAAAAAGCCCGTTTTGCTAGCTTCATTTTCTCAATATCTGACAGATGTAAATAATTTAAAAAGGGGAAGATATTTAAAAAGGTTGTAAATATTTAATCATTATACTGTGTATTGTAGAATTGCTTTATTTAATTGAATCAGCTAGTTGAGGCCAAAATTAACATTTTTACAAGTGCTTGATTAATATAGAGAAAATAACACAGCATTTTAGGACGCTCATCGTAGGGGCTGGTGAAGTATCACAGCAATATATATATATATATATATATATATATATATATATATAAAATATCTATAATAACAGGCTTTTAGGTCTGCTGGTTTATATATATATATATATATATATATATATATATATATATATATATATAATTTTAAGATTCGAGTTTGGATTTTACTTCGTCCAAATGTCATAAATTATTCAAAATATGCCAAAGTCATTTATTAATAACTGACGTTTCGGAAAGTATGTTTCCTTACACTTAGTTCTATAATTAAATAGTTAATATCTTTGGAGAATTTCTTAAATCTATACTTACATTTATTAAACTATTGGTTTTTATGAAATTTTGTGATGAATGAAATTTGTGTTGGTTTTGTTTTGTTTTACTAACTACGTTATTAATACTAAAAATACAGAAGTGTCAATTACAAATAAGAAAATAAAGTTTTAAAAATTAAAGATGTTGTTACTTATAAATTATATAAAATTATGATAATCTACTGAAACATTATAATTAATAAAAATATTATCATTTATATACAGTTGTATATTACGTTATAATGTGTTTGTATGTATGCATGTGTGGTGTGTGTGTGTGCGTGCGTGCGTGTGTGTGTGCGTGCGTGTGTGTGTGTGTGCGTGCGTGTTTGTGTGTGTGTGTGTGTTATTTATAAATGTAAAATAAATTATAATGTATGTGTGTATGTGTGCATGCATTTGTGTGTGTGTGTGTGTGTGTGTGTGTGTGTATGTTTATTTTAGACTGCTTTAATCAGTTTAAATTGTGTTTATTACTTTTTATTTAAGAAGAATAAAAATGCATAACTTTTGTGTAGGTTGTATGGCGTACATGCGGCATAGATTTTTTATACATGCAATTAAATGGGAGATTGTAGATATTATTAGCATTTTATTCAAATACAATTACATTAATTGTTTCTATCTGATACATTTTAGCTGCAAGTGAGACTATAATAGTGTGCTTAGTTGTTCCAACATTCTGAGTAATACACCTAGCTGCAAATCTCTTAATATTTTTATTAAATCTACAAATATTCAAGATAAATTTTATTGGTTTCAAAAAGTTTAATTATGCTTTTTCATTATATTAAAACTAAATAAAGTCATTAGAAAAAGACATGTTTGGCCTTCCTATATTGTGTTAAAGAGGGAGGGAGGGAGAGAGAGACAGATAGAAAGAGAGAGAGAGAGAGAAAGAGAGAGCGAGAGAGAAAGGGGGAGAGAGAGACAGAAAGGAAGGAAGGAAGGGATGGAGCGAGGGAGGGATGGAGGGAGAGGGGAGAGAAAAGGAGAAAGAGAGAGAGAGAAAGAGAGAGAGCGAAAGAAAAAGAGAGATAGAGAGAGGAGAGAGAAAGGAGAGAGAGCGAGAGAGAGAAATCGAGAGAGAGCGAGAAAGAGCAAAAGAGAGAAAGAGGGCGAGAGAGAGAGACAGAAGGAGAGAGAGAAAGAAAGAGAGGGAAGGAGGGGAAGGAGAGATGGAGAGAGAGGGGCAGAAAAAGAAAAAGAGAGAGGGAGTGAGAGAGAGAGAGGGAGAAAGAGCGAACGAGAGAGAGGCGAGAGGGTATAAGGAGAGGGGTGGGAGAGAAAGAGAGCGAGAGAGCGAGAAAGACAGAAAGAGCGAAAGAGAGGGGAAGAAAAAGGGAGGGATGGAGGAAGAGGGGGAGAGAGAAAAAGAGAGAGAGTGAGAGAGAGCGAGAGTGAGAGAGGGAGAGTGAGAGAGAGAGAAAGAAAGAGAGAGGGGCAGAGAGATACGTCCATAGCGGGTTGTCTGAAATTTAAAGTTGCCTCGCTTTTTTATCATTTCGTGACCCTTCCAGTTCGTATAGAATTTGCTGCCTAGACCACTGAAAACCACAAAATGCTCAAAGTTTCGGATTTCGAATACAACTTAAACAGAACCAATAAGATGCACATGTGCAGTTACCTCGTGTATACGGGGTAAGAGTGCGTGGGAATGGGGTTAGTCTACGCACAACAATATCTATTTTTGTTTTGGGTGTGTTAATAGTTTAAAAATATATACAAATAAGTACACAATATACAAAAAATATATGCATATAAAAAGCATGTATTTAAAATGTTCTTATAAAAAGTTTAATGGGCATCACAAAAATCATATACGTAATTTTCAAGGGTGTCCCAACCACTGCACGGTGCATGTGTCCATTTCGAGCATAACGTACAACGATACCATTGTTTAGTTTTAAGAAGCAAATCCCCAAGAAAAAGCACGTGTTTTGTACAGGATTTCCTACATCATCCAGCACATCGTCGTTACAGGTTGTCTTCATCGATGTCAGAGAGTCGTCGTTACTACTACTATCTTCGAACAATTTGCTTTTTGCAACAACCTTCCCTTGCTCTCAATTTCAAGTTTCTTTTTATGCATTTTAACTTATTTTGCATAGAGGTAAGTCATTGCCTTCTGTTTGAAAATGAGTGATAATGCTAATGAAATTCTTGAAAGACCTAATATAAACTTTTTTTCATTTAAACATTTTCTGACTTCCTGCTATTTATATTAAAAATCATTGACTCTTGTTAAAACTGACATTTTGCGTTTTAGAACAAAAACTACTAGATTAACGTGAACATGCATTACAACTAGATAAGACTAACATTTTTAACATACTCCTCCCTATTGGAAGCGATGAGACATAACTTTCAACTAATATACTATACATATAAATTAATATATGATGTAACAAATGCATAATTACAATGTTATTAACAACAAAAAAATAAAAAAGGGAAAATTCTTATAAGTAACATTTAAACTAAACATGTCACTTTGAAAACAGTTAATCGAGGAACAGAATCAAAGGTATCATACCGATGAAGGAAGAGGGCATATCTTTGTGATGGAGCGCTGGATCATTCCGGTTTGGGTGCGAATAGAAACAACACGAACTATGTTGTCGGTATCCTGATGTAACTGAACAATGTGTCATAATTTCCATTTAGTGGGAAGAAAATTATCGTCCTTGATGAGAACCAGAGTGTTAAGTTTTACATTTTGGAATGTAGCTCTCCATTTAAAGCGTTGTTGTAATTCGGAAATATATTCCTTAGTCCATCTCCGCCAGAAATGTTGTATTATTCGCTGGATGCGTTGATAACAAGAAAGCCTGTTTTCTTGTATATGGATCAAACTAAGGTCTGGTACTGTTGTTATGGGCGTTCCAATGAGAAAATGTGAGGGAGTGGGTGGTGAGAAATCAGAGGGGTCTGAAGATAGAGGGTATAAGGGTCTGGAGTTTAGAATCCTTTCAATCTGTATTAAGAAACTATTAATTCTTCATAAGTAAAAGCTGAGTCATGAATTATGCGTTTCATATGAAATTTTGCCGATTTCACCCCTGCTTCCCAAAAACCACCCATATTAAGTGAATATGGAGGTATGAAAGTCCAATTGAAATTTTGTGCAGCTAATTGAGATTCTATAGTGTTCTTGTTCTCAATTAAAATGTTTTCCAGTTCCTTAAGTTGAGAATGTGCAACAACGTATGTGAGACCATTATGAGAACGAATTTTTGTTGGAATACCTGTGCGAGAGGCAAACCTTCGCAAACATAAAATGAAATGAAATTGTAGTCAAGTCAGTGAATGGCTACAGATGGATTGGTTTGGTACTAAAACAAATGAATAAACAAACATAACATTTGCTTAATTTTGCTCCGCAAGTTACATATCCCCCAAATTAATATGTATGTATATTCAAATGCAACTATTAAATCTAAGAAATAGACTGTTACATTGTATAATTGAAGGTCACATTATAAAAGGTTAACGAAAGTTCATAATTAGACATGAGAAAGCAAGCAACTACTTTGTATTCCAGACGTAACATGATACTGCAGCTGCAAGTCACAATAGATTATAAGAAACCAATTGTTAGAATTAAGATTATTAAGAAGTAATAGAATGTATTTTATCAAGAAGTAGCATACATGAGATCTGCACTTCCCACATGACGATGCAAAGGCAGGCATAGTATAAATACCCTGAAGAGCCCATGATGACCAGTCAGTCTTGAACTTCACAACTTTAACATTGTTGGTTGTTCAGCTACTCATTAGTAATTAGTAACTTTGAATATTTGTTAATTAAAATGTTAATGAACATAACGCCCTAGTTGTCAAATCGTTATTGTAATTACTGTATAACTAAAATACACTTGATAGGAGTGTTTTTTGGAAATAAAGACCTTTTTAAAATAAGCTCTCAAAGGCCCAAAACCTATCCCGCGACCATTCTTATCCTTTAGGGCTTTTAGGGCCCACAATAATCAGTTCCTGTTATTTGAAACGGGAATTGTGGTGTTAATTTATCAGAAGGTAAGTGTCCTAACAAATTTTTAATATCATTGGGACACATTTTAAAGCATGCTATTCAGTTGTAAACAACCCTTTTGGCCAAATTTCGACCACCTATTGGCCAAAATTGTTCTCTAATAGAACCAAGCACTTGCTGTGGTCCAGCGTGCAACAATATTTCGTGCTCATGGTGAAATAAAAGTGTCGCAAATGGATGTGTGGCTGAAATTACGATTGGATACTTCTTGTCATGTTTGAAGGTAGAATTACCTAATCTTCCACCAATGCGCACTATACCGTCGTTATCACAGAACGGATTGAGGGTTGATAGTCGAACCCTGTTAGTGCCAGATCGGCCAGACGAAAGTTCTTGAATTTCGCGAGAATAATTCCCTTTTAGAGACAGATGCTAGACGTGTTAGAGAATTATGAAGATCCAAGGTCGTTATGGGACCGAGGTCTCAACTTTCCTGGATCCTCTTGAATTTTTGATAAAATGTAAACAATACGCCATAACACGTTTAAGTTTGTGAAGTCGTGAAAAGTTCTCAAACGTTAAAAACGTTGAAAGTGGTTCAAAATGGGTTGCAAAGTAACAATAGATCGTAACGGTACATACTGAGTTGAGGGCAATATTTTAAATTTTGAATCGAATAAGAAACTTGGATCATGAAACCACGGTGGTAAGTTAAGTAATTTTTTGGAAGTATCACCTCTGGTAACGAGATCTGCAGGGTTGTCTGAAGTTGGAACATAATTCCAACTTGAAGTATCTCATATATTTTGAATTTAGGAAACACGATTTGAAACAGAGGTGTCAAGCATATGAGGCGATGTACTTATGCAAGATAAAGCAATATTGGAATCTGTCCAATAGTCGATGTTATCAATGCTGACCTCTATTGAATTTTTTACTTTGTGAACCAATTGAGCCATCGGTGAGGCGCAACTCAACTCGAGTTTTGGAATGGTGAGAGATTTTAAAGGAATTACCTTTGTTTTAATACATAAAAGTTCAACTGAGATGCAGCCTTGAGTATCAACTGAGCCCACGTATACGCAAGCATCATACGCATTTTGACTGTGTAACATACTGTTTTAATACGCTCTAATAGTTCTATTATTTCTAAAAATAGTTATTTTCTAGTTTAATTTTAGCATTCTAATTATTAGAATGAAGGTCTTGTAGCATAAATATGTCTGCAATTGTAAGCGGCTGCAAGATCACCCAAGTAGCGTCCTAGCGAAGTTCCAGGAAGATATAATCCAAGAGTTAATTAATTTTTCTAAAGGCACTTTACTTCAAAGGCACTAAACATGTCAGATTAGTTGCTATCTATGATTAGATGTCAATCATGTTCTAGGATCCTATTTATGTCAGGGTGGTCGGAAGGAATTTTTCAATTAGCGGAGTACTCAACTAAAAATTAGTTCCGAGATCTACTTGTGTGGCTATCTTAGTGCAATTGGCAGTTTAATTAATCGTAAAGATTTACGACCGGCGTATCCTAAGTCGAGTATGAGAGCCAAGAAAGGAGTTATTTTTCAATTAACTTAAATGTATATAAGGATGCCAGCCGGTGGTAATCGGGGTTGTTTATTTCCAGACGCGTTAGAGTCTAAAGCTGGCGGTTACTAGTGATGTGTTTTATTTTCTGAAGTCAAGTGCGTGCCGTTATGTTTCTAAGTTAGTTATTTTTCTGAGTAAGTAATTAGTATATGTGGTATTAACATGAACTCAAGGCGGTGTTATGCATCATAATTCCGTATTTGTTTAAATACAGTACCTGTCGATTTCCATAAAATACAACGTCGGGTTAAAGCTCAGTTCTAGTAAATTGATCCCGTTAAAGTATTGTTTTAGAGACCGTTACTGTAATATTTGACCCTTGCGAAGGTCGTATTTTTCCTGTTGTTGATGACCCCGTGGTTAAAAAAAAGAGGGGTCGTCGCACTATGCAAGTTAGGTAGACTAGGGTAGCATTAATAAATTTTTGTTATTGGGGTGTTTACACCCAGAACTGTATTACTATTCAAAAATAAGTTTTGTTAGTTAAGTTTAGTTAAGTTGTGTTTGTGCTAGCCGGAGACTTTAAAAGATTAGCCCCTGTGAAGTGACTTATTTTCCGTCCTGCAATCTTGGTTCACCGCCCAAGAACAAAGTGCGACGAGAGCTGTTACCGTGATTGGTCCATGGGCCGTTTAATTCCCATGGTGGTGCCCTATTGTAAATAATGTTAATTACTGTATATGTTTGTTTTCATATGTAATTAGGTGAAGTTTTAGTTGGTAGCCCATTTAATAAAACAATCAGAATTTCGTCTTAGTGTGTTGTTATTTAATGAACCCCCCCACCCCCCCTCTCACCGATTGCAGCAGCTTGCGAAGCAATGTCCCGAAACGTGAGGGTACTATAGAGCTAGAGGTCCTGCCCCTTTATTATTTATTGATAATTGGATACCCTCACGCGGTAGGTAAATATAGAAATTACAACTGCTGTCTAAAAAGGAATGCAATTCTATTACTTTTGCAGAGTTCCATATGACTTTACAAGGGATTCTGAGTGAATTCAATTGAGCAAGATCTTGACAATAATTGATCCACTGTGTTGCCAAATCTTCGGGTAATCGATTATCCCAACCTATTTTGGTCAGCCAGAATTGCTGTATGAAGATTTTGGCCGTTATCGTGCAATGACTTAAAAGACCCATAGAATCAAAAATCGCTAAAATAAATGATAATACGTTGCGCCTTGTAAAAGCTTGTCTACCTGTTTTAAATGCATTAATATTGTAAAAAAGAACGTCAGAGTAGCCGTAATACATAAGACCTAACGTTTTTTTGTGTTTTCATTTGGGCCGAAATTCAAAAGGTTATTTAACATTTCTGAAGCCTCAACTGACTTTAAAACCTTTGGACTGCTGGAAATCTATTTACGCGAAGTAAAACTACCAGACTTCAAAATGTCTGAAATATTAGAGCATATGTTTGTTACTTCTTCAAAGACTTTAGAACTTGTTAGAAGATCGTCACAGTACATATCCCTTCTGATTAGTTTTGCTATATCCCGATGCTGATTCTAACACTGCGCTGCTAGTTCAAACAAGCACCTAATGGCAAGAAAGCTTGAGGCCTTTTTTCCATACGTTACAGTGCATAATGCGTAGACGTTCAGAGAGAGTAAAGGATCAGTTTGCCAAAATATTCTCTGTTACTCTTCTACCCACACTGATCTGTACATTTTTGAACAATCGCTGACCATTATATATTTAAAACGGCGTAATCTGATAAGGATGGAAAGAGGATAATCTTGCAAGACAGGCCCTTCATTTAAAAACACGCCATTAGAAAATGGTGCACTTGAATTAAATTCAACTCGCAACTTGGTTGTCAAGCTTGCTTCCTTATAAACGCCATGATGAGGGATAAAATATGCATAAGGAACAGTATCTGTGAACTCTTCAACTTTCCTCATGTGGACTAATGCTCATTTCCTTATAAATGGGAATCATGTGCACATGTTGGAGTTCTTTAACAACCATCAGGTTGCTAATATCTATGTAGAGCCAGGTAGATAAGAAAAAGATAGAAGAGTATAGGAAGATCTAGGCCAAGCTATATTAGCCAAATTATTAGAAATTTAGATTGTGAAGGGTATGTAGAACTTTCTAGATTCGCACAGAATAGAAAAGAAGTTAGAGCTGCGTCAAACCAACCTTAAGTAAGGTCGAAAACAAAATGATGATGATGATACCTTAAGCATGGTTTTCAGTCTAGTCGAGAGAATAGAGTTAATTTTCATTTACGGAGTCGAGAATTAATGTGCGCCGCAAAAGATGGCTACCTTTACCCAAAGACTTACGGATAAAAATGTCTCACACACGTGCGTGCAAAAACTTATTGTTGAATAATGAAGCAGCACAAATTGAAGTTTTAAGACAGTTTGCAGCAAATCTTACCAGCTCAGTAGCCAGGTATCTAATCTGACGGGAATTTCAATCGGTTCAGTTTATAAGGTTACGCAATTATATAAGTTCCATATATATAAAAAGCAGATATCAAGAATTACATGAATATGACTTTGATCAAAGATTACAGTTTTGTGAGACACTGAAGTGAAATGATTAATAGTGATCCGGATCTTTTAAAGACCATCTGTTTTTTCGATGAGTGCACATTTTTTTTGAACGGATGCGTTAATAAACAGAATTGTCGCTATTGGAGTGTTGTAAATTCGCATATTTTTAGAGAAAGACATACTCAGTAGCCAGAAAAAAAATAAATGTATAGGCAGGTATCTTGGCAGACACAATTATCGGTCCTTTATTCATCGATGGTGAAATTTATTTAAACATGCTGCAAGATACCATCGATCCTCTAATCACCGAAACTATAGAAAATCAACGTGATGGATATGGAGTATTGCAAGTGGATGAAAACCGGCTTTATTATCAACAGGACGGAGTCCCTCTCTGTTATGTGCTGGTCATTCAGCAGGGTCAAACGAGAGGTTTCCTAATAAATGGATTGGCAGAAGAGGAGGAATTGGGTGGCCACCAAGATCGGCGTCGCCGTGGATCAATGTAGTAAGCGTAAGACTACGGATCCCAAGGTCCCGGGTTCAAATCCCGACACGGCCGACTGCTTGAAAAATGGCAGGTGAGCATTTTTCACAAATATTACGCCCTCGTTCAGATGAGAGGTTAAATGGAGGTCCCGTGTGTGAGTGTTGTCATGCACGTTAAAGATCCCTACCTTGCCTGGAACGGCAAGGGTTCGGCAAAATTCTAAATTTCCAGGCAACAAAAAACTCGCCTCCTGGCCAATGTAGTACCTTCGAGTGGAGCATTGGAAATGTAAATAAACGACCACCAAGATCTCCTGATATTACCCCACTCGATTTTTTCTTGCGGGGTTACGTAAAATCTGTTGTTTACAAGACTCAGCCAGTTGATATGCCTGATTTACGAAATCGAATAATAAGGACATGTAGGGCCGAGAAACTTTTCAAAACGTTAGAAAGGAAAGTGAAAACAGACTACCATTGTCTGACAAATAACGGTGAACATTTTGAACATTTGCTCTACACCGCATTTCCCAAAACCTAAGGTAACTAGATTAATTAATTTAAATTTATTGTACGCAATAGAACATCTTTTATTTAATAACTACAGAACGGATCGACCGATTTTCTAGATCTTTTCACCAAAATACTTCGTTTTTCAACAGCTTTATTACCATGTTAATACAAAATATAGGATGCTATTTAATATTTTAAAGTTGAGTAGACTGTGAGTGGGCTGGTAAAGGGCTATAATTTTACAACCCCTAAATCATGCTTCCCCTTTGACATCTAATAATCTCTCATAAACCGTATTTCAATATCTTTACTAATTTTCTTTATATTACAGGTGGAAACTTTTCAAATGAACACACTGTATAAAGTAACATATATTGTTTGATTAAAAGGAGTTCCATGAATTTTTGCTGTGACTGTTAATTCAAATATAAGCACCTATGCGATGTGTCTGAAAAGTGTGTCCATTATTGTATACGCTTTTTCAGTCAGGAATTTATAGTCCTTGGTCTAAAATTTTCACTTCTACATTCCTTTCCACTTTTAAAAATTTAATAACGAACATTCTACTTTATAAAATGAAGTATTGTGGCCCTTATGCAGATTTATTAAATAAATTTAACATTTCGTATGTCCACCTGAATTAGGCTTTATTCCATTCAAGATTGATTGAAAATTAATAAATTACTAATAGCACTGTTGTTGTAATTATTGTTACATGTTCGGTCATGAAATCTACGTACATTGTTTTAAGATTTTTATTTGCATGTAGTCGTGTTTCTAATGGTAAAAATTCTTTTAAGGCATTTTGTTTTGACTCCCCTAAAGCTGCAGGAGAAGAAGACATTGGTATGGAAACAACAAACTTTCCTTGCTCATCTCGTTTGGTTGTTTGTGCAAAATGTAATTCACATTTACGTTCTTTAATTGAAATTGGTTTATCGGGGACGATGTTTTCAATTTCCCAAAGTTTGGAAATTTGTTTTGAACGATCTACTGTAGTTAAATGACACAATGTATTATTCTTTGCAAAATCGGAGCGGAATTGTCCCAAAATGATATATCCTAAATGTGTATTAAAAACAAATAGATATTTCACATGATAAGGTTGTTCAACAGTCAGTAATCGCCAGAAAACATCGTCACCTAATAGGATATCTATGTTTGTATCTTGTTTAAAATTGGGATTAGCCAGTGTAATGTTTTCTGGAATATCAATAGATTTTAGATTAGAATTTGCTGGGATATGGTTAGTTATGTTTTGTAGTAACAGAAATGATAAATCTGCACAAAAACTACTGTTCATTGATTGAATTTTTGTGTTAGCCATGCAGGAAACAGTTGTTCTTGTTTGACTAATACCGGAAACTGGTATGCTAGTGTGACATGTTTTAAGCTTAAAACGATTACACAAGGAAATTGTCATATAGGATCGCATTTATGCAGAATCTAGTAAAGCAGTGCATTTGTGAGGTACACCGTTCCAGTCATAAATCAAAACAATGGCGGTGGGTAAGATCTGATAAGATTTTTCGCATGATTTTGCATGGCTAACTAACGCAGTAGAGCTAGATTGTATTGCTGTGCTTGCTTGATTCCTCTAAGGAATTGTCAAAATGAATGTTGCAGCAGATACAGCGCCAGATTGTTACGCGCCGAAATCGGCCGTAAACATTCCTTAGTTTAATTTTGATGTGCAGGAGTTTTCGCGCCTTAAATTCAAAAGTGTATTTCCGTCACGTCAGAGTGCATTTGCGCCAGATTGCGCTGACGCGAGTGGCGGGAGAACAAGAGTGGGGAAGTTTCCTGGAGACTCGGTAATGTGGCTTTTTGCCTTTGAACTTCGAGAAGAGTGGTTGGGTTTTCGGTAACGTATCTTTATTTTTTATTTATGTATATCCTTGCCTTTGCTTATCTTTGTTTGTCGTCCTTATACCTGTTCCTCATTCGTTCCCTACATAGGTAGGAGATTATTTGAAGCAACCTGGTTGAACCGTAGTCCACGACCCTAGACGAACGAGTCCTGGGAGCAACTGCGACCGCCGTAGCTAGTCGGAGCCATTTGGAAGGACGCTAGGCGTACCCTCTGGTAAATATCTTGAAGGGGGCTATCAGCAGCCCTGATGGACGTTGCTGACGCCAACTTTACTTAATCTGTAGGAAGCTGTACCTATTTATGTAAGTACCTTATTTGTTTATATTACATTTCTAACACTTGCATATTCCGTTAATTGCGCGTTTAATCTTGCATGTTGCGTGACGTCATTGATAGATATGCGCGTTAATTTCCACTTATTGGATTAGAGCTACCAACTGCCGTTGTGTCGCGTATATCGAGTTTACGGGGAGATAATAAGTTATAAAACTGTCTTCATGTAGTAATGTGGAGTGACTTTTATTGCACTTCTTGCAGTGACTAGAGCGAAGATCAGTAACCGAATTGCCTTGTCGTAAGCAGTTGAAACAAATGTTGAGGATTTTTTTACTTCTGTGATACGTGCAGGTACTGAGAGGTCTAACAATTTTTTACAAGCATATATTTTACGTTGAAGCTTACACAATAAGCAGATTTCGGTTTGAAAACTTATGTAAGAAAAATTTTGTTTTTGATTTGGACCTTAGTAAATTTTGTATTTTGGGGTTGAGTCAGTGAGCTAGCTTGCGGCGATTTATACCCTTCAATGACTTCTAAAAATGAACACCGGTAATCTAGGAATGTTATAAAGGCTCCATTATAAGGATCGCTGTTTTGTTTTGTTATCTCAATCTCGCATTCCTTCTTACTTTGGCAATCAAGTTTTTCTGTAATTAAGTATTGAATGATGGTTGACCATGATTGTACAGTTTCACCTAATGCTTGTAATGCTCTTAAATGAGCTTGTATTGAATCCGAAAATTGACGTAAAGACAATGCAGATTCCTTTGTGATTTTTGGAAAATCTACAATGTCCTTTAAGTGCAATTGAATAATAAGTTTATTATTTTTATAAGTTTTTCGATTAATGATAGTGTTGCGAGCTACAATTAGACAACCCGTCAAACACACAAGCGCCGTAAGCACTGAATATTCTCCAGGGACCGAGAATTTTCTAGCAATTACTGGATTATAAATCATCCTTTTAATTCAGTGTATAAATAAGACCGATGCGGAAGTATAGAGTATAGTCTATATCAGAATGTCGAATAAAAATTATATCGTGTAAAGTGAAATAGTTGAGCTTTTGGAAGTCCAAGAGTAAACATAAATGTTATATTATGTGAACGTGTCTAATGTACATGCAGCTTGTAGAATACCTCAATAGACAAAAGTGTAATAAATAAATAGTTGTGATAGTGTTGTTAATAGACCTATGGTTAAGAATTTAGTTTAAGAAGATATTAATGCTTGTAAATTCATCAGTGTGATAATGCTTCATTGTTAATTGGACTGAAAACATTTATAAATAAGGCATATACTGTTAATTAGACTTGTGAACAGTGAGTAATAAAGACCTTTGTTATTACTTGTTTTAAATTAGTGAAACGCGGTAATAGTAGCCCGTTACAATAGTGCTATCTGATATTTGTTTGAGGTGACCTCTAATGATTTAATCACTTTTAAGGGTTTTTCACCAAGACCTGGTTTAAAGTATAAAAAGCGAGATATGTCATCTAATTTGTCATTGTTGCGAACTAAGGACTTAAAACTTTCAAAGAGGCTTAAGAACTGCTACGGTTCCTCCATGTAAGTTTTAAGTTTCAAAACAAGTAGCTTAACCTTACCGATGTGACAGTTTAAAGTGATGTTGTCGCCAGCAACACCATTGACTGTCGGTTGTATTCTCGATGAATTGCCAGAAGCTATGGAAACGTTAACAAGTTCATCCCGAACCAACGACTGACTTTGAGATAAATGTTTTGCCAAAACTAGCAACTCATAATATGACTATTCAAAATCAACAAACTCTGTATAGCGTTGATCACGATTTTCGTCACTTTCTGAAACAATGATTTCATTATGCAAACTCTCAAATTGTGCAAGAACTTCTTTGATAACAAACATACGACTATTTAATTGTTCAAGGATTGTCTGTGATAACTGAATAGATTGTACTTCTGAATCACCTGCGTTGGTTGACATTGATAAAATTTGCTGCAAAAATTTGTGGAAGCCACTTAAACGGGCTTTGATTTGACCGCGTTTTAAAACTAAAGTATTGATAGTTGTCATGGAGTTTGAATTTAATATCCGTATTGATTGATTTGAAAATGAATGCTTATTTTATCATGTATGGGATACTTTGATGGAATGAATATACTGGAATGAGTAAAAGATAGATTCCAACAGCAGTGGGTAACTAATATAAGATAGGTAAACAACTACTCACTTTGACAGATTGCTTTAGCTTGAATTTGTAGTGTTTGAGTAAACTTTTGTATTCTAAGCTTTGAGATGATGCATTACTGTGGTTGTTTCCTTTGCTTAGTATTTGTTAAATTGTAACATTTTTATTTTCAGTCATAATTTAATTGCATTGAATTACAAGAATAATGCGCTAAGCGTGCATTGTTCCATAGGGATCTACTTATATTAATATATCTGTGTCGCATAAAGCTATTCCCAAGCACATCTCTATTTGTTTGTTTCGTGTTCCCCGCCCCTGACGGCGCGACCACTCGGCTCTGGTTTCGACAAGTCAGTCGGCCGCCGGCAACAGCGTTGTTAAGATGTATTTTCGGCTGGAGGCTGGCAACCTTCGCATCAACTATTAATCGTTGTGATATCTTCTAATATCGGTTGGTAAAGTATATATTTTACAAACTAATGTAATTTGAGGTAATTTATTTAGCGCGACAACGTAGAATGCGACAACGTAGAATGAAACATGCAGAATTCGTCAACTAGAATCCAAGAAAAAGTTAAGAATTACCATTATGTAGGAACAGTCGATTTGAAAATTGCCTAATAAGAAATTTGTTTGATAAGAAATTATGGATGTTAATTTGGATGCAGTCGTATCAAATTAGAATGGCTGGTAACCTTGTTTGAAGAACGGAAATCCCGTCATAATTTTTCGTGAAGCAACAAATAGCAGTTGGGTTCGTTATTAGTTGTAAGATATTTCTTGCATGTGCTTTAAAGTTTAGAACACGTAAACTTAATATTATGTTTATAACACGTAAATTGTGTAAATTTCAATTAATTGTTGAGCTGGTTTTATAAGCCGTAAAACGAAATTTTGTCGGATTAGCTTTCTATAACAACATGCTTTGTTCCATATGAACCTTCGATAAGTTCAACGTATGTTTTCGACGTCATATTTTCTGTTTTGCACAGTTGACAGATGTTGTCTTGAAAGCAGATGCTTTGTGCAGCTGTAATGGAATTTAAACAAACATTCCTATTTTTGTGATCAGCTTTTATCTATACATAAATTATTAAACGTAAATATGAAAGTTCAAATTCTCATTATGTAAGATTCTAGTAATTTGTAATCTACCTGAAAAGATCTGCCCAGGTTAGAAAGTAATTCACTGTGTTATGTTTACAAATCATTATCACTTTAATATTTATAACAAGTTCATGTTTAAAGTACAGTTGGTTGTTTAATGAAAAAAAAGGAAAGTCAAAACTTTAACTTTGATGTAGTTGATTATAGCAATTTTTTGTTACGAGTTCCGATATTTTAAAAGAGTTTTTTTTTAGTAAACAATTAGTTCAAATTTAAGGCTTTTATTTTGGTTAAATGCGATTAAATCTAATTACATAAAGATAAAATTTTTCTGAGTAATACTTTGATGCCAATATTATATTGGAAATACTTTTTTTTATTCTTATATACTTTTATGGGACACAAATGGTGTTCTACTTTTTTTATTTATTTAATTTTTGCAATTTCTTACAGGAGCTGCGTCTTATTTTGATAAGACAGGTTTTTGTTAACGAAGGCGATCATTTTATCTTTGGGTTTCCACGTCCGCCTTTAGAACTGTGCTTTGCAATTACCGTCATGGTCTCAGGACATGGTGGCGCCTATTTGATTTAGCTTAACTTTGGTTTGCAAACAGAATTCGACTTACTCCCCCACTTCTTATTGCTCTACCCAGGAACAGACCCTTAGCTATGCCCAAAGACTTTTGGTTTACTAGCGCCTTAATGTAGAAAAAAGACGTTTCAGTCTTTTGTAAAATAAAGTGGTTTCAGGGGCTGCCTCATATTTATATAAGACATAGTTTTGTTAAAGAAGGCAATGTCCTATCATTGGGTTACCACGCCCATAAAACAAAAAACCAACGTGGGGCATATGTTTTACTTGCGCCACAACCTACAAAAAAATTACGCTTCAAAATTTGAAACGTTACCTGATGATTGGTTGATTTTGTTGTCTATTTATGACAGTGCTATTGAACATTTTCTACTGCCCGTGTTTTGAAGTTGATGGATCAATGTTGCTACCATTGATGATGAATTGATGTGTGTCTGATTTTCATATCCGTGCTCTGATAGGACCATTCTGTTTAAAAATGAGTGATAATGCTAATGAATTCTCAAAGGACCCAATATAAACTTATTTTTATTTATACATTTTCTGACTTGCTGTCCTTTATATTCAAAATCATTGACCCTTGTCAAAACTGACATTTGTTTTTTAGAACAAAAACTACTAGATTAAAGTGAACATGCATTACAACTAGATAAAACTAACATTTCTAACACTTCCTGTTTTCTGCGTCCAACAATTCATTTGTATAGGGTGTGGCAGTTAAAACTGTACTTTTTCGTTTTTGTTGCGACACCTTTGTTGTCGATGGACCTGGCTTAGGAATTGCAGAGTTTCTACTGTTACTGGATTGCTGTTCGATTCTGCAGTAATATGCACTGGTGAAGATATTTTTACTACTCTTTACTGCTCTTTAATGATATGCTACCTTTAGTTTTTACGCTTTGGTGAGGAAGTAGATGAAATTTCTTCGTTCGCGATTTATTGTGCAAATGTTGGCCCACGCACTGTGCACGTCCATTCTGCAATACATTTTGCCTATCCAGGGGGTAAATTCCTCATGCAACAAAATCCGATTCTAGGTTTCCCGATGCATCTTTTAACGAATCAATGGCATTTTTCAATAATCTTGGAAATTCAGCTTTTGGTAGCACTTCCCTGTATTTCTTCTTTCACAACGTTAGCAGCAGTTCACGCCATTTTCTTTTTAAAGGAGTAAAGTGCGCCACATCTAGTGGCTGGCACAGATGTGTGGCATTGGGTGGAAGAAATATAATACTTATGTTAAATTTTTGGCTAGCGATATATTGCGAAATATGGCTTGATAAATTATCGCCTATCAGTGCAGGTGGTGCTGGTTGCTTTTTAAGATAAGGTAGTGCTAACATATCAAACCAATCCTCGAAAATTTTTTCATCGAACCACCCATTTTTAGTTCTATTAAATATTCCGCCAGTTGGTGCACCCTCAATCCATATGGGATACAAATTTTCTACCTTATAACCGAGGTACGGTGGTAATAATGTAACAGTTTTTTTGACCACTGCAGAATGTCAATGAATTTTTAGTTTCACAAACCTTTTGTTTAGTCATTTATATCACGCAAACAATTTTTAAATAAATAAATACCAGTATTGGTATTATGAGTTCTAACCGCCATACAGAAATGCTAGTTTGGTTGCTAACATCAGGCGTTGAATTTTAGTACAAATATTATCAAGGCCAAGCAGCTTTCTTGTTTCATGCATATTGCATCAGCACTCACTTTAGCTAGAACTCTCGTCGAGAACCAACATGGAAACCAAAAGGGTTCTAACATGTAATTTGCGTCTGGCCTTGTGCGGTAGTGGAGCCCTAGGCTTACTGGTTTTAATAATGGTAAGAGTTAAAAATAAGTTACTAGACAAACTAAATAATTTTTGTTGTAGCGCTCTTTTAATAACGTCTTTTAATAACTTCTTTTGATAACTTCTTTTGATAAGCTCTTTTGATAATTTTTTGTATAGTTTTTTAAATAGCCCTGAAAATATTTCTTAAATAACTTCATAAAAGTTTCAATTAAATATGTCTTTCAACGCTCCGTTAGAAAACCTTCAATTAAATAATTATCGAAATTCTCCGGCAAATCTTCGATTAGATATTTATTTTATAATACTCCTGCAAATGTAGAGGAAGCACTTTTTAAGTAATCACTTTGTATATCAATTATAAGGCTTCTCCGTATATTCATTTGTTAGAATGAACCCGCCTTATCTGGTTTTATAAAAATAAGGCAGTCTGAAAGATGTGTGTCAAGACGACATTAATTCTACTTTTGCATCTGCGAGTACCAAGTTATAGTTCATTCACGTCAATTTTGCGATACGAAGTATCGATCCAGTATGAACGTCCTTCAACCTTACGTTGAATAGTTGGATTTAATGTAATGTTAAGCAAGAAAACAATATGTTTGGATTTTAAGGAAACGTTCTACAAAGTACGTAGAAATTTTTATGGTTTGGAACTAAAATCCGATGATGAATTGGAATGGTCTTTTTGAAGTTGCAAGTGTGAAATTACAAGTAATTAAGAGGACAACTATACGATGGTAATTATTTTGGTCAAGATCTACACACAGTAGAACATCTAGGTTTTGTATTGGATTTTGGTTGATCCAGTTTGTGCGTATAAGAAAAATGCATTAAGTTCTTATGGTCCGGTCCAAGGATCACGCAGCTGTTTGTGTCCTGTATAGCATGTGGATTCTACATCACTTATTTTCTGAGGAACGTATGTATTAACACCTGCTCTAACATTCTGTAACAACATCACGTAAACAACACCTGCTGAACCAAGGTAAGAGATTAGTATTATCCTTACATCACGTCTACATTTGATGATCTCTTATACAAGGCTGCTTCAGAAAATATCTTTGTAACAACTTACTACCATTAATCCGTTTAACAAACTAAAACGGACTTTAGTAAATTTTTATTGTCAATATTAGTGCAGTGTAATAACAATTACTAATTTTGATGAAATTGAGCAAACCTAATGAGTTCTTATTAATGTTTCATATATACATGATTTCACTTGCAATTTCTGAATGATGAATTAATAAACAACTTAGCTAATTTTTATAAATATGTAAACAGAATAACAGATCTGATATTTCTGGTATAAATTCAAGTTAAATTTTTGTAACGAAAGCAACATTTAAAGTTTTTGATATTTCTTTTGAATATATAATTCTACCTCATGAGTAGACGAAGCTTGTATTATCTTTTCTTAAACATAAATTTTATATTTACAATTTTTATGAAGGAACAATTTTAATTAAAGAAGCAACATTTAATTTTCTTAATTAATTGTTTTATTCTGAACAAGTAGGTTCAGAAATAGAGTAACCAGGTATGAGATCAAATAGCATAAAGAGATAACCCCAATTTAACAAGAAGCTCTAATAGCCTTTCCAAATTTTGAAGCATAAAATACGTGTTCATAATATTGGTTGCCTGATTAATCTTTGCTGTTTTTTTATATAAGGTAATAAGAGAATACCTCTTGTGTTCTCACTTTTGTTAATTTAATTAAATTTTCTTTACAGCTTCTGCGTTTGCAGTTAATACGGTATGCCTCCCTAAGGACTCCCAAGTCCTCCTTAGGGAAACCCTGTGTTTAAAAATTAATGACTTGGTGGCGCCCTACTTAAACCCCTGTTTTGTTAAGAACCTAGCCCTAGTAAGAAAATAATGCTTTGTACAAGAACCACGACCAATCCTCATAAGCTCTGCCCAAGGAATAGACCCCTAGCATAGTCGGAAGATATTTGCGTTCCATCATTTTAAGGAAATCTTTCCTTAAAGGCCACTGGTCACATTTGGGGATATATAAATAACCCCTAACTAGTTAACCAAACAGAAGGATTGTAAGAATGATACTCCACTGGCTGTTCCTAACATTATAACGAATGTGCTTGTCTTAACTCGAATCTCTTATGACTACAAGACGTCTTACAATTAAAAACGCGAATTCTTACGTTTTAAAAACGTCGATAATCTACAGTTAAAAAGTCGATAAATACATCGCGCAAGCGCGAAATAAACGATGTCACGGGCGGTTGGTAACGCTAACCTTTGTACAGATTTGGCGCGCCCATCTGACAATGACGTCACCAATGCACAAATTAAATTACGCAATTATTGGAAAAATATATAAATTTAAGACAATAGGTTAAACAGCAATTACTCACATGAATATGTCCCTGGGTTAAAGTTGGCTTCTGCGGAAATCCATCAGGGCTACGGAGGGCCCTTTTTAGGTAGTTAAAGATGGTACGCCCAACGCTCTTCCAAAGCGCTCGGACCAGCTCCGGCAGTCATGGGCTCGTTCCTCCAGGGTCGTGCAGTACGGTTCGCCAACGGTTGCAAATTTACTCTACCTATGTAGGGAATGGACAGAAAACATGGTAAAGGGCGACAACAAAGATAAGCAAGCAAGGAAATCTACATAGATAAGATAAGGCACGATACGATACCTAAACGTCCACTCCACTCGAAGGTTCGGGCAAAAAAGCCCGTTACAGAGAGCACAGGAAAAACCCCACTTTTGTCCCTACTCCACTCGCGTCGCGCGATCTGGTGCAAACGCACTGTGACGTAACGGAAATACGCGCCTAGTCTTTTAAATTTATGGCGCAAAACTTTCGCACATAAAAATTAAACTAAAAACAATGTTTAAGTGCCAATTGGCACGTTACAGACGTTTGGCTCTACGGATCGTCAGTGAAATTCGTTTCATCATAATTGATTATACTTTTGGCTTGCACGTTTTCCAATGAAAGTTGCAACTTATCAAAATATGTATGTATAGCTTATATGCCTACTGCTGCTCGAATGCGTTTAATATTTTGACCAAACCGCTCCCTTAATTCGTAGTGCCATTGCAAAAACCCAATAACATATTCATTCCCAGGAAGATTATTCTTAAACCTTGTTGCTGTACGATCACATCTGTCTAAATAACCTTTAATAAATAATTTCAAGTTTAATTTGGAATGGAAAACCCCATTCAGCACACAACTTTAAAGTTTCAACTATGCCAGTTTCTGACGTGGCTGAAGTTGTCTTCATCTTCATATTCGCTACATTTATAGTGGTCCAGTTTAGTAATGAAAAAAGTGAAACCATATTACTCTATGCTTGCAAAATTGGATTAAACTAAAATATTTATTACAAAAAGGCGTCAAACTGAACCTTCCACCCTCCACAAAAGAAAAAATAAGGCAAAAACGGGGTCCAAGACGGTCGAAGGCGGCACATCAATTCTTAGAATAAAAATTTCAGTGATCGAAAATTTCGAGTGTTTGGTATCAAAACTCGCCGAAAACGGTTAATTGCAATACAAAGACATTAGAAAAAATTACCAACCCTCCAGCAAGGAACAAAAGGGGGTGAAGGCAGCGAATCAATTTTCAAAATATAAATTTCAATCTTTTTAAAATTCGAGTGTTTGGTTTCAAATATTACCGAAAACGGTTAATTGCAATACAAAGACACTAGAAAAAATTAGCAACCCTACAGCAGGGGTAAAAAGTGGTGAAGACGGCGAACCAATTTTGTGAATCTAAATTTCAATCGTCGAATATTTCGAGTGTGGTTTCAAATATTACTGAAAACTGTTAATTGCTTTACAAAGACATTAGAAAAAAATTACAATCCTCCAGCAGGGGCAGAAGGGGAAACACACAGCGAATCAATTTTCAGAATATAAATTTCAATCTTCTTAAATTTCGAGTATTTGGTTTCAAATATTACCGAAAACGGTTAATTGCAATGCAAAGGCATTAAAAAAAAATACCAACCCTCCAGCAGGGATAGAAGGAGGTGAAAACGGCGAATCAATTTTCAGAATATAAATTTCAGTCATCTTAAATTCGAGTGTATCGCCAAAAACGGTTAATTACAATACAAAGACATTAGAAAATAATTATTAACCCTCCAGCAGGTATAGAAGGAGGTGAAAACGGCAAATCAATTTTTAGAATATAAATTTCAATCTTCCAAAATTTCGAGTGTTTGGTTTCAAATATCACCGAACACGGTTAATTTCAATACAAAGGCATTAAAATAAAATTACCAACCTTTCAGCAAGGGTAGAAGAGGGCGAAGAGAGCGAATCGATTTTCAGAATATAAATTTCAGTCTTCTTAAATTCGAGTGTTTGGTTTCAAATATCACCGAAAACGCTTAATTACTATACAAAGATATTAGAAAAAAATTACTAACCCTCGAGCAAGGGAAGAAGGGGGTTAAGATGGCGAATCAATTTTCAGAATATAAATGGTTTCAAATATTACTGAAAACGGTTAATTGCAATACAAACACATTAGAAAAAATTACTAACTCTCCAGCAGGGATAGAAGAAGGTGATAACGGCGAATCAATTTTCAGAATATAAATTTCACTCTTCTTAAATTTGGAGTGTTTGGTTTCAAATATCACCGAAAACGCTTAATTACAATACAAAGACATTCGAAAAAAATTACTAACCCTCCAGCAGGGATAGAAGGAGGTGAAAACGGAAATCAATTTTTAGAATATAAATTTCAATCTTTCAAAATTTCGAGTGTTTGGTTTCAAATATCACCGAACACGGTTAATTGCAATACAAAGACATTAAAAAAAATTACCAATATTTCAGCAAGGGTAGAAGAGGGTGAAGATAGCGAATCAATTTTCAGAATATAAATTTCAGTCTTCTTAAATTCGAGTGTTTGGTTTCAAATATCACCGAAAACGCTTAATTACTATACAAAGATATTAGAAAAAAATTACTAACCCTCGAGCAAGGGAAGAAGGGGTGAAGATGGCGAATCAATTTTCAGAATATAAATGGTTTCAAATATTACTGAAAACGGTTAATTGCAATACAAAGACATTTGAAAAAAATTACTAAGCCTTCAGCAGGGATAGAAAGAGGTGAAACGGCGAATCAATTTTTAGAATATAAATTTCAATCTTCGAAAATTTCGAGTGTTTGGTTTCAAATATCATCAAAAAACGGTTAATTGCAATACAAAGACATTAGAAAAAATTACCAACCCTCCAGCAGGAGTGGAAAAGATTGAAGAAGGCGAATCAATTTTCAGAATATAAATTTCAATCTTCTTAAATCTCTGTTCGGTTTCAAATATCACCGAAAACGATTAATTGCAATACAAAGACATTAGAAAAAAATGACTAACCCTCCTGCAGGGATAGAAGGAGCTGAAGAACTGAAGACGGTAAATCAATTTTCAGAATATAAATTTCAATCTACGAAAATTTCGAGTGTTTGGTTTCAAATATCACCGAAAACGGTTAATAGCAATACAAAGACATTAGAAAAAAAACCAACCCTTCAGCAGGGACAGAACGGGGTGAAGAACTGAAGACGGTGAATCAATTTTCAGAATACAAATTTCAATCTTCGAAAATTTCGAGTGATTGGTTTCAAATATCATCAAAAAACGGTTAATTGCAATACTAAGACATTAGAAAAAATTACCAACCCTCCAGCAGCGGTGGAAAAGGTTGAAGACGGCAAATCAATTTTTAGAATATAAATTTCAATCTTCTTAAATTTCTGTTTGGTTTCAAATATCACCGAAAACGATTAATTGCAATACAAAGACATTAGAAAAAAATTACCAACCCTTTAGCAGGGGTAGAAGGAGGTGAAGAACTGAAGACGGTCAATCAATTTTCAGAATATAAATTTTAATCTTCTTAAATTTCTGTTTGGTTTCAAATATCACCGTAAACAATTAATTGCAATACAAAGACATTAGAAAAAAATTTCCAACCCTTTAGCAGGGGCAGAAGGGGGTGAAGAACTGAAGACGGTGAATCAATTTTCAGAATATAAATTTTAATGTTCGAAAATTGTAAGTGTTTGGTTTCAAATATTACCGAAAACGGTTAACTGCAATACAAGAACACTAGAAAGAAATTACGAACCCTCCAGCAGGGATAGAAAGAGGTAAAACGGCGAATCAATTTTTGGAATATAAATTTAAATCTTCGAAAATTTCAAGTGTTTGGTTTCAAATATTACCGAAAACGGTTAACTGCAATACAAAAACACTAGGAAAAAATTACTAACCCTCCAGCAGGGATAGAAGGAGGTGAAAATGGCAAATCAATTTTTAGAATATAAATTTCAATTTTCGAAAATTTCGAGTGTTTGGTATCAAATATCACCGAATACGGTTAACTGCAATACAAAGACACTAGAAAAAATTACAACACTCCAGCAGGGGTAAAAAGGGGTGAAGACGGAAAATCAATTTTCAAAATCTAAACTTCAATAGTCGAAACTTTCGAGTGTTTGGTTTCAAATATCACCGAAAACGGTTAATTGCAATGCAAAGGCATTAGAGAAAAATTACCAACCCTCCAGCAGAGATAGAAGGGGTGAAGATGGCGAATCAATTTTCAGAATATAAATTTCAATCTTCTTAAATTCGAGTGTTTGGTTTCAAATATCACCGAAAACGGTTAATTGCAATACAAAGACATTAAAAAAAAATTACCAACCCTAAGCAGGGGCAGAACGGGGTGAAGAACTGAAGACGGCGAATCAATTTGCAGAATATAAATTTTAATTTTCTTAAATTTCGAGTGTTTGGTTTCAAATATCACTGTAATGACACTTACAACTGTCTGTCCCCGTATTTATCCGTAATTAATTCTAAAAGCTTCCCTTTCAAAGTCGCACTTGGAATTGTATACTTCTGGCTTATGTTTTTTATCGACTTGCCATCTTTTTTTAACTTTTCTAAGGTTTTTTGTAGATATACGTCTGAATATTGATGGTTTCGCCTTCCTCCAAGTTCGGGTTTATATTTTCGCGGAATGTTCTAGGGTGGTCCACTTCACCACAGAAAAGTTGTTTGTTTACTTTATTTTATCTACAGAATAAACAAGCTTTTATTAGTTAATTCTAAATATGAATACATGCTTTTAATTTACTTACATATCAATAAACATAATCAGCAAAATAAAATGATACCTGTGAACAGTTCAAACACGTTTAACGGTGCTTTCAATGTAAATAGAAAATCAAGACAAAATACTACTTATGTAAAAGTTAGTTGAGGAACTACGGTTACAGATACCTACCAATAAGAAGAAGAGTTTTTCTATTAACTGACAAAAGTAAATGTGATTTAGTTTCCAGACTATAGATAGCAGGGCCTATTATTCTAAAAATATTTACAATGGGTCATTTTTACCCAGGTTGTTCACTTGACTGCAAATAACGGGACAAAGCATGAATTATTGACATGCAAATTATATATTTTTCTGCATCCGTGGAAGCTCATTAGGCGTCAGATACTAACGAATGCCTATTTGCATGCAATTTGTGTGATTAAATAACATTATAAACTAACGGTATAAAAGAAGTTATTTTAAAAGAAGTATATACAAACGCATACTAACGAACGTTCATTTTATCTAATTTGTGTGATTATTCTGCATCATAGAAATGTTATTTAAAGAAATATATACAAACGCATACTAACAAACATCCATTTCGATGCAATTTGTGTGATTATTCAGCATTACAAAAATGCGATTTAAAAAACCATATATTAAGATATTCTAACGAACATCCGTTTGCATGCAATTTGTATCCTTACACTGCATCACAAACAAGTCGTTTACAAACCCATATGCAGTCTCTTTCGAAGGAACGTCCATTTTCATGTAGCGTTTGTAATTATTCAGCATTACAAAAACGTTGTTTAAAAATGCATATACGAACGCATACTAAAGAACGTCCATTTCTATGCAATTTGTGTCATTATTCGGCATCACAAAAATGCGATTTACAAAACCATATACGAAGGCATTTTAACGAACGTCCATTTGAATGCAATTTGTGTCTTTATACTGCATCACAAAGAAGTCATTTACAAACCCATATGCAGTCGCATATTAACGAACGTTCATTTTCATGTAATTTGTGTGAGTATTCTGCATCACTAAAACGTTATTTAAAAATACATATACGAAAGCATACTAAGGAACGTCCATTTAAATGCAATCTGTGTGATTATTCTGCATCACAAAATTGTGATTTAAAAAACCATTCACGGATACATAATAACGAACGTCCATTTCCATGCAGTTTATGTGATTATTGCGCATCACGAAGAAGCCACTTAAAAACACACGTACTGACGCATGCTAACAAACGTCCGTTTCCGTGCAATTTGTGTAATTATTCTGCATCACGAAAATGCGATTTAAAAAAACATATATTAACACATACTAACGAACGTCCATTTCCGTGCAGTTTGTGTAATTATTCTACATCGCGAAAAAGTAATTTAAAGACACATATACGAATGCATACTAACGAACGTCCATTCACATGCTATTTGTGTAATTATTCCGCATCAGAAAAAGGTTCTCTAAAACACCATTTGCTATTGCACATTAAGAAACGTCTATTACCATGAAATTTCTGTAGTTATTCTGCATTACAAAAAAGTCCTTTGAAAATACGTATATGACCGCATACTAATGAACATCTATTTTCATGCAATTTGTGTGATTATACCGAATCACAAAGAAGTCTGCTACAAATTCATATGATGATGCATGCTAACGAACGTTGATTCGCATGTAATTTGTGTGAGTATGTTGCCTAACGAAAATGTCATTTACTAAAGCATGTGCATGCGCATACCAACAAGCACGCATATGTTTGCATTATGTGATTATTTTGTATCTATAGGTACGTATGTGATCCTATACTAACAAGTGCCTATCAGCATGCAATTTCGGTGAATATTCTGCAACAGAAAAAGTACTGTACAAGTCTATTTACCATGGGCTTTTGCTTGCAATTTGTGTAATTAGTCAGTAACATATGGTATTCTATTTCGATTTAAATTAGCTTCATCGTATTCTAGTTAATTTACTTATCGATTTCAAACATTTTATTTTTCATTTATATGTTTTATTTATGTATTGGCTTTATCTGCATTATTTACTTTATTAACGTTACTTGTTTTGTGTATTCCATTATATATTTGATGTGAGAAAGAGGTCACAAGATGTCATTGAACGCCAAATTCTATGAAAAATAACCACCCAAAGAGAAGAAAAACGGGAAAAATTGAAATGCCCCAATATTTAATATTTCTATCCTATATAAAAAATAAGTGTATTTCATTAGCACATAAAAAGCCCAATTGTTAAGTAAATCCATCGCAGCCGTGTGTATGAATTACTTAAACTAGTTTTAATCTTATGTAATTAATACAAAAACCATTCATTTTTATTGCATAAAACAACATGAATTTAATGAAACCGCGTTAATTCAAAGCATAAGAACGAAACCATCATTAATTAGATAAACCCCGTATGTAGATTTGTCGTTTTAAAATATTCATTTCTTTAATTCCAGAATTTGCCTTATTAATAAACAAAAACGTCATTTTACTAAGAAATGTACTAAATTAATAATTATTAGTATCAATGAATAAACGCCCTTATTCAAAAAAATGCGCGCTATTAAAAAGCCATAAAAGTTAGATAAGCGAGTTTAACAACGTTACGCATTACAAATAAAAGAAGATCTAGCCCATTACTTTCGTGCACCAGAACAGGATAAACGACGCTTTACGATAGTAAAATTTTACAACCAAGATATCTTAATTATCTCATTAAAACGTGTAGTTAGCATAAAGATTATAACAGTCTGATGCGCCATGCTTCTAAATAGACCGGAAGGATCTAGAATATGAGCTGCTGAGTTAATTTTTGTATATAAATAGGAACTGAATTACAACGGGGGTCATTCTTTCTTAAGTCAAACAACATGAAACTTTGAGATTTGATTGAAATTTCATTCGCGGTCGATTCATTTTACTACATGAAAGTTTGGAGTAAAGATTAATTCTTAAAGACAGAACATATAAGTTCGAAAAATTAATTCATAGTACGACATGCAATGAGTAACATATAACTTCGCAAAATTGGGTAGGATTGTTGTTCTGTAAAATACTAGGAAAATTAAGCTATCTTGTTACGTTTTATTTTTAAAGCTTTCAGGTATTAGATCTTTGACATAGATTTAGGGACTTTTTTAGAACTCTGCGTGGAAAATTCCTCGCTAATTACCGCAATTCCGTTGACGCTGTGAAACAACGCTTTGCTAGCGTTCGCACGGTTGTTGACGCCATTGGCTTGTTTCTGCGGTAGTAAACACTTTGATATAATGTTTTTGTACAGGAGAACCACTTTGTTTTTCATCAAAGAAGCGGAAGTGCGTCAACCTAGGTTGGAGAGGAGAGAAACGCAGCATAGCTCAGGGATTACCGTACCAACTTCCGTAGAGTGAACACTACCTTAGTGCTGCAGTGAGTGCTTTGTTTTGGTTCCCACCTTGTTACCTCATCCCTATCGTATCGTTCAGCGAGCCATCACCGAAACACTTGCAGATGCCGCTACTAACAACAACAAGAACATACGAGAATCTACTTCCTGAGGTCGACGACCGCGCTCAATAAAATTAAGGGGTAAATATAATTAAACCTACTCTAAGGAAATCGTCTTATCGAAAGACGCCACGAACCGAGTAGCCTATCTAGGATTAGTTCACAAATTTTAGTGCGTGCTTTCTGTCTCTTTTCCTTTCTTTGCTTCTAATATATTCGGCACTATTTTTTCATAACTTAGTATGTGTCCTATCATAGTGCTTCTTCTATTTTTTACTGTTTTCCACATACGTCTTTCTTTTCCTACCATTTCTAGAACCTCCTTGTTCTTAAATTTGTCTGTCCATTATATCTTTATCATGCGTCTGTAGCATCACATTTTAAAGGGTTCTATCTTTTTTCTGTCCGTTTCTCCTACTGCCCATGTTATACAGTCGTACAGTGATGCACTCTACACATATACTTTCACCGATCTTCTTCTGATTTCTTTGTTTGTTGCCTTTAAAGATAATAGTTACCTTTTCTAGCTAAATGCAGTACGGTCTTGTGCTAATTTTTGTTTTATATCCTCTGCACTATTTCCATCTTGCGTTGTTTGACTTCCTAGGTAGCATAAATTCTTAACCTCTTACAAGTTCTTGTTTCCTATTTGTATTCTGGTTTTGACTTATTGACCCCTGCTTTGCATACTAGTACTTTAGTTCTATTTTCTTTCATTTTCATACCGTATCTCTCTGTTAGCATTGTATTCAATTCATTAAGAGCGGCTTTTAACTCTTCCCTGCTAGATGCTAAAACCGCTATATCATCTGCAAATATAAATATGTCAATCGTTTGTCTCTGTATAGTAACTTTAAATGTCTTCCTGCATTTCACAGTTAAAGTTAAAATGCCCTTCCGTGTTTCCTTGTTCCGCCTAATCCCAAATTGATCTTCTCCTAGTATTTCTTCAGACCGTTTTTTATCCTTCTCTGTACAATTCTAGTTAATATTTTTGACACATGTGCTGGTTATTCGCTATTTTTAATTTAGCTTTGTGACTATGCTAAATGTATATTGTTAACGAGATATGACACTTTTAGCCCTGGAGGATATTCCTAACACTACATCAAGGGATATACTTGAAATACCTCCTTGCAAATACTGTCCATTGTACTTAAACTGGATAATTATTATAAGCAACTACAGGTGTAGGCTTTGCAATATTCTCAAGTAATGTGAATTGTGCGAAAAGATTTATTGGAAAACAGTTCATTCGTTAAATGTCTAAGTGTTGGAGATCTTGGTAGCCGCAGGTTGCTTAACCCCCTTCGCATACTACTGAATATCGGTGAAATAGGATATATATTTAGAAAACTATAGAAGGGGAACCGAGCTGTTATTAGGCTTTAGTAATTTCAGGGAAATGAGTAGGCTAGCTCGGAAGATATCTGTGGAAAAAAAGTGGTGAAATAGAAGGGTAGGATATGTTTAAAAGCATTTTTGGGGAATAGTGCGGGATATATTACAAGCAGAGATAGGAAAAAAAGTAGAGGTAGACCGAGATCAGACTTTTGCACGCAAATAGTGATAGATGCAGACGGTGCAAGTTTCAGGGAAATGTGTAGGTTAGTTCGGAATAGAAGACAATGAAGGTACGAGTCTAACCAGTTCCAGGACTGAAGACCAAATGAGCAAGATGTGGTTAAACTTATTGTTCAAAAATTTGTACATCAATCAGCATCTTTTTTTTATAGTAACAATGGTGTTTCATATGAAGTCTTTGGGTATTTTGCCTGTCTCATACATATAGCTTATAAGTTGAAAGAGACGTTCTGTTGTTAGTTATTCAGCGGCTTTTAGTTTCTGCTTGCATCTTATCTATACCCGGTGCCTTGTTATTTTTCACACTATTTGATGGCAATTCAAACTCATCTTTAAATATAGGATATTTGAACATCCTTTTCAATATCTGGTTTCCGTTTTAGCGGTTCTAGTTGCTCTCTTGTTTATAAATTCCCTACATATTCTTGCTATCTAACCACTTTCTATAGGTTTACGCCCCTTATATTTTTGCTATACGGTTTTACATCCTTGAAATTAATTCTAATGAGCATGTATGCTTTGTTTTTCTTTCCCATTTCCATCTTAGTTTGTATCTGTTTACACTCTGTATCAATCCATTGTTCCTTACTTTCCTGGATTTGCGAATAATTTCCCATTTTTCGGCCCTGTATTCTGTTTCCCGCTTCGTCTGGTCTGTTTTTGTATTTTCGTCTTACTTCTATTAAATTCAGAATACCCTTTGTTACCCATAATTTCTTATTTTCTTTTTGTTTGTACCATAAAGTATCTCAGACAGTAATGTCTAAGCTGGATTTAATGTTATTCCATTCTGTTTCTACTTCCTTACTCTCGGAAATTTTTCCAATGTCTTTCAACAATTCATTAGACTTTTTCTCAAATGTTTTGTCGACATCTTCATCTTTTAGTACCTTAAAGTCAAAGTGCCCTATTCCGTTCCTTTTTTCAAATTTTTAAATTTAAGCGCGGCTTTTATAATTTCCATGTTGTGCTAGTGTTTATATCTATGGGTAGCTTCTACAGACTTTTACTTGATTTCTAAACCGTTTTTAACGAGAACGAGCACGAGTACTCATTCGTTCTCTCGTAAGTAGTGTTCTACATATATATTTATCTGCATAATTATCCCCACACCCGAATTTCCTTCCTCCCGCAGAAATAACCCTAAAACCTTCGCTCCAAAAGCCTTCGTCTCTGGCCAGTGAACTATGCTAGTCTCTACTATATCTAACGATAACCTTTATATTGCAATTTTCAAATCCTTTAGTGTTCCTACTTACTTCATGTTCCTGACATTTGACGCTTTAACTGGCAAAATGTTCCAGCTCTTGTTTTGAACTTACCGAGCACATTCTTCAAAGTAGTACCCATCAGGAGATCCGAATTGGGGACTATTTTAGTTCCGGAAATTTTTACTCCAGAGGATACCATCATTTTTTAAAACGATTTCGGTACGCTGTGTACTTGTGAGGTAATGTGGTGGTTTTCCGTTGCCCTCCATATCGTAGTAGTGTGTCTTAGAATGCCATACCAACCTCTATGGTCTCTGTTACTCTATGTACCAAAAAAGGTGCTGCTCTCTTTCTGGAACCTGTCTTAATCTCGTCTCTAAAGACTGCACTAGTTTGGTTAAATTGTTACGTTCCAATTTTGTTTTTAAAATTTTCCTTTGTTAATTTATTACTCGTTCGAATAAATTCCGTTTCAATTTTTTAATTCTTCAACAACCCGCTATATAGTTTACTTCGTTTTACCAGAAATCTGTTAAATCCTTTAACCTAATTCATAATAAACACGCTCCCGAGTAAACACAACTCAAACCTTTTTGTGCTTTTAAAACGAAAATTTAGTCTAGAAAGTAAATCGTTATATCCTGTTTTAGGTACCCGCTATCTTGGTATATTTTACGATCGCCGTACAATGATTTTCTCTATTGTTCCAAGGTAACGACTTGTTGATATAATGCTTGCGCACGATTCGATATAAATCCGGATTTTCCGATTCTATTGCGCTTCGCTACGCTAGGAATTGGAGTTATAATTGGTGTTGTTTGAACCATTGTTGAGTTTGAGGTCGCAGCTGGCGCTTCGAAGGGTTTTTTACATTTTATTCGTCACTTTATTTCAAAAAGCGATGCACCTCTTTCTGTACAACTAGAACGTGTTCTGAGTGTATTCGGTGAGTTTTCCCTGCGCGTACCCATTCTAATGAGATGTTTTTTTACCTTTTTTTTTTAGCTGGGGGCCAAATGGTTCTTTTATTATGTGAAACAACTTCTTTCGTTATAAAGCAGCTTCTTTCGTTATGTAAAACAACTGCTTTCGTTATGTAAAACTTCTTTCGTAATAGTCCTGCTGCAATTATGGTAGTAGAGTACGTGTATGCTGACTCAACCCCGCCGGTTCTTAAGCTAAGTATCAGGATACAGACAGGTAGGCGATTTGTCTTTTGTGTGTGTCAATAATATTTCGTATTAACGTTTGGTGCAATCACGTGATAAAAAACGTGACAGTATAAGAGTATTGTTGGTTTCTGCGATTCGATATTATCGCTTGTTACGTAATTCGTGGCAGTCCCTGTTCGGGCGCCAAATTTATGCTACGTTGGCTCCCAGCCGTGCGCAACGCAAAGAAAAGCAAAGAAATGACCGGGCTCAATCGGAGAGTAGGGGGGGGGTTGTAGAAAGCAGACCAACATATAATGTATGCGGCGGTAAGGAGTTAGTGACAATACTTGCAAGAAAAATAGTCAAGCAAACCTGAAAAAAAAGGAAAAAGCATAGCAGCAATGATAAGTCTAAATTATTCAGTACTTTGTAGAATGTAAAAAAAAACTGTTTGGATAATCTATATAATATAACAACGGTAAAAGCAATACAGAAAAATGTTTAGTACAAAGTAAGGTAATATTGGGGAGTAGCAGAAACGTTTCCTCACACACCAATTAAACATAAATCAGATAAAATGTTGACAAAAGATAAATAGATAAGGCACAATTGGTATGAGTAATTTAGTAGTATTGATTTTTCTTTCTTTCTTTTTTTTTTCTATGTTTTAAAATAGCATGCAAGTCTATTGTAAAAGGTATCAGAACGACAAAGATATGGTAAAGCCACGGATAGATATTTAAAGTAATAACCAGTAGGAAATAGTTCAACTTACAAAAGTCCTTCAGCAACGCTTCCTTGCAACGGAAGTGTGAGATTCACGATGTCCTGCACTAACGAAGCACTTCACCCTTGACTGTGAGGGTGTTGATGGAACTTATCACACGTCACACTAATCACACCTACGCATCTCACTGGGGTTAGCAGTAGACACCATCACGCGACGGAACTATGTAGCATTGATAAATTTCTTGTTAATTCTATTTCCTGAGACAATAATTTCGAAATATTTTGTAGCACTAGTTTAATTTCAACTGGGATCAAATGTATATTATTTTCATAAACCTCCAAAAAGCAGTGAGAAACTTCAACCAATACCTTTGTAAACCGGTAGTCTGTTATATTTCGCAAATAACGTAATTCGCGCAAGCAATGATCTATTTTAGATTCTTTGGTGTTTAGAAAAATGCAGAAACTACAGTATCCACTGTATTTAAATAAGTATGCACTAATCTGATAAAACAAAGGGACACTAGACTAGATCGCACACACATTAATCCTAAAGAATGAATCGGTCAGTTTAGCAAGTTCTACGACTCCTGTCTCGCAAGAAAAACAACTAAAAACAATTAGTAAGCACGCGTAAGCAATAAAACCGTCCGTCAAATGTTCCGTAAAACACACGTGCCTCGAGTAAACACGTTTGCCTATCAAGCATACTTCCTTCAAAAGGAATTAGAACTACACTTTCTACAGTTAAAATACAACTTTTACTTCACAAGAAAAACAACTAAAATCGTGCCGCACTTGTTCATGAACAGTTTGAAAATTAATCCCGCATTAATTCTCACTATTGTCAAAAGCAAAGAGGAAACAGTATTTTTAACGTACTTAGTATATCGGAACAAAGAACAAAACTCCGACTGTTCGTCTGTTTTCTGCAATTCGTTGCTATTACAACTTCTTATCGCCTCTTATCTAGACTTGTATATCCACATAAGGAACAAAATTTATTTTTACGGCAAGACAAGAACGATGCAATCTATTCATTATAACACGACACATTTGTCAACGAGTTAATAAATATTAAATATAGAAATAGTAATTTGTAGAAATGTATTTATAAATTGGAAAACAGCGTAAAATGTTAAAACTACCAAAAATGCTCGTTACACGCTTTACAGGTGCGAGGTACTATCTTTAAACATGCTTGTTTATTCGCTTTACTGAGTAGTTTTTCTTACAAAATGGTATTATGTACAATTTAAAAACGTTCAACAAAAGCTCCCCCATATTCATTTTCAATACTGATTAGTTCTATTTATTGTAAATACGAGATGCGCAATTCGTATCTAAACTCTTGAATTGCCCGTAAAATATAATTGTTTGCTTTAGAATAATAATGCTTAATTTGTTGCTTTAGTGTGTGTGTACAGAATCCTTTATTTATTTTTTATTTGTTAATAGATAATCGTGGGCGATGTGCTTTAATTTTTCTTTGTGCTTTATTTCTTTATTTTTTTTTGTATTTAAGTGAATCCTCCCTCTCTCCGCGTTTAATAGCCAGCTTGGTATCTACTTTTCTTCCGGCTACGTTGTAACATTTTATTTTTCAAGTCGTAATTTAGTTGCATTGAATCGCACGCTAAGCATGTATTGTCCCTCAGAGATCTAATTATAATAAGATATCTGTGTCGCATAAAGCTATTTCCAAGTACAAATCTGTTTGATTGTTTCGTGTTCCCCCTCCGACGTCGCGACCGCTTAGCTCTGGTTACGATGAATAGTCGACCACAGGCAGCAACTCTGTTAACATGTATTTTTGGCTAGAGGCCGGCAACCTTCGAATCAATTATAAAATGTGAGATATCTTCTAATAACGTAATTTATTTAGCGCGACAACTTAGAGTATGACAACTTAGAATTCGACAACTTAGAATACGACAACTAAAAATGCGACTCGTAGGACAGCAACCCTTAGATGCGACAATGTAGGATGCAACCTTTGGAATGCGTAAGCAACTTTTAGAACACGACAACGATGAAATGTAATTCGACAAGAACAGTCAATTTAAACTTTGCCTGATAAGAAATTTGCCTGAACGGAGATCCCGTCTCAGTTTGTTGTAAAGCAACTAATGCAGTTTTTGGTTCGTAGATAGCTATAAGATCTTTTTTTTGCATGTGTTTCAAAGTTTAGAACCCGTTAACTTGCATTTATGTTTAGTACACGTAAATTGTAAAAATTTCAATTAATTGTTGAGCTGGTTTTACAAGCTGTGAAATGAAATTTTGTTGATTTAGCTTTCTGAAGTAACGTGCTTGTTCCATATGAACCGTCGATAAGTTCAACATGTGTTGAACTTATATTTCTACATATTTTTCTACTTTGTACAGTTGACAGATGTTGTCTTGAAAGCAAATTCTTTGAGCAGCTGTAATACAATTAAAATAAACATGCCTATTTTTGTGATCAGCTTTACCTATACTTTGATTATTAAACGTAAAATTGAAAGCTCAAATTCTGATTATGTTAGGTACTAGTAATTTGTTATCTACCTGAAAAGATCTGCCCAGGTTAGAATTTAATTCACTGTGTTATGCTTGCCAATCATTATTACTTTAAGTTGTATAACAAGTTCATGTTTTGAGTAAATTAACATGATTAATGAAAAAAAAAAGGAAAGTTAAAACTTTAATTTTGATGTAGTTGATTATGAAATTTTTTTGTTACAAGTTCCAATATTTTAAAAGTTTTTTTTTAGTAAACATTTAGTTCAAAATCTAGGGTTTTTATTTTGGTCAAGCACGATCAAATCTAATTACACAAAGCTAAAATTTTTCTGAGTAATAATTTGATGCCAATATTATATTGGAAATACTTTTTTATTATTTCTTTATATATGTTTATAGGACACAAGTGGTGTTCTATTTTTTTTATTTATTTAACCATTGTAATTTCGTACAGGAGCTGCGTCTTATTTTGTTAAGACAGGTTTTTGTTAACGAAGGCGATCATTTGTTCTTTGGGTTTCCACGTCCGCCCTTGGAACTGTGCTTTGCAATTATCGTCATTATCTCAGGACATGGTGGCGCCTATTTGATTTAGCTTAACTTTGGTTTGCAAACAGAATTCGACTCTCCCCACTTCTCATTGCTCTACCCAGGAATAGACCCCTAGTTACGTCGGAAGATATTTGTTCACTGGCGCCCATTTAGAAAAATTTGTAACACTGACGCCGCAATGTATAAAAAATATGCGTGGGGCCAGCCACATATAAAAAATACGCTTCAACGTCTAGGTACGTAGCAAAATCTATATTTCGACTCTTTAGCTCACTGAAACACGCAAGCCAGTCTACCCTTTGTGGTATTCTACAACTTCTTCAAGGTAGGGGTCCTTTCACAACTGAAATAAACTATTATATATGATTTATTTATGGACAAATTTACAAATTTTAGATACAAGAAATTCTTAATAAGTATTTTACCATACTACGCATTTCTTCTCTGGATTCATTTTACTTCCAGCCTTACAATTAAAATCATTGGCAAAGTCTTGTAAGTTGGTCATAGGTCCAATAACTCTGAATCTGCCCGGTGAATGAACGCCGGTATTTACTCTATGTATCAAATCTTGTGCAGTGTATTTAATACACCATACATTAGCAGCAGAAATCCAAAACATCTGTTCAGGAGTGTAATCAAGTCCCGGCAAACGTAATTCGTTACCGTCTTGTTGAATCCTTGACTTATACGCTAGGTAGGCTTCTTTTATTCCACCATTGTCAGCAATGTTCTCTCCTTGGGTGTTTACGCCATTCAACTAAAATCAAATATATACATCAGTAAGTTAACAAACATAGATACTGCTATATATTGGAAGTATTTGTATTGGGCGTAAAATCAGTTTATATCTGTTGGTGAGATATTCTTTTGTATGTGTTGATGTCAAAGTATACATATATTATAAATGTATTACATCGGAGTGTATGGATTTGGGATACCCTGCGGGCCTGCGGCATATAACCTGATAGAAATATAACGGAAGCATAGTCACATGCAAGACTCGCATAAGCATGTGTTCAAAGGGTACAGTGAATGTGGGCGCCATATTCAAGGGGCAGCAAAGAGCCTCTTGGGCGTGGTACGTTTCACTTTCAAATTTAATTTAAGATAAAAAATTAATACATTCAATGAAAATTCTAATAATTTATTACATATTTATGCTTACGCATAAAAGAAATATTATATCGAGCGTGAAGGACAAATTGATTTAAGCGATCTTTGTAGAAGTTTACAGGAGAGCTGTTTTTTTTAAAGAAATAAAATTAGAGACCACAATACGGCATTAATATTAATCACCCTTTATTTAATAAAACATTTTTATTAATTGCATTTGTCCTACAAAATTAGCAAATATTGGTGTCGTTTAAATCAATCACATAACAAGCTGGAGTAAGGTAAAATGTCCTACCCACCAGTATTAATTCTTAATAACTTTAAAAAGTGTTAATTGCGTCATACAAGTGTATAAGAAATCTGCGGTTGACATAAAACGTAAGTCTAAATTTAATTTAGTAATAAAGAAATTTTTACAATTTATTAATTAGGGCACTAAGCAATTCAATAAGAAATCTAACTAAGTACGGATGTAAAATTACAATACTTTAAGTACTGAATACAATAAATGAGGAAATCTAAATCAAGACGTTAAGAGTGCAACTAAAGTTTAAAGTAACACGAAGTCACTGGTTTAGCAATACGCTGTGGAGAGGCAGTTAAAAGCATTGGGGTGCACGCAGAGCTACGGGGTCACAACTTGGAATACACGAATCTAGCAACTGATTCGAACCAGGAAATCAATCGGAAAAATACTTGGTTAGCATTTATGTTTCAATTAATAGCATAAATCTTATTTTTGAATATTTGAAACTTACATGTATATTAATATTTTGTGTAAAGGGTCATCAAAAAGATTTTTTAACACGTAGAAAATATGTTAAAAGAAAAAAGTTTATTGAACGTTCCACGAAGCTTTCTATATAATACATAATTATTTTTGCTGGCTTTAATTGATTGTAAAGGGGTTATAATTTTGTAAAGAGCAAATTGAATATTTATTTTTACTTTGATTCGAAGGTTTTAAATATCTAATGACAATACGAACGTTGTAAAAGTGTAAATTGTATATATTTCTTAGTTTATTCTACAAATTGTGGTGAATTTCGTTTATCTTATTCAGGTATGAAACTCAAAGCGGGAAGGGTGTAAATATTCTTTGTTATCATATAGTCGTTCACCCTGTGCAAGGCATAACTGAGCTGGCCGAGAATAAAGGGCTAGCCGTGGCATAATAATAAAATTAGTAAGAGTAAATTTGGTTTGAAAACACAGAGAGGTGGAGTTATAGAAAACGTCATAACACCGAGTACGGCGTTATCATATCAATATATATATATATATATATATATATATATATATATATATTACTCTAATTTAGACCAGGGTAGAAAATTAATTAACGACATCAAATAATTTTAATCACCATGTATAAGGACGCTTTGGGTAATAATACGCTTCATTTAAAGGCATATTGGATAAATTCGTCATTTACTTCTAAACATAGGGTTTATATTGTTTAGATAATGTTAAACACCGTGTATATTAAAGCAGTGGAAAATAGTACGCTTAATTAAAGGCCTACTGTGTAGATTTAAATCATTCAATTAGAATGTAGGTTTTGTATATAATCATAATCAACGTATAGAAAGAAGTAATGTAGAATTTCATTAAATAATAAGCATTATTAAAACCATGCAACATAAAAATTTATTCGTTTCGTTAAAAATAAGGGGTTTAGATTATTCACTGGACGCTTTCTATAAAAAGAAGCCAAGTTAAAATGTTCAACTTGTATTTAATTTAATCTTTCCAAGTACTAAAGCTATCGAGAAATTATAACGACGTGGGGAAGTTACGTAAAAGCCTTCAGCGTATTAAAACTCGGAACACCTGCAAAAATAACGATGTATATGATAGTCGATAAGCTTTAAGCTATATGAGTGCAAGTAAGAAAGCAAGTTTGTGGTATAAAAACAAGCGAGAGGGAATGCATTGGTAGTTAAATGAGGGGAAATATGTAAAACAAAAGCACAAGTTGTAGATAGAACGAACAGCTAGATTGGCGATTAAGGTTGAAATAAGATGCAAATATGAGAGGTGAAAGTATAACAATTTCTATCTAAAATTAATTAGTTGTTCGCGGACGTGTTGCGAGGCGTGTGGAAATTTCTTAGATTTCAACTCGGACGAGTGCAAATTTCAGAAGAATCATTGTGCCGAGCCATCGGAAGGGAAAATAGAATGCGAATTTCTGAAAATCGTCCGTCGCGGGACAAATTCGACTCGCAAGCGAGCCATTATATAAACCCGTGCTGATAGGAGTTTAGCTCTTTTTTAATTTTGAATTTATTCGATACTTCAAGCAGAATACATGGTGATTACGTGCTACGATAAAAGTTATTATGCATTAGTGTATTTAGAGAAGATAGATAAAGGTAATAAAGTCTAGGTATATTTGCGGGTATTACTGTACCAATTATTTAAATTAGTAACGATAAATAAATAAATAGAAGTATGCAGCTTTGGTATAGCGTGAAAGTATTATGAATTTCATTGTTATTTTTCGGGAGTGTTAGTAATCAAGTGTTATTCGTAAACGTGATTGGATCCACAAAACAAGATTTAGATATACATAGATGAGTTCCTGAGAAGCCCTGAAACCTTTTAGACGAATGGTGGTGTAGAAAAATTTTAAAGGCGGCCAGAAATCCGAAGACGTAAACATAACCCAGCTGGAATGGTGGGATTAGCAAGGACGATGTACATTGGAGCCACGAGTGCATTAACCTTCAGGTAACTTATGCATTGTTGTTCGATCTTAGATGTTTTGGTGTGTGTTGAATATCTTTATAATTTGTTTGATAAAGATGGACAGTAGTAAATTTGTATAAACAACAAATTTTGAATTTTAAGGTAAAATTTTCTTGTATAAGTAGAAAGGAGTATTTATCAAGTTTATGTTTTTGATTATGATGAAAATTTGGGTCTGTCTTTGAGCTCAATTAGACTAACCTGCTAAATTAACGTAAAGGGGTGGGAGATGCTCCCTTTTATTCAGACTCAGGTCTGCAAATATTGTTTACTTAATTAGTATGCATCCTACAAGGACTCTAATTCTGGATGCAAATTAAAATGATGACAAATTTGAACTTGAAGTTTTATGATGCTGAAATTTATGCTGAAATTTAATTTTGAAATTTTAATGTATTGTGAATATTAATGTAAATAGAGTTAACGTTGATGTTTGTGGTAGGAATGTGTTTGGTTTTTTTTATGAATGAGGATGAAAGTTTTAACTAGGTGAGCAGCCGAGGCGGAAGGAAAGAGTCAAGAGGCGATTATCAGAAGAGATTCAACGGACAAGAGAATCACAGCAATTCTTGGCACAGAACGTGGGCAATTCAAAAACGGGAAGAGAATGACAGCAATATACATATATTGTAGTAGATTTAAAGGGTTAAATTTGGGTGTAAACAACGCAATTTCAAACAACCATAGTGTTATTTCATTCATTTATTTAAAGTAACAAGTATTACTATAATTTGATAATTAGGGATTAAAATTTGTAGGTTCGTAAAGAAAATAAATTGTATAAGCCAATGGAAATTATTGATTAATTTAATTCAGTTTAATTCAAAGGGTTATAAAATCAGAAAACGCATAAGAGCGTGAAAAATCGATAATTCCAAGGCGAAACGCGTTACTAACAGACAAACAGACGTCGAATATAGGAAATACTTTGAAACGCAAACTTCTAGAAATGTTATTTTAAAACGATCGTTAATTGAATACCTGCATGTTTTAGAATGGTCGACTTTTATGTATTTTGGAAGATAACAAGCAAGTTTCAAAGAATATTGGTCAACCGATAGTGGCAAAGCACGTATACAACTCCACGTGGGGTAGATAGCACGCGGACAGTAATATAGATTTTCTACCACACAAACAAGGTTAGAAGGAAACATCCAATATGCATAAAAGAGGAATAGAGTTAATACAGGCGGGGTTTTAAGACGTCACTAAAATATATCATTGGCTGAAAAAGTTAGTTTTACAACAAACGAACACGGGACAGATGAATGCTGGTTCAGAAAATAGCGTAGCGACGAGCTAAATTTCGGGGAGTTTGAAAACGGTTATACAAAATTTGAAGAAAGAGTTAGTTTGCAATTAGGATTTCGGGTAAAGTGTGGCCGAGAGGGCCTGACTTATAATATAAATAAGCTAGCGAAATTGATAGTTTTCTTTTTGACTTCTTTAATGTGCATCGCTTACGACGTACAAAAATCTACTAACGAGCTTCTAAGTATTAAAATTTATAAATTAAATAGTACAGTGTTAGATGGTTGTAACCTTATACTTTTCACGCGGATAGTGTCGAGTTTATTTATAACAAAGGTACAACGTATACTGTAACAAGCTCGTAACGTAGAGTAAATTAAATTATGCAATAATAACAAGTGTACTATACTTGGATTTGGTTATTGAGATGGATCTTGAATAAGTAGCATGCAGCGCAACGTAGGTGGTGTTCTTCTATAATTAGCTGGAGGCGGCAAGCAGCGCATAATCACTAGACCGAGGGTTCAGGAACATAATAAATCGTCAATAGAGATGGAATCTTCAAGTTTTCCAGGTAACGCATTAGAATTTGCTGTTTTTTATGAACTGTGGAATTTATTTGTGATGTGTCTTTGAAGGTATTTTTCGTTATTTTGCGTATTGAAAAGAATACGTATGACTAACTTTTATTTTGGTATTTGAATATAAATCTAAAGGTGTACGTAAAGCTTATTAACGTTCCTCATGAATTTAAAATTTTATTGTTAAGAGTACATGGGTTTTTTGTGTTTGTAGTAAGAGTATGCTAAGTAGAAAGCATACATTAAAAAAACTGGGTTATCATGAGCTCACCATACTCCAGAGTGTACTAATTAGAACTAATTATAAATAAAAAAATAAGGTATTATTCAGGGCACATTTACTCCTGTTACATTAAATGTGTTTGATGTTTTAATATAAAAACCAGGACTTTACAAAGATAGAATTTATTGAGGTGTAACTTGAGCACCGAAATGTACATAATCTTGAATTATTATTTGTAAATAGTGGTAAATAAATATTGTATGATTGTTGTATTATTTTGTGGTTTTATTGAGGGTGCGTAAACGGTAAAGAGTATGATAGTAAATCTAGGTATCCAAGAGGAGGCCCAACTGAGCTAGTTAGGGAGCGGTTGAAGAAATCAAAGTGGATGGAAGTAGAATCCGGGTAAGAATTTTTTTTTGAAATTTTTCTATTTTGTAAAATTTTCGATTTTTGAAAATTAATAATTTTCGAATCTACTGAGTTAGAGCGAAGTTACACCGCAATATATATCTGAAAACCATAATTACATTAGAATGCAAATCTAATGCAATAAATCAAACTACAGAGTATACATTGATGAAATAAATTGTATTCGTGTGAAACGCAGAATCATATCTGAGACACGGCTAGACGTGCAACTTGCAACAACAATACAAGGTACGTAACTGGAATGTAATTAAGAGGACAGTAACTTTTATATTCAGCATAGATAAAATGTTGCATTATGGGAACAAATTTATATAAAGGTAGAAATACGATATAAATACTAAGCACGATATTGAAAGTAAAGTTCAGAAGTTAAACAAAACTGTAAAAATGTAGTTATGCAAACGAGTAATAAGGCGGAAGAAGCTGCGCTTTTGAGATGGTATGAAGAAAAGTTAAAGGTTAGTGTTCGGATCACTGCTTGAAGATTTAAACGGTGCGCTAGCTTCTATATAACTATGTTTGCAGATTTGGCAAGGAATGTTAATCTGGGTGCGGGATTATAAAGATTCGTGTGTGCCGTCACAAAAGGGCTACCTTTGACCATGGCTTAAGTAAATGAGTTCTGGTTGTGTTAATGGAACTGCTATTTGTTGGACAATTTAAGTAATTGCCAAGACAAAGATTAGTGTTGCTGAAAATAGTGAGTAGAATGAGCTTATAAGTTGTTAATTTAGAATTATGTACATGCGATTTCTAAATGTAAGCCGTGAATGATTCGTATTTATATAATAGGAAATTAACAAATCCTGAAGGTAACTATTTTGTTGAACTAAATTAGCGACGCAATGAGTGTATATTGATTTTAAAATTAAGTTTTATTAGTAAAATTATTGTTGGTAAAAAGGTAACAACTGAGTATTTTTAATGGACATTGGAATTGTTATCGAAAAGGTTGGTATGGCGCTGTTTTAGATATATTATTATAACGAGCATTTGTTAAAATTGGAATTTAAAATGTTGAAGAGATCAATTTTGGAAACTAAAACAATGGCACGGTAGGAATAGTTATTAGCTAATGTTCTTTTCTGAGATTTCTGCTAATAGCACCTGGGCAGTTAGATATTTCATTAGCTTTGTTGTTTTAGGGTGTATTTACAATTCTGAATTTTATTATAAATAGAGTTATAGCATAGGCGAAATTTTATTTAAAGTTATTTATAATATAGGAAACACATGTAAATTTGTAAAAGGATATCAAGCAACTCCAGTGATGAAGTCGTATTTGGGAGAAGTTTTGATATCTAGAATTTCTTTAATTGTGATAAAATTTAATAAATACTTTGCGATATTTTAGAGAAAAATAGGGTATAATGAGATAAATTTAGGAAACCAGAAGCAAAGGAGACCTATTCGGAATAACCGTCTAGAAATATCAAAAAGAATTTCTTAGGAAAGACGGTTTGGTGCATTAATTAAGACAATAGAAAAAAGCTTATAGTGCAAGTGAATATCGTAACGTAGTTAGTTGTTCATTAGCCATTTATTTTTTATCATTTCTTTTCCATAGGAACCCACTCCCACAGCACTGTGGTTAGTTCCTGCACTGTTAAAATGGTCACGGGGTCCCATCTCTTTAGAACAAATTTAAATTTATAACATAAGGCTCATTTTACCCGTAACAAGAAGACATAAAGTGTGGCCACCATAAAGGATGTATACAGGTGAATTCTGTTTGTAGCGTTGTAAAACTTTTGAGGTAGGCATTGTTTTTATATTAAAGTAAAAGGAAAGGAAAATAGCCACAAGTAAATGTTTGTTTTCAGCGTAAGTAAAAGTACACGTTATATAATATAACTTACGTTCAAGTCTACACTTTCGTCAATTTCCTTTACGTTGTAGTTTCCATATTGGTCAATAATACATTTCGCCTTCTCTTTATATTTCGTTGAAACCTCGTCGGACCACCAATTTTCCAAATTACCAGTTGGACCAAACTGTCTGCCTTGATCGTCAAACCCATGCGTGATTTCATGTCCGATTACAAATCCAATAGCTCCATAGTTCATGTAGCGTGGTCTATCACTGTTGAAAAATACTCCTTGAAGTATCGCCGCTGGAAACTCTATAAAACACAAACGTTTTAATTATAAAAAGCATAGTAGCATTTGCATAATGTTATACCTATGCTGTTATACAGGAAATTATAGAACGCATTTACAACGGCTGCATCTGCATGAAGAGTCCAATCGTTCTTGTCAACCTCTTTTCTTAACTTTTCAAAGGAATTGTCAACCATAAACTTATTGCGTTTTAAAATCATTTCAAGATAAGTGTCATCATTTCCAAAGTTAAGCTGAAACAAAGTTAAAGGGTATTATTTGCCTTATAATTTGCTTTTACTTTTAAACATCATAATGAATTGCTTCAAACTGATATGGATTTTAGGCATGACAAGCCTGTGTGCGAACAAATAAAAATTGAACACATTCTGAGATGAATCGTAAAAGTAATTTTTTTGTATGCATTGTGAGGTGAGTGGAGAAGGTGCAGTTCCATAGTGTAATGAGTGAGAATAACTGCAGAGGATTGCCTCTGATTGGGACGTCGCGTTATTGTTCTTTAGTTGGCATAATATTATCAGAGCAAAAAGTACCCCATGTCCGGTGTGCAATGGATTCCCTACTACAGATGGTGTAAAACCGTCAGGTATTTTGTAGTACACTTTGGAAACAGCACATAAAAATTTAAATCGACGAATGACATAGCTTTACAACTACGAAAGTTGGTTCGAAATGAAAGGAATCGATGTCCAAGTTAAGCTTGCTTGAGAAGAATACATACATCGTTCGCAGTCTTCGTATAAATGACCGTCGATTAACGGTTACTGATGTCGCTTCTAAGATCGACATAAAACTTAGGCCAGAAATCAAATTGGTTAGTGCCAACTTCACGCTCATGCTTATTAAAATATTTGACTTTTTAAAATGGTTCCTGCTGTTTTGCTGCGCCCTAAATTTGCTCCTGTGTGTTTATAAATTCAAGCCTGTAACTTCAAGAACAAAAACTTTACAAACAGGTAAAATTGGCTTGCGAAACTTTACTCTGGCACTAACTTAAGTCCTATAAATTCCTCTTTAGTAATTAGCTGAACACAAAGTTAATTTATAGTGCTAAAGAACCTCTTAAGGTTAAATAAAGTCGGAGATAATCACGTTAATTTAATTAGCGCTAACTTTATGATTAGTTAGTACCAATAATATCAAGGTATAGCTATTTCAAACGCTATTCGTAAGACCTTGTTAAACCCAATATTGTGTCTTGTTGTTTTTAAAATTCGGTATTTTTAAAACGAGTTACATATCCCCAAATTAGAATATATATGTAATCAAATGAAATTATTAAATCTTAAGTTAGAATGTTACAATATATAAATTGAAGGACATATTACAAAAGGTTAATGGAAGTTCATAAACCAGACATGAGAACGGATGTGAATACTTTGTATTCCAGACGTAACATGACACTGCAGGTGCAGGTCACAATAGAGAATGTAATGTTTCCCTTTGTTTAATATTGGTTTGTTGTATTTGAATCAGTGCCAAATCACCACTTAAAACGGGTATCTACAGTTCAATAAAAGCTAAGCTCTTGAGCCTTTTACTCTTTTTTTATAACTTAATCCTGCAACAAAGTATTTCTAAAAGATAATTATTATCCCTTATTAAACACGGTAGAGAATGCTTCTAACCCCTTAATTTTTTCAGAATTTCAATTTTAAAAAGCTTTACCCTGACTTCCAGTACTTGTTCGTGAGCAACTTACAAGCTTTTACCTAACTATATTAAAACTTATTTAGAAAAATAACACTTTACAAGCAACTTCTTTACTCGTATGTAAAAACAAAATACACCACGTATCTATTTCTATGAATACCTAATTCCCTAACTCTTTACGCCTTGCTTAATAAATTAAAAGCATGCTCCTCTTATCTCTCGACGACGATTTGTTATTCGCGCATCGCCAAAGGTAAGCGCTGGTTACAAACGATAAGACAGTCGACACAGCTCTCTCTTAGAACACAGTCCATTGTTCAAATAACACATTCGCGCCGGTTTGTCGGCATTAATTATTAATTAATTAACAACGTGAGCACCTCTATTTTCCTTCCTTCACCAACCCTCTCCTGTCTAACCAATTATGTATTTAGTGGTGAGTGTAAAGTGATAATTGAACACGGGGTAAGTTTTTTTTTTATGCAACCACATTTATTACACATTTTATTACGCATTTTTTGTTATTGTGAACCAGCTGTTCCGTTTAGGCGTGAACATACTTTATTTTTTGGCCTCTTCGACCCGTATGCGTGATAGAATTGTCGTCGTGGTTGTGGAGGAGCTTGCTTTATGTTAAATTATTACAAAGTTTGCTCTTAAAAGTATTTGAAATAAATTCACTCTTATCGAATTGTAATGTTAACCTCGTAATTGAGTTTGACCTGCATGTTGATAAACGGTTATCAGCACAGGTGTGTTTGTTTATATTTGCATTCAATTTTAATTATAAAATACACTTTAATTCAATTACATATTTACGTGTAGTTTATGCCATTCTGAAAATGTCTTTCGACAGCATTTCTTTGCAAGCTCAGCAAGAAGCCTTATTTGGTCGCTTGCAAGGCATATGGGATTATGCTGTTTCCGCAAATGTAAGTAAATTAAACTTATTAGAAGCAAAAATGCAAGGGCTTCCGATTATTGAAAATGCTCTCGAAAAACTACAGGTAGCAATAATAGAATTTAACGCTACTAAAACGGACCCTAAACTACATGTAAAATTAAATCTAGCATCCTTCGACGACTTATTTGACGTAGTTCGTGCAAAATATTTAGAATTGAAAGAAAATTCTACAAAATCGGTTTCTGCGGATGCTCTGGCATTTAAGGGCCCGTCCGTTGAATGTTTAAAACCCCTAGAAATTCCTGTTTTTGATGGTTCCATTGATAAGTGGAATAATTTCATTACTACTTATCGCAGTGTTGTACACGAAAACAAATCTATTCCAGTCTCATTAAAATATTTATATTTTAGATCGTATCTCGATAAGGAAGCACTAAGTGTCGTCTCTGATCTAGCGTTAGATCCCAATTTGTATGAGCAAGAATTTAAAAAACTTGTAGACCGCTACGACTCCCCACGCAGAATTGTTAATTTTTATTTGAATAAAATTCTTCAATTTAAATCCACTGGTTCCTTATCAAATTTTATAAATACACATTTCAACGCAGTAAGCACTTTGAAATCTGCCCCCGACGTTGAAGATTTATCGGACTTTATTCTATTTTCTCTATGTTATCGTAATTTGGATCCTAAATTACAACATGCATTTGATGCACGCGCGGATTCTAATGTGCCGACTTGTGCTAAGTTGTTCGAATTTTTAACCGCGCAGAATAGAACCTCAGAAATGCACGAAGATGTTCAAGCCTTAAAACCCGTCAACGTAAATATGCCACCGCGCTTCAAATATAATCTAAATAAGTCTTTTTTTGTAAAAGAATCCACTAACGATGCGCAAGTAAAATGCGATCGTAATTCGTGTCCCTATTGTAATGAAGGGCATACAATTTACGCGTGCAAAAACTTTCAAAAATTAAATGTTTCCGATAGATACACCGCGGTAAAAGGAATGTTGCGTTGTTTTAAATGTTTAGGCAATCATATTAAGGGCTGCAACTCTAAAGGCAGATGCGGGTTATGTAGCTCGAGATATCATCACACCTTTTTGCATAATGCGTCGCCTGTCTCGACTTCGGGACAGATAACCCCTGTGACCCCTTCCACATCCGATATGAAAGAGACAGTTTCTACATGCAATGTGTCTAATAATCCTAAAAATTATACAGTGCTTTTAGGAACGATTCAAGCTAAGATTCGGGACATCAATGGCGATTTTCAACCTGTAAGGTGCGTGCTTGATTCAGGGTCCCAGATCAATGCGATCACTTCTGCTTGCGTGCAACGGTTGGGTCTTAAACATGTTCGCAATCACAGTAAAGTGTGTGGACTAGCCAATACCGCTGTTAATTCTAAAGGGCTAGTCGATTGTTTTCTACTTTCCAATTATGTAGATCAACGAATAAATTTTTGTGCCTCTATTCTTCCAAAACTTACAGGTAATATTCCTGGTTGTTCTTTACCACGTGGAATTTATGAACGATTTAAACATTTACCCTCGGCTGACCCTAATTTCCATGTATCCGCTCCGGTAGAAATATTATTAGGAGCGGACATATGTTGTAGAATATTATTTTCGGATAACGCAAATAACCGTCTTGGTAAACCTCTAGCGATTGACACTATTTTTGGATACGTGTTATTGGGACAGGTGCCTTCTCCGCAAGGACCGTCAAACGCTACTTCGCTTTGTATAATGTCGCAACCTCTTGAAAGCGAAGTAAAAAATTTTTGGGAGCTCGAAGAAGTCTCGCAACCTCCTGCTGTGAATATTGACGACAATTATTGTGAAGCACATTTTGTTAGTACCCACTCTCGCGATGAAACTGGTCGTTACATTGTAGCCCTACCCTTCAAGGATAATGCCGAACCTCTAGGGCGCAATCGTGAAATTGCTTATAACAGTTATCTAAATTTAGAACGGCGACTTCGGAATTTAACCGAAAATCAAAAGGTTTATGATTCATTTCTCAAGGAATATCTATCTCTAAATCACATGAATGTTGCTCTGCAACCCTCTGATTATATTTTACCACACCACGGCATTCAGAAAACCATAAGCAGTACTACCAAACTACGAGTGGTGTTTAACGGATCTGCTAATGATTCGACCGGTAAGTCCCTTAATCAACGTCTTTACGCTGGTCCGAAACTGCAATCAGGTTTGCCCGAAATAATATTTTTATTTCGTTCCTACAAAATAGCACTTTGTGCTGACATACGAATGATGTACCGCCAAATTTTAGTACGTACACAAGATAGAATATACCAACATATATTCTGGCGACCCTCCCTCGACAGCGGAGTTCAAGAGTACGAATTGAACACGCTTACTTATGGTCTTACTCCATCCTCTTTTATCGCGCAACGCGTGTTAAAACAATTGGTGATCGACGAAGGACAACAATTTCCTCTAGCATCTGTGGCCTTGCTGAATCACACGTATATGGACGATGTGATTTCAGGAGCCATGTCCGTTGCGGCAGCTCAGCAGCTGCAATCTGAATTAATAAAATTGCTGTCTCTTGGCCAATTTCAGTTAAGAAAGTGGTCCAGCAATAACAACTCTCTTTTAAATCAATTCCAGGAATCTGAATTAGAACCCTCCGTAGCATTTTCTGATGAAATCTCTGGTATCAAAATATTGGGACTAGTTTGGAACCCGAATTCTGATAATTTCACCTACTATGTTGTTCCTTTCGAAGGGAATATTTCAAAACGTTCCGTTCTTTCATATATGGCTAAAATTTTCGACCCTCTCGGCTGGTTGACTCCGGTGGTGTTCTTAATAAAACATTTTTTACAACAATTATGGGTACAACGTTTAGACTGGGACGACACGCCGGACACCGACTGGTGTTTGAAGTGGGAGAAAATTTGTTCCCGCCTTACTGAATTATCAAATTTGAAAATTCCTCGCTGTTTGTTTTTAGACTCGGGACAGTACCGACTTTTAGGGTTTTGCGATGCCAGTGAGAAGGGTTATGCTGCAGGTGTTTTTCTACATGGCACGACTTCAGATAACACGAATTGCCATCTCCAACAAGCTAAAAGTAAAATTTCACCCTTAAAATTTCTTTCAATGCCCCGTATGGAATTATTAGGTGCTGTTTTGTTATCTCGTCTAGTATATTCTATAATCTCTAATAAATTTCCTTATCCCTTAAAGGAAATAAAATTATTCACCGATTCTCAAGTGGTACTAGCGTGGATTAACACTCCTTCCTATTTATTAAAAACATTTGTTGCCAACCGCGTGGAAATTATTTTAGAATACACTGCCATTCAACAGTGGTATCATATTTCTGGTGAAAACAACCCCGCCGATATGGCTTCTCGTGGTCTTATTGCGCACCAGTTGATTGACAACGACATCTGATGGCATGGCCCATCTAACTGTAGCGATCTAATTACGGCTTCCAGGAATTTAGAATCTCCCCCTTCTCTAGAAATTCTTCCAAAAATAAAATCTCCCCCTAATATCTTAGTTACTTCTACACAAAAAAATTGCACTCAATTTTTGGATAAATTTTCTTCTCTCACCTTGCTTCAGCGTACTGTTGCATATGTAAACCGTTTTATTTACAATTGCAAGAACTCTGATAAAAAATTATCAGGCTCTCTTTCTTCTGATGAATTACATATCTCATTGATAACTATCATAAGAGTTACGCAACAGCAGTTCTACGCCGAAGAAATAAATCTACTAAATTTAAACAAGGGTTGTTCTAAACAACTCTAAAATTGTCCCCTTTATTGATTCGCTAGGTCTTGTTAGGGTGGGCGGACGTTTGCGTCACTCCCTGTTGTCTTATGATAACAGACATCCCTTTCTATTACCGAAACAAGCCACTTTATCGCGATTATTGTGTGATAATTATCACCTTTTATCTATGCATTCAGGTGCATTCATGACGCAATCACTTATTCAGCGAAAATTCTGGATTATTGGAATACGTTCCTTAGTTCGTCAGAGGATCCACAAATGCGTTGTTTGTTCGCGCTTCCGTGCGACAACTGCTCAACCGTTCATGGCCGATTTACCCCCTTTCCGTGTTCAACTGTCCAGAACATTTACTCATGTGGGAGTAGATTTCGCCGGCCCATTTTTGATCAAGTCTTCTAATCGTCGTAATGCCCCGGTGTCTAAAACTTATTTAAGCATATTTATTTGTATGTGCACCAGAGCGGTGCACCTCGAGGTAGTGTCAGAGTTATCTACCGAAGCATTTTAGCTTGTCTGACAAGGTTTACAGCTCGTAGAGGAATTCCTGATGTTGTTTACTCAGATCAGGGTAGAAACTTTCTTGGTGCCTCGCGGTCCCTCAAGGAAGCTATCATATTCCTTAAATCCAACAACGATAAAATTTTCGCCGCTTTAGCCTCCCGCCATATCAAGTGGCAATTTAATCCTCCATACGCCCTAAATTTTGGCGGAATTTGGGAGTCTGGAGTGAAATCGGCAAAAGCCTTATTAGTTCGTACTTTAGGTACACGCCCTCAAACCTTTGAGGAACTATGTACAATTTTTTCTAGGGTTGAAGCCATACTCAATAGTCGCCCTCTTTGCCAGTCTTCCGATCCTAATGACGGTACGGATTATCTGTCGCCCGGTCATTTTTTAATAGGCGGTCCCCTTTTATCTCTACCTGAAGTTACTATTCCGGAGGAAATAACTTTGCGTTCCCGTTGGCAGCGATTGTGTCAGGTTACTCAATCCATTTGGCGTCGGTGGTCGAACGAGTATGTCCACCAACTCACCCAACGTAACAAATGGCATTGCCCCACCATATTGCCCAAGGTAAATGATGTGGTCATAATTAAAAATTTAAATACTGCCCCCTTGTGTTGGCCTCTTGGCCGTATTGAAAAGTTGTTTTTTGGTCGTGACGGTCTACCACGAGTAGCATCTGTAAAAACCGCTGTAGGTTTATTTACACGTACAATAAGTAAGCTTATTATCCTCCCTTTGAATGAATAAATTTTATTTTGTTATTTTCTCTCGTATTTATGTTCCGTTTAATTTTTAAACATTTTAAGGTTGTATTAAAGTTTTGTTTTAATTTGCCTAGCAACCTTAACATTTCTAGGGTGTATTTTTAAATGATTTATTTTTTTTGGTATAAAACTTATTCAGTTTTAGATGGGCGGTTATGTTTAGGCCTTGCTTAATAAATTAAAAGCATGCTCCTCTTATCTCTCGACGACGATTTGTTATTCGCGCATCGCCAAAGGTAAGCGCTGGTTACAAACGATAAGACAGTCGACACAGCTCTCTCTTAGAACACAGTCCATTGTTCAAATAACACATTCGCACCGGTTTGTCGGCATTAATTATTAATTAATTAACAACGTGAGCACCTCTATTTTCCTTCCTTCACCAACCCTCTCCTGTCTAACCAATTATGTATTTAGTGGTGAGTGTAAAGTGATAATTGAACACGGGGTAAGTTTTTTTTTATGCAACCACATTTATTACACATTTTATTACGCATTTTTTGTTATTGTGAACCAGCTGTTCCGTTTAGGCGTGAACACTAACTAAATACTCTTAACCTAGTTATTTTGTATACTACAGACAAGTATGTCATAAATCGCATTAAGGGTCAATTTAACATTGAAACTACTTACATTACGTGCGCCGCTTTTCACCACCAGCGTTGCGTATAAGATCAGGTGCAGATTCTAGAGCCTGGGTCAGTGTCCTGGTTGACGTGTGGAATAGTTGTTTGCAATATACTCGCGGTATTTGTGTAGTTTATGGTCCTCGCACGGAACACTTTCACTGTTTATTCTAATAATGTGTATAGTGGCTATACCAACAACTACCTGCAAAAGGTCGCAACGCAGGGTTGCTTTGTCGGGCTAACGGTATTTAGTTAAGTCTACAAATATCTTCATTTTAATTACATGGAAAGTTAAAATGACCGGGTACCTGATGTTTTACAATACGAGTTCGCGCCCCCAATCTGATTTAGTGAAATCAGTTTATCTGGACCATTAATCGCGCCCACAATTTATTTAATCAGTAACACCTTGGAATGATAAATCACTTAAAAATGAAACTGAACCGCTCTCCATGCGGTCAACGAAATATTAATCACCCTTTGTATTCTCTCGAAGATCCCCTCGAGATAAAAGCTTCTTTAACTCTAATAATCAACGATTAGCGAATAGTTTCTCACTACTCTATCTGAGACTCAAAATAATAACCTTTTTAAACTGAACACACCCTGGTATTTATCAATTTTCGGTTTTTTGTTATGCTTTCTGGAGCTTTAAAGTGTTCATAAAGAACTTCGGGGTACTCTTAACCTATCAATTTTCTTTTGAAAGCACCCTCATTGATGTGTTAAGGTCCAGTTTCGTACATAATATCCTAATATTATTTCTTTACTTACAAACTACGCTTAAATTTGACCTACTTAAACGTGCTGGCAATAAATTTATAAAAATATTTATTACTATTAACTAACGTAATTTAACTCCCTCTCACACGGACTTGTTATCAAATTACTCTAAAAATCGTGATTTACAAAACTTCCTGAATGGAATTTTGATTAGTTATTTAATTAATCGGTAAAACTTCTATATGTTGATAAAAAGATGGCGGGCTATTCCAATCTGGCGATGCCTCAACATATTTATTGACGGTGACTATAAATCATAAGCACCCCACATTGCCGTGCGGTGCCATGTGGTCGGGCCACATGTCCTTATAGTATTTACCTTTAATTTGAATTAAAAGGAGATGTTACAACAATAGGACAGCAACTATTAGAATTAAGATTGTTAAAAAGTAATACTTTGTATTGTACAAGGAAATAAGCAGACATGAGCTCTGCAGTTCCCACAAGCAATGTGGGGAGCAGGGGTAGAATAAATACCCTCAGGCGCCCAAGTTGGCCAGTCAGTCTCGAGCTTCACAACTTTTACATTGTTGGTTGTTCAAGCTACTCATTTAGTTTTAATTATTTAATTTGGTGTTTAGTAACTTTGATTATTTTTGGGACCAAGTCGTTAATGAATATAACGTACCTGCAATTAAGAATTAATATTGTAATTTCTGTTTTAAATAAATTGCTAGAAGAGTTTTTTGGAAGAAGACTTTTTAAAAAAGCCGCTCCAAAACGTCCAAAACCTATCTAGCAGTATAAACAAATTGTTTTTTGCTTCTGATTAGAAATCTGTAAGCAATAAAGCACCTTAAAGTAATAAACTTTGTAACACGATGCGTTATACTAACTATAAATTAGAATCGAATGGAAAATTCAGCAAATTTGAATGGACAAACTAAAATACGAACGTACCTTGTATTCTAGATTTCAAAAATAATTCTTAATTAAGAATGATATTTTAAATTTTGCTTTTATAGAGGTTATTCAGCTGACAAACTTTAACTTCAAAAAGTATAAACATTATTTCTTTTAAATACATTGTAAGCGAAATAATCCAAAGCGATAATTTAAATTAAAACAAAAATACAAGCCGATAAAATGCAGCAGAATCAGGAACCACTTACTAGCCCACATGTACCCTCTAGCTAATCAACATCGTTAAATATCCTCGATCTCACCCATCACGTACGACATCAGTCTGAGGCCATCGCCTTTGTCAGTGTAAGCCACCATTTGGAACCTGTGCCTAACCAATGTAAGAGTAACAGCCAGCGGCTAGTGGTTAAGGGTGAGTGATTTTTACATGATCCCAAAAGAATTTGTTTATTACTTTTGCAACCCCCTTTTGCACAACGGCTAAGTTTTAAGCCGCGAAAACGTCCATCGTTGCAGTCTGTAAGATCCGGCACCCAACTAAGTAGAAATTATAATTTTATGTTGATTATTTAATTTTTTTACTTAGAATATACATTTTCTTGAAAGTAATATTTGCTCTAAATCTAGTATGTTTGTTTATAACAATTGTAAGATTATTAGAATTACAGTTATTGATTAAGTTTGTACGTGATTAACAGATCTGATGCTCATATAAATCCTAAGAAACAAAATGTCGCTTAACTAATAATCTTGGATATCACTAACACTTATGGAATTATTAATTTTTTTCATAATTGAATAAAAATTGTTTATTATATAATAGATGCCTTCTAATATTAATATTTTCAAGTTTCTAAATAAAATTTCAAAATCATTTACTCCTATAGGGTTTCTGTATTTACCCGAAAATCAAATCTTTTTTAATACTTGCTAGATACAGGGGCGTCCAACGTTACTTGATTCTGTTTTCCGTTTCACAAGTAATGTTTCAACCCTGCCCTTTTTATAATCTCTCATGGAAGAATATCTAAGCCAGGCGTCGGCACAGCAGGTTTTTATAACTCCATCTCGTACGCATAAAAATTTTAAGTCCCTTTAAGTTCCGAACTACTGTTCTATCTTCTTCCTATGGGCAAGATCATACAACGCGTTATTTAAAAAATTCATACTGTTACATTAACGCCCAACGCTTTGAGTCTCGAAATCTCTAACCCTATTAAAAATTAAAACCGCTACGACCTTAAATAATACTCTAACCCAGCGCTGTCCAACTTATCATAGCCCGCGGGCTATATTTTCTTCACCAAACATTTCAGGGGCCAAAAAGGTTAATAAATGAAAAGTCGGTTTATGCTAATTAAAAAAAATTTTTATTTATACTAAAAAGAAAACTTTAAAATATTCGTAATATATTAATGAGAACATTGTGTCCGTAATTGTATAGCAACAATATCTTTTATGTCCACATCAATATATGTTATAGAGTCTAATTATATCTTCAAGAGTGTAATCTTTCAAACTGTTTCTATATTTTGAATTTATATATTTCATAGCGGAATATGCACGCTCGCAGATATATGTACTTCCGAACATTGATACAATTTGAAGTCCAAAATATCTCATTTTTAGATATTTCTCTTTATCTAAAAATTTGAATATTTCTATTTCGGTTACTCCACAAGATGTAAAAAATGGGTCAGCCTGCAGGTTACATAATTCTATTTGATATTTAAGATCAACGGAGTTGATATCAATATTAATTGGATCACAAAATAAAATAAAATAAACGGTTTAAGCTCATCAAATTGACCAAATCTTTAATTGAAACCTGTAATTAGCATATCCAATTTTGGTAGAATATTTTAAAATTTGCTTCTATATTACATTCTTTCATTTCTTCATAGATCTCTTTGTAAGATTCAAAATGAAATAAATTATTTTGCTCCACATTAAACCTTAACAATTATAATTTGTTTCTAAGTCTAGTAACATATTTATAAAGGGAACACACAGTTTGATCTTGTTCTTGCAAGGATTTATTCAAAATATTTAAATAATTTGTAATGTTCGTTAGGAAAGCAAGTAAATAAAATTTTTATCAACTAAATTTGCTTTCAAATTTTCATCGATCGACGGCAATTTCTGTGAGAAAAAGATGAACTTCTTTTCGAAGTGTAAAGAATCTCCTGAAGCACTTTCCAACACTTAACCAACGAACGTTACTATGTAACAGAAGATCTCCATACTCAATTTCCAATTCAACCAAAAATGTTTTAAATTTTCGGTGTGTAAGAGAACAGTTTCCGCCTCGAATTAAATTAGTAATTTTGCAAACCTTGTCCATTACGTCTTTTAGTTGTAGGGATAAACCACATAATGCCTCCCGATAGATAATACAGTGTAGTATACGACATGTTATTCCTTCTTTTTTCAAAAGTCCCGCAAGCCCAATATTTTTGCCCGTCATAGCTCTAGCACAGTCGGTTACAATGGCAGTGCATTTGTCAAATCCGCCATACTGCTATACTGCACATTTTAATTGTTTGTAAATATCTTCACCTTTTGTTGTTTCGTGTATAGGTTTTTCAAAATCTCATGGGCTGTTGCTCAGAACACCAGTTTAAGATATTTACGTTAAAGTGCATCCTAAAAATATTGACAACTCAGCTGTCGATGTTTAATTCATTTGTCATTTATTTGCGTATTAAGATTTGTGGTTCATTATTATTGTTTTTGATTATTAATTATGAGATTTCAGACTTGATTCAACTTTAACCAGTTTTTTCAAAAGTACTGCAACTCAGTCTAGTTTTTTTATTTGTAAGTATAATTAAGGTTTCAATTCAATTAGATTGTTTGGTTTTACAGATTATTTTGTTATTTCTGAGCTTTTAATTTTACGATGAGTAACCGCAAGGAAACAGTTCACAGTCAAGGAAGAGAAATTATTTATAGTGTGTATAATTTTATGAGAGAAGAAAAGAATGGAATGCCTGTCATTCTTATGAATAATTTACAAGAACGAGTAGCAACAGCAACTGGAGTTGGACTAAACACAGTCGATCTAATTATTTCAGAAGCGAGGAGCAAACCAGAGGGTGGCAAATTTGTATCACGTAGAAAGAAAATTAATAAGAAAAGTCCTAAATCTAATGTGGACTAATTTGAGGATTGTGGCAGTAACGTTATGATTTGTTAGATTAAATTTCTATAAAATATACATTCTTAAAAAACAATAAGAGGACAGTATTTTGGTTTAAAAAATTTAGCCTGTCTATTTTTATTCATACACGCACGGAAACATGACACACGAAAGGAACAATAAACAATACACCAAAAACGTTGCAGGTTCCGCATACAAACATTGTAGTTTTATAATTTATATTATGTTGATAACTTACTGGTTATGCAATCCACATAGCAGAGCGGTTGAGTTAATTCAGAATACGCATCCGGAAATTCAATGTTTTTAGATTTTATTTGTATTGTATTGTTCTCTCTTTTTATACGATACCGCACGCTTTCTTCATTGCGCATCTCACAGCCCATGAGATTTTGAAAGACCTATAATGATTGTAATTTTAAAAGTTCTTTTGAATAATTATAGTTTTCATTTACAGTTCTTATAAAGATAAGCATTTGGCTTGTATCGGAAATGTCTGTGCTTTCATCCAATGCTGCTGAAAAATAGCAGCAACTATTGATTAGGTTTTCTAATATATTAGTGACATGCATGATAATCTCGTTTACACGTCGGCTTACAGTCTGGTGAGAAAGTGATACTGTTTGATATTTTCTTACCATTTCGTTGTCATTAAATGCTCGAGCCATTTTTATAGCACATTTTTTGATTAATTATCCGTCCAAAAATAGCTTCTTTGCCTTTACTAATTCTAAAAAAACTTCAAACGATGCAGCTACAGATGCTTCTTGAAATTTTGGATCTTGATGAAAATAATTCGTTTGATGATCCAGCTGCTTTTTTCATTTTTTTCACAAGTGGTGTTATCATGTATCGCGTGTACGAATGATACTTTTTTTTATGCATGGAAAGATAACGGTGCTTCAAGTTATATTCTTTACACACAGCTATGATTTGTACACATTCCAAACACTGTGGTTTACAGCGATCTTGAAATTCTCGATTTGTGTGGTCTATTCTTCTTTTATTTGTAGCACTCATACTCAATAACTATTTTAATTAATAAATAGATATGAAATTAAGTTAATAATATTATAACACAGTCACCTCTCAACAAATTCTAGACAAGACTGCACTCGCACGATTGCATGAATCAACCAAGTAACGCAGGGTAGTGGTCGCATCATGTGCGTCAACCATAGATAAACAACAACCAACCACAAATATTATATGTGACGCCAACGTTGAGCCAACCATCATCAGACGTTAAACGGATTGTTGCTGTATTCAGTCAAGTTAAGTGAAGTTACACAAACTAAATAGTCATCATCATTAGGTCTTCAGTCCTGGAACTGGTTAGACGCGTACCATCATTGTTTCCTATTCTAAACTAACCTACAGATTTCCCTGAAATTTGCACAGTCTGCATCTATCACTATCTGATCTAGGTCTACATCTACCTCTTTTTTCCTATCTCTGCTTGTAATATATCCCATACTATTCCCCAAAATGCTTTAGAACGTATTCCGCCCTTCTATTTATCTTTTTCCCCAGATATCCTTGTTCCCCTACTATTTCTATAACCTATTTGTTACTATCTTTGTTTGTCCATGCTATCGTCCTCATGCATCTGAAGCACAGTATTTCAAAAGGCTGCTGCCGTTTTTCTGTCTACGTTTCAGACTGCCCGTATTTCATAGGCATACTGTGCTGTGCTCCACACATATGCTTTCAACAATTTTCTTCTTGTTCTATGTTTGTTGTCTTTCCTCATAGGTGCTGTTCTTTCTTGTTAGATACAGTTCGGTCACCTTCTATTGTTTTACAGTTATTTTTCCTACCTTCAGTGGTTGTGAATGGAGGTAAGCAGCCTGTGGCTGCTAAGTTTCCCCAACACTTAACCACTTACCGATTTAATATATTTTCCAATATATCTTTTCGCACAGTCAACATTAGTTGCAGATATTTCGCAACCAACAACTAGTTGTTTATACTAATCATCAAATTTATCTGCGCTTATTTTTTCGTCATTAGGTTTTCCGTCTCAAAACTGGTTGGACACGTACCTGCACTTATTTATATTCTGAGCTAGCCTACATAGTTCCCTGAAATTCTCACACAGCATGTGTATGCAGCTCGTTATGCCCTATTTCACCGAAATTCAGTGAAGGGGGTTAAGCAACCTGTGGCTACCAAGATCCCCCAACACTTAGACGTTTGCCGAATTAATGGTTTTCCTGGTTGGACACGTACCTGCACTTATTTATATTCTGAGCTAGCCTACATAGTTTCCTGAAATTCTCACACAGTAAATAGTACCTATTTAAAATTCAAATTAGATTTAAATTATCACATAGTAAAATAATTTTAATATTAATAATAATAATTTAGTAACATAAATTTATTCATAGTAAAATGTACTCGTGGGCCGTAAAAATAATATGACGGGTCGTATACGACCCACGGGCCGTCAGTTAAACAGCCCTACTCTAACCCATAGATGGTTAGGTATTTAGGTTTCTCTCTGCAATTATCTCTTAGATGTTATCCTTATCTTGGCTTTATCTTCAAGTAGATAAATTATTTACATCTTTCTTCTTGTGAAATGCCTTAAGAAACTATTTTATCTATTTATTGTTCCGAACCTTTGGTATATATGACCAAAGTAAGAATTTATTATTGTAAGATAAAAAAGATGTTTTGCACCTCAGCGCTGTATTTGATAGGGTAGAGTTAAGAAATTATTTATTGTAAATGCAGTAGCAATGGTTAATTTGTTAACTTAACGTTTTTGCTGCTGCATCATATTTTGTCCTACTCTGTTAAAAGCCAGCCAGATTACCTTTTTTTGTAGAGGAGACGATGATTTGTGTAAGTGGCTGTGTCGAAATAAAGAGACTTTACTTCCGACCTTCCTCGAGTGTAAACGTATTTGTAGTGTTACGAGAGTCGGCGAAGTGGTCTATTTTCCTTTTTACTTCTTTCCTGTTATCGCTACACAACATACTGGCGCATCGTTGAAGAGAACTACAACCAACCAAACAAGAAAACCCAGGATGCCAGCCCCACAAAAGCAGAAGCAGCAGCGCGACCAGGATACCCATTGGGTAAGTGCCGCTCTTATAATTTGAGAAGCCCCCCCCCCACACAATCTATCTAGCGTGTTCTTAACTTTGTAATATCATGAGTTGCAACAAATGACTTTCGTAAAAAACATGCAACACACAGAGTTGTTGGTCGATTTTAATAAAATTTGTACAAAATGCTTATTGTGATGAAACAAAACAAACGATTAAAATTTGAAAGCAAAAGAACAGAAAAAAGTTTTTTCAATAATGAGTTGCTCCACCATGATTTCCTATGCACTCGTTTAAACGGCGGGCATACTGTCAATCAAGCGATCAATATTTTCCTATGGTATATCATTCCAGAGCGTGCGTTATCTTGTTGGAAAATGGGATTTTCCAACACCCGAAGAAATGAAAGTGCAACAGGCTGTAGCACATTGGCAATGTAACTGTCTGCATTTAAGTTGCCATCGATAAAGAACATGGTTGATCTGATACCATAATATATTACATCCAATATCAAGAAATGTTTAATCATTGCGTTCTGCGCTCCTACGCCTGACTTTCCGACGCCTGTCGTGGGCCCACAAACAAAATGGAGACGTCACTAAACACAATTTGATGCTATTCTTGAAACCAATTTACTTTCTTGCTGCTCCATAATAGTCTGCGAGTACGGTGAAGTGGTGTAACAGGAAGACGCAAATGTAGACAGTACGAATTCAGTCCTTAAGATTTTATCCGGAGATAAACAGATGATATTGACATTCATCGTCCTGCACCTTCCATCCGGTCTATTGCAATTGACTGAATTGCTAAAAATATATCTCTTGTGGCCAAAAACCTTAACCGGCGTTGATCACTATCTTAGTCACCCTTGGACGTCCAGATCCAGGACGACGTTGTTGAACCCCTTCATCAGACCATCTAGATCAACATATTGCTACCGTTGTAACATTATAATTTACACGACCAGCAATATCTCTAAACGAAAGTCCGATCTTTTTCATACCAATAATCATTTATTTGCCGATAATGTTTACGTTAGCGAACTCTTGACACTTTTAAATTTTCACAAAGCGGTAGTGGACAAGCTAGTCGAAAACTTGACGGTTATTACACACCAATAGCTTGTATACAATTAATTGATACAAAGTGACTACAAAGAAAAGAAACAAAAAACGAAAGAAATATTGTCTAGATTTTATTTAAATTTTAACCGTTACTTTGTTTTATCAAAATAGTCATGTCTTGATAGTTTTATTAAAATAGATCAACAACTTCTGTGTGTTGTGTTTTTTATGAAATTAAGTATATATGTATTTTCTGCTTCCTTCTATAAAATATAAGGGTTCTTGCGTTATCCATTCTTTTCTAGTTCCTCATACAACGGTTGCTTCTTTGAATCACTACCAGTTTTCGTCCTGTTTTTGCACACTGGCGCAACTTCACTACATACTCTTTGTATTATATTTTGACTTCGATATTTACTTTATCGATATCTAATATGGGCAGCCGTTTACCGTTGTTTATTTTTTTAACATATTAGAATTTTCTAATATTAAGTAATGATCACCATCTATATATGTTCCTGGGCAACTTTTAAAAATTTTAACTTGATTTTTGAATCTATCGTTAACTAATTTAGTATATTTGAATCTGCTTTATCACCGGGCATTCTTTACCTGCGTTTGTAACTTTCAAGTATTGCACTATCGATTACTTATTTCTGGTACAAAATTTTACTGGCTTATTTATTTACTTCTAGCATTTATCACTACTACTCCATAGTCACCTCATGCTTTTTTGGTCTACCTTGACATAAACGGTATTGAAATCTTTGGTAACTAGCAATCCCTCACTTTTTCTAGTGCCCCAAACAACTTCTTGAATTTGATCGTATGTATTTTCAATTTTGTTAGTGTCATGATCTGATGTCGGTATGGATATTTGAACTACTCCTGTATTTGATTTCCATTTTCTGCATTGGTCAGGAAGCGAGTTTTTACCTGGAAATTTTAAATTTTGTCGAACTATTGCTATTCCAAGCAAGGTAAGGTTTTTTAACATGCGTGACAATACTCACACACGGGACCTAAATTTTACCTCTCATTCAAACTAGGGTGTATATTTGTGAAAAATGCTCGCCTAACATTTTTCAAGTGGACCCTATCGGGAATCGATCTCGGGACCTTGGGCTTAGTAGTCACACGCGAACCAACTAAGTCCCGGAGCTGTCATACATGGACTATCCTTTACATTTGATCTTACAATGATCCACCCAAAGCTATTACATTATCCAGGGAGCGAGTTGTTTTTACGTGGAAATTTTAAATTTTACTAAACCATTGCTATTGCAAGCAAGGCAGAAATCTTCAACGTGCTTGACAACACTCATACACGGCACCTACATTTCACTTCTCGTTCGAAGGAGGACGTATTTTTGTGAAAAATTCTCGTCTGACATTTTTCAAGCGGTCTGTGTCGGGATTCACACACAGGATCTTGGGATTAGTAGTCACACGCTAACCAACTAAGTAATGAAGCCACTATACCTGAATTACCCCCGTATCTGATCCTCGCACAAATCTGTTAAATATTTCTTCTTGCTTTCCTTTACGCCCTTTCATTTATAATAAAACCACTGTTTGGCATTACCTGTTCCAGAGTGGTTGATCCTAAATCTTCCTGGTTAACCTCTGGTCACCTAACTTCACCAAGCCGCTCCAAATCTAGTTTTATCCTAGTCATTTTTGTTTTCAAATTTTATAATTTTCCTACTTTCAAAAGTTTTACATATTCTACACTCCGATTTGTAGAGCATTTTATTACTTATGTGGTTGCCCCTTTTTTCTGTCTTTTTTAAAAATTTTTCGTAGTTAATTTTTGCAGCTCCGTAGATTCCGAATAGGATCGATCTATTGATGTCGCGTAGGATCCTGAGACTAGGGTTCCATCAATTAGGGACTACTGAAGCGAGTTACATAACCCCCAATTATGTATGTATTATAAAATAGAACCTAATAGGAAATTATTAGAAATTATTAAGAAGTTACTAAGTGAAGTGCAACAATGTAATACAAGGACAAATAATAAAATTTATTAAAAGTTCATAAAAATGGATGCAATACAATGTATTCCAGACGATAGTGACACTGCGGGTGGCAGGTCACAGACGGTCAAGATACCGCAATTACCTAAAAAGTAAGATTATAACAATGTAACAATGAATAGAGATAAGAATAAGCAGACATGAACTCTACAAGTTCCCACAGCCATGTAAGAGGGTAAGGACATCATAAATAGCCCGGGAGCCCCAAGACCCGGCAGTCAGTCATAGTATTCAACTTTTAGCATTGTAGTTGCTTAGGTTACTCAAAAAAGTACAATTAATTCTTTTTTCGAACTTGGAGTAATTTTAAATCAAATTTGTAAAATTCCACATTAAATTCTGTTTTATCAAATAAATTTGCTAAGAAGTCTGAAAGTGTTTTTTAAAAACGCAGCTCCCAAGGCCCGAACCTTAACTCGCGCTAAAAGTCACCCTCAGGGTGCAAGGAACGTAACTGCTATCAAAATACCCGATTTATTTTCCATTCGCATCTCAACACATTCCTCAACATCTATTTGACCTATTCCTTCACCATATGCCTAATAGTAAGCAAATACAATGAAAGTAACCCGACGACTACCAAAATATCTTTTTGTTTTCCTATTCACGTAAGAATGTATTTCTCAAGTTTTGGATTTCTGGAAAACAAAAGTGGGTATTATGGATTTGAAACCGTTAGCGCATTATCGTGTAGGGAAAACATATCATAGCTTTAGAAAAACTTAATCCATAGATAAAACTGATTGGGATGTTAGCATCAATCAGTTTAGCTTGATTATAACCTTCGGTTTTTAATATTGCGTGCAATTTAATGATGCATTGTAACAAATAAGATTTCGCCCCTCATTAATATGCACATTAGCTATAATTATTTAATTCACAAGGATCCTTAACAGTATTGGAAGTTTCTATTTGTACTTTATTAAAATAATATTTATTCGTTACATGGAACTACATCTGTATTCATGGTTTTAAAATAACATTCAGTTACTTTGTTATCCGTGTTGATGCGAGTCTTTAGTTTATTGCACCTGCCCGCGTAGTAAAACAGAGGAATGCTTGTTTCCACTTTTAACAGCAGGATATAATTAAGACAGACACGTTTTTGAGGTGTAGCCGAAAGGTTGTTTCAAGATGTTGTCCGGCAATCAGGTGGCTTGGCCCCGGAGGATTGCTTGGCCTTTTCGAAATACAAATCATCACTAGGTTAGTCGCTCTCTAAGATGAAACAAATGTAGTAGGTTTGAAGAACACCATCAACGGTAGGTAACTATTTTCATTTTTGTATTTAAATTAATTCCGTGGTCTTTATAGTGCAAGTATAATTACCTGTTACGAAGTTTCAAAAAATTTTTAGTTATGGTATATTGGAAGTTTTAATTATTGGTTTTGGAGCATTACAAAACTTTCGTTTATTAATTATTATAAGTAAAAATGTTTTAAAAGTATCCTTATCGTGAACGATAAATGCACATTCTTTGTAAGAGGAAACTCAGTTTGTAATCTCAAGAACTAGCGAAGGTCGCACACCTGTCGTTACAATGGTACACGAAGTTCAATGGACGGAAACACAACGTTCAAGTTCATTTAAATGGGTAACTATTATTTGCTGAAAGTAACCAGGTATTTGACAAAATCCTATGGTGAGTGTTTTTTATATCTAATTCCACACCATCATGAAAATGTAGTGAACTTTTCGTAAATTTTTATTTAACAGTTTAAATTGGTGAACGTAATTGTTGATGACTATAAATGTTTGTTGAACACAAAAAAATTTTAAGATAGCTTTCAAAGAAATTAATATGCTACACAAGTTGTTTGTAGCAAAATAAGTGACATCTTTGAGGTTGTTTGTCACATTTTAAGAACTAGTTTTTTATTGAAATATAATTATTATACATACCATTTTATACCATAAGGGATTTTGATCTTTCATACATGGAATAAATTTTTCTAAAAATATAAGTTCAACAATATATAAAAAATCAATTCATTGACTTATTCACTTGTAAACCAAAAAGGATCCTATTTCGGTAACAATAAAAATTGTTTCATATTAATACAAATGTAATACCTTTTTCTGAGAATTTTAATAAATAGTTTTCTTTAAAATACATGAAATTTAATAAGAGATAATGTATGAAAATTTTTATATTTTGATGGTTAACAAACACTGACATATGTAAAGAAGTGTAAACAATGAATGTATATATTTCTATTTATCACAATAAAAAATGACTTAAGTTACTTTAAAGCTTACTTTCCTTGAAGTTGATAATAATTTTACTTAAAGCATGCCACCAATTTCATAAAAAATTTTTTGAGAATAGAAAAGAAGATCACTGACATTATATTTATTTATATTTTTGGGTTATTTCTATTGAAATTTAGTTTGTGATAAATTGACTAGGCTCTAGTGAAGCCCTAGTTCTAAGAAATTTTGATGAGGTTATATTTTCAGATAGTACGAGGCTATCGTTCCATTCCAAGCTTGTAGTGTCACAAGTAAGTAAGTATTATTTTTATACGTTTTGGTTGTTCGTGAGATTTTTTTTCTTTTCGAAGATTCCCGTATCTTATCTTCGGATTGTTAAACATTATAGCTATTATTAAGATACGGTGGCGTACATTAAAAATTCTTTTTTTTATCGTATACCATCCTACGACCCTAGCTGATAGCTCTGCTCTAAGTTGAAGAAACTTAGCTGGCTGGAAGAACTCTTTAGAGGGTCCTCAGTACTCAAAGCCGCTTTCCATACATTTTACCCTGGGTTTGAAAATTAGACAGGAACCCCCTTATTTTCTAAAGGCTCTGCCGTCTATAAGTTGGAGTAGTGATACTTTATCATAATAAAAAAGGAAGTGTAACAGCATTAGGACGCGATACATACATTGTTAATTTTAAAATTTACAACCTTTTCAGGTGTTAACTTTACGCTTCTACAGTAAACGTTATACATGCATAATAACTACATGATGGTATGTTTTGTTGTAAAATTGGACATTCATCGAAAATATTTAAACAAACTTTTGTTAGAGAAGCACATAACAGTCTTAAAACTGCCGAAAATACTTAAATACTTACTCTATCATAATATTGTGCAAGAGCTGCATCATCTATTAATTCTTCAGGATATGCAATATGACTGCTCATTTTTTCAGCTTTATCTAGGGCTATGGTTCTTGTTTCTTCATCCATCCAATCAATAGTTTTAAGAATTTCTTTAAATTGAGCTCGAATATCTTTTACCATTTCGATAGAACTTTCCCGAGCCTCTTCCTTAAAGTGTTTTCGTACATATAGGGAAGCAGTTGCTATTGATAGTCTAAAAAAAATGATTAAATTATATATCTATTTTTTAGAATATACCGCTCTGTGGTTACGGAAACGCATTCTTTCCAACGTTTTGATGGCTCACCTATGCCGGTTAATGCTGACTGAAATTTGAGTTGCTCGTCCCTTAACGCTTTGTATGAAAATGGTATCGAGTCCATAACCACACGCCACACTAGATAATTGTTAATATCCCTAAAACAAACCTGATTAGCTGCATAATATACAGCCACATGTAAAACTTAAAAATACTTTATTGACTAATGAAATTGCATTAGTGTTTATACTCAGAAAAGTGGAATTTGCAAGCAAAACAAACAAAATGCTTGCGCAACGCTGCTTAAGTCTAGAGTCTGAGTGCCATTATAAAGTCAACTGGTATAATTTGGATATCTATGCATTTCCAAAATTGAGCAAGTGCAAATGTGTCTGCAATTGTAATTAAAATTGTAACTCAACTATAGGTAAGCCATTTCTTTCAGACGACCTCTCATGCGCTACACTTACGTAACGTAATTTATTCCCGTAGGTCTTATTGTAGCGCACAGATCGCAGTATAAACCTTAAAATTAAAATGCCACTTTAATTCACTGGAATAAAAGCAATATCTATAACTTATAGCACACATTTAACATTTGGACATGGACAAAACGTTTACATGTTGAAATTTTGCTGAAAACTTGTTGTCGAGATGTTAATAAAAGATTTTTCCTACTCAAATATGCCCACGGCCAGAGAAGACAGAACAAATATCTAACGCAAATGGGAAAACTACGAAAAAGAAAATAGGTAAACAGTGTTAGGACCGCGGAGACATGAGGAAAGGGAGTAAAGATGCAAAGGGTCAAACTTAAACGTGGAGTTGGCGCTACCTAACCAGGATTAAAAGTAAAGAAGGGGTTAAAGCTCCTTGGAAACGAAGTCGAAACAGTACGAAAATTACTAAAGTCTGCATTCTAAAATCCTAACTGAAAAACGTTAGTTCTTGCCGAATACTCAAAATACACAAATTTTTAAACTTGATAAGTCAGAAATAAATTAAACACGCTTGCCCCTTCAATAAAGTTAACACACATAAAACAAAATTACTTAGAACAATTACTCAATGGAGCTCTTGTTAACTTATAAATCTTATACCACATCAAAAAATAAAAAAATTAAATAACGGGCATGCGGTCTGTAACGCCAAGGCATTAATCAAGCGTACGTTTGTAAATAGAAAAGCATCTATTAATTTAAGATTGCGAAAAGAGTTTTAGAGCAAATACACCCGTAAAATTTTATAGAAGTTTAGATAGTTTATATTTTATAAAGAAGCTATTCAATTATAATATTAAAGTAAAATGCTGAAATAAACCTGGAAATTACTCAGTACATTCTAGTACAGCAATAAAAGAGACTTCAGATGTTACGCATCAAATTAGAAAGACACCAACATACTTTTTTCATAAATAGTCATCCTCCATAAACATTCTCAAGATTTGCAAGGAACCCAAATCATTGTAAATTCTTTACAACGGCAGTAACCCATAAAAGTTTAAAATTTAAGACGTATTGGTGCACCCAATGACGCAGATGTCAATAGCAAATAGTAAATAAATGATATTCACATGCAGCGCGAAACCCTTGACCGAAACTACAAGTTAAGTTTAAATCGTACAAGCCGAATGGACAGAAGAAATGAAAAATCCTTTAAATAATATAGCTCATAAATACCGCCATAGTGCAATAGGAGGTGATATAGTTTTACTTTCTACCTGTTGCATATTCTGTTGAGGTATATTACACTATTGACACATAGCTTATAAGAACACAGACTTATACGTTAGTGCACGCTTAGTTAAAAGCGTAGAGTAATGGAAATAAGTACCACAATTGTATTCGCATAAAGTCACGTATATCAGTTAAATTTGTTGGATAGTTAGACCTGAATAAATTTAAGATGTTTCTTTTATTTTAGATACACACAATTGGCAAACTAACGTAGAACTTAGTTTATTTGTGTTGATTGTGGTGGTGAATAACTATGATTTTCATGTTTGCCAATATAGATTAGGTGAAAGTCTTACGGTTTTATTATTGTTTGCGCTTAGTTTATATTAGTAGGTGAGAAAGAAAGTGTACACAAGGTTCCATCGACTTACGATGCAGAAACAGTTATTTACTCGTATAGTAGCTTATTCACCATCTATTCTGACCAAACTTTAGGTGAATTGGAGCTTAACATTTTTACTTGACAGACAGTTCAAAAGTATTTCCAGATAGTTGAACGTGTTAACGTTGCTACATCCCTATAAGGGGTGCAGTTGCTTTAATAGACTCTATCTCTTGCCACTGCAAGTTAGCTGGTGCATTATTATTGCTACGTCCCAGTGGGAGAATTACTTTTATTCAGGTCATTGTCGTCATTTAACACGTGACAGTTCAATGATCATAATCCGACACATCTCACTAATCAATACAAACCTTTATTCTTCATAATCCTCGAAGTATAATTTTCGTATCATGCAAAGTAGACTGTTACAAAATAAATTTTTGCGTTATTAGTTAAAACGTTTAGAAAATATCTTATAATGAAGATTTGTGTAGTCGTGATAAAATTATAGCATTCTACTCGCAAATTATGGTCATTACTCATTCGGATTACGCGCTCGCAATAACGGGCTCACGGCGCAAACCTTCCGAATGAATAGTGGCTATTATGACTCGCTCGTTGATTAATATACTATTGCCACATACGTTCAATAAAATAATCAGTTTTTTAGCAAAGCGCAAATGGTATACAGCCCTAAACGGAAAATAATTAATAAAATTCTTTTAGAACTCAAATAACAAAAAAATACGTCCAGATGTGGAATAAAAATACCTATTTGCCGTTCTGAGGGGCAGCACAAGGAAACTGTTCTTGGGTTTAAACAGAAAGTTTTCATACGTGTTACCTTACATTTAATTTTACAATGCTCCCCCGAAGGTACTACATTGGCCAGGAAGTGAGTTTTCTTTGCCTGGAAAATTTGGAATTTAGCCAAACCCATGCTGTTCCAAGCAAGGTAGGAATCTTTAACGTGCGCGACAACACTCACACACGGGACCTCCTTTTACCTTTCATCCGAACGAAAGTGTATTTTTGTGAAAAATGCTCGCCTCCTAACATTTTTTAAACGGACTGTGTCGGGATTTGAACCCAGGACTTTGGGCGTAGTAGTTACACACATACCACTACGCCACGGAGCCGTCATCATAAGTGTTCCCACCCATCCAAAATAGATTTATATAATTTTGAACAAACCTGCTGCAGCATCCATCCACTATTCTTCGATGTATTAACAGTTAAATGACATAACCAATTCCAAAAATCACATGGATAAAACTAAATATCCAAATGCTGAATTAAAAAATAACACTTACTTCGTAGTAATTATGTGAAACAGTATCCGTTTTTTTCTGGTGCTACAAATCTAAAGCGTTTCAAAGCGATTAAAAATGTATAATTTTTTTTAATTTCATCACTGATTGATCCATTCACGAAAGTGAAAAATGACTTATGACAACGTCACGCACAATGTATAGGAGTCTCTTAGGGGTCTCTTTTCACCAACAAGGGCTTTTCATAATCATTTGCTCTAAAATTTGTACATACGACCTTCACTGCCATAAGGGACATCTTGCAAACTACCCAAGTTTAAAAATACGATATGAGTTTGAGCAATAAAAAAATAACAAGTACTCAAACCGGGGAACTGAAAAAATTAAAGTCGTTTACATCCATATACTTCATCATCATCATCATCATTAGGTTTTCAGTCCTGAAACTGGTTAGACGCATACCCTCATTGTTTCCTATTCTGAACTAATCTACACATTACTCTGAAATTTGCGCAGTCTGCATCTATCAATATCTGCGTGCGATAGTCTGATCTAGGTCTACCTCTACCTCATTTTTCCTATCTCTGCTTGTAATATATCCCCTAGTGTTCCCCAAAAATGCCTTAGAACATATCCTGCTCTTTTATTTCTCTTATTTTTTTGTTTTTCACAGATATCTTCATTCCCCTACTATTTCTATAACCTATTTGTTATTAGCTTTGTATGCTCATCCTATCATCCTCATACATCTAAAGCACATTATTCCAGAAAGCTTCTATCTCTTTCTGTCTGCTTTTCTTACTTCCCCTATTTCATAGACGTGTTGTGCTGTGCTCCACACATATGCTTTCAACAATTTTCTTTTTGTTTCTATGTTTGCTGTCTTTGGACATAGCCGCTGTTTTTTCTTGTTCGATGCAGTTCGTTTACCTTCTATTGTTTTGCACTTATATAATTTATTTCCCCGATATACAGTAGTATGTGAAGGGGTGCGTGTGACTAATATGCCCAAGGTCCCGGGTTCAAATCCTGACACGGTCCGCTTGAAAAATGTTAGGCGAGCATTTTTCACAAAAAGCCCTCATTCGGATGAGAGGTAAAACGGAGGTCCCGTGTGTGAGTGTTGTTACGCACCTTAAAGATCCATACCTTGCTTGCAACAACAAGGGTTAGGCAAAAATCAAAATTTCCAAGTAAAAAATACTCACTTTCTGGCCAATGTAGTGCCTTCGGGTGGAGCATTGGAAAATCAAATGTAGGGTATGCAAAGGGCAGACGGCTCCGTGGTGCAGTTGGTTTGCTTGTGACTACTATGCCCAAGGTTCCGCATTTAAATTCCGACACGGTCCGCTTGAAAAATGCTAGCCGAGCATTTTTCAGAAAAATACGCCCTCGTTCGGATAGAGGTAAAATGGAGGTTCCGTGTGTGAGTGTTGTCACGCACGTTAAAGATCTCTACTTTGCTTGCAACAGCAAGGGTTCGGCAAAATTCAAAATTTCCAGATAAAAAAGCTCGCTTCTTGGCCCATGTAGTACCTTCGAGTGGAGCATTGGGAAAAATTAAATGTAGGAATATGTTAAGGGGAAGAACTAGCCTGTGACTGCCATATTTGCCCAGCACTTGCCGAATTAATAGTTTTTCCAATATATCCTTTCGCACAATCAACATTAGTTGAAAATATTTCATAACCAACACCTGTAGTTGTTTATAATAATCATCAGATTTAAGTGCACTTTTTTTTTTCGTCATTAGCTTTTCTGAATTGAAACTGGTTGGACGCGTACCCCTACTTATTTATATTCTGAACTAGACTACACAATTTCCTGAAATTCCCCCAACAGTCTATATATAGCTCGGTTCCTTTTATATTGTTTTCTAATTATATGCCCTATTTTACTGAGATTTAGTGGTATGTATTTGCCGTATTAATAGTTTTCCAGTAAATCCTTTCGCACAATTAACATGATTCTAGAATATTGCTCAACCAATACCTGTAGTTGCTTATAATAATCATAATGTTTAAGTACAGTTACTTTTGTTCGTCCTTAGTTTTTCCATCTTGAGGCTGGTTGGACGCGTATCTCCATTGATTTCTATTCTGCGCTAGCCTACATACCAGGTTATCATAAAGTAAGGGATATATTTTAAATCATTACAACTTTTTAATAAATTAAGTTAGTAACATAAAATAAACGAAATCTAGTTGCTTAATGAATGGGATTTTACCGTATCTATGAGAAACAAAAGCGTTGTCATAACAATTGTTGACACTAGTGTCAAAACGAAATTATTCAATTTGAAGTTTTATTTTGAAATTAAAACTCAAGTAAACGTTGAGTTCAAACGACTCAACTGTAATAACATGGATTTACAAACAAGAATTGGTTTAGTTCAGTGCTATTATGAATCCGGCAGAAATTACACCGCTGGATTACGAAGATTTCGCACGAGAATGGGTTTGAGAGCGGGACCCTGTCAAATGAAAGCGTACCGCAATTTGATACAAAATTTGAAAGAACAGGGTCTGTAACTGACTTACCAAGATCAGGAAGACCAATAATTAGTGATGTCCAAGTTGCAGAGGTTCTTCATGAAAATCAAGACATAGCCAGAAGCAATTCACTCGCAATCAGCAGTGCAAATGCGATATCCAAGCGATTGCAAATGCCGTATACCACGGTTTGGAAAATTTTACGCAAAATTCTAAACATGTATCCATATAAACTGAAAATGCTGTTTGAATTAAAGGACGCAGATTTGGCTACTAGGTACGATTTTTCTTTGCGAGTAATGGCTCAGATGGAAATTGAACCCGAATGGTTATCCCGTATTTTATGGACAGATGAGGCACATTTTATTCTGAATGGTGGAGTCAATACACAAAACTGTAGAATCTGGTCTGCAGAAAATCCGCAACAAATCGTTCAAAAAGGTCTTCATGACAAGAAAGTCACCGTTTGGTGCGGTTTTACAGCTGATTTTATTATTGGGCCGTATTTCTACGAGGAAATGCAGAATGGACAAGCCGTATCTGTAACTGTAAATGGTGAACGATACTTGCAAATGTTACAAAATTATGTTATTCCACAGCTGCAAAACGAGCACTACGGAACTGAAAACATCATTTTTATGCAGGATGGAGCACCCCCGCACATTTTTCGACCAGTCAAAGAATTGTTAACCAACGTTTTTCAAGATCGCGTGTTAAGCAGACATTTCGTAAATTCATGGCCACCAAGATCACCTGATCTAAACCCAGCGGATTACTGGCTGTGGGGTTATTTAAAAAGTTTAGTGTTTAGAAGACGACCAACTACGCTACAAGAATTAAAAGACAGTATTACGGAGCAAATTGGTACAATTCAACCAGAAATGTTACGAAATGCTGTGTACAATTTGGAGGTAAGGATGGTGATCTTACAACAACAAAATGGCGGTCATATTGAGCAATTGCCTAACCTGTTTTGGGCATACTAAATCCCATTTCATAAGCAATTAGATTTCATTTATTTCTTGTTATTAACTTAATTTGTTAAAAAGTTATCATAATTTAAAATATATCCCTTACATTATGATAACCTGATATTTCCTTGAAATTCCCACAACCTACATCTTTCACTATCTGTGAGCAATAGTCTAACCTAAGTCTACCTCTACTCCTCTTTCTTCCTATTTTTTGCTTCTAACATATTCCGCACTATTCCCTCATGCTTAAGTATGTGGCCTACCATCTTATCTCTCCTACTGTTTTTCCACATATTTCTTTCTTCTTCTACTATTTTTAGTACCTGTTTGTGGTGCAGGTCCATTCGAAACGGCCAAATAGTTTAAGCATTTAATATTTTTAAGAAGTTTTAAGCAAATAAACGATTGGAAAATAATTATGCCACAAGCTTTCATTACTAATCTGCTCTAGAAGAAGTGCCAGAATGCAGCCCGAAACTCTAGCTATTTGGCAAATACACTTGCGAGAAAAGAGACTGCTTTAGTGAAAAAAACCTAAAGATCGAACAACGGTCGTCTGGAAAAAAATGATAAATCTACGAGCTGGTACGCAGGATTAGCTAAATAATACAAAAATTTTAAGTTCAAACTATAGATTAAAAGGTTGGTTGCCATTTTGCACTTAACCTCTCGACTGAATTACATGAAACAGACTACCAAGAACGAGAGTAACCCACCGAAGCTACAAATTTATACATGTGAGTAGATTATAAAAGATACACATGCAAAGCGCAGTGTGTATTATAATTTCACGAACAGTAGTGTCAATTAATCAGCACTTTTCCACAACTTAGTTTTATAAAGAGCAATAAACTCAAACCACGCAATTGGAAAGTTATGTATCGTAAAACACATAGTTAAATATAACTAGTGTTAATAAATTATTTCAAAACCGCAAAAAGGAAAACAGATATCAATATACCATATTATGACGTCGAATCAAATATGTAAGTATGAGCAATTACCCGAATGCGTTGGTAAAAAGAATAATTATAACAGTAAATTTTCACAACGTAGTCATGTTATTTTAAGAAAACTCTTAGAATAATTGAAAGACATAATAGTGACATTATTAATATGCATGTGCCATTCATAATTATTCGAAATATTGGAAAATTGTATACAATTTTTAGTAGAATTAAAAAACATTAACCTTACATGGAAACACGTGCGATTATAATACAAAGTAACCTCCAGACAATATAATAATAATATCCGTACCAAGTAGTTAATCATATAACCACAGACTCTTATTTATTAAAACTTACAAATATTAGATTACACATTATTTCGATAGAAATATGAAATAAGTACAATGTAAAATGTTTTCAATGTATCTATTTAGACTGCTAAAGATATACGATAATAATTAGCACGCGATTCTAGCATGATAAAACCGTATGAACTCACGTATTTTCCACGTAATTCAACGCAAACTATATAAAAATACTATACCATGACATAGCCCCCATGAACGTATAAAGTGTGGGAGAAAATGACCAACGCTAGACGGTGGATCAAAAATGATCAATTATTTACTCGCGAGCTGGAACCAAAAACGTGTTGAAGATTACCAGTAATACGGGAAGGTAACGAATTTCATGGGCTAGAAGTTTAAAAATTGGGCGATCAACGTGGTAGTATCTGGGTATAATCGACAAGAGCTCGATATCGATTTGGAAATTGGACAATCTCTTCTCAATGTACAGTCAAACCTGGCGTAGTGGAAATGCTTATGGAAACCGGTATTCAACAATAAGTTTATATACTATTTACTAATTGTGGTTATTATTTGTTGGTAGTATTTGTGTATTACGCTTGTTTAATTAAATATGATGAAATTATAAAATCTCCACAATCAGTGTATGGTATATTGTTAAATTTTGTAGGTGTATAAAACCTGGACATTGCAATTTTATTCGATAGATTGAAGTTGTGCTTTAAATTATTAACATAGAATCGCAATGATATGAAAGGAATTGATTTTTGGAAGTTTACTATTTTGTGTTTGTACCTGTTCACAGGAATAATGTTATGATGCTTGTACTCAAATAGATTTAGTTAACGCCGTGAAGTGAAAGTGGTTGTTATATTTTGTTAAAATATAGTTTAATTGTAAAAGTACTTCTATTCCACCAGTAGCCCGACTTAATTAAGACCTTCAGGAGTTCTAATCATTAGACTAGACGAGTTGGCGCCCATAAATTTAAGACAGTAGTAATAGCCTTTTAAGGTAAGTGTTGTTGGTAACGTAGCTTGAAATTGCACTTATGTAATTTTTACATTTTTCAAATTTTTTTATTTTTTTTATTGTGTCTATAGGGACCCACACCCGCACCACTATCAGGTGAATCTTCTATTTATTACGGGATTCTCTTCGTAAGAGGGCAATTCCATCTATAATTTAACGCTTCATTGGCCTGAAATATAAATTTGTGGAGTAAAATAGAACGTTTTCATGCAAAATGGTTAGAGATATGTTAAATAAACGACCATATTGTTAATTATAAAAGGAAAGTACGTACTGGACTATAAGTGTAACTAAATTGACTCTAATAGTATTGATCAATATGAAAACTAGGCGTATACGTGGACAGAGCAACAGCGTGCCATGCATAATTCTTTGACTTTTCCGCAAAAGTTTAAAATAGAAATTTTGTAAGAAATTTGTCAATTTAGTAATTTGATTGATTTAGAAAAAATAAAGAATTGGAGGAAATAGTTAATTGTCGGGCGTTCAATAAAATTAAAATTTTTTTGTGATATAATCGAACGAAGCAGAATGAACGTGAAGTAGAGAAACGACAGAAATATACAGCAAGAAAGGTCGGTGTTGGGGGTATAGGTGAGAGTTAAGTTATATGTAAAGATCATCTAGCATCATTTCGTAATTATATGACACCGCAAATCCGAACAAATTCGGAGAAGTTTTAGAAAAGATCGAATTATGTAGATATTCGTTTTCATAAAGAACAGTATATTAAATTTAACGGCAATTAAATAATGTTTTTAGGTAGGAATAATGGTATATTTCGAGCGTAGAAGAACGTTTTTAAGAGTTTCATCTAAAAAGTATTCAATTGCATAAAGGGGTAATTATTATGAAAGATATCTTTTGAAAACAAGCGGTTTCAGGGTATTGTAAAACTCAATTTATGTAGAAATGCTTGTATAATATAATTGCGTTTCTCTCTTAATACTAAATACGTAGGTCAATATTCAAAAAAACAAGGAAAGTATTTCAACTGAAAAACTGTATTGAACTTCTAGAAAAATCCAGTATTAGCATAGAAAAAAGGGAAACGCTTCGTCCCATTAAGGTGAGTAAACCTATACATTGTCAAGATAAAATTAGTTGCAGCACAACCCTTAAATACTTATGATGATAAGTAAATGGTACTAATTATTAGCTCGAGGCTGTTCAAACGGCAGGTTTCTGAAGGATACATCATTCATGATTCTTTTCGATGCCTACGTAAAGAAACCAACCCATTTCTAACACCAATCCAAACATAAAAACGACAACTGGACCTTGCTAGAGGGTCGTAGATGCTGACATCCCGAAGGCTCGCGTCTATAAAACCCAATCGAAGTTAAGAAGAGTTGTTGAGTACTTATTTAAAACATCACGAAGTCGTGATAGTGTATCACGTAGTAAAATACTAAAGTTTAGTAGTTAAATTAATTTTAGTTAAAGAGCAACAAAAAAGTGTTTTAAATATGTATACAGAAGTAAGAGAGATTAATTAGAAGTATATACAATGATCAAATAATGATTGACTTCTGAAAGATAAACTTTTAATTTAAATATGAGCGTATACGGATTTAGAACGCAATGGTATTTAATACAAAATTTTTTACAATTTGAACAATTTGGACATGCATGAATGTCTACTTGCCAACCAGAGGCAACAAGAATGATGAGCGTAATTTGCACGGTAAAATAAAAATCGCATTGTTTTAAAATTTTAAAGAGAATGCCTCTATTTATTATTTAAGTCCTGTGATAAGAGTATTTTTGTGTGCTAATATTTGAAGTTATAGTAGTGCAGCAAGCCGTCGGTGACGTTTTTACCATTATATAAAAGATTTATTAAACTTAACTGATCAGATACGTTTAAATTTGATTTTAAAGTTGAATATTGAGTTATCTGTTCTATTTAATAAATTTTGTACATAATAAGATTAATTAAGGAGATACTGGAGAATAAAATTAAGATTAGAATGTGCAGCATGATTATATAAGAGAGTTTGAACTCAATCTTTGTATAAGTGAGTGATTACTCAAACGTTCTATTTCTGTTGGATTTAAGAGATTGTTCGTGAGGAAAAGCCATTGTGGCAATATCGGACTCTCCTTTTAGATCCTAAAGTGGGTATGAAAGGATTTCTTAAGAGGTTAGATTAAGATATTGTTTGTTAGGAAAAACTGTTATAGATGTAGTAATTCTTATTTGAAAAATTGATTGTCAAGAATATTTGTGTCATTACAAGTTTGATGTCAGTTTCAGGTGGTTTTGTTTAAATTGAGCTAGCAAAAATAATTAGGGCAACACCTTTATTAACCACCTTAGTCTACATAATCTATCATTGGCTACCAACGTTGGGCTTATACAGACCACAACACCTTTATCGACGATCTATTTCTCATTTAGAATCATCTACAGACCACAGCACCTTTATTGGCGTTCCAACCTGGTACTCCATTAAGCTGCTTGCAATTTAGAGCCTCGTGTATTATTGGATTTTGTAGCAATTTTTTTGTGAAGTATATTTGATTGGTTTCCATAATAACTGATTAAATAAAAGAAATGCGTGAGGGATTGAAAGCAGAAGGTATGAAGATTAGTTCTCAAGAGAGTAATTATAAGAAAAACCTGAAAAGGGAAGTGCAGCAGACAAAGCCAGAATAGAGTGTAGCAGATACTCTGAAATCTAGAATGATGGCTCATTTGTTGAATTTAAATAAAAGTATACAGGAACAAAAGGAGCGTGTCAAGAAAATGAGTGAAAAATCTGATAAGAATACCTAGGAGTTACGTGCAGAATTTGGCGATATCTAGCAAAATTGGAGGAAGTTTAAAACTAGAAAGCGAAAAAAATGAGAAAGAATTTAAAAATATGAGTGATAAATTAACCTTAGGCTTAAAAAAGACGGATAAAGCCATAGAGGCAATGAAATTTGAAATTAGAGATAAAGTAATACAAATTTTAGAAAATATGGATGATGCAAATAAAGTCTAATGAAGAAGCGTGCGAGAGAAAATGAATGGAAAAATTAAGAACTTAGATCAAAAAGTAAATAAAATCAATGAAAGTTGCCAAGCATGGTTTAAAACATTTAAATGACTTCAAAAATTTTAAAACAGTTAGGAAAAGATAGAAAATTTAGAAAATGGAATGAAAAATATTAGTGTTGTGCAACCCATGTGGTCGAGTCAGAGTAGTGTCCCGTTAGAACAATATTCCAAATTTTATGGGGACAATAAATTAAATCTCAAGATATTTTTAAAAATGTCTTAACTCTAGTACAGGGAAGTTTCGACAAACAAACCAAACTAAATATAGTCAGGTCGATGTTGAACGAGAGTGGCGAGATATGATTTGGTTTAATTGAAAGTGAATTGAGAACATTCAAGATTTTTGAAGTCAAATTTTGGAAACATTTCAAAGGGAATAATCAACAATTTCGCGTTAGGGATGATCTAATTAAGGGATGATATAATATGGACTCCGGCATGACAAGGTAATTATATGCCATCAAAGAATGCAGTGTGGTAAAACAACTAGATCCTCCACTGGAAGATGAACAAATAATTAAATATTCAGCAGAACATTTTGAGGCGGAAGTGAGACAATGCATAGCTTTGCAAATTATTGTAGACCGGGACGTATTTTTAAAATATTTGCAAAGATATTACGAAATGGGTCAACCAACGGGAACTGAGAACAGGGCCCCGAACCAACCGATAAATTTTGTTAGATACCAAGAGATTGCAAGACCTGAGCGCTTCAATGGTAGGAATTATAAATGAGGGAAAATCTAATAGGGTAATTGGAGGCAGAATAACTCCACCACAAGAAGGAATAACGAGATAAAGACAGTGGAAACTAATAATATAAATAGAGAAACAACAGTAATGTAAATTCAAAAAGAGATAATTCAACAAGGGAACTAATTGAACAAATTCAGAAACAGTAAACAGACCAAGACCATCGACAGTAAAGTTGGATTTATAATAAGAAACGGACCGAGCACACTTGTCAAATTAATCAATACGAACATCAACGCGGGTATATAAAATTTCATTTGAAAAGTGAAGATAATTTAAATAAAAACTTATTACTTATTTTGAAGTTAAATGTAGCTGATAAAGTAATTAAACTGCATATAGATACAAGAATTGAATCAACCCTGATTTTGGCAAATTTGATTAAAGGTAATATTTTACGATTAAGAAAGGTAGGTTGGTAGCACTGAACAACAGAAAGTTCACGAGTATAAATAGTATGGTAATCATGATATGTGAGTTAGACCGGATTGAGGATGGATATACTATATTTGGCATAGATTTAATAAATAAGTTGAAGTTGCGAATAGAGGCAGGGAAGATGATTATATGTGGTGAGAAGTATATTAAGTGGGATGATGAAATAAATGCTGAAGTTAAGAAAAATTTGAATCAGTATGAATTTGAGAAAGTAATGGAGGAAGCAAATGAAGTAGAGGTAAAGATTATTGAGGAATCAGGAGAAGTGAAAGATGAAGTACAGTCATCGCTAAGTAAATATTCCGAATTAGAAGTCAAAGAGTTAGAAAATAGAGCTTTTAGAATTTCTACAAGTCAGAGTAGTAATAGACAAATAATTGTCTAACGTCAACAGATAGTATGTTGGCGAGATTAGGTAATAGAAAAGTTTTTTGTAGATTGAATAGAAGAATTCATTTTTAAACAGGAGATATAAAGGGTTTTTGGTAGGTGGGTGTATTTGTCACTTTAAAGATGTCGCTTTTAGTTTGTCTATGGGCACGGTAACGTTAGTAGAGGTTATTTGGTGTATTTGGGACTACCTATCGAAACTTTTATGCACTATTTTACTGACATTTTTATATTTAGTCAGGATATTTTGTGAATTTGATGTCTGTCGAGAGAATGACAGATTTCTGAAGGTTGCATTATTCACGATTATTCTCAAAGCTGATGTACAGAGACCAGCACAGTTCTAGAACCAATCCACACATACAAACGACAATTGAACTTTCTTAGAAGATTCGAGATGCTGACACCACGTGGGCTCGCTGTTATAAAACCCAATCGAAGTTATGAAGAGGGTGCAGTTGTTCACTACTCATTAAAACATTACATGTCGCCGAACTAGTGATGACCAATCACATTGTAAAGTGCGACAGTTTAGTAGTTGAAATTATTTAATTTAAAGAGTGACTGATGTGTTTTAAATATACAGAAGTAAGAAAGATTAATTGGAAGTACTGCAATATAAAGCTTTTAATTTGAGTATTAACGTATATGTATTTGGTATGCAATTATATTTAATAGAAAAACTTTAACAACTTGAACTATTTGGATGTGGATGGATCACTACGTGCCAACCAGAGGCAACAAGAACGACCAGTATAATGTATACGGTAAAATAAAAATCAAATTGTTTTAAATTTTAAAGACGACATTTGTATTTAATATTTAAGCTCTACAATAATAGTATTTGTGTGTGCTAATATTTGAAATTAGTGCAGAGTGTGTACAAGTTAATAATTTGATTTTAAAGAGGTGAGTGAGCTTTTTTTGCCAATATGTAAAAAAATTGGAAACCTAACTGATCAGATACGTTTAAATCCGATTTCAAAGGGGGATATTGAGTTATCTATCTTATCTTGACAAATTTTATACGTAGTAAGATTAATTAAAGAGTTATTGAAGAATTAAATTAAGACTAGAATGTCTAATTTTAGTACAAACAAGTGTCTACCCAAAAATTATATTTCTGTTAGATTTAAGATATTGTTTGTAAGAAAAAGCCGCTGCGGCAAAATTAGAATCTACTTTTAGATTCTAATATTCATATAAAAGTATTTGTTTTAGAGGTTAGATGTAAGATACTGCTTGTTAGAGGAAAGCTGTTGTGGATGTAGTAATTGTTATTTGAAAGATTGTTTGTTAAAAAATATTTCGTGTTATTATAAATTTGATGTCAGATGCTTGTGGTTTCATTTGAATTGAACTGGCAAAAATATTTAGGGCAACACCTTTATTAACCATTTCAGTCTACAGAATCTTTTATTGGCTCCCAACGTTGGGTATCTGTAGACCACAGCACTTTTATCGACGCCCAACTTGTGTCTTATTTAGAATCATATCAGTTTGTTCACATTTATTTTCGGCTTATGTGCCAAACGTTTCAGCTGTATGTAATCGTTTCTTTTCAATGGTTTCTAGGTTTCAAATGGAAACTGTTTTTTAATTCAGTTTTAATAATGAAGTTAACTTTAAACTACTTTAATTAAAACAATTTAAATTTTTTTTTTCATAAATAAGTAATTTACAACATTTATACACATTTTATAACACTCTGCCTGCTAGTCACTGATTATAGCCCACAAACGCTTGTCTATCATTTTTCAAACGATCAATGTCGGGAATCGAATTCGAAACCTTTGGGGTTAGTAATCGTACGCAAAAAGCTATTTAATTCACAGAGCCAATACGGTTGACTTTTTAATGCTCTACATGAAAGTATTACATTGGCCATGAAGCGAGTTTCTTTCCACCTGGAATTTTTGAACTTTGCCAAACCTTTGCTGTTCCAAGCCAAGTTGGGATTTTTAACGTGCGTGACAACCTCTACCTACGGCATCTATATTTTATCTCTCATTTGAAAGAAAGCGTATTTTTGTGAAAAATGCTCACCTAACACTTTTCATGCTGCTGGTGTCGGAAATTGAACTCGGGGTCTTAAAATCAGCAGTCCTACGCCAACTTGTCTGATCCACCGAGCCGTTTAATTCACAGAGCAGACGGTTGTTTAGAATTTCTATCATTATGTGTGAGCGTCGTGCGAGCGAGCGTATATATGTGTGGGTGTGCGTGCGCTTTGTGTGTACGTACGCTATGCAAAGTGCGAATGCATGTGCACGTACGATTTTGCGTGTGCGTAAGCGTAGGTGCATTTCACTCATTTTTTAAAATAATTTTTGTAACAAGAAAAATACCTTGGTTCAAATTTATCTAGCACTGTCTTCAACTTATTAAAAAATGTAGGAACAAGTACATTTATCCTTTCGTTGTCAGGTAGTACTACTTCACCACTCAAAACACCTGCTATATACTTTTTCCAATCAGAAACTGCCAAATATGTAGCTATAATGTCTGTTAGAGGCTTGACGTTGTATAAGAAGTTGTAATCTCTACGGTCTGCGCGTGAAACAAAAATCTGTAAATTACTAATATTATAAAGTTTTACATAAACAGGATACTGACTTTGGCAAGTTCTATTTCTATGTTTAAAGATTTAACTAATTCTGCTTCAGCGATTTCTCTGGTAGCACCAAGAAGTACTGCCACATTAGTCATGTAGGTAGAATAAGCCTGTACTCTTTTATCCGTAGGACCTTCCTTCAAATATTCCTGGGCAATTCCCAACGACGGCTGGTCAATCTAAAAAAGTCATTTCAGTATAAAAAAAAGTAGTTACATGAGGAAGAACGAAAAAACTATATTGCTATAGCAGTACCTATATCTTGGTTTCAAGGATATTTCAAATAACGCGAGTGCATCAGCCCGTGCATGTGTACGATTTTATATACAATACGTGTTTGATATATTCATAAATATATACATATATTTATTATATTGATTTGATTAAAGATCACGGGAAAGTCATATTATATCATACGATAAGCATTTGACTTCATAAATGCTGAAAAATTCGAAAACATTCGAGAAAACTCCAAATTAGTTAGATATTTATTTATATAGAAAACATTTATGAAATGCTGGTTTAAAAAATATATCAACTACAATTGAGGCAGGAAACCTTAATTATTAAATGGTTTAAATATGCTTTAAATAAAAAGAAAGGCATTTATTACGTTTAACGCATAAACAGGCGAAAAGCGTTTACCACATATTTTATAATAAAAGCATTGTGTTTAGAGATTTACGTTCAAATGCATTTAAGTACACATTTATAAGTCGCATGGGTAAAAGTCCATTTCGAATGGACCTGCACCTTACCGAAGTTCTAAATTACTAGAACAGGTGAAATGGCTTGCGTGTTCTAATGAGCTAAAGAGCCAAACTACAGGTCCAACCAAAGTAGTAGGGTCGTTAGTGAGGAACCAGACTAAGACAGGTCCCCGAAAGAGGGCAGCGGCTCTTTCGGTACTTAGAGTGGCAGAGACCATAGGGGTCGGTATGGCAGTCTAAGACACACTACCGCGATGTGGAAGGCAACGGGAAACCACCACATTATCTCCCAAGTACACAGCGTACTTAAATTGTAACAAACAATTCTCTGGGGTAAAAGATTCCGGAGTTAAAATAGTCCCCCATTCGGATCTCCGGGAGGGAACTACTTCGGAGGTTGTGATCGGAAAGTTAAAAATAAGAGTCGGGAACATTCTGCGAGTCGGAGCGTGGAATGTTAGAAGTATGAAGCAAGTTGGTAAGCTAGAGAACCTAAAAATCGAAATGAATACAGGAGCAGAGGACGGAAATTTGAGTGTGGGGATAGTTATGCGGAAAAAGATAGGATACTGTGTAGAAAATTACTTACAAAAGAACGAAAGAGTACTCATGGTTACATTAGAATCTAAACCGGTAAACACAGTAATAATACAAGTATACATGCCCACCTCTAGCTACAGTAACGAAGAGGTAGAAGCCATCTACAAAGATATCGAAGACATATTAAGATACGTAAAAGGACATGAAAATTTAATAATTACGGGGGATTTTAATGCTGTGGTAGGTGAGGGTAGGGAAGGAGCGGTAGTAGGTTTATTTGGTTTAGGCACGAGAAACGACAGGGGAAATAGACTGGTAGAATTTTGCGACAAGAACAATTTAATCATCACAAACACATTATTTCAACATCATGCTGGAAGACGATATACGTGGAAGATGCCAGGAGATATAGGACGATATCAAATAGATTACATTCTTGTTAGACAACGGTTTAGGAATCAAGTAAAAGACTGTAGAAGCTACCCAGAAGCAGATATAGATACTGACCACAATATGGTAATTATGAAGGCCGCACTTAAATTTAAAAATCTGAAAAAAAAGGAACGGAAAAAGGCACTTGGACTTAGAGAAACTAAAAGATAAAGATATTCAAGTAAGATTCGAGAAAAAGTCAAATGAATTGCTGAATGATATCGGGAAAATATCCGAAACTAAGGAAGTAGAAACAGAATGGAATAACATTAAATCCAGCCTAGACATAGCGGCCAGAGATATTTTGGGGTATACACAAAAAGAAAATAAGAAACCATGGATAACAAAGGATATCGTGAATTTAATAGAAGAAAGACGAAAATAATTAAATAAATCAGACGAAACAGGAAAACAGAGATACAAAGCCATAAAATGGGAAATTATTCGAAAATGCAGGAAAGCTAAAAAACAATGGATTGATGAAAGGTGCAAAGAAGTACAAACTAAGATGCAAATAGGAAAGACAGACGAAGCATACAAATTAATTAGAATGAATTTTAGGGATATTAAACCGTATAGCAAAAATATAAGGGACGCACAAGGAAACGTCATTATAGAAAACGTAGAGAAAGTGAGTAGATGGCAAGAATATATAGGGAATTTATATGCAGGAGAGGAACTAACTGCATTAGAACAGGAATCAGACATTGAAAATGATGACTTGGGATATCCTATACTTCGAGACGAGTTTGAATTAGCCTTAAAGAGTCTGAAAAATGGTAAGGCGCCGGGTACAGATAAGGTGCAAGCAGAAACTCTAAAAGCCGCTGGACAAGCAGTAACAGAACGTCTCTTCCAACTTGTAAGCTACATGTATGAGACAGGCGAGATACCCAAAGATTTCAAACGTAGCATCATAGTAACTATACCAAAAGAGAAAGGCACGGATAGATGTGAAAATTTTCGAACAATAAGTTTGACAGCACACGTGTCAAAAATATTAACTAAAATTGTGCAAAGACGAATGGAAAAACGAGCTAAAGAAATACTAGGAGAAGACCAATTTGGGTTTAGGCGAAACAGGGGAACACGGGAGGCTATTTTAGCTCTGAGAGTGATAATGGAGAAAACAATAGAAAAAGGGGAAAGCATGTATATAGGGTTTGTAGATCTGGAAAAAGCATTCGACAATGTAAATTGGAAAAAAATGTTTGAAATACTCAAAAAGATTGGAATGAGTTATAGGGATAGACGAATAGTACATAACTTATACAAAGAGCAAACAGCAGTAATAGAATTAGAGGAACGACAAGTAAACATTAGGAAAGGGGTGAGACAGGGATGTGCCCTATCCTCATTGATTTTTAACTTGTACATAGAAGAGGCAATGAATACTGTCAAATGCAGGAAGACATTTGAAATTACTATGCAGGGACAAAAAATTGATATGCTTAGATTTGCAGATGATATAGCGGTATTAGCGTCTAGCAAGGAAGAGTTAGAAGCTGCTCTTAATGAAATGGAAACGGTTCTAACAGAGAGATACGGTATGAAAATTAACAAAACTAAAACTAAAGTTCTAGTTTGCAAAGGTGGGGAAAATAAATTAAAAACAAGAATACAAGTATTTAACACGAACTTACAAGAGGTTAAGGATTTCTGCTACCTAGGAAGACAAATAACGCAAGATGGGAAAAGCACAAAAAATATAAAACAAAGATTAGCACAAGGTCGTGCTACATTTAACAAGAAAAAGCAACTACTGTGCTCAAAGACCACAAACATAGAAACAAGGAAAAGATTGCTTAAAACATATGTGTGGAGCACAGCACTGTACGGCTGTAAAGCCTGGACAGTAGGAGAAGCGGACAAGAAAAAGGTAGAAGCCTTTGAATTGTGGTGTTACAGGCGTATGATGATGATATCATGGACAGACAAAGTTAAGAACGAAGAGGTACTAAAAATGGTAGGGGAAGAAAGAAATATGTGGAAAACGGTAAAAAATAGGAGAGATAGGATGATAGGCCACATACTACGGCATGAGGGAATAGTGTGGAATATATTAGAAGCAGAGATAGGAAAAAAGAGAAGAAGAGGCAGACCTAGATTAGACTACCGCACACAGATAGTAAAAGATGTAGGCTGTAGAGGTTTCAGGGAGATGTGTAGGCTAGCCCAGAATAGAAATCAATGGAAGTACGCATCCAACCAATCCCAAGATGGATAAACTAATGACGAAAAGATAACTGTGCTTAAACATGATGATTATTATAAGTAACTACAAGAATTGGTTGGGCAATATTCTCGAATAATGTTAAGGGTGTGAAAGGATTTACTGGAAAACCATTATTTCGGCAAATGTCTAAGTGTTGGGGGATATTGGTAGCCAAAGGTTGCTTAACCTCCTTCACTGAATCTCGGTAAAATAGGGTATAAAATTAGAAAACAATAGAAAGGGAACGAGCTGAATACACATACTCCCTGAAAAAAAGAAAAAGAAGAAAACCACCAAAAACGCAAAATCAAAGTAGCTGCTTATATAACCCTACATAAAAATAACTGAGTTGCAAACGAATCCGTGACTTTCAGTAAACAATGGATTCCATTACTAAAAGAAATAACAAATGAAAATCAAATGCCCACAATATCTAGGTAGCATTGCAAGTTTTTCCTGGGTTTTCCTTGCAATATTAACATGAAATACAGCCTACATACATGATTTCTATTTATACATAAAATAACTAATTACATAAAAATAAGCATATTAACAATCCTTGTAAAACAGCATTGGTATCTGACAAGTATAAATCCACAATAAGGTTACCTTAAAACCATATACAATCTCCGTTGAACAGTACTGGTATCTGACAAGTGTAAACCCGCCATAGGGTCGCCTCAGATCCATATACAATCTTCATAGAACAACATTGGTATCTGACAAGTGTAAACCCGACATAGAGTCGCCTCAGAACCATGTTAAAATCTACCAAAGAGGTAACTTAAATCATAATAAATTTTTCCCCTCAAAATAAATATAAAAAACGACTACTTAAGCCTTTCAATAATGCAATCGCACACTTCTTTAATAACCATCCTCTCAATTGTATAAATAGAAACATGTTAAAAAATGTTTTCCAATTCCAAGTTATTGAATTTATATGAAATTCACCAATAAAAATTAATCTGCTGATTTCACGTTAAGCGTATTGGCTACCTAAAGAAAGCCGATCCCAGGTCGCAACACACATTGAAGGTAATCATTCTGTTAAACTTTAAAAATTTTTGCTTAGTATACTCAAACCAAATATTTCAAACATCAATAAATCAAAGTCACTTTCAATTTATGTCATAAATCTCAAACTTGAAGTTTTTATTATTATTTTGACAACGATCCTAGGTCATGGATCGAAACGTAAATAAAGTTGATTTTAAAAACTATGAGTGGTTTAATTCCCAAAGAAGATTAACCTGAATACACATGCTGTGTGAGAATTTCAGGGAACTATGTAGGCTAGCTCAGAATATAAATAAGTGCAGGTACGTGTCCAACCAGTTTTGAGACGGAAAACCTAATGGCTGCCAAATACCTGCAACTAATGTTGACTGTGCAAAAAGATAAATTGGAAAATATATTAAATCGCCAAATAGTTAAGTGTTGGGGGAACTTGGCAGCCACAGACTGCTTACCTCCCTTCACAACCATTGAAGGTCGGAGAAATAGGGCATATAACTGTAAAACAATAGAAAGTGGTTGAACTGCATCTAACAAGAAAGAACATCGCGTATGAGGAAAGACAACAAACATAGAATAAGAAGAAAATTGTTGAAAGCATATGTGTGGAGCACAGCACAGTATGCCTATGAAATACGGGAAGTCTGAAACGCAGACAGAAAAACGGTAGCAGCCTGTTGAAATGATGTGCTTTAGATGTATGAGGACGATAGCATGGACAGACAAAGATAATAACAAATAAGTTACAGAAAAAGTAGGGGAACAAGGATATCTGGGGAAAAAGAGAAATAGTAGGGCGGAATACATTCTAAGGCATTTTTGGGGAATAGTATGTGATATATTACAAGCAGAGATAGGAAAAAAGAGGTAGATGTAGACCTAGATCAGATAGTTATAGATGCAAACTGTGCATATTTCAGGGAAATCTATAGGTTAGTTCAGAATAGGGAACAATGATGGTACGCGTCTAACCAGTTCTAGGATTGAAGACCTAATGATGATGGGTAAAAGTATTTACGTTAGGATGAATGAATGGAACTGCTCCTTGAAGAAGTTCTAGATTACTAGAACAGGTGGAATGTGGAATAGCTTCCGCGTCAGTGATGTAAAGAGCCAAACTACAGGTCCAACGAAAATAGTTGATTCTTTAGTGAGGAACCAGACTAAGATAGGTCTCCGAAAGAGGGCAGCAGTTGTTTCCGTACTTAGAGTGCCAGAGACCATAGAAGTCGGTACAGGGCCGTCCCGATGGTTATTCTATTAGAGGGGTGTGCATTCCTAGCATTTTCCGACTAACCAATATATATTTTCAAACTAGGAACAATCATATTTTTGAAATGTAGGTATGTAGGTATAACAAAAAAAGAATTATCTTTAAGACCTATTTATACAAATAAAATGAAATAAAAACAATAAACAAAATAAGCTCATACTACTACTTTGGAACGTCTTATTTTCATTTTTGCCCATTTACTAAGCACGGTTTGTAAATCTATTTTGTCAGTAATGTCTTTTTCGCATGAAAGAAGCATCAGCGATCTAAGCGATCGTCAGTCATGGTCGACCGCAAATAGTTTTTTACTAATTTTAGTTTACTAAAACTTCTTTCATTTGATGAGACCGTGACGGGTGCTGTTAAAGCTAAACAATGTTTTATTTACTAGTTTTAAAACATTTTGCAACTTATGCGCCATGGAAGCTAACTCAGCTAATGAATAATCACTTTTTTCACAATAGTTTACAAAAATTTCGAACTCCATATGTAGTGATGTAGGATCTGGCTTACAAACGGGAAACAAATTTGATATACACACAACAGTATCTACCGTTCTTATTAAATTATCTTTATAAATATTTTCGAAGAACGGTTTTATTGTTTTAATCGTTACTTTAATATTGTCACGCATTAGAGTTATTAACATGTCTAAGACCGTAACTCTTTTGTATAAAAAGAATATGTCAGATTCAATTTGATTTTCAGCAGCATCATCAAATCGTTTTGGAACCAAGCGTCTTCTATGGTGTTTTTTAAATTCCAATACTGCGTCGACGTTAAATGTTTTTGATATTTGTAATGAAGCATCAATAAAGTTGTTCATTTCTATTTCGTTTAAATTGATTTTTTCCATTGTCAGCAGCTGCTATTAATTCTATCGCATCGACAATATTCAAATTTTCACTTTCTAGTAATTCTGTAAGAATCTTGATTTTGTACATTATATTTTTCATAAAAAATAAAGAAATTATAGTATCAAAGGAGAGCAGTCGTTTTTCAATTACGAGAGCAAGAGTTTTTGTATTTGTATTAAAATTAGAAGAGTTAAGAATGATATTTAACACAGAAATGATAGCTTCAAACGATGCATGAACCGCATTTACAGATTCTGCTCTAGCAGTCCATCTGGTTTTTGACCAATTTCGTAAATGAAGAGCACATTCTACATTTGCCAGCTCTTTGCTTAAGTACAAAAATCTTTTGGTACTTGAAGTAAAAAATACATATAAATTTTCTAGTAAGTCGAACAGGTTAGATATTATGGAACTTGCCTTGCAACTGTGTTGCATAAATGTGTTCATCCGGTGCGCTTGTCATGGGATGTAAGGAACATTGTAATCTACGAGATCAGAAACAAATTTTTGTGCTTCGTTATATCGACCTGACATAGAAGATGCATAATCGTATGACTGAAATGCCAATTCATCCGACGATAAACCATTCAATTGTATGCATTTTACTTTGACCATGGCCAATTCTTGGCCAGTTTTATCTTGTGTTTCAACCACGTTTACAAGCCTCTCAAATGGCAGTCCTTTTTTGTTTACATAATGATAAACAATTGACATCCTATCACTATGGCTTAAATCCGGTGTTGTATCTGCCATAATTGAAAATAAACCTGCGTTTTTAATTTCATTAATCATATGTAATTTTAATTCCTCTCCAAGTATTGATATAAATTCATTTTGAGCTCTATGGCTTAAATACGATTCGTGGTAAGGTCTCATATGTTTTGAGTTAATCTATTTTTGTAAGATGGGAGTATGTCTTGCGACAAAATTCACAATCTGTATATAGTTGCTATCTTTTTCATTATCACCTCTAAATGCTATTACTTGTCTTGCTATTATGCGTACAATATCTGCTAAAATTTTTATTGCTTGCGTATTAAATTCTAATTCTGCCTGTTTCTCAATTTGGACTTTGGGCCCTGTCTTATTAATGAGTGTATCAACATGCCGATCCTTTAATATAAAATGACCTAAGTCTTGTACTGCTGCCTTGTGAGATTCGGATTTAAAATGTTTTTCCAACTTCCCACTTTCATTTTTGCCACGACTTCTCATTTTATGCCAAGTTCTTATGCCCTTAGTAACCCACGAGTTGTCGCATTTTTCCCTTCCAGGTCCATTAGGGAAAAGACAACACGCAAAACAAAATGCAGCGCCCTTTTCTATGCTGTATTCTAAATTGTGATAAGTGTCGTACCATTTTGTAGAGAATTTACACTAGTTTTCCTTAGGAATACTTTTATGTACCGGAAACGTACTTAGTTTTGGCTGACGTGGACCAAGTTTTACTAAATATTCTCTTTGAAAGTCCGATAAAGGAATTTTGCATTTACCTGGGTCATGAACTACGAAGTAGTCTACTGCCTGAACTGGAACGTTTTCATTTCTATTCATAATTCCTTCTAATGCTTTTTCACAATTTATAAGAATAGTTGTGCTAGAGTCTTTAATAGATCTTAAAATAACAATTGTTTCTGTTAGAAATGTTACAGAATACGTGGCATCTGCGCCTTTAATTTTCTCAAGTGGTATTCTACATGCATCCATTTGTTTGACAAAGGCCTCCAGTTGTCCAGCACATTCCACATAAGAGATATTCTCGAATGTTTCCTCAAAATTGGTCATATTTGATTGATGCCCACTTTTATTTATTTGTTCAGTTGTTGCTAAAGAACTATGGTCCTCAGGACTCGTATCCGCAACTAATTCAACGCTTTCGATTAAATCATTTTCGTTTCTTGACTTATCTTCATTTACACGGTGTTTAAGAGTTTTAGATGTTTCTTCATTTACGTTCTTGTCTACATATTGGACTCTCGTATCCGGGCACTAGTGCTCTTTATCCGTTGCAATTTTTAATGATTCTGATCCCAGACTTTAGTTGATGGTAGCGGTTTCTATTTAAAAAATAAGTAAATGTAGAGCAACATATTGTTTTGCAAAGTTTTTTTTTAATATACCTGCACCATAATATCAATTTAAAGAACTAATTAGCGTGCGTAAATCGATCTTTATCGTACTCGTGTTATAAAGGTTGTTAAGCAACAACATTTACAACTTTATATTCACTTGTCAAATTATATATGTCAAACGTAACTATTTAACTACCCTCAAAAATGTCAATTACATGAACTGTCAAACTAATTGCAAACCACAACTATTTCCATAACAACAGTAAATTAAGACGACCTTCACGAAATAGATTAAGATAAATTCAGTGATATTTAAACTTTTATGTCAAGTTTTAATGCAGGTATCTTAAAAAATAGCGTATGATACTCCGCTTCGCATCGTGCCTTCACACGTTGCGTGTGCTTTAAAGGCTCGCTTATAAACTTGTATCATAATATACTATATTATCATGAGATATTGATTTGATTAAAATTTAACAACATTATAATATAGTAAACGATACAACCGTGACACAAATGTAGATGAAATGCTTATACAAAATGCAATTCGGCTTATTTGGTTTAAATAACAATATTATATTAATATCTATATATCTACCTGCGTCATCGTTGTAGCGATTGGCTGTTTTTGTATTTTCTGCTTTTTGGCTGCCACTCGGACTGGTTTTCCATCATGACATTTAATCTGATGTCTTTTACTGTAATCACTATCTTAGGATTCATAGCAAATGTTTTTGTATAGACACACAACACAATTATTGCAACTAGCTGTACACTGTGCTTTAGAATAAACTATTATTTTAAGACCGTATGTGTGCAACCCTAAATGTTTCCCCAATAAAAGTTAATAGATATATAAGTGTCAACCGGCGACTATTTTAAGCAGCAGTGTCGACCTCCGGCATACCAATCCGAAAGGGTTCAATTGTGGAGACTGTAAGTCAACGACTGACGCCAAGAGACTGTCGACGACAGTCTGCGACCGAAGAATACAAATATAGAGGCTTTAGGTTCACGTTTAAGTACAGTACTTCTACATTTAGGTTGTATAATATGAAGTTCTTAGTAGTTTACTAAACGAATTCTATTTTGAAAATTGACTTATTCAATTTAAAAGAAAGTAAACGTTTGTGTTTTTGTATAGACAGTTATTTGTTTATTAAACCAATATTTCAAAATAGCGTAGTCATCAACACACTACTGCGAAGTGGAAGACAACGGGACACCACCACATTACCTCCCAAGTACACGGCGTAGTTAAATTGTTATTAAAGATGATGGCATCCTATGAGGTAAAAAATTCTGGAGTTAAAATAGTCTCCCATTCGGATCTCCGCGAGGTGACTACTTCGGGGATGTGATCTGAAAGTATAAAAAAAGTGTCGTGCACATTCTGCGAGTTGGAGCGTGGAATGTCAGAAGTATGAAGCAAGTAGGTAAGCTAGAGAACTTGAAAATTAAAATGGTTATGTTAGCTCTAGACATAGTAAGGATCAGCAAAGTTCGCTGGCCAGAGGCAAGGGATTATAGCATAGGTTCCCAACCTTTTCTGAACCACCGCCCCCTCTACTGGAAAAAAAACTTCCAACGCCCCCCTCCTCATCATAGTGCATTATAACGAATATTAAAATATTGTTGCATAGTATCTATCATATATATATATATATATATATATATATATATATATATATATATATATATATACATAGATACTCATATACGAACGTTGCACTTTTGACTGCTATTACAAGCGTTCACTAAAGCGTTGGACAAGGTATATATATTAAAAATCGCAAAAGTAAACCTTAATTAAAACGACTATCAAATGTAGTACAAACTTGTTTATTAAAAACTTAAATATGAATACATAATGAACAGAAAAAGATTAAGAAGAAAAATTAATGAGATAGTTGAGGCTGGTGAAGTTTAAACAATTTGCTAATGTCGGGTTCCAATTTCATTAACATCAGCCGCAAATCGCCACGTTCAGTAATGTGCAGTCTGTTCCTTTTCTTAGACAATAAATTAGCTACTGCACTGAACCCACGCTCAGCCAAATAAGATGAAGGAAATGCAATTAAAAATATCTGTACTCTTGACCACAATCCAGGGTAAAGAACTGGTATTGGTTTTGAAGCCAGAACTCTTGATATCCATTTCTGAATTTTACTTTTAGTTCTTCGTTAGTTGTGAGTTCTACGAGTTCCTCTTCTAAATTTGATGATTCTGCTGTATCTGCATTTGCGAAAGGATCTAAAACCCAACCCGGTATATTCATGTTTAAAATATCCTGAATCGCTCCACACAATCAACATGAAGAACGTCCAAGTGTTGGCAGTAAGTAAGTAAATCTTCATGTTTTGCAGAGACTGCTGATAATGTGGGAAAGTGGCTGTATTCACCTCTCCCTAGATTTCGTTTGAATAGAAGAAGTTTTCCCACAAAAGCAGCTATGACGTTTTTTGTTGTAATTAAATTCAATTCGTCACCTTGCAATTGTAAATTGACTTCATTAAATATTTTAAACAAGTCTGTCAAATAAGCGATGTCATTTTTATGTATAATCAGGTTTTCGCGCAATTTTTCGTTTCTGTTTTCAAGAAAGTCCAGTACTGAATCAAATAGTTGAAAAAAACGGTTCAAACAAGTACCTTTTGAGAGCCAACGAACTTCTGTGTGCAGCAGCAAACGATTGTAATCTTCATCATTTTCACTACAAAGTTGGCTAAATAATCTGTCATGCAATGAATTGCTTCTAATCGTATTTACTGCTCTAATAACGTAATGAAGCGACGAATGCAAACGTTCGTTCAGATTTTTTGCAACCAAGTGCTGACGATGAATAATACAATGTATAGCGAGTACATTTGGTACTGCTTGTTTCAAATGAGCTATGAAACCCTTATGACGTCCCGTCATTGCTGGAGCACCATCAGTAGCTGCCGACAAAATATTATGCATAGGTATTTCTTTCTCTTGAAAAAACGTACTCATGGTATTAAATATCGTTTCTCCCTTTGTATCAGTTTCCAAATTTTTTGCAAATAATAACTTTTGATAAATTTTTTCGTCTTTTATGAACCGAACGTATGACAACAGCAGTACTTTGTTATTTGGTAGAGTGGATTCATCAAGTTGAATGGAAAAATTGCAAGTTTTTAAGTAATCGCATAATGATATTTCAACGTCTTGAGCCATTTCGTCTATTCTCCTTTGCACTGAGTTATTACTCAGAGGAATTTTTCTGATGACACCTGCCGATGTCTTATGATGAAGAACAGTTTTTATTACCTCTCTGACTGCCGGCAAGATAAGTTCCTCGCCAATGGTATGTGGTTTTCCCGTTTTTGCGATTAACAATGAAATGTTATACGATGCTCGTAGTCCATCATCTTCTTGTTTAGAAGACGACGCAAATAGGTTTGATATAGTTGGCTGTTTCAAATATTTCTTCTGCAGTTCTTGAAAATAGGACAAATCTTTGTCCTTTTTATCAGTATGCATTTTATTTAAATGTTGTTGTAGCCTAGAAGGCTTCATGGCTTCATTTGAGAAAACTTTTTGGCGAAGTAAACACATGGGTAATGATGGGTTTACAGGAGAGTGCGTAAATCCATATTTCAAATACAAAAGACTGTACTGCCGGCATTTCTTCTTAGATTCAGACATTTTGAAATCCAAAACTTGCCACGGTTTAAAATAAATTAACTTTTCAACGAATTTATAGATAATTATAAAATTAATGGTTATAATGACTTATATAACTTATCACTCACGAACATGGATTATTTGCGAAGCACACAAAATAATAACACATTCCTAGAGCTATCCCTGCCTTTTATACGTTTGATTTCATACAAGCATCAACTTGTATGTTTTATCTTGTTTGCGATGCCGGTGCACTTTGTAAGCAAGTCATATCGCGTCTTTGCTTATCAACTTGCAAAGACTTGTTGCGGACAATATTAAACGGAATTAGGTATTCATAGACCTAATGCTGAATTAAATGTTTTAAAGTATATTTTCTCGATAACAATAACATAGACATTTTAGATAGCTAAATAAACTGTCTATTCATGCCAACTAGGTATTTTCAAAGTATTTTAATATATTTATTTTCTAAAAAGGTAAGTACGTCACGAACGCCCCCCTTGATCCTCCTAACGCCCCCCTTTTGCCCCTGTACTCGCTACCGCCCCCTTTGAAAGCTACAGCGCCCACTGGGGGGCGGCACCGCCCCCGTTGGGAACTTATGGATTATAGGAATGAAATTTGGGCGTGGGGATGATTATGCTAAAAATTATAGGACAACGCGAGTTATGTATCCCCCAATTTACCTTATATATTAAACAATAGAATCTAATAGGAATTATTAGAAATTGTTAAATAAATCATAAGTTCATTGCAACAATGTAATACGAAGATAATCCAGAGAGGTTATTAACAGTTCATAAGAACGGATATGCAACTTTGTATCCGAGACGACAGTGATACTGCAGGTGGCAGGTCACAGACGGTTAAGATATCGCAATTACCTAGAAATAAGATTGAAACAATTAACTGAAAACCTGCGAGTTATATTTAGAATTCGAGGTGACGAGACAAACGAGTTATACCCACGGAAAAGATATAATTACAATAGACTGATAAAATCAGCAGAACTGAACGAAGACAAAGACATAACGCAAAACATTTTCAAATCATTATGAAAATTGTGAAGCCAAACCCGTGCAAATAACCAACATTAAAATTCAAAAGTTACAAAAAACAAATGGATAGCCATTTTCCCAACAGAAGTAATAGCAACCATCCACTGCAACCAAGATGAAAATAACCTAGCATTAACCGGAAGCAAATTAATTACCCTAAAAGAAGACTTACGTCAAATTAAAAGACGAAGTAATAAGAGTTTATCAAGACCCCATAGCAACAAAGAAACTTGCAAACCTACCAAAACTACAGTTCAAGATAGAACAACAAGAAGACGAAGAAATAGTCAAGAAACCCATGAAGCTAGAGCATCTAAACTTAGACGACCTCAACCACGCCATGAAATTAATGGAAGGTTACAAAGGACATTTAAGTGAACTCAAAACGCCAAAGTTACACTATGACAATATAAGCGTTTGGACAATTGTGTTAATCATTCTAATAATTTTTTTAATTATATATGTATTTTACACAATATATCTTAGATATAAGAATAAAGGAAACAGTTTTAGATTCAATGAAACATAAAGAAATAAAGAAACAATAAGTGTAACCTTAGAAACAATGAATTTTAAATAATGAAATCGAATAATGAATTTTACGTACTTAAAAATTAAGCAAAACCTTAATTTTTCATTTACGGCGGGAGGAGTTATGTATCCCCCAATTTACCTACATAAATTAAATAATAGAATCTAATAGGAATTATTAAAATTGTTAAATAAATCATAAGTCAATTGCAACAATGTAATACAAGGATAAACCAGACAGGTTATTAACAGCTCATGAGAACGGATATGCAACTTTGTATCCGAGACGACAGTGATACTGCAGGTGGCAGGTCACAGACGGTTAAGATATCGCAATTACCTAGAAATAAGATTGAAACAATGTAACAAAGTGTAGAATTAAGAGTAAAGCAGACATGAGATGTGCAAGTTCTCACAACCTGTGAGGGTGCAGGATATTATAGAAAGCCCGGAAGCTCAAGGCCCGGCAGTCAGTCTTTGAACTCCATACTTTGTTGTTCAAGGTACTCAATTGAGTCAGTCTATTACAGCTTTTGCATTGTTATTTACCGGGGCTACTCGCCCTAATATTAGTACAATTAATTCTTTTGGTTTAAAGTAAAGAACAGTTTGTCAAAATTCCACATTAATTTCTGTTTAAGATAAATAAATTTGTTAAGTTTTGGAAACGTTTTTTAAAAACATCGCTCCAAGGGCCCGAACTCTAACTGGCGCAGCCGTACGGATGTCAAAAGGGCACTAAGAATCCAAAAATCGGAAGATTGGTGACCAAGAATTTCAATTCGCAATTTTGACAGAACCCAAACAAGGTTGGAGAAAGTACAAGAATCGACCGAATCCAGCAAAACAAACAAACGTAGAGGAGATACAAAACCGATCGAGCCCACAAAAGAAACAGATGAAAAAATTAATGTAAGTTCATTTCCTTAAAACCAAATTGATTTCACAAACTATAATTGATATATGCTAGTATAAGACAAAATTTTATTGTTTTATTATTATTTTATGTACAGAATTTTATTATATGCCAATATTTTTTTTGAAAATAGTTTACGAAGAAAAATTATTTTCAAATGAGAATTTATTCTAAAAAAGGTTATTTATGAGACTTGAATTTTATAGAGATTTTTTTAAAAGCAAAAGAGACTTGATTTTAAGAGTATTTTTTTGCACAATTATTAAAACAAACCGAAAAATAACCAAAAATAACTGACGCACATCCATTAAATACCAAACGTAACCGAAGTACGATAAATAACCGAAATTAACTAGCGCGATACCAAAAACGCAACGGTTTAATCCAACAAACTAAAAACAGAACGCAAATTAACTCCATCATTTAACACCAAAAGCTAAACGTAATTTTTATAAATTTGACCTCTATGGTAACTTTATAAATTACAGTAAAGCACTCTGCAAGTAACCTAAACCATTGTAATTAAAAACCAGCGTGCAAATTTATAACACAATCCTCACATAAGATAAGACCGGTGAATGAAACATTATTCATCAAAAACGCAACAGAAACGATTTACTCCAGACCTAAAAGCTTCATTAGAGAAACGACTATTTAAAGAAGTAACTTTCAGCAGCTTTCCTATAAAATATAGAAGCGCATTTTGCATTACGATCTATAAATAATTAATCCATCACGAAGTAGAATAAAGAGCTTAAAATTACGACCAGCATTAAATGAAAACTACTCATCATCGCAACCTATAAATAAATTGCATTACGGAAAAGCTATTTATTCTAATACAATACTAAATAAAGGTAAACGCTTATCATAAAAGCTATAATTAACCCATATAAAAACGCGTGTCGTAAACTTTAAACCTACATTACGGAGAGCCACAATTACAAAGACGTGCAGCATAACTGAGTACGGAGATATCTAAAAATAATCAGACGCAACATTTATGCAAGTAATTAACGAAGTGAAGGAGCGAATTATCTAACTCCCACACCAACTGAAAAAAACACTTTTCAGAAAAGTATTCATATTCTAATAAGCATAATTGCACATTATACAGCACTTACGCAATTTAATTATCAAGAGACTAAACTACATCTTCAAGTAAACATACAACTTTGTAATTAAATTACAAAGATTAAGTGTAACAAAGTAATTAACTGAAATCCTGCAAGTTATATTTAGAATTCGAGGTGACGAGACAGACGAATTATACCCACGGAAAAGATATAATTACAATAGACTGATAAAATCAGCAGAACTGAACGAAGACAAAGCCATAACTGACGCAAAACATCTTCAAATCATTACGAAAATTGTGAAGCCAAACCCGTGCAAATAACCAACATTAAAGTTCAAAAGTTACAAAAAACAAATGGATATTCATTTTCCCAACAGAAGTAATAGCAACCCTCTACTGCAACCAAAATGAAAATAACCCTGCATTAACTGGAAGCAAATTAATTACCCTAAAAGAAGACTTACGTCAAATTGAAAGGCGAAGTAATAAGAGTTTATGAGCAACAAAGCAACAAAGAAACTTGCAAACCTACCAAAACTACAGTTCAAGATAGAACAACAAGAAGACGAAGAAATAGTCAAGAAACCCATGAAGCTAGAGCATCTACACTTAGACGACCTCAACCACGCCATGAAATTAATGGAAAGTTACAAAGAACATTTAAGTGAACTCAAAACGCCAAAGTTACACTATGACAATATAAGCGTTTGGACAATTGTGTTAATCATTCTAATAATTTTTCTAATTATATATGTATTTTACACAATGTATCTTAGATATAAGAATAAAGGAAACAGTTTTAGATTTAATGAAACATAGAGAAATAAAGAAACAATAAGTGTAATCTTAGAAACAATGAATTTTAAATAATGAAATCGAATAATGAATTTTACGTACTTAAAAATTAAGCAAAACCTTAATTTTTCATTTACGGCGGGAAAAGTTATGTATCCCCAATTTACCTATATAAATTAAATAATAGAATCTAATAGGAATTATTAAAATTGTTAAATAAATCATAAGTCAATTGCAACAATGTAATACAAGGATAAACCAGACAGGTTATTAACAGTTCATGAGAACGGATATGCAACTTTGTATCCGAGACGACAGTGATACTGCAGGTGGCAGGTCACAGACGGTTAAGATATCGCAATTACCTAGAAATAAGATTGAAACAATGTAACAAAGTGTAGAATTAAGAATAAAGCAGACATGAGATCTGCAAGTTTCCACAGCCATGTGAGGGTGCAGAATATTATAGAAAGCCCGGGAGCTCAAGGCCCGGCAGTCAGTCTTCGAACTCCATACTTTGTTGTTCAAGCTACTCAATTGAGTCAGTCTGAGTACTACAGCTTTTGCATTGTTGTTTACCTAGGCTACTCGCCCTAACAATAGTACAACTAATTAATTCTTTTGGTTTAAAGTAAATAACAGTTTGTCAAAATTCCACATTAATTTCCGTTTAAGATAAATAAATTTGTTAAGTTTTGGAAACGTTTTTTAAAAACATCGCTTCAAACGCCCAAACCTTACCTCGCGTAGAAAACTACTTACTTACAAAAGAACGAAAGAGTACTTATAGTTAGATTAGAATCTAAACTGCCAAATACAATAATAATACAAGTATACATGCCCGCCTGTAGCTACAGTGAGGAAAAGGTAGAGGCGATCTACAAAGTTAGCGAAGACATACTAAGATACGTAACAGGACATGAAAATTTAATAACTACCGGGGATTTTAATGCAGTGTTTATTTAGTTTTGGCACAAGGAAGATAGGGAAAATAGGCTAATAGAATTTTGCGACAAGAACAATTTAACCATCACAAACACATTATTTCAACATCATGCTAGAAGACGATACACATGTAAGATGCCAGGAGATATAGGAAGATATAGGAAGATTACTTTCTTGTAAGACAACGGTTTAGGAATCAAGTAAAAAACTGTAGAAGCTACCCAGAAGCAGATATAAACACCGACCACAATTATGAAGGCCGTTCTTAAAGTTAAAAATTGGACAAATAGAACGGAAAAAGGCACTTAACTTTGAGAAACTAAAAGATAAAGATATCCACACAAGATCTGAAACAAGTAAAGTGAATTTAAAAGATATTGGGAAAATTTCCTATACTAAGGAAATAGAAACAGAAGAGAATAAAATGTTATTCCATTCTGTTCCTACTTCCTTAGTATAAGAAATTTTTCCAATATCTTTCAAGTTCATTTTACTTTTTTCAGATCTTTTGTGGATATCTTTATCTTTTAGTTTCTCAAAGTCATGTGCTTTTTCCGTTCCGTTTGTCCAATTTTTAACTTTATGAGCGGCCTTCATAATTACGTTGTTGTAGTCGGTGTTTATATTTGCTTCTGGTTAACTTCTACAGTCTCTTACTTAATTACTAAACCGTCGTCTCTTACAAGAATGTAACCTTCTTATATCTGCGTATATTTCCTGGCATCTTATACGTGTATCGGTCTTCTAGCATGATGTTGAAATAATGTGTTTGTGATGGTTAAATTGTTCTTGTCGCAAAATTCTACCAGCTTATTTCACCTGTCATTTCTTGTGCTTAAACTAAATAAACATACTACTGCTCCTTCCCTACCCTCACCTAACACTGTATTAAAATCCCCGGTAGTTATTAATTTTTATTTTCTGTTACGTATTTTAGTATGTCTTCGCTATCTTAGATATGGCGGCCAGAGATATTCCGGGGTATACACAAAAAGAAAATAAGAAACCACGCATAAAAAAGGATATCCTGAATCTCATAGAAGAAAGACAAAAAATACAAAAATAGATCAGATAAAACAGGAAAGCAGAGATACAAAGCCGTAGAATGGGAAATTAATCGAAAATGTAAGAAAGCTAAAGAACAATGGATTGATGAAAAGTGCAAAGAGGTACAAACTAAGATGGAAATATGAAAGACAAAGGAAGCATACAAACTAATTAGAATGAATTTTAGGCGTATATAGGCGTATGGCAAAAATATAAGAGGCACGGGAGGAAACGCAATTATAGAAAATATAGAGAAAGTGAATAGATGGCATGAATATATAGGGAATTTATATGCAAGAGAAGAACTAACAGCATTAGAACAAGAATCAGGCATTGAAAAGGATGACTTGGGATATCCTTACTTAGAGATGAGTTTGAATTAGCATTAAAGGGTCTGCAAAATGGTAAGGCACCGGATACATATAAGGTACAAGCATAAAGTCTAAAAACCGCTGCACAAGCAGTAATAGAACGTCTCTTCTAACTAGTACACTATATGTATGAGACAGGTGAGATACCCAAAGATTTCAAGCGTAATATCATAGCTACTATATCAAAAAAGAGAGGCTGGGATAGATGTGAAAATTTTCGAACAATAATTTTGACAGTACCCGTGTCAAAAATATTAACTGGAATTGTACAAAGACGAATAGAGAAACGAGTTGAAGAAGTACTAAGAAAGATCACTTTGGATTTAGACGAAACAGAGGAACACGGGTGGCTATTTTAGCTCTGAAGGTGATAATAGAGGAATCGATAGAAAAAGCGGTTATATAGGGTTGTAGATCTGTAAAAAGCATTCGACAATTCGACCACTGTCAGTTGACCAATATGAAATTACATCTGGGTTCATCCATGTTTCCCTACGATAATCTTTGCATTGAATTTGATAAAACTCGCTATTCTAGACTATATGAAATGTATGCACAGTTTCAACAATCGTATTACGGGGGCATCAGCAAACCTAACGCCCCACTTGTGGTCAGCGATTGTTCCTATCAAAACGAATAGTAAAAGTTGGAGCAGTTGACCTACAATTAGAATTTCAAGTGAAGGAAGCACTTAAAGCGCACACAACCGCGCAGTGACTTATTCTATCCGATCGTTTGATTCGGTACAACCATGCAACCAATATTGTAAGTGAAGTCTAAAATGAATAGTCTATAAGTTGTCGACGTTCAAGGTTTTAACACTGCCAATAATAAGTGCGTGTTTAAAGAAGTGGCTGTTTTACCACTATCGTTATTAGATGGAGTTCCCGCAACATATCTATCAGCTCGCTTAAAATGCCAAAACGTATGGCCAAGCAGAAGCTTTCACGGCATATCGTGGGAAGATGGCAACTAACCATATAGCTGTATTTATCATATTTTGGACTCAATATTTACCAGAACAACATGTGTCTACGTAAAAGTTATAGAAAAGCGGTTGTGGTTACTAACAGAATTTCTACACCTTAACGTTATTAACCTAGAAGATTTAGGCTGTCCTCCTCTACAAAAATTAAAGGATTACACCAATTTACCGAAGTGTTTCTACCATACCACACGACATTCGTCATTTAATTGCGCAACCACAAATGTAATTGTACTTAAAAATTGGTTTTGTACATATATCCGCTAATAATGGCAAATGTTAGCCAACATATTTACAGTAGGTAGTGTTTTATTTATTTATTTATACATACATATATATTCCTTAAAACTATAAGATAATGTTTCAAAAAACAAATGCCTCGCAAGACGTTTAACTGTCTATATTGTTACAAACAACTCATTCTAACTTTGCAGTGATGTACCATCGCTACTCGAAAGTCAATGCTATTTGAACACACTCTCCCATTCTTCCGGTCCTTGGTCACACTGGTTCCGTACTGGGTTCGGTAGTTCCACATTACTTATACCAACATTTTCCTTGTTGGTGTTCGTGGTGTTGTTGTTATAGTTGTTATATTTTTTACAGGCACCCAACTACGATACCTTTTCCGTCTATTTTCAATTTCTTTAGCGTTCGCTTTTCTTTTCTTAAATGCTACCAAATCGACTTCCTCAACGAAACTATCCATTTCCGACACAGAAAGTACAGTTGTGCTAACCAAATCGATATCGTAAACATCGCCACCGTTATCCAGTTGCCAATTGTTTTCCAGATTCTGGGTAGCGTGCTTAGCATGGACTCCAGCTTTTAATACATCTGCCAACCGTATCACTTCATACGGCTTTAATATTTTAAATTTTCTTCCGGACGGTAGAATTACAATAGCCATTTTTCTATTTCAAATGATCGTTCACATCCCCGACGTCACTTTTTATACCATCAACATTTATTCTGCCACCACCACTACCACCTATTTGTCCGCCATTAGATTGTACTGGCAACATAAAATGTACGACTCCAGGTTATCCAAAAACCGTTTAAAATAAAACATGTGCAATTTGATCGGCTAACCAGTTGTCAACAATGGCGTTCTAATCAGAATACTTACAAACCTGCTGCTCACTTCCTTTAAAAAAACATTTTCCACAACACCGCTACATCTCGTGTGTACGCGGTGTCGCTTACCACTGTTTATGTAGGTGAGAAGCTCTTCGTAGATCTCTGATGTTTGCCATTACGGCAACTCGTCGATATGATCGTTTAGACTTAACACCACGTTATCCTCCTTCTCTAACCGGATCAATGGGTCGTTATCCCTAGTTCGACCAAATTTGAGATACAACGAATTGAAGAGATACACTGCAGAAAATTGCAAAGAGTATGCCATTAATTTGTTAATTTAGTTACGGTTTGAAACAACCCGCAGCGGTATATTGATGAAGATATCAGTGGGAACACTACCACTCACACTTGACTCATTTGTACGAGGAGCCATCGTATGTTTGTAAAAAATACACTATACTTTTGTACAACAGACTTCTACTTTTTATAGATACAAGTTGATAGAAAGTAGTGGAAGTGGTTGGAGAAAGGAATGTACGTTGAAAGGAGCAGCACTTACAGTCACGACCAGAATTAGGTAAGTAGGTTTACAATCTTCTACAAATAGGTCAGTTATACAATTTTACAGAAAACAGATAGGTTTTACAATCTTACGAAAAAATAACAGGTCGGTAGGTCAATGAGCTTAGAAAGCATTACAGTAACTCAACACCAATTGGAAGTAAGTCAGTAGGTTTACGATCTTCTACAAGTAGGTCAGTTTTACAATCCTACAAAAACAGGTCAGTAGGTCAATAGGCTTAGGAAGTATGACAGTAGGTCAGTAGGTCTACGTCAATTGCAAGTAGGCCAGTTTTACTATCTTACGAAAACAGGCTAGTAGGTCAATGAGCTTAGGAAGTATGACAGTAGGTCGTAGGTCAACACCAATTATAAGTAGGTCAATGACCAGATTAAAAACACTATCCGGAGATATGCCACTAAACACAGTCTTCGACTTTTGGCCAGGTGCAATGAACCATCCGATAGAAGGGTGCGAGAGCCATCGATCCTAATCAAGCTGTGTGCGCTGCGACGACGACTCATCCGTCATAATCGCGGGAATCCAATGTTTAACGAAATCACCACCAATACATCATTTACCCTGCAGCAGCTTGAGTCACGCGAAAAAAGCGCGGGAAAACAAATTCGATCACATCCTCCAAGAAACAACCACAAAGCGCACGCGAAATCAAAGTTCAACAAACCTACCATCGATACATCATTCAACCAGACTTGCAGCTCTCAAATTACTCGAAAATACACGAGAAAACAAAGTCAACCACACCCTTCAAGAAACAACCACAGAAAAAAGCGAGAACACAAAGAACGCGCGAAATCAAACGTCAACTACCCTAACCAAACACTGCCCGCTGTAACGCCGCATTCGTAATAAGCGCGAAAAATTAGGTCAACGAACCCACCATCGCCTGGTCACTGTCCCCGACTTACAATGCTCGAATCACGCGAAAAACGCGGGAAAACAAAGTCAGCTACATCCTTCAAGAAACAACCACAAAAAAGCGAGAATACAAAGAGCGCGCAAAATCAAAAGTGAACTACCCTAATCAAACACTGCCCGTTGTGACGCCTCATCCGTCATAAACGCGGGAACCAAAAGTTCAACGAAATCACAATCGATAGGTCATTGAACCCGAAATGTGACGTAACTAGAGGTCATTGAACCCAAAATGTGACGTAACTAAGGGTCATTGACCGCATCCGCACTATCTACTACTGGTTTAGTCAGGTATTATATTGACTTACGGGTTGCTTAACTTCGTATTGCTGCATATTATCTAATTCATTACACTATTGTGCATTTTCAGTATTCAGCTGGATAATTTAATTCAACGATGATTATAGATGCTTTAGTAACATTCTCGATTTGCTCCAGCATGAACCTTCAAATTATTGCTAAACTTTACATTCAGAAATGAATCTGACATTAATGGGAATGATTTATTTAATGAAATAAAAGCGTTTAAAATGTGTTCTTTGTCAAATGAATTGAAAAATCCATAGGATTTGTTTTCATATATCATTGAAAATAATTTAACATCAGCCTTTCCCAAGGCAACATTTCTTTAAAGATTCGTCTTACTTTTCCGGGATCAATGGAATCAAATGAATTCATTTTCTAAATTTAAATTGATAAAAAATTATTTAAGCAACCGTGTTTTAGGAAAGATTATCTGGATCAGTCTTTTTATCTATACAATCTAAACTTTTAGATACTATTACTACAAAGCTTATTGTAAAGAAATTTGCAGCAATCGAAAGTAGAATAGTTAGTTTTTGCAATTTTCATGTAAACGGAGATCATGCTAAATTGCTAAAATCAAAATTTAACGTAATCATTTTCATTAGGTAAAAAATATATTATGTAAGCGGCTAATGTCTTAAAAAAACAAAATCATATGTTTATTGTATACATATAGTTACGTATATGGAAATTGTAGGTTCATTTTGTTTTTGTGATTACGTTTTCTTTTTCTAATATTAACTATATATGTTCAAATAAACAATTCTTTGGTTTAATTCATTTTAGTTGATGATTAACTGTTTAGAGATCTTACATTTTTTTGTGTACTCCAATTTATTCGTTAGAAGGTATTACATTATGGATCGACGCGCAGACAGTTTTAACCTCGCGGAGGCTCACTTTATAATTTTTCCTTTTTGGACTTCATATATCGTTTCGCCAAATGCAGTGATACCTCCTTGTTTCAGGTTAATAATGTCATGCAGCTGGTGCTTATGCCATTGTTGAGACAGAATTTTGAATTGAGGCAGTGCGTAACTAGTGGGACCCCGACCTGATCCATTTCTGAAAACTCATTCAGTTTCAACGTCTGAGATAGCAGTTTTGTTAAGATAGTTATCGCTAAATTTAAAACTATTTTGGTCATACATGTCCGTAGAATGAGCGTCACTGCATTAAACATTTTATAGGATGCTATGAAACGGTTCTCATTTTACGACCACCTCTGGCAACGCTTAGGTTAAGCTAATTTTAAGCATCCTGTATCGGTATCCGTACTGTTTCTACTTTTCCAAACAATTGGCTGAATGTTGATATGATATAAAATTTGCCTGATTTACTAAACCTAAACGATTCCTTACGTTTTATTTTACTATAAAACAGAAATTCTAACAACTACATTTTGTGGTAGAAATGAAGGGTAAGAATATAGTAAAACAATTAAGGGAGTTGTATTCATTAAACTTAAATATACGAATAAATTGAATTTTGGCGTATTATTTACAACGGTTTTGTATTAATAATATACAAGTATAAGAAAACTAATGTGTACGCTTTTGTAATTGCTGCAGTGGTTGCGGTAATTCTTTGTTTATTATTATAATATTAAAGTTGTGAGTAATATATTTCAACGTCATTGATGTAATGCTAAACAATTTGTCATATGGTAATTGTCATAACAATAGTTTTAATAGCAATACCTGAATATAATGTTTCGTGGTGTCCTTATAATCGATACCAACTTTAAGATCTACAAGGTAACTTGTGCTGTAACCTTTATTCCTGAGTAAGATAATGAAGTCTTCCCATCTAAACATAGGATTGGGAATAACATCAATTACTGGCCATCCACCTAGATCTTGTATAATTTGTTTAATTTCAGCATCGCCTCCATCATTAATAGTTTTTTCGTCCTCGCAGCTTTTGTATAGCTTATTAGTTAGCAATGCATATTTTGGAGCATTATCTTTAACATCCGTAATAATTGTTTTTAGTTTTACTTCAAGTTCATCGCTAATGGCTGAAAAAGAAGATACTGATGCTTTGTCGTCAGGTATTACAGTGTCTTTCAGAAAGTTTCCACAAGCAAACTTGTAGAAGTCATCGCAAGGGTCCACTTCTGCATCCATGTTCTTTAATACACTACTAGCTGCGTGAACGCATCCTGAAGAATTACAAATTTCCGAGTCTTTTTCCGCACCTACAAAAATAAAAAAATTATATGCAATAAGAGGTTAAGTTATCTGCTGCGTGATTCAAGGCGACCATTACTAGTGATACGTTAAGGTTACAAGGATAGGACCCTTATGTCCCAAACCATAGAAACTTAAATTTACAGTGTTGGTTTCTGGTTGCAGTAAAAATGTGTAGATGTCAATCCGTGCCGAGCACGAAAAAAAACGTGATACTCTGAATTGTTCTCAGGGGTTCGGGTTAGCAAATATACAACGACAGACCAAAAGCAAAATAATATTTATTATTAACCGTTGAAATACAAACTAAAATTACTTCACATGTCGTACCGCTGGTCATAAAAAGTTAATTTAACAATGTTTATAACGTTTTATAATACGCCCAATTAAATAACTCTTAATGCGAACCGTTTACGGCACGTGCTAGCGCACAAATTATACAACTTATCTGATCAAAATAAAGGTCAAACACCTACGTTCTACAAGTCTTTGCAGGTGCAAGTGTATAAATACCTTCCGGTACGCCGGGCGGCTCCACCACAATAATCCTTCACTGTACTTGCCGTTTACACATGCAGTTTACACAACACAATCGTCAATTACCTTAAATTACGCTACAAAAGCATCTTCATTACCCGTAACAAATTACATAACTAGATAAATCTCTAAAACACAACTAGCATATATCTGCAATTGATATTTACAGAGTAGATATCAAACCGTTTATACTAGAGGTATATGAACATTCGACCAAAATACATTATAATTAATAAATCTGATACACCCTCGGCGTAGACAGCTGGCATAGCCACCTGTATCCACGCGCGTCTAAGCATAAACTAATTACCCGTCTCCTCGATTGACCTTCCTAGGTAAGCACCGTATGTTTTTCAAGCACGGCTGGAAAAACCAGGCTCATGTATTTATCGCGCAGCGCCCATTTTTTAAATAAACTTATGAAATATAAGATTAATATATGTTTACATATATGGCGCGTTACAAATGTTGATTATTGAAAATAGTATAGAACTTATTTTCTTTTGTGGAACAAGATTCTCTCACTGAATTTAATTGGAACCATTCTGAAATACAGTTAATTATACACAGCACAGCAGAAAAATTGTTTGTAAAATTTAGAACCAAAGGAAGTCTAGCAGATACTCCGAGATTTGCAGAACCAAGCACATCAGCAAAAGTGAATATAGTGATTTTGCTAAAGAAAATAGTAAGTCCGAAAAATCAATGCGTCGAATTTTAATCAATAATTATGATTTTTGATGAAACTAGTTTTTCTACAAATAAACCGACAAAATTTACGACAATAGTCTGCCAATAATCTGACCTGCCGACTACAAAAAGTAAGGCTCTACCACGTAATTTCTTAGTGTGGTGTCAAGATGTCAATATGTCAAGATCTTATAATCGATCCTTTTTTTTGACAAAACCATCAGTAAGGAAAATTATACAGTAATGTTGGGAGATTTGTTATTGCTTAATTTGGAAATGATAGGTTTGCGTCCACAATGGCTTATGCTACATAGTGCACCACCAAATTTTGGCATTAAAATATGTGAATAGTCATACCAAAACTTATCAAAGTGGATTGGTCGCAGGGGAAGAGTAGAATGTGTTTCTTGGAACAAGGATAAATTTGATGGATTTTGCAGTGTAGAGCTATAATTAATTCGGTAAAAAATTATGGCAAATCAACTGCTAGAACGAATTTTAGCATAGTGTCATTTTGAAACTTTATACAGAGCGACCGACATTTCTTAGAGCAAGTGTGAAATTTTACATTCTTATGAGAACATTTTATAACATTAATTAAAATAAATGTTAGTGTCTATGGTGCGGAACTTTTTGGCCGTCTTTATATATATATATATTGCTGTGAAACCTCCAAATCCGTGAACTACGCTTTTCGCCTCGGCTGCTCACCTAATTTTATAAATCTCCTCATTCATAAAATTAAACACATTCCTACCACAAACATCAACGTTAACTCTATTTACATCAATATTCAGAATACATTAAATTTTCAAATTAAATTTCAGCATAAAATTCAGTTTTAAAGGAATTTCAAAATTAATTTTATTATCACTTTAACGTGCATCCAGAATTCAAGTCCTTGTTGGATGCCTACTAATTAATATAACAATATAAACAGACCGGAGTCTGAGTACAAAGGAGCATCTACCACCCTTTACGTTAATTAACCAGGTTTGTCTAATTGAGCTCAAAGACATACCCAAAGTTTCATCATATTCCCGAACATCAAAACAAAATACCTCTTTTACTTAAACAAGCAAATTTCATCTTAAAATTAAACTTTTATGGTTAGAACAATTTCACTAATGTCCATTTAAAGTAAATCAATTATAAAGTCATTCAATACACACAAAATGTCAAACAAAATAGTATAATTTACCTGAAGGTTACTGTCCTCGTCGTTTCAAGGTATCGTTTCTTTAGTTAATCACACCATTCAACAGGATTATAATTACGGCTTCTGATTCTCTACGCTTTTAAAATTTTCTCCATCACCAGTTGTTTCTGGGCTTTTCCGGAACTCATCTATGTATATCTGACCCTTGTTTCGTGGATCCAGACACGTATTTGAACCATTTAATTATTAACACCCCCGAAAAATAGCAAATAACTTCATGCTTCTGTCACCAATATACGCCAAAACTGCCTACTTTTGTGTATACATTCGTCGTTGTAAATTTTGCTAATTGGTACAGTGAAACTAAATTTTATTACCTTGTATCTAAGTACACTGAAGTACATTCATGTTAACACGTAAATAACAAGCTATTTTGAATCACTAAAATATACTAGCAAACTTTAAATTATTTAATCAAACTAAAATGCACGGTTTAACATCTTCAATCAAGTCGCGTATGTACGAGCTTTTAACGCATCGAATCGTCAAAAGTCTAAGAGAGCTTGTTTATCTTCATCTCGGTATATATAGCAAAAAGCCTGTCTATCGGTCTGTTCCCCAAAACGGGTAATTCTAAAGAATTCCTCATTCTATGTTCCCAGTCTGTTGCTCGCACGTCGATTTTACAATTTTCACTCGCCCCATTCAAATCTCAGAAAATTTCCACACGGCACGCAAGCATGTCCGAGAAAACTAATTGATTTTGTACAGAAATTGTTGTTCTACCTCTGATATTTGCATCCTATTTTTAACCAATTGTGACCCCGTGACGTTGCTTAAATTTCGCCTTCTACAATATGTGTCTTTGCTTGACGCATTTTCTCTTTCCTTCTCTACCGTGTTCTTATTGGTGCAACTTGATATTCTTTATTATCGATTATTTTAGTCCACATGGAGTGTGAAATAACTAGCTTTAGCAATTCTCGTAACTATTATGCGACGTTTTCCCAAGATTCTTTGAAACATTAATTATCTGCAAAATTTACGCCGAATGTGATATTTAAACTACGCAGGTGTTCAAAATAATATTAATTCTCAGAGCTTTATTCCGTGGTATTTTAATCTTGGGTTTTTACAAGTTTCTATAGGTATTATATGTTATTAACGGTTTAATTAACCCCAATTAAAATTGATTTCTATCCTTTTTATTTTTAGCGAATACAACTTAAATATTAATTATTATACGTACACTTTGTTTTACTACCGGTTACTTAAAATAGGGTTAATTAATATAAACTTTGTACGTAATTTCTCTTTGTTTAGGAATAATTACATTACACGCAGAGCTTTTCACTACTGCTTCGTCTTATAAATAATTTAAATTTCTTATTTTTACTGAAACAACCGAGTTTATTTATGCTTCATGGTTTTAATAACGCGTATTATTTAATGAAATTCCTTATACACGGTGATTAAAATCATTTGATGTGATTATTTAATTTTCTACCCTGGTCTAAATATGAGTAATATATATATATATATATATATTTGTTGTGATGAGGAGTTGTTTAAGGGTGTATTATATAGCAAGGGTCGTGCAGTAATCATAAATTACGATAGGAAGCAGAAAACTGCATTTATTTAGTAGAAAATTTAATAATTGTTATATTATGTAAATAGTAAGCATTTAAAACCCTGTATATAGAGCATAAGTAGTTTTAAGCGACGCAAATAAACACATCTTACAACAATAGGACGCATATTTAGCATAGAAATAGGTAATTCATACATTAGATAAATAACAAATATTTAACACCCGGTATATAGAGCTTCATTAATTTTAAGTAATGCAAATAACGATATTTTCATTAGTAAAAGCACGCTTATTTAGAGGTAAGGATAATTCATGTAATTAAACACGCATTGAAAAGGATTCGAATTAGTTATAATATAATACGAAGATAAGAGATAAAACTTAACAAAGCCTTGTGTAAGTGCGTAGAAACAATCAATATTTTGATAAAAAAATGTAGTTCAAAGATGCGTAAATAAATAAACATACACGAAAATCGAAGTTGAAATTACATCATGTATTTTTGTATAATATTGAAAACGCGATATCTAAACAAATAACGGATAGTCTAGATAGCGTACAATAAGGTGTTAAAAAAACACATTACATGGAAAAAGAATATATTACATCAGAAAACCACTTCAAGTGCAGGAAATACAAAGACATTATTGGTTAAGATAGCGACGGACTTGTTGTAAGCCAAACCCACATCCAAGTGGGATCAACCCAAATATTAACAGTGACAATGATAACAGAGCTCAGTTTTAACTCAAGAAGGCTAAGCTGCGATACTCTGAATTTAAAAGTCACGCGTAACAATATTTTAATAGTGAAATTAGATAGTGACAGATAAGCGATACAAATATGAAGAATTTTTTGCCGATGAACGTGAGTAGAATTTGGGGTAATTTATGTAAACTAACAATATTATAATAATAGGTCTTCAAGTCTGACGACAATAATTTGAGGCTAATGACAATAGTCCAAATGGGTGTATAATAAATCCGAAGGAATAGATATAATAATTCCAAATGAGTATACCATGTTAAATGATCCAAATGTGCGTATAATCCTGATCCGAGTGTATGGATAATCCGAATTGGGGGATAACAACTCTTACTTGGTTGATAATAATTCAAATGTGTTGATGAAAATAATTCTGAATTGATGTTGGTTGATAATGGATGGTATAATAATTTAAATCCATGGAAGATTCTAATCCAGGCTTCTTTAATAAAAAGAGTAGTTTTTGGTGACTTTAGATTGATTGCAAAGCAGATAAATGTTGAGATAAATAAGACTTATGATATTGATTGATTGAAGAGTGTATTTTAATAATTTTCAAAACCTGTACATAATATTTCTTTTCATTATATGGAATTAATTAATTTCATTTTATAATTTAAACAAAGAGGTAATCATAAAGGGGTAAAAGGAGAGAAAAATTGATCATCGTAACGTTGTGCACTCCGTGTAGAATAATAAAAGCTAGCCGTGGCAGAATAATAAGTAAAATTAGTGGGAGTGAAATTTGATTAGGAAAACACAGAGAGGTGGAGTTATTAGTAGAATACGCCATTGACACCGAGTACGGCGTTATCATATCAATATATTATTGTGTAATTAATAGCTAATTGTGGGTTAACATACATACAGAAGGTCATGGGTCAAGCTAACGGGCCGTGGAGAAACTTATTTAGATAATTAGGTATTTGTAAATAAAAATTAGAGCTTAGTCAATGTATGATGGTTTAGGGTTAATGTAATTGTAGATGTATTTATTTATAAATGACTAAGCATAATATTTAATTAGGATAATAAGGGTTTAGAAGCAACACGAAATAAATACCGCTTTTGTTTTGCAAAAGCCTTTTGTATTCGTTAACATAGGGTAAAACCAGAAACATTTCAAACCACACAAACAAGGGAAAAGTTATCTAAACGAACGATGCTATAAAAATTTAATATGTTCCAAGAAAGACCGACCGTTGAGAATTTGTGTAAGCAACATACAGAAAAAACAGGTGGTCGTTAAAGAATACGAGTCGATATTTTAAAAAGGAAAGATAACGTTTTCGGATGTGTTAGTAAAGGAGCGTGGATAACATGTGTTGGTTAGTTGGTTGACTTTTAAATGAGCAGATAAACAAAGATGAATTAAAGCTTACAAATATGACGGAGAAACAGCATAAGATATCAAGGTAATCATAAAGGTGGTACAGTAGGGAAACAGAACCAAGCGGTTATAGAAGAAAATAAATGATGCAGAACGTATGAATGTGAGAGAGAAGCACTATATTTTTAGGATTTAATCATAGAAGTAGTATGGTCGGGAAACGGTATACAAATTTGTTTGGAGAGGGCAAAAGAAAATAAAATCTAAGAGTTTTAACAACAGACACGGATCGGTTAAAGGCAAGGAGAGAGGTTGAGTGATTTGATTGGACGTTAAAGGTAGACGCGTAACAGGTTGGTCTTAAGAAGGGTAAATATCGATTGTAGAGAAGCATAAATGTAAAAGGACGCTATATGGAAGGAGATGAAAGATATTTGTTTTAAGTGGAACGCGTGGACGTAGCCAGAATAAAAGTTCGTTGAGGCTAGTTTTTGCCGAAGCATAAAGTCGCTTGACGGTTTTGTGAGGATTTCGAGTATTTTGGTGTGTTTATCGAGCGATATTCATAGAAAACGAAAACTGTTAGAGCTTTTCACAGGAAATGAGAGTCGGTTACAGTTCTACGGAGAATTGTTATTGTCCGTTGCAAGTTTAAGTGCTAAATTTCAGCAAGGAGGGGCCGACCGAGGCTATATAATCACCCGATATGGAGGGTGACACTCTCTTAATTTTTTGTCGTTCCTACGTTCTACAAAGTTATTTCCAGTGAAATATTTAGTGAAGTTTATTACACACAAGTGTGTGTGTAATGTGTATTGTCCAGTTACTTAAAAGCTCGAAGTTAAATAAAGATTTAGAAACGGAACGTAGACGGTATGCGTAAGAACTATGATCTTTATTTTGGTTTTGAAATCTATTAAAATTTGGAAATGAATGGTGAAGGTAGCAATCAATAATTAAATTGTTATAAATTGGAAATTTTGGAAGTTGGATGTGGATTGTTATTTTAAATAAAGAGAAATTTTGGGTAGCAGCATGCAGAGAGCGACGTTGATTCAAGCGGGTAGCGGTTCCATGGAGTAGAGCCATACTCGACGTCATCATCTGCAAGGGCTAGTTGGAGGATACCGGTTGAAGATAGTTACCAAGTAAAAGCTTATATTCAAACTTTGTGTGGTGACTATTTGCAATGATTCTTTTTACTTTTTGTGCTTTGGTGTGTTAATTTTTAATTGTTGTATTTATTGAACTATAAATTTATGGAACTTTAGAGGTGAATGAAATTTATTTAAGTTGTCAAGAAGTATTGGTTTACAGATAACCAGGATATATTGTAAAGAAGTATAGAGGGTTTATTTAATTTTGTTTGGTAGTGCTGTAAATTTGCACTCATGGTTAAAAGTTTTACTATGAGCTCATGTTAAGACGAAGGGATTAAAGTCAGGGATGAAAATGCCCTATCACTTTAATAAGGTTATCGAAGTGAAATATTGCCTTGAAAATAAAATTGTTGATAGTACGATGTATCCAAGTGTACATAATAGAAAATATTATAAAATGTAATATTTATTGATAAATAGTGTGTTGTATTTTGTGAATTGCGTTATTTTGAGTGTGAGTGTAGAGTAGATTTTCTTTTAGGGCATAGCATGGTAGCAGTGAGACGGAGTTGTTGGATTCAGCAATCCAGGTAAGCGTCTGTGTTAGTATAAAGGTATAAGAGTTTTTAGAGAAATAAAGAGGGGCAGTGCAAAGCAGCTGAGGCATCTACACAATAATATATACACACACATATAGGGTGCCCATTATGTATGGAATATAGTATATATCTCGGTAAATATCGACTTTATATAAACATTTTTTATATAAAAGTTGTTTAAATTTTATTTTCTAATTGATTTTGCTTCAGAAAACATTTTAGTAACGAATAAAACTTTCATTTTTTTAAATAGCAATATAGCCTTTCATTAGGTTCATTTGATAAAAATTTTTTTTTCTTTTAGATGACGTAAAATCTTAGTATTCTTATATCAATAAATTTTTTGAAAAATGTAAAACTTATTACGTTCTGTCCCTGAAATTGAATAACTTGGCGCATAATTTAATTCTATATGTCATATTTCCCTATTGCTTTCGCTGTTAGTTGCGGCAGCTTTAGGTCAATTTAAACAGGTACACCAAGTAGAATTAAAATTTTGTCTGGCAATGCCTTCTATACTATCACGTCGGAGACTGGAAACAGTCATCGATGTTGTTTATATTCGAGTATAGATGACGCATGAGAAACATCTGCACTACAAATACATCTTAATTTGTGTCTTATGCCAGAACTTGGTTGTTTTGCAGAAAAAGATGCGACCGTCTGATGATTTGCGAGAACAGTGAAACAGGTAACGCGCTTTTCTTTTTGCAAAATAACCAACAATTTATATTGCTTTTCGTTCCCTATGCTCGTATTCCATTCCCCATGCCAGGCAAAATTATTCATTAATATTCAATTGGAAACGCATTGGTTTTCGTCGACCAACCACTGGGTGCAGTATCTTCTTAGAAGATCCGCCAGTGTTAAGTAGGTAACAGGTCATTTGATTATTTTTATTTCATCTTGTCTTTTGATTCGCTATTAAAATTTTGTCTGGCAGTGCCATCTATACTATCACGTCGGGGACTGTAAACAGTCATCGGCGTTAGTTGCTTATGTTCGAGTATAGAGGGAGCATGAGAAACATTTGCATTATAAATACACCTTAATTTGTGTATTATGCCAGAAATTAGGTGGTAGGTTTGCAAAAAGAGATGCGTCCGTCTGATGATCTGCAAGAACAGTGAAACCGGCCACAGGCTTTTCTTTTTGCAAAATAATCAACAATTTACATTGTTTTCGTTCCCTATGCTCGTATTCCTTTCCACATGCAAGGCAAATTTATTCATTAATATTTAGTTGGAAATGCATTGGTTTCCGTCAACTAACTTCCTCGTTTAGCACTGGGTGCAGTATCTTTTTAGAAGGTCCGCGTGTTAAGTAGGTAACAGGTCATTTGTTTATTTTATATTTCATCTTGTTTTTTGACTTGTTATTAAAATTTTGTCTGGCAATGCCATCTATACTATCACGTCGGAGACTGGAAACAGTCACCGATGTTAGTTACTTATAGTCAGTCGAGTATAGAGGGCGTATGAGAAGCATTTGCACTATAAATACACCTTTTTGCAAAATAACCAATAATTTATATTGTTTTTGTTCCCTGTACCCGTATTCCTTTTCCCATGCCAGGCAAAATTATTCGTTAAAGATCTTATAACCAAAATTAATTATAAAAAGCAACCAAGTTTACTATAAATTAATGCTTTATATTGGAAATAAAATTCATCATTTTTTTGTAAACAAACATATGCGCACGCATATATCACATCCGGGTATAGTTCAGATACAGAATTTATTATTTTGGAATTACTGTAGTTACAAATTTGTATTAAAGTATAGAAGCTTATATTAATGATTAGGCTGCGTCAGTGTGACATTGACATTTCTTAAAATTTCAATTTACTAATTTTATTCGTTGTGCGCAGGTTATTAAAAAGATTACAAAGTCCCTCTTCACTGCACCAAAATTGTCTTTCACACCTGCCCCGTGATCCTACTGGATTTGTAATTGTAAGTAGGTTGTTATGTTTTAAAGTTTTTGTTCTCATTGGATAAGTTATCAATTATTTTACTCAAAAACGCAGAGACCTATTTATCGCCAAATTAAGAAATAATATCTAGAATTTAATTTGCACTTCTAATGTTGGCTATAAAAGTTATAGGACCATTAAGAAGTATTACGAGTAAAAAGTCGAAATAAAAAAAATTATTTGATTAAAAGATACAATTGATTATTTGACCAATTCTACACTTACGAGCAGTGACATAAGCATATACTACATAATAATAATACTACTTATATGTATATGTATATATATTGCTGTGGTAATAAGGTCATTTAGGGGTAGTTAGGACCAATAGTATAACGCACTTCATTTAAATACACGAGGGCTTGGAAAACAAAACAGTTTTCTGAAGAAAACAAGAAATACGATGATTAGGCTGTAAAGTAAATGACAACGCCCTATATATAAACCATAATCATAATTAATTTAGGTAATGAAAAATATTCTGAAGATTTACTAGAATATACAAATTCGTAAGTCGTTAAACAACATAAACGCAAGATGAAACGCGACACGCATGGATAACGCATCATTATTACGCCAAGAATCCCAATTAAAACAAGCAGGTTTAATAATGTGTAAGATACTAAACGCATATAATTTAATGCATATATTGTATTAAATCTACGTCACTAGAAAGCTAAAATCGATATCTGATATAATGGAAACGAGCAAAGCATGGTGGATAAAATCAAAGTTTACCAAATTTATTTGAACAAACAATGATTTACTTATCTAGAAGTATGAAAATCTAAGGAAATCAATGCTATTAACTTGAAATGGTACGTGACAAAAGCAACGCGTTGATTTCAACGTACAATATAATACGATGGAATATACAAAAACCTGGTATGAAAGTATTATGCATAACAACGAACTCTGCGCTTGTCAATAGATAAACGATGCATTTAAATACGACCGGATTTGTAAACAAATCATTTCAACATGAAGTATGGCTTAGTTCACATTCCTTAAAACGAAAATATTTACGTGAAGTGATTTATTGTCAAGTATGAAACTATTGTAATTATGAAAAATTAAGAGGCTTGCCGTTTTACCTTTCAAAAGCGTAAGTAACTAAAAGTTGTTTTAATTTAAATTCTAATATTAACATTAATAAAAAAGGACTCTAAACAATTACTGGAAAATAATTCTAAACAATTACTGGATAATAATTCTAAACAATTACTGGAAAACAATTCTAAACAATTACCGGAAGACAATTCTAAACAATTACTGGAAAACAATTCTAAATAATTATTGGATGATAATTCTAAACAATTACTAAAGAATAATTCTAAGCAATTACTGAAGAACAATTTTGAATGATTAATGGATAAGCGATTATAAATAATTACTGGATCAAATGAGAAAATGCAACAAGCATTTACTTCAACTATGAATTGTCAAGGAGTTTAACGGAGGACTCTGGAGTGATTTTATGCTATACTAAGAGAGATACAAACAATATTTAAAGCAGTTGGACCAAGAACTGATTCGAGCTGAAAACAACAGGTTAGCCAATCTGAATGTTTTATTATTTTATTTGCGAATATTTTGTTGTGCATTTCTAAACTGAGCGATTTAAAAATTAACATTTTATTAAATATTTCGAATTTAAATACTTTAAAAATTGTGTTCATGATAATTTATGTGAAGGGCCGGCAAGAATCTCTTTTTTTGAGTACACGTTGTAAATTACGTAAATATCTAAAGAAGTTGAATGAATGTTCATGGAGCTTCAATTAATAATAATAATAGTAATTTTTCTGCTTTTTGATCATCTTTGGGAATGATAACTATTAATTATTTTATTCAATTATTAAATGAAAGTTCTATTTTAAAAATTTTCATACGTTGTAAATATTTTTGAGAACATTATAATAATTTGTGCTTAATGGTGTTTTCGTTTAAAGATTAGAACAGGAAAGAGAGGCAGAAGGTAAAATTCAAACTTTTTGTTTTCGTATTGTCGCTAACTCCGTGCGTAATTTAAAAACTGAGCTAGCCGACGCAATTAAAATTATATATTAAAAAAAATTGACAGATTAAAAATTGTACCTTTTTAATTTACAAAAAGGGCTTACAGAGACATTGCTACAGTATCACAACAATATATATATATATATATATATATATATATATACATATATATATATATATATATTACTCATATTTAGACCAGGGTAGAAAATTAAATAATCACATCAAATAATTTTAATCACCGTGTATAATGAATATTATTAGATAATACGCGTTATTAAAACCGTGAAGCATAAAAATTTATTAGTTTCATTAAACATAAGAGATTTAAATCATGTACAAGACGCTTTATATCAAAAGAAGCAGTATTAAAAGCTCTGCGTGTAATGTAATTATTCCTAAACAAATGGAAATTACGTGCAAAATTTATATTAATTAACCCTATTTTAAGTAACCGGTAGTAAAACAAAGTGTACACATAATAATTAATATTTAACTTGTATTCGCTAAAAATGAAAGGATAGAAGTCAATTTTAATTGAAGTTAATTGAATCGTTAGTAACAGATAATATCTATAGAAACTTGTAAAAACCCAATAAAATGCAAATCCTAGAAGTGTTAGTTAGAAGTAGGATGTTTAAACACACCTGCGTATTTTAAAAGGCAATTTCAGTTTAATTTGTTTAGATAAACATGTCGATTCTAAGGATATTGGAAACGGTCAGATGCTTTAGCACGAAATACAAAACAGGGTTTATTTAAAAAGCTCTGAGAATTAATATTATTTTGAACACCTGCGTAGTTTAAATATCACGTACGGCGAAAATTGTGTAGATAACAAATGGTTTCAAAGAATCTTGGAGAAACCGGGGCTTAATATTCAGGAGAATGTGCGATACGGGGTTATTTAACCCAGATAGTCCACATGGACTAAAATATAATCGATAATAAAGAATATCAATTTGCACCAATACGAACAGGTTAGAAAAGGAAAGAGAAAATGCGTCAAGCAAAGACACATATAGTAAAAGGCGTGATTTAAGCAACGTCACGAGGGTCACAATTGGTTGAAAATAGGATGCAAATATCAGAGGTAGAAACAACAATTTCTGTACAAAATTAATTAGTTTTTCTCGGACATGTTTGCGTGCCGTGTGTGAATTTTTGAGTTTTAAATGGGGCGAGTAAAAAATTCGTAAAAACCGACGCGCGAGCGACGGACTGGGAACATGGCATGAGAAATTCTTTAGAATTACCAGTTTTGGGGAACAGACCGACAGACAGGCTTTTTGCTATATATACCGAGGCGAATATAAACAAGCCCTCTTAGACTTTTGACTATTCGATGCGTTAAAAGCTCTTACATCTGCGACTTGATTGAAGATGTTAAACAGTGCATTTTAGTTTGATAAAATAATTTAAAGTTTGCTCGTATATTTTAGTGATTCAAAATAGTTTGTTATTTACGTGCTAACATGAATGTACTTCAGTGCACTTAGATACAAGGTAATAAAATTTAGTATCACTGTACCAATTAGCAAAATTTACAACGACAAATGTATACACAAAAGTAGGCAGTTTTGGCGTATATTGGTGAAAGACGCATGAATTTCTTTGCTATTTTCGGGGTGTTAATAATTAAATGGTTCAAATACGTGTCTGGATCCACGAAACAAGGGTCAGATATACACAGATGAGTTCCGGAAAAGCCCGAAACAACTTTAAATAAATGGTGATGGAGAAAATTTTAAAAGCGTTGAGAATTAGAAGCCGTAAATATAATCCTGTTGGAATGGTGTGATTAACTAAAGGGACGATGTACATTAAAACTACTAGGACAGTAACCTTCAGGTAAATTATACTATTTTGTTTGACATTTTTGTGTGTGTTGAATTACTTGATAATTGATTTACTTTAAATGGACATTAGTGAAATTGTACTAACCATAAAATTTTAATGTTAAGATGAAATTTGCTTGTTTAAGTAGAAAGGGGTATTTAGTATTGATGTTCTGGATTATGATGAAATTTTAGGTATGTCTTTGAGCTCAATTAGACGAACCTGGTTAATTAACGTAAAGGGTGGTAGATGCTCCTTTTACTCTGCATATATTGTTATATTAATTAGTAGGCATCCTATAAGGACTTTAATTCTGGATGCACATTAAAATGATAATAAATTTAATTTTGAAATTTTCCGATATTAAAAAATTTATGCTGAATATTAATTTTGAAATTTTAATGTATTGTGAATATTGATGTAAATAGAGTTGACGTTGATGTTTGTGGTAGGAATGTGTTGTTTAATTTTATGAATGAGGAGGTTTATAAAATTAGGTGAGCAGCTGAAGCGAAACCAGGATCACAGCAGTTTATGACGCCCAATCGGTGGGACTAGAATTTTTTTGTTGAAAGGACCCAGTTCCCGCATTCAAAGGAGTATATCACAGCAGTTTATGGCGACCACAACGTGAGGGCTCGAGTTCCAAATAAAAGTTTTGTGATTTTATTCCAGGAAACTGGCGATCTGAGAGAGAGAGTTTCGGTGTGTGTATAAGTGTGTGAGAGTGATTAGAACGTATGCAGAGAAAGGAGTGGTTAAGGAGTCAAGGAGTGGAAATTGGAAGTGACGATAGTGCATTGTGTGGGAAAATTTCGAAAATGGAAGAAGCTGGAGGCAGTAGAGATCAGTCGAGGACGGAATCAGGGATCAAGGAAATGAGTTAATGATGAGAATGTTAGAGGAAATGCGATTAGCTAGGAGGAGTCCAACCAAAAATTAGAGCAGATAAGCGGGAAAATTGAACAAAATACTAAAGAATTTACAGAATTTAAAGATAGTCTTACCGTGAAACTGGGGAAGTAGAAAATAGGGTTGAAAAAATGAGCGTGATATTACAGGTCTTCGACAGGAAATGGGACATTTAAAGGTCCGAAGTACGCATTTTTGTGAAGAAGAGATTAATGTAAAATGACTGAAGTAACGGACTCATGTAGGGATCAGTTAGGCAGGGTAGAACGCGAAGTTAGTAGTATCAAATACAACATGTCAAATTTAACGGGGATGGTCCCAGATTTTCTACAGGTGGAGTATCATTGGACCAACACATGAAGTTTTATGGCGATAACAGGGTAAATCCACAAATTTTTATTAATAGTGTAAGAAATCTAGTGGGAAATTTATTTGACGAACAGACTAAACTAAATACGATAAAGGCTTTATTAAAGGACAACGCGGAAGCATGGTACAATTTAGTAGGACAGGACATAGACACGTATCAGGACTTTGAAAACAAATTTTAAAGCACTACTGGAGTGACCACAGACAAGACCAGGTACGAGACGACTTAATCACAGGAAATTTAAGGAGAATTTTCAGGAAGTAGGAGCAATATGCTATACGCAAGTATAGCATAGCAAACAACTGAACCCACCACTGACGGACCGACAAATTATTAAGTATTTATCACGACACTTCGAGGTAGACATAAGACAACACGTAGCACTACAGAACATAGTGGACAGAGAAATGTTTTGGAATACCTGCAGAGGTACGACGATGTAAGTAGTGGACGACCTCGGGAAAACAGGGAAAGACAGATCAACACAGTTAGGTTTGACAATAGACGGGACAACTATGCTAGAAGGGGGAATAATTACGGATACCAGCGACCGAATTGGGAACAGAGACGACCATACGTTAGGAGTAATAGTTTAGGAAGGGGACCTGCACCGAGACCGGAACCTACCAGAATGAATAGTTCACCAGACATGAGCGGGACTGCTAATACAGACACGGAACGAGGGGAAACGCCTAGGACATACGCTGAGGTGACGGCTAGACCAGGACCGAGTAGGGAAAACAGACCTGCACAGGATTTTAGAACGCGACAGACCACTAGATTTCAGTGTAAATGTATATGAACATCCACGTGAATTTTTCAAAATTGAGGAGGAAGTAGAGCCAGAAACTGAGGAAAATTATGTTTGCCAATTGTTAATATAGAAATTTTTGAGAATAATGTAGAAGTATTACTTGATACAGGGGCAGAGGCGAGTTTAATATCGGAGGAATTCGTCAGCAAAATTAGGGATAAGGTTTGTGATAGAATTATGCCTATAAAGCGTAGCCATTTAGTAGCTCCAAATAAAAAGAAGTTTGCTGTAGTAAATAGTGTTGTGGTGCTTAGGATAGATATAGGAGGTTTAAGCTGTGAACAGGAGTTTGTAATTGTACCTGGACTGAAGTTTCAGAGCATTTTAGGTGTTGACTGTATGATGAAGTTAGGGTTTTGATAGATAGGGAAAGGAAGGTAGTAAGGATTAAGGATAGGGTAGTGCCATGGAAGGGCAGTTATGAAGTCACAGAGGATGACACGGGGTTTAGTATTAATGTAGTTGAGGTAGAGGATGATGAAGGTAAACAGATCAACACAATAAGATGTCCAGAGGATAGGAGAGTAGAGGTTCAAGCTTTAATACAAAAACATGCAGAAGTAGTGGGGGTAGAAGCAGCATATCAGGAGCAGGTGAAGGCGAAATTAAGTAAAGATGGCAAGTTTGTTTTTAATAAAGTAGATTTAAGGAATTCATTCTGGCAGATTCCATTACATAAGAATTCTAGAGGGTACATAGGATTTTCCATAGAGGGAAAAATCGATCATTTTAAAGTAGTATCGTTTGGTTTGTCGGCAGAAAGGGACACAATGATAAATGAGAAACAGGCAAGTGTAGGGACTGAAGAAGAAGTAATATTTAAGAGTAAGGATAATAGGGATGATAAGTTTATTGTATGTGAGAGAAAAGGGGTGTTAAGTATAGATATAGAAGGGGGAGAAATAGGGATGAAGAGTATTAGGATAGTTAGACGAAAGACTTGGAGGGTCAAGAAGAGAGTTAGATTTAAATAACTTGATGAACAAAGAATAGAGATAGGTGTATATAGAAAAGTAGAAGTAAGTGTTTATAGAAAATAAAGCTAGGTATAGGATAAATATGGGAGATAATTAGGAATAGGTTTAGGATGAGAATAAAGAGTAAATGTAGGAAGAAAATAAGATAGGTTAAGTATAGATATTTCATATAAGATTAGTGGAGAGTTAGGAATAGAGTAAGAGTAGGATAGGTATATAGGATTAGGTAGGGGGAAGTAAAGTATAGTGAAGATTAGTTAAAAGTTAGGAATAGGATAGGTATATAGGATGTATATAGGATTAGATGGATAAGTAGGATGAAGTTAGGGATAATTTCAGTTTATAAAATTAAGTGAGAGTTAGGAATAGGATAGGGATATAGGATAGGTGTAAATATTTTTTGGATTGGAGACAAAGTAGGTAAGTTAGATAGATAAGGGTGAGAGAGATAGGCAATTTTTTGTAATTTTTTGTCTAAATGCTTTATATTTGCATTCAAATAAGTGGGATTATTTGTATTCAAATAGGGGGAAAATACTCATATTTAGACCAGGGTAGAAAATTAAATAATCACATCAAATAATTTTAATCACCGTGTATAATGAATATTATTAGATAATACGCGTTATTAAAACCGTGAAGCATAAAAATTTATTAGTTTCATTAAACATAAGAGATTTAAATCATGTACAAGACGCTTTATATCAAAAGAAGCAGTATTAAAAAGCTCTGCGTGTAATGTAATTATTCCTAAACAAATGGAAATTACGTGCAAAATTTATATTAATTAACCTTATTTTAAGTAACCGGTAGTAAAACAAAGTGTACACATAATAATTAATATTTAACTTGTATTCGCTAAAAATGAAAGGATAGAAGTCAATTTTAATTGAAGTTAATTGAATCGTTAGTAACAGATAATATCTATAGAAACTTGTAAAACCCAATAAAATGCAAATCCTAGAAGTGTTAGTTAGAAGTAGGATGTTTAAACACACCTGCGTATTTTAAAAGGCAATTTCAGTTTAATTTGTTTAGATAAACATGTCGATTCTAAGGATATCGGAAACGGTCAGATGCTTTAGCACGAAATACAAAACAGGGTTTATTTAAAAGCTCTGAGAATTAATATTATTTTGAACACCTGCGTAGTTTAAATATCACGTACGGCGAAAATTGTGTAGATAACAAATGGTTTCAAAGAATCTTGGAGAAACCGGGCTTAATATTCACGAGAATGTGCGATACGGGGTTATTTAACCCAGATAGTCCACATGGACTAAAATATAATCGATAATAAAGAATATCAATTTGCACCAATACGAACAGGTTAGAAAAGGAAAGAGAAAATGCTTCAAGCAAAGACACATATAGTAAAATGCGTGATTTAAGAAACGTCACGAGGGTCACAATTGGTTGAAAATAGGATGCAAATATCAGAGGTAGAAACAACAATTTCTGTACAAAATTAATTAGTTTTCTCGGACATGTTTGCGTGCCGTGTGAATTTCTGAGTTTTAAATGGGGCGAGTGAAAATTCGTAAAACCGACGCGCGAGCGACGGACTGGGAACATGGCATGAGAAATTCTTTAGAATTACCAGTTTTGGGGAACAGACCGACAGACAGGCTTTTGCTATATATACCGAGGTGAATATAAACAAGCCCTCTTAGACTTTTGACTATTCGATGCGTTAAAAGCTCTTACATCCGCGACTTGATTGAAGATGTTAAACAGTGCATTTTAGTTTGATAAAATAATTTAAAGTTTGCTCGTATATTTTAGTGATTCAAAATAGTTTGTTATTTACGTGCTAACATGAATGTACTTCAGTGCACTTAGATACAAGGTAATAAAATTTAGTATCACTGTACCAATTAGCAAAATTTACAACGACAAATGTATACACAAAAGTAGGCAGTTTTGGCGTATATTGGTGAAAGACGCATGAATTTCTTTGCTATTTTTCGGGGTGTTAATAATTAAATGGTTCAAATACGTGTCTGGATCCACGAAACAAGGGTCAGATATACACAGATGAGTTCCGGAAAAGCCCGAAACAACTTTAAATAAATGGTGATGGAGAAAATTTTAAAAGCGTTGAGAATTAGAAGCCGTAAATATAATCCTGTTGGAATGGTGTGATTAACTAAAGGGACGATGTACATTGAAGCTACGAGGTCAGTAACCTTCAGGTAAATTATACTATTTTGTTTGACATTTTGTGTGGGTTGAATAACTTTATAATTGATTTACTTTAAATGGACATTAGTGAAATTGTACTAACCATAAAATTTTAATTTTAAGATGAAATTTGCTTGTTTAAGTAGAAAGGGGTATTTAGTATTGATGTTCTGAATTATGATGAAACTTTGGGTATGTCTTTGAGCTCAATTAGACGAACCTGGTTAATTAACGTAAAGGGGTGGTAGATGCTCCCTTTATACTCAGACTCCGGTCTGCTTATATTGTTATATTAATTAGTAGGCATCCAACAAGGACTTTAATTCTGGATGCACATTAAAATAATAATGAATTTAATTTTGAAATTTTCTGATATTAAAATTTATGCTGAACTTTAATTTTGAAATTTTAATGTATTGTGAATATTGATGTAAATAGAGTTAACGTTGATGTTTGTGGTAGGAATGTGTTTGTTTTTGTTATGTATGAGGATGAAAGTTATCTAGAGGAGCAGCCGAGGCGATTAACAGAAGAAAATCAACACACCAGGTAATTCAAGAGGTTTCACAGCATTCTTGACGCCCAAACTGTGGGGCTCGAATGTTTTTTTGAAAGGGCCAGTACCTGCAGATATGAGAGGAAACACAGCATTCTTTGGCGCCCAATTCGTGAGGCTCGATTTTAAAATATCACAGCAATATATATATATACATATATATATATATATATATATATATATATATATATTACTCAAATTTAGACCAGGGTAGAAAAATTAATAAACGACATCAAATAATTTTAATCACCGTGTATAAGAAAGCTTTGGGCAATAATACGCTTCATTTAAAGGCATATTGGATAAATTCGTCATTTACTTCTAAACATAGGGTTTACATTGTTTAGATAATGTTAAACACCGTGTATATTAAAGCAGTGGAAAATAGTACGCTTAATTAAAGGCCTACTGTGTAGATTTAAATCATTCAATTAGAATGTAGGGTTTGTATAGAATTTCATTAGATAATACGCGTTATTAAAACCGTGGAGCATAAAAATTTATTCGTTTCATTAAAAGTAAGGGAGTTAAATTATTCACTAGACGCTTTCTATAAAAAGAAGCAGAATTAAAATGTTCAATTTGTATGTAATTTAATCGTTCCAAGTACTAAAGCTAGCGAGAAATTATAAAGACGTGGGGAAATTATATAAAAGCTTTCAGCGCATTAGAACAAGGAACACCTGCAGAAATAACGATGTATATGATAGTTGATAAGCTTTAAGCTATATGAGTGCAAGTAAGAAAGCGAGTTTGTGGTATAAAGACAAGCGAGATGGAATGCATTAGCAGTTAAATGAGGGGAAAAATGTGAAACAAGCGCACAGGTTTTAGATAGAACGAACAGACTAGATTGGCGATTAAGGTTGAAATAAGATGCAACATGAGAGGGGAAGCATATCAGTTGGTGTGTAAAATTAATTAGTTGTTCTCGGACGTGTTGCGAGGCGTGTGGAAAATTCTTAGATTTTCAACTAGGACGAGTGCAAATTTCAGTAGAATCGCTGTGCCGAGCCGTCGGAAGGGAAAACAGAATGCGAATTTCTTAAAATCGTCCGTCGCGGGACAAATTCGACTTACAAGCGAGCCACTATATAAACCCGGGCTAATAGAAGTTTCGCTCTCTTATATTTTTGATTTTATTCGATACTTTAAACAGTTTTGTTCTTTATTTTTTTGATTATTCGATACTTTAACTAGAATACGTGGTGATTACGTGCCACAATAAAAGTTATTAGTACACTTAGAGAAGATAAATGACGGTAACAAAGTCTAGTAATGTTTGCGGGTATTACTGTACCAATTATCCAAATTAATAACAATAAATAAATAAATAGAAGTAGGCAGTTTTGGGTATAGCGTGAAAGAATTATGAATTTCATTGCTATTTGTCGGGAGTGTTAGTAATCAAATGTTATTCGTAAACGTGATTGGATCCACAAAACAAGATTTCGATATATCTAGATGAGTTCCTGAGAAACCCTGAAACCGTTTAGATGAATAGTGGTGTAGAAAATTTTTAAAGGCGGTTAGAAATCCGAGGACGTAAACATAAACCAGCTGGAATGGTGGGATGAGTAAGTCTGATGTACATTGAAGCCACGAGTGCATTAACCTTCAGGTAAATTATGCATTTTGTTCGATCTTAGATGTTTTGGTGTGTGTTGAATATTTTTATAATTTGTTTGATAAAAATGGACAGTAGTAAATTTGTATAGACAACAAATTTTAAATTTTAAGGTAAAATTTTCTTGTATAAGTAGAAAGGAGTATTTATCAGGTTTATGTTTTTGATTATGATAAAAATTTGGGTCTGTCTTTGAGCTCAATTAGACTAACCTGTTAAATTAACGTAAAGGGGTGGGAGATACTCCCTTTTTATTCAGACTCAGGTCTGCAAATATTGTTTATTTAATTAGTATGCATCCTACAAGGACTCTAATTTCGGATGCAAATTAAAATGATGACAATTTTGAACTTGAAATTTTATAATGCTGAAATTTATGCAGAAATTTAATTTTGAAATTTTAATGTATTGTGAATATTGGTGTAAATAGAGTTAACGTTGATGTTTGTGGTAGGAATGTGTTTTTTCTATGAATGAGGATGAAAATTTTATCTAGGTGAGCAGCCGAGGCGGAAGGATTCAAGAGGCGATATTCAGGTAAGAAATCGAATATCCGAGAAGATTTCACCGTAATAACGAGGATCACAGCAAATCTTGACGCCCAAATCGTGAGGCTCGATAAATTTAAGAGAATCACAGCAATCTTGACGCCCAATCTGTGGGGTCGAATGATCAGCAGAAAGTACCAGTTCCCGTGACCAAAGGCGCATTTCACAGCAATATATATATATATATATATATATATATATATATTGCTGGGAAAAGGACGCCATCTTAGTATATAGGGTCTAAATTTCAACCCACAGTAGTTTAAATTTTATGTGTTTAAAAATGCGCTTTATGTAAGTGAAATTTATGGGAATTTTATGCACCTTATTTTGTTAATTCAGTATTGGAGGTTATTACTAAGTACAAGGGAACAAAACTTTAAATAAAAACGCGCTTTATATTAAACAAATTGGTGAACATTTAATGCATATTCCTCATTCATTTAAGATTAAAAAGTTATTAATGAAGTGAAGGCAAAAAATCGCGTAAATATTAAAATTATTGTAAATGTACTAATTTCAAATGGTCGTATAAACTAACATTTGCTAATGATAAAAGCATTATCAAAGCAAATTTGTTATTTCTACGCTGTGATTACGAATTAATAGAAAATAGGCATTATTGAAATTTACTGTGATAATGACGTCAAACTAACGAGAATCAAGGCATTTAAAGAATAGGATCCTATGTTTTTAGAATGCAAGTCGTTCATTGGAGACAATGTACGTTTCTTTTACCAAGTTGAGCACGAGGTGTGGAATGAAAATGGCACCGAAAACAGGATTAAACATTATAAATAACAGTGAATTCACTTAGAAAGAATCATTGTTGATTTTTCAGTGAAACAGTAAAAATTTAAAATAATAAAGTGCTACGATTAAGTAAGAATAAAAAGATTTTATTTTCAAAAGTGTAATTAAAGTGTAGTTGGTCTTAGCCGATTTGAAATCGGACCCAATGACGTCTTTTAAGCAGCACACTATATGGAATTTTAGGTAGCATCCTAGGTAGTATTCGAAGTACGTCTGTTAGATTTTATAATCGTTTCAATTGAAAATTTGAAATAGCAAGTAGAAATTACTTTGATTATTGTTTTCGTAGTTTTACTGGATAATTTCTAACTCCACTGAAAATATTAGTTACAACCTAATTGGCTCGTTACAGCTGAATTAAAATTTGTTACGAATTGGTTTTTGGATTTAAACTGGGTGCCAGTTTTGTGTAACTTTGTACTTCAATCCTCGAAATATGCATCAGTGTTGGTAAACTGTTTCACTGGACACAATTCAAACTGCAATCAAGAACAGATTAGAAATTACGTTTAATGTTCTTCTTTAAAAGGCTATTGAAAATATGCTTTGTGTATTAAATAATTTTAGAGTGAAATTTTGTGGTAGTAAGATTTAATTAATTCAAATATTTATTTATAACGAAAAGCAATTTATACGATCTTTTTTTTTGTTCAAAAAAGCTGAACCTTGTTTAAGTAATTTTAAACTAATATTAATATAAAATGACACAGTGTTTATTATCAAACCTATATGGCAGGCGACAGGATGACCGAAAAGACTAGAAAAGGAATATAATGACACTTACAAGAGCCTCAAAACTGTCTCTGGCTAAAGATCACTACAGCGGAAATAAATTTGTTTTAGAAAAATCCAATTGTTTCTACTACCACAAAATGTCTCTGAATTGGCCATTGTCAAAGGTACATCGCCTTTGATATTAAACAAGAAGAGATCGATTTGATCTTTACATAAACTCGAGTTTGTATTGCTTATCTAGTTAGGCACGGAATTGCAAGAGAATAGTGTCGTTAATTTTATTATTTAAGTATTCCAAATCTACCAATTAACCGATTGGATTATTTCTGCATTTTTATTTCTTTGTAAGTAGTTGCTTCCGCATATGGTGTTGCAATCTTTCAACATATTGGTACTCGAATATATTTTTCCAAAAATAAACTATTTAAGTAAGGACTTCTTATGTCTTTTGGCTGCACGAAGTTTTCATTTTAATATTAGAAATAGGAGATGTTATAATCCGAAAGGGAATGCTTTATCGTCTCATAATTATTATTGTATGTATAAATTAGATGAATACAGTTAGATTGCTGTTTCCTGTTCTCACGTATTGCAGGTGAGTAACATATAACTTTTCCAGGTCAAACAAATGCGTGGTTATCGCGTTTGGTCAATAAAATGTGTTTACATGGTGAGAACCATAATGAATTCATGGGAAGGGCTCGTTTCAAACAAGGACTTGCCCTTCAACTACCGGGGATGTCGTCGTATTAAATGTGAGTGCGCGTTAAGTGCACAAAGTGTACCTTTGCATTTTCTCCTATCTGACCAATTACGTAAATAATGTCTTGCGTTTACTAAAAGAGTAGGTTCAACGCACATCGCTGCAAGAATCTGGACCAAACATAAAAAATGGACGTTCAGAGAACGCTAATTTCTCTGAAGGAATCAGCGGTTATTTTCGGCTGAAAGTGACGAGCGGAGTGTGCTTTGCTCTTCAGCCATTAATGAAGGTTTTTAGTTGCTTTCTAGTACTGTTTGACGGTAATAATTAGCGATCGCATTTGAGGTATAATACATTACGCCCGGGGTTAATGTAATAAATTGACGCCGTGATAGTTTAATAACTTGTAATTCTATTACTACGCTCAACGTAACATGTAGCGGCACAAAATTGTAATTTTTGGTAGTAACAAGAATGGATCGGCGCTTAGTATACACCTTGGTTAATATTCTATTTAGGTACATGCGTGTATATTGTATGTAGAAGTACAACATCGGTCGTGGAAGAGTGACAAAAATAAATAGAAAAACAAAAGGTTAATACATTATTTTTTATAACTTACAGAAATAATTTGAATGCGCTTGTAAGGTATAACGTTTCTGAAAGTATAGAGCAGATCTTTACTAGAAGAAATATCCAATTTGTCTTCAATTTAAATCAACAGTGTTTATGTATTCAATTATTAGTTAAACAGAGAATAATGCAGATCGTGCTTGTTATCTGGCCAAATCCATCTAAATGTTTTGGTTTATAGAAGGAATAGATGCATGGCATTTAGAATTAGAAACAACTAACTCTTAAAATGAGAATTCAAAATAAATGATAAAGCCTTAAATTAAATTATTTGAACAGCTTTTCTTTTCTTCTAGGTTTTATAAGCACCAAATTTACTTCTATACAGTGTATAATTCCGATTAACTGTGATATAGAAAATTTTAAATACAAAATAGTAACAAAATCACAAGTGACAGAGGGCATTCCTTCTAATTGTTTAAATATATTCAATCAGGGCCACTTACGCATGTTATTTTAAAACAAATTTTTAAAAACATGCAAACTTGTAATTTCCAAATTTAAATTTTAATGTACATTATCAGGTGAAATTTAAAACCACTACAAACCCCACTTATTTTCTTGTTTGAAAACCGCAAATAAATTTTAGAGATAAGAAACCTTTCAAAAACTATTCTGTATATAGTAAAAATACCTAGAATCACAGAGCACGTTCTAAGTTGTATTATTATAAACTAAAACCTTACTTGATTTATCTTCCTTTTCCTTTTCGGCTACTATAACTATTCCTACAATTAAACCAATAACCGCAAGTGTAAGAACAATGGATCCAGCAATAAGGAATTTTTCCAGTGTGGTTTGCCTTCCACAGCACGACCCATTTTGGCCACTGAAACAGAAACAAACAATTAAAATTATATTGCCGTTATATGACAAAAAAATGCATTAAGCCATTCGCTTGGTACCAAATGCATATTTTTCCACACAATGTACTTTTGGTTTGTTACGTGCTGATTTGACGTTTAGTGCCTGTGTTAATTTTACTTTACTGGAGACGAAGCGACGTAATAGATAATTAGTGCACCGGCTAGAATTTAGTGGTGTGGAGTGGGTTCTATGAAAGCAAATAACCAAGTAGAATATACAAATTTCAACGCTTTTATTAAATAGATTTACACATAACTGAAAAGATATTTGAACTTTCTGTCTAATAAAGTCTTTGGGCGCTAACTCGCCTAGATATTTTCAAATAATGCCTGTTTGGAAGATGGGTGTTCTGAAAGACGAATCTAGCAATTTCCACGGCAAGTTAAAGGTTGATGAAGCCTTGTTTACAACCTCTCCACCTCCCTCTACTAATCTACTATAAATACGAATAAAAATCTCCACATCTTGTATATTTAACCTATATTACCAAACATGTATATTACAGTAAATAACAAATGGTCAAATATGAGTGTAGTTAAAAAATTAATAACTTATATTTATCAATGTTACACCTTCAAGCAATTTAATTTCTGCGTACTAATCTTCTTTTATAATAATAAGCTTTTCCATATATGCGAATTTATGTGTATACATTTCTCTTTAAATAAACGTTTACCAACGTAATTGTCGTTCATAATAATAAGTTTTGTATATCTTTATTATTACCACCGATGACAACTGTGTGATATAAATTAACATGTAATATTTAATAGATGCAAAACAAAAATTTAAGAAACTTGCAGCTTAGTTTGTTCTCAACCTTTACGGAGTCGGAATTGCTGCAGGTAGATTAATTATTCCAACTCCAGGTTGAGTAAAAGTTCCCAATACAGGTTAACGGTATTTTTAGGTCGGCGCACTTACACGCACTTGTACATCGTTTTAGTAATAGTTTCGGGGTTTCTAATACCGTGACTTCTACTACCCAACTTAGAACATTATCTGTAAGACAAAGATTGCGCATCAATCAACTTTCAAGCTCTGCCTTGCTGCTTAGTCTCCAACAATTGAAGATGAATATCCCCTCTTTTACGATACCCTACATTTGATCTTCTAATGCTCCACCCGACGGTACTATATTAGCCAGGTAGAATTTGTTACCTGGAAATTTTTAATTTTGCCGAACCCCTGCTATTTCAACCAAGGTTGGGATTTTTAACGTGCGTAACAATACACACAGACATACACGGAACCTACATTTTACCTCTCGTTCGTATGAGAACGTATTTTTGTGAAAAATGCTCGTCTAACGTTTTTCAAGCGGTCTGTGTCAGGAATCTAACCTGGAACCTTGCGTTTAGTAGTCACACGCGATCCAACTAAGTCACGGAACTGCCCCTCTTTTATAATCCGTAGGTTTTATAAGTTAATAGCAATCCAAGATCAATACTCCAAGGACTCGTTCTCACGAATTGTGCGTCTAAAGATGTCGTACGCTCGAGGTCAATGTAGTCGAATCCATATGAACTCCAACGATTTACATACAACGTATTAATTATTATGGCTGGTTTTATTGTCATGGTGATTCCAGGGTGTGTCAAGACCAATTCTAAGCTTTCTACATGCTTTCTACAAATAAACTTTTTTAGGTCCGGTTATTTACGGAGGTCTATCTGTAGTTTTCCAAATTTAATACGAAGACTGTAAAACACCGATGGTCATTATGCTTATATTGAAAAATATTATATGCTTTTCTGTTTATTTGTGGATCCTAATATTATATTACATTGAAATAGTCATGTTATTGTGTAAACTACTAAAGCTTCTATAAATGTTGCAGGGTGCTTCCTTAATAAAAGCTCATTTAACTAATAAAATTTTCTAAATTCTTTTGTATTCTCTGCTTGCTAAAGTAGCACGTTTGCGCTACAGCTTTTGTAAATTATCAAAAATTCTCTGACCTTGAACTGTCGCGTTTCGACTTTTTACAATTGAAATCGCATATCTTTAGCTTTCGCCTCGGTCATTCAAAAGATAGAAACCAGCGATCAGACGATGTTTAAATTTACTAAAATCAAATTCAGCAAGAAACTGCTTTATGTTAGTATGTTTTACTCGAGTGGTTCATAATATTAATAGATTTTACTGGTTCGCTAGGGAATTTACTCGCTGACTAGTAATCGAAAGTAACCATTATTTATACGAGTACTTCTATCAAGAACATTAAGTTATTTTGCTGTCTTTGTATAATTTTTGGGACCTGTGTCCGTACACTAATTATTATTTAAATTCATTACCACTTTGTTATACGAAAGTAACTGCAACTGTAACTGCAACTGTTTAAATCTATACAAAATTGCATTCTAATTAGTTGCTAGACATGAACCAGGGATTACGAGATCGATGCTTTCTCTCAACCGTTTAAACAAACCGTTTATCTATTTATATTTAATTTAGTAATCCGTAACACAAAATTGTTTTTAGATCTGATTCAGATATTTGGCTCTTCGTAACATTAGTATTATGTTTCCTCTAAAAGGCCATATTTGCAACACATTTACTAGATTCAAGGCACACTCAAAAGTAACAGGAAAAAATCACGGATAAATGTTGTTAAGCAAAAAATTCAATATACTTTATAATATGGAAGTTCACAAAAAATACTCTGAAGTAACAAAGTCTGTAATCAGTTCGATAATATATTTAGAACATCAACTTATCATCAATTGAACAACTACACAGAAGAGGTATGCGCACTGAAAATAGAACTATTCGTTATCGAACAGTTACAGGTGCAGTTAACAGAACAATTATACGTTAGGTAATTAAACAACTAAACGTATCAAAACCGGAATATATTTACTAATAAATAGAGTATTTGCCAAAACTTGATAACAGAGACGATATTTTTGAAACGACACGTGAAAGAATCTATAAGATGCTAGGATCTCTATGGGAAATATCAAAGTTGTGACACAATGAAAAGCAAAGAACAACATCTAACAATTTTAAAACTTCACATAGAATCCTCAATAAAATAAAAACAAGGTTATTTACACAATCAACGCCAACATAAAATTTTATAACCAAAGCATATATCACTAGCTATATCTACATATGCTAGAATCAGTGTAATGTATCCCCCAATGTAGCGTAGGCATTTTGCTAAGTTTGCGACGATCGGGGCATTGTGAACGTACCATTCGTTGTGTTATGAACTATGTTACGTTTATCTTGAACATCCCGTACATTTTTTTCTGTTAATAAGAAATAGCGGTCTAATAATTTTCAACTCAAATCCCTTTGGCGTTATAAAAGAAAATTAATTCAGTAAATTAAAGTAACCCTTTCACGTGTTAATTCATTTATCTATTTGTATAAATTCAATACCTATTGTTAGATCGTGGAACTTAATTAATAATAAATACTCCTTCTAAGAATTCCTTAACGTAAAGTTTTTGCTAAAATTAAACAGGCGATAACTGGTTCTAGGTATCTGATAATTGATTGTTATGTGTTTTCCAATGAAAGCTTCGTCGAATTAAAACAGCATATTATCCCAATAATCCGTGTTTTTCCAGTTTTATTTCCTTAACAACAATATTACTTTGAGCTCTGGTCATTAGTAAAACAAAATTAATATTCACTTGCTTTTCAATCTACACAACGAAAACACGTGTACAATGGTTGGTTGTTTCCGGTTTTCTGTATGAAAAGTTCGCGCATGTCTTACAGCGTGATGGGTATTTATGGGTTTTATAAAATTGTATTTTTTGACGACAATCAATCAATTTTATTTATAATTACTATAGCCCCTTCCGGTGATCCTTAAAGCCACAATGAATGGTCGCCCCTTGTTGTGATGGGAGGACCACCCCAAGGCGCGCTCACGCGCACCTCTGTTTCGCCCAGTTTTTACAAACGGTAGGAGCCAACCCGATGGCGGTGACTCGAGGGTGAGTGTTTATATACTAATTTTCTTATATGGGTACCCGGTAGTTGTTGGAAACAATATATGTACACGGATCTACGGATGCATCACCTTGTTGGTGGTAAAATGACGAATTGCTAGTATGCGCGAGGATATTATAATGTTTACTGATTTATTTATTAGGATAACTTTATAAATAGAATTCCGTGCATACAATGCTGATTTTGAGCTGTAATTTTGTTCTTTTTTCTTGTTTGAAGATTAATATAGGAGGTGACCTAAAAACTGCAGCTCGCCATGTTAAAAATATTCTTTTTTTTATTTGCAAAAATGTATATTGTGTACCTACGAATTGTTCATTTTTGGTACTATTGTGTTTTGTATATAATTTTGGTTTTTTTTTTAAATTAGAAGTTTTTAGTTTAAAATGTTTGATTGTGCGTGAGCAAGTATATTTTTATTTCAGGCCTCCCTTAATTTTTTTTTAAGTATAATACCCCGCCCACTCGCCGATTGAGTCCGGTCAATTTCTTTTTTTCTTCGTCGTTTTTATTTTCTTTTTTAGACTACGCCGCTGAACGTAGCAACTATCTTATTTATACAATAAAACCTTCAATATAAATTGTATTATTATCTGTGTGTATCCGTCCCTGCAAGCATATTCCGGGACGGTCGTATTTGGTAAGTACATTACAGAAAAAAACTGGCGACGAGGAGATGGGATACATTAGTTTCTTTTATTTGTATATACAACAAAGTAAATTCCATTCAAATTCAATTAAAATCAAGCCAAGTGTTGATCAACCTTCACGTGCAAATCATGGCTACATCTGTTATTGATAACGTTGGACAATTACGAGAATTTGATCCGATTAATTCAGACTGGTTTATATTTTAACGCAGAATTAAAAATTATTTTATCGCAAATTCGATAAAAAATGAGGACCGAAGCGAGAGATTTTACTAAACACCCTGAGGAATCGGAAAATAAATTATATTCCGATTTAGTAATGTTAATGTCGGAGAATTTTAAGCCGACTTATCAGTTCTTGCAGCACGCCTAAAATTTTACATGGCTCAAAAACTGAGTAACGAAAATCCACTGGAATGAAAATTCGCGTCTTCTTGTTGCTTCACCACTACCAAATACCACTACACACATCATTGATTACAACGTTTACTAACAGTAAATTCCTTCTAATCACCACAATTACTGTATATTTATTACTAAATTCAACCGTCTAATTTATCTACATATCGTGAATTTGTTTATATGAGTACTAACTGTTTAATCCTAATTTATATATGCATTAAAGTGTATTCATTTCAACGACGTTCACATAACCTGTGGATTAATACTTTGCTGCCCCAATTGTCAGATCCTACAGTATATATATTTAACTAACATATTCCAGAGGCTTTTAAAAACTCCTCTAGTCACCTGTTTTCTTCGCTTTATAACGGTTCTTGAAATACATCCCTGTAGCTATCAATAATGTATTGTTCGTTTAATGACTTTATCTTTTTCATTTCTGGATTGTTCGGCATGATTGATACAGTATTAATGTTTTTTACAACGCATTAATTTTTTGGCAATATTATTTTTCGTATATCCATAACTTGTTAATTTTGTTCACTGAAATTGCACCCAAGTTTTCTAACCGCTACTTTGTTATATGGAGTTACTCGTCATTCGGAATTTGATTTTGTTTTGTTGGTAACATTTTAGCGATTTTTAAATTGCTCATTCTCTTTAAGTTAGTATTAATAGGAACTTCAAACTTAAAAGCACTCTGAATTATTAGTACTTTTTGTAATGGTAACCGTTACTATGCTGTATAATTTAATCTAATTGTTTGCCAAATTATTATTTCGTGGTATTGTTACGTCATCTACAGCAACATAACCATCACCTAATTATTGTTGCTAGCTTCCACATCCTGCATGATCTGCTACTTTCTTTGTTCACCATCAAGAAAATTACATAACGTACTTTTTAGTAAAAGCGATTGCATATAATATAATTTGGGAAGAAAAAGTGGTTCTGTTTAAAGAGGATGTAAAGAGTGGGTTGGAAAGAGAAAATATATACATGTAGATTCCTGATAGAATACGTTTTTGATAAATACACCAAGATTTGTGGTTCAAAAACTATTGCTCTAATAAAATATAGAAGTAACTGAATTTGGATCAAGTTATTTCTTGAATATTTTGTTTATTTCGAAAAATATATACCCTAATGCATTTCTGAAATCAATATCAATGAGAGTAGAAGTAGTAGTGGGAGTAAATTAAGAGGGACAAAAATAGTCCAGCAATTAGGTCCTTTGGCACATTTTATTAACCCCTATTTACCACCCCCTAATCCTCACTATCAGGTTCCTCTATTTCAGTCCTATTCTGCTCTCCTGTTGGAAACCCGCCAGTTTTTCTAGTAAAAGCCAGCATGTCCGGTCAGGGAAGGGAAATCAACTTCTGCTACTCTAAGCTACATGAGCTCAGGACACTATGTCTTAACTTCATGTACCCCTCGCTTTCCCTTATGTAGTAGGCAACAATTTCTTCTGCTTTTTACAGGTTGAGCACCTATACTCTGGTTCGATACCCAGCAAGGCCAGTGTCTCCGTAATCTTCAATGGATAATGAAGATTTCTATGAACACGTTAAGTGTTTTCCTATCTTTATTTAATAGCCATTCTCTTCTTGACTATTAATGAGAGTAACTAATTGTGATAATTTTTACGGTTTGATGCTCATTGATCGAATTATTTTTATTGCAACGACATTTTCTTATGACGTGGAGGGCGATTTTGAATTTAGAAATTAGCATTAGCGTTTTTTAAAAATAATTTGTGGGTATTCGTTGCTTCGTTTGTCTTAAATCAACAAATGTTTGAAATTTGGAAACGATTTATAAGCCTAGTACATGATTATTAAAAAAAAAAGGATTAGGAAATGTTGCTAGAAATTAGCCATAACCAATTAATTTAGTTTCTAGAAAATGACTTAAGCACTACGTATACAATCGCCCAATATATGGAAATCATTTCTATGAGAAAATATTATGTGCGTATGGCAACAAAAGGTGATTATATGGCTGCCTCTTCTATAAAAATCTAATAACAATCTTTTAAAATGTTTATAATCATATTTCATTTAATAGTTTCTGTATTGGCAAATCCCACCAATAGGGTTAGTGTCATTTTCTTTAAGAAATATAATTTTAGTTTACATGCATTCTTGATTTAAAGAGGATTATTTTTGTATCTTACATTGTTCATACTCAAATGATGTCACATTCATTATGGCGGTTTTTACGGTTAAGAATGATATGGTCCTTACTATGTTTTCTAAAGTAGTGAGGTTTTATGAGTCATTTGTTTTGATTAACAATATACAACGCTGACGTCTAAGACGTCATTGTCTTGGAACGAAGGCTGACATGCTAAATCTGCTAAATCAAAAAATAAAAAAGTAGCTACGTTCTGTAGTTTTGACAATTTGTAGTAATAGTTGTGCCAAAGCAGTTCAAAAATGACAATGAGGTGTATTTTCCGCAAAACCGTAAACACTCAAAAAACGCTTTCAAATACAACGTAATATAGGTTGCAAAAAAGTTCTACGGTTCCTGATACAATATAGATAAGTTCTAACTTTTAATGATTATCAAACAATCTTTAGATCTCCACTTTTAAGCTCAGCATCACAAAAGTATTGCATCAGTTTGTCGGCATTTTCGGTCAAGCTCATAATGCATTTTGAGAAATGATAAGGTGTCATCAACCCTTCCGATCGTTTTCCATTTTTTAAAGATTTTTAAGCTTAGCGACAGCATCACATTACAATAGATAACTGTCCCTTTGCCGTTTATTTTCAGCTAATTTTTTGGTTCTACAGTAGTTACAAGCATTTTGAAAACTTCGCAAATATAAGTCAATTTCTTAGTAGATTCCTATAGTTGTCTAATACTTCTAACGCTTTAAACGCTCTTAGTTGACTCTTTTCGGTTTTTCCATTTATTAAACATTGTTGCAGAAACGCATCACAGCAAGAATAAAGTATCGAAAACCTTAAGAAGAAACAGCCGAATTGGTAATAAACGAAAAAGTAGGTTGAAAGCGGTGGTAAATATGAATCCACAGATCTTTGTAATTCGATAACCAGATGGTTATTGCTTAGTCGCCAGGTGGTAGATGCCACGACGTCGGTCCTTTAGCCGTGTCGTCTTTCCAAGCTCGAGTTGTTGTTGACAAAGTTGATCCAGACCGAAAAATTCATTTTTAATTACCCGAGTAAGTTCTCGGAACATATTAAGATCCGCCCATACCAGGGTGTATTCCGATGGAGTATCGAATAAATAAACTTGAATCTCTTACGTAACCTCAGATGCCGCTTCGCCTGTGCCGCTATGCAGAAACAGAAACTAATCATCTGAATACTTCGTTTCTAATTTCTGCAAGCGGCTGAAAAATGTGGTTTCCAAAGTTTGCAGGCTCCAAAAGTTTTGCTTCCTGTTTTTCCGCGGATTTAAGATTTTTTTTTATAAACCCGTCTTTCAATTGTTGAAGGACATTCACATTTTTATCTACGTTATCTGTAAAGTTTGCGTTACTTTCTTCTAATCTTACTGCCATCTAGTTCAATCTTTTTGTAAGGTTTGCGGCGTTTTTTCTTGTTTGTTACAATTTCCATTTGAGTGGAATTTTCTTCTAAATTAGCTGACGGACTTACAGAGTTTTCGTTCCATGTCTGAGTTGAAATCCTTTAAAAAAAAAATAATCGTTGTCCATTATCTGTTGTTGACTACGAGTCGCTCAGATGTATTTTTTACTACTATCCCATTACCATCCCACTACGTGACACCAATGTAACGAAAACACTTTTGCACAAACAACAGTTCATTATTATCAACTGATTATACGTCATTGTAACAATTCGTAGCTACAATTAAATTGTTAAAGCACTCACAATAATTTATTTCGAGCTAATCGTAAATACAAATTTCTTAAAACTACGCTTGTATCTTCTTAATTTCTAACTATCGAAGTACTATAGTAACTTATATCGATGCACTACAAATATCCTAAATCGATTAATATAATAAATTTATATCGATCACGGCAGTAATTTATCTCATGTAGGGCAATTTATATTAACAGCATGTAGCACTTATTTATATGACCACTTTATAGCTCGATTAAAAACGTAATACTGTAATCAAAGTTTTAATTAGAATGCAACTTTTTAATGCTAATAGCTGTAATTTATATTTTATTCAATTCTTCTAGATTATTTCAAAAATATACCAGATTATGCAAATAACAACTATAATAAGTTTAAAAAATTTCCCAAATGCCAACTATTGCAACTTGTCAATTTGGTTCATTGCAAGATTTCACGCCGTAGGGTGGCTATCAGTCATCATTAGTGTAAATACTCCTCCTTTACGTTTTCATGTATTATTGTTGTCAAATTAGACTAAACGGCGCTTGCTACAATATAATAAATATGCCTTTGTATTTAAAAGCATCTAACCGCTATAGTGTCTTATGTAACCATCCAAAGAATGTAACTGCAAAATAGGTTGATCTTTTTGCCATGGTGTTCAATATTTTTTTTAAAATAAAAGTGGAGAGGGGATTCATATTACTACCCCTTCCTCTAACGTTGTATGTCTTTATTCGTTAAAATGAGTAATAGATTAGTTTATAAATTAAAAAGTCGGCATTTGAGACCGAAGATATTCAAAAGTCGCCTCAACATGCTTCTTTATCTTTTATTTCTTAATAAATGTTGCATAAAATGTGCCAATCAATAACATTACCGAAAACGTACCTTGCCGGTAACGTAGCCTTTTTAAAAAGTTTTTCGTATTCATTTTTGAAATAATAACAAACCTAAGATAGCCGTATAATACCAACAAAGATAACGTTTTTGCTAGTCATCCTTGCAACCATGATTATTTTATATCAATTTATACTAGCTAACAACCCATTATACAGAAAATTAGAATAAAATATGTAATCATATTTTACGCAAGGCAATGCAGACATAATTTTAATTATCATTTTGTGTTAATGTATTTTATCAAAACCTAAGAAAGATTTCGATTAATTTGTTGAGTTTTAGGACTAAGCGATACGGTTACGGTTATAGACTTTCAATTACGCTCAGAACACAATCGAACAATGAACAATTGTTCTTTATCGCCTCTCATAAAAATGGAATTATGCTATTGTACTATCATTGACTGCTAATCTAAACTCTCCGAATTTTGTAACTTGAAAGTGTAATCTGTATCAGTATTCAAGTTGTATGAAACATATTAATATTATGAATCATAGGTTTGAGCAACACTATTCATTGAATGTGCGACTACAAGCACTTAACATCATTTTCAATTAATTATTTGATTGTGTAATGAGAAAAATGATTCACACGTATACTGCCATGCTAAGCTCAGAAGTTGTAACTGACTTCGCAATTGCTTTAAAACAATTGAAGTTTTAAGTTTTTAGCCCTTCCAACTTAACTTATAGACATAATTGTATTGAAATTGCTAAAGTTGTTGCTTATGTATATAGTATTTTACTTCCTTGCAGATACATCTAAATAACTGTTGTTTTCTTAATCAGAATGTTAAGTGAAAGTTAAAAGAGAGAAATATAAAAAACCGGCGAAGCATACAAACTAATTAAAAAAAATTTGATGGATACGAGGGATGCTGGATATGTATCGGGAATAAGTACCAAAAACAAAACTTAAGATATGAAAACCTCTTCACTGTTTTTAAAAATATTCTCCACGATGATTGATACACTTTTGCATACGTTGGAAATAATTTTTATAGCATTTTTTCCAATCCGATTGAGAGATCTCCAAAACATGGGTTTTGAACGCATCAACCGCCTCTTCTGGCGTCGAAAATCGTCGTCCACGCAAATTGTTCTTCGCGTGTGCAAACAAAGAGAAATCATTAGGTGCTAAATCAAAACTATACGGTGGATGATCTATCAATTCGATGTTTTGAGTACTTAAATAGTCAGTTGTTTGAGGCGATATGTGAGAGCTCACAGTGTCATGATGGAGAAAGATTCGGCGTTCTCCGTTTATTTTTCTGATTTCTTCGGAAACTTGTGGCAAACAAATGGTTGTATACCAAGCAGAATTAACTATTCTACGATTTTCTTCAGCAACGGTCGTGACATGTTCATTTATTCCGAAAAATCAGGCAACCATTTTCTACGAAGTGGACAACTTTTGTATTTTTTTAGCATTTCTTTGCACCAATCGACACGAATCTTTTTATGAACGCTTGTCAAATAATGTAAAAAAATTTTCATGTAATTTCGAATGTATACTTGTCATACTAATACCTAGGGGTGCTTGTGAATCTTACGATATGTCACATAACTATCTTGCATTATTAATTCGCGCAGAGCATTGATGTTTTCTGGCACAACAGCCGATTTTGGACGACTTTCTTTAAATTAATCCGCTAGCGAACTACGACCACGATTGAATTCACCATACCAACGATATACACTGGTTTTAGTTGAAGCTTCTTCCCCAAAACTCAAAATAAGTTGATTTAGGCACTGTTGTGGAGAAAATCCACGTCGGAAATCATAAAAATCATCACACGAAGATCTTCGCGAATGAATACCATTTTATGGCCGAGACGAAATTTTCAACTTAATCACAACAAAACAAATAGTGTTCATATGGCAAAATGTCGAAAATGTCAAACTTTAGGTTAGAAACGACAGATCGCACCTAGCAACACTAGCGTTGCAAGTTCCTGATACATATCGAGCACACCACGTATAAAATCGTATAAAAAATAAAAGGTGTGCGAAAGAAGACATTACTACAGAAGATGTAGTAAAAGTGGTTAGATGGCAAGGATATATAAAGAAATTATGTGCAGGACTGGAATTAGCAGCACTAGAACATGATTTAGACATTAAAAAGGATGACTTTGGATATTCTACATTTAAAGATGATTTGAATTAGTATTATAGAGTCTGAAAAATAATAAAGCACCGGGTATAGATAAGGTGCAACCAGAAACTCTAAAAGCCGATGGACAAGCAGCAACCGAACGTCTTTTTAAACTTGTAAGCTATATGTATGAAGCAGGCGGTATACCCAAAGATTTCAAACGTAATACCATAGTCAGTATACTAAAAAGAAACGTGCGGATAAATGATAAATTTTTAAATATGTTTGACACCACATGTGTCAAAAATATTAACAGAATTGTACAAAGATGGATGGAAAAACGGGCTGAAGAAATACTAGGAAAGGATAAATTTAGAATTAGGCGAAACCGGGTAATACGGGAGGCCACTTTAGTGGAATAAGGAGAAAGCGTGTATATAGAGCGTGTAGTTCTGAAAAAAGTATTCGATAATGTAAAATAGGAAAAAATGTTCGAAATACTTAAAAAGATAATAATGCACTATAGTATAGACGAATAGTACATAGCGTACAAAAGAGCAAACAGCTGTAATAGAAGTAGACCAAGAACGCAGAGAAGCAAATATTAGAAAAGGCGTGCGACAGGAATATGTCCTATCTCTGTTAATTTTTAACTTATATATTGAAGACACATTGAATACTGTCAAATACAAAAAGACATTTAGAATTATTGTGCAGGGACAAACGATTGATATGCCCAGATTTGCAGATGATATAGCGGTATTAGCATCTAGCAAGGAAGAGTTAGAGGCAACGCTTGATGAAATGGAAACAATGCTAACAGAAAGATACGGTATGAAAATTAACAGAAATAAAATTAAAGTACTAGCAGGTAAAGGAGGGAAAAATAAATCAAACACCAGAATACAAATAAGAAATCTGAACTTACAAAATGTTCATAATTTCTGCTACCCAGGAAGTTAAAAAACGGAAGATGGGAAAAGTGCAAATGTTATAAAACAAAAATTAGCACACAGTTGCGCTGCATTCAACAGGAAAAAGCTACTACTATGTTCAACGCCTACAAAATTATAAACAACGAATACTCAAGTAACTACTATCAAATACTTTCCTATGATACCGGTACCAGCTATTGATTATGACATACTATGGACAGTAATAAGCCGTTGTGAAAACATTGCAGGAAAGATTGACGTGACACATACAGTTCTTACATTTGATGAATCTCTGTACAGTAACGCGAAAGAACAGTTGTGGTACCGGCCTGACGAGTACCTAGGTTCGATACTGCCTCTAGCGTTTTCACATTGCAATAAAGTTTGGATAACATTTTGCACATACTGGACTCACAAATATTTGGACTGAATCTGGTGTATTTACTACAACTACGTCTCAGAGAATTCTGAATGTAAAAAACTGTAGCAGATCATTTTGTACGCAATCTTTCATTTATGAAGCTTTGTGGGAGTCTATTGGGCAACATTTTTGCACTGAATCCAGAAAACTGATGAAACTTTTAGTAGCGACATTGTACAAATGTGCGATTTAAGAATGAGCACGTTCTACTTAACAACTTTGGAGGTAACCAAGAAACAGGCTGTGTTGGAAGCATTTAATCAACCTGCAGTTGGAATAACTAATCTACCCGCAACCATTTTTTACACTAGAAAGTAATCGACGGAGCTTTGTAAAAAATATACACAATTGTAAGTCTATTGATTTTTTACTTTCTATTTTATAAATACTTCATGCTATCCTGTATCCAATGATTGTGATGATGATGTGTAAAACTTATTATTAAGAAAATGATTACGTTGATGCACGCTTATTTAAAGCGGATCTTAAAACATTCTTTTTCATACATAAAAGCTTATTGTTGTCGGGGCAAAATAGTAATTAGAAATTAAATTGGTTGTTTGTTTTTTAGTTTTAAGCATATTTGGCCGCTGTAGGGATAGATCTCAGTAGTTTATTTATTGTTACTTACTGTGATAATCGTGTTTGATAATATAGAGTAGGTGTGTAAGAAGTGGAGTTTTTTAATTGTGTTTATAGTGTATTACTAGAAAAGACAGAGAGGTTGTAGGTAAAGCTGTATAGACCTCTAACTGCAGCAGAAACCATTGGTACCGTCTCTCAGAGCATCTGTCTTCCGGGCAAAAATCATCCAAGTAGGTTGGCGCCCAAAAGCTTTATTAGACAGAGAGTTCAAAGACTTTTCCAGGTAGGTGTAGAGCATTTAGTAAAAGTGTTGGAATTTTTATATCCTAAAAAGTTATTTGCCTTTATAGAACCCATTTTTCACAACTGAAAGCTAGCCGTTGCACTATTTTACTGTTACGTCACATAGCCCTGGTAGAGTAAAATTAATTCAGATACTTAATTCAGTTCAGCACATAATACCATATATATTCGTTTCCTTATATGTTCTCCATGGTACTAAAAAGTTGTTAATTTGAAATATAAAGTATGTATCGAATGAGTAAGTTATTCCTAGAATAGTGAATAAAAAAATGTTAAGCAAAAATTGGTTCTTTCTGAATGGTAAATTAAACCATACATTATCGTATCTTTTACTATACTTTCTCCAAAGAAAATCTTACTCCTTATAGTTTACTACACTGGAGTTGTCAATCACAAAAATTTTAGTAATGCAAATATCACAGAATTTGTGTAAGATTATTGAGAATCCGTTTAGTTATTACTTGAAACAACTTTGAAAAACAATTTTGTGCTCATCTTTTAGGCGCTAATTTCCCTATCTATTGAAACCGTTTAATTCTCTAATTTTTTTTAAAGAGCAACTTAAGCGATTATTAAGTTTGCGTAGAAAAGAATTTTCTACTAACTATTGATAATTATCTTTTAAATTTTAGTTTCAGGCAACTCCATACATATAATTAAAAAAATTTAGCTATCAGGACTTGGCTTACATAGGACGTCATAAAATAAAATTTATTGAGGAACATCAAATAATTTCTTTCAATAATTTTTTACGAATAGTGATGTAAATATAAAATATGTACTAATAATATCCTTAAGAACTTTATTTTTTAACAATTTTGTCGAGTACGTTCTGACGAAGGATGGATTTGAAACTTTTGTTTGTCATAAAATGTTTTACGTAACTTCCTTGATCATTTAATCGTCCAGACAATGAATAATAGAGATTTAGCATTTCTAGTAATATCTAATCTCCACAAGTAGCTTTGAATCACTTGAATTCAATTCGAGACTGTATAAAAATAATTTAGTAACAGACATCTTAAATTCCGAAAAACTAAATGCTTGTTTAATTCTTACAGTGAATTCGTTAGCCGACTCTTAAGAAATGTAAGATCCTTTTCTTATGTTTTTAGCTATAGTACAAAAGAAACATACAGAAAGCTACAATTTACGTACGGTTTTGTAGAAACTCCTTCCATTAAACTTTTTGCATAAATATTCCTAAGAATGTGCATGTCAATATGAAAAACATAAATAACAAAATCCCCTAACCACAAAATTGTTTTAAAAATTATATATATAACGTCCAGCACTAAATGGTAATTATCAGTAGAAGAATTACTTGAAATTAAATGTAACAAAGGATAGGTTATCAGAAACCCTTCGGAGGTGATTCTTCTTATCACGCTTGCTAATGTTGCTAAGCACTTGGGCCTATACTCATCATCACGCAAACTGATCAATTTGTTTTACTACCGAGGACCACATTTTTAATTTCTTTATTTAAATATGTGGTTTAGAAAATTTTTTATTTTATCCAAATATTGCCACGGTGTTCTTATTGATCATTTAAAGAGTTTAAGTTTAAACAAAGTTGTTCAAAACTTTTTAAGGCACTGTATAATTATAAGTATTTGATAAGTTCTGAGAATATATATTTTTAGAAATTCACAAAGAGCTAACAGAAAGTTTTCGGACTAGGTCTAACATATTTTGCTTGTCTAGGCCACTGATGCCACCAATCTCTTTCAAAGTAGTCTCCTTGAGAATCGATACAACGCATCCAGCATTTGTTCTATTTCTGGAAAGTAACAAAAATCCTATCCTTGAAGTCTATCAAACACTTCCTGCGTTTTGTTCCGAATGTCTTTTACTGTGTTAAAACAGTGACCTTTTAGGTGAATTTTCACTTTCGGAATAAAGCAGTCACAGGGTGAATATGAAGGGTGTAAAATGACGGCAAAAACTGTGTAGTTTTCATTGAAGCGTGAGCAAGTACATTGTCGTGATGCAAGAGCCAGTTTTAGTTTTTCCACAATTTGTATTTTTTCCATAGCTTGTCGACACGTGCAGCCAAACCATGAATTATTTGACGAACGTCTTACTAAATGAGTAGCAAATCTTTCCAATATTTTCATCTGTTTTGCTCGTGGGAGGGTGTCTTCAAGACCAAGCACAGCCTTCCAACACAACGAAACTCGGCACAATGATTCATTGGGTATTACATTTATGGTGCCTTGTTCGCCAGCTAGTTCAGTCACACAGCGGAATTGCTGGAGTTTTCAAAATGAAATCAAACACAGCAATATTAAAGCATTTATACATAATGAAATATTTTCTCTCATACAAAAGCATATAGAATATCTACAACATCGATTCTTTCAAACATAAAATAAATTCTTTTAAAGATATTTTATTTGACTTTCTTTATTCCCAAGCTTGTCGGGTTTGCTTGGCCAAAAAATCCTTGACAGATAATCTATTAAAAGGTCAGAGTGTTTCAAACCCTGAGCACAAACTTTTCTGGTAAAAATCTGTTCCAAAAGAATTATTAGGACTATCTTAAACTATCTTAAACTAAATGACAAAATTCAAATATCAGTTACAATACAATTATACTTGCAAAAATCCACGAAGTGCCTTTTTATCCAGCTCTAATTAAATATCTTCTTACTTTAAATTGATGTCCAAATCAGCTTACAAGATTTTCCATATTTAAAATCCTCGTTTCAAACAGCAGTTACCAAAGTATATTTTGCTTAAATCTTCCTTTCAATTAATTAATAAAATATTTAAAATAGCGTTATGTTGAAGAATTTTCCCTCTTCATTGTAATTAATAATTTTTATTTTTTATGTAAGTTATGTTTAAAACATAACTTCTATATTTATTGCAAGATCGTAATTACTAAATTACAGTATGCTTACTGCATACTTTAAATATTATCTTCGCAAAGTACCAGCTCGCGACTAAATACAAAATAAGATTTTGCAATCGAATTTTAGAATCACTGAATTTATTTAATAAACGCTTCCTTATATATAGTAATTTATCTATTTCTAGAATGTAGTAGAATTTGTGCGATTCCATTCTAAATAGTAAACGACTATTTTACGTTAAATCTTGAAAATCCTCATTAGCGTTCAAAATTGTTGAGCTTTATTACCTCGTAATCTGTTCTACTTATTAGTGACGCGCGCAGCCTTGTCTTTGTTTAACACCCAAGGTTATTATGTCGCATCACATACTAATGCAAAATTTAATCAATAATTATCGGTTATTTTATGGATTCTATAAGTTTTTTCGTGTTCCGGACGCTTCTTGGAATAAATGTTTCATTTATTAATCAGTTCATACGGATTTGACGTATTTGTTCTCAATTCCTCTCGAATTTTTAAGAACATGTTTTATTTAAAATGTTTTCATGCTGTAGAAAGGCTAATTAATTTAAACTTTAATTGCTTTTTAATGCAAAGAGGGTGCATTTTTATACAAAATATTTGCTTTCGTGTTTCAGTACACAAAATTAATATTAAAATTGAGGTTTTTTTAAACAGAATTGTAGTTTTTTATGCTAAATGCGTAAAGCAAGTACTATTCTATGCTATTTACAACAAATCAAAAGCATTTTTATCAAAAATGTAATGATAATCAAAAAGTGAAAATAAATGACTATGTATTTATCTTAAAATGATCGATTTGCGTTCGCATTGAATGCCTTTTTAAGGTATCTTAACGATTAATTATTGTTACTATGTTGCTTACATTATTTGCTATGTATTTAGAATACACTTATATAATACAGGGTGATTATTTATACACGGGGAATTTGATTTTCCGTTTGTACATAAACGAATAAAAGTACGCTTTTATTATACAGGGTGTAACAATGAATTTACGGAAATTTCTATTTTTCCGGATTCAATTATATTTTAGTGAGATTTATTTCTAGAATTTGGGTTTCAATGACTTCTCGTGACCCCTTATCACGTCAATATATATATATATATATATATATATATATATACATATATTTATGTAATCGGAGGCAATCGAGACGTCGTGTGGCATCATTTCGTAAACACATATAACGCCGCAAACACGAACAAATTCGAAAAAATTTAAACAAAAGTTTAAATTTTGTAAATATTTATTTTATAGAAAAGCGTATTTGCAAAAACACTCAGTATATGAATTATAAATGCATAAAAACCCTAATTACAGAGGTTTGCTTTTTTACTACAATAACATAATGATGAAAACATAATATTGTAAGATATAAATAACGGTATTTACTATGTTCTGCGCGTAGGAGAACGTTTTTTAAAGAGCTTTATCCACAAGGTACTCAATTAAGTATCGATTACACGTAATTGCGTGATTATTAGGAATGATTTTCATGTTGGCAATTAATAAAGGGGATTGAGTTCAAATACTCTATGAAGAATTGGCGTTATAGTGAAAAAGTGCATTGGATTTTCATTTTGCGAGAAGTCGCGTGTAATATATATAAATTTTCATGTGTTGATGGTTTTTACTGATGGTTAGACTGTACGTCTACAGGCGAAGCAATTAAAAATCTAAAACATAATTTTAGAAGTAATTCTAAAACGAAGCAAATTATTTTGACCGTGCGACTTGCTTCACGTCACTTGCATTCAAATAGTTTATGGAGCAAGAATTTATTGCACATGCGTTGAAAGCAGCAGGTACCTGTCGTTCCAATGGGTAAGTTGAAAAATAGTCACCATTGTTAGCTAAGCTATCAAATTCACCTAATAAGTGGGATGTGTTTAGTCGACGGTGAGTTTGCAATGAATACCATTTGCAGATCCAGAAAGGAAACGCCCAGTAAATTATTGTTTGATGCTGAGCAATTGTGTAAAGTTAACGATGAGAGTTGAATTATATGCCCAAGAAGAAAAAGATCGTGTTACAGAACTAGTTGCTAGTAATATAAAAGATACACAAACATATAATGAGAGTTATTATAATAAATAATAAACATTAGGATTTTTTTGCTTATGACCTTGGTCAGCACGTGTTAATTAAGGATACTGACGCCACTACTGGAGTGAGCAAAAAACGAATTCCAAAATTTAAAGGACATGTGTTATGTAGTGAAGCACATTGAAGGTTTTCGATTGACACGCATCGTGTTTTGGTAACACGATTCAGTGGCGTAACTACGATTTTTGGGCCCCCCCGCAAAAATTTTAAAGTGGGCTCTCTTTAAAATGTATTACTTTTACTGGCTTATATTTAGCCATATTTTTAAATTATAGTACATGTAGAGAAGGAAGCAGTATAGAATTAAATACATATACTATATTAATCAAGTGCTTTATTAATTATAAAACCAAATTACATAAATTCAAACTTATAAGTTAATTAATATTAAATCTACATATTTATACGCCGCACAAAATTATTTACACCTAAAAATTTGATACAGTAAAAAAACCTATGAGCTAGCAGACATTCCAAATCAAATTCAAAATTTTGTTTTTCTTGCATGTTTTGCTGCAAACGCGTTTATTGTATCCTCTATATTCATATTTTTGGCAGTGTCATGTTCTACTGCTAAGAGGATAAATCGTCTAATCTATCTTGTGAAGTGCGGTTCCTAAGATAATTTTTAATAATTTTTAATTTTGAGAAAGATCTCTCCGCACTTGCAACGCTAACGGGTAAAGTTAGGTATAACATTAAGGCTGTTATGGTGTTTGGAAAACTGCTAGAACCTGTAGATTTGGAAAGTACTAGATATTCTAAAAATTGTAAGATACCGTTAACATTTTTAATTCATCACAAATAAGTCTATTATTTTTGAGTGTAGTAAGTTCTATACCTATAGCATCATTTAAATCTTTGTAGTAAAATTTTTGCAATTGTTTTGCCTTAGATAAAATATCGTCTGCAGTTAAATTCAAAAATACATTAGGTTCTAAGAAATTAAACTTTTCGTTTACATGAAAAAGCGATTTAAAACGATTCGACAGCTGTGAAATTATAATATCCATTACGCGATAAAATACATTTATTTTAAATTTAAATTCTTCATCATTAAATCGATAATCATTGGATAATTCATCGTAATGCTTTTTATTTTTGGTTGCCTTTTTTATAAATTCCGGTTTAATATTCCATTGCCCTGCAACTTTCGCTGCTTCCTCCTTGATGTTGGAATAGTTATTTCTTGTTTCCTTGAAAAATTTTAAAGTTTTTGTAATAAGAGAGTTATCTGATTAATATTCGCCTTTTCACTCTGAGCAGTTTGTGAGAGCTTGTTAAGCTCTTCTAGAATTTGACTTAAAAAACACTTAAAAAATAAAATTAAAATTATCCATGCTAGTTAATATTTGCTTTGCGTCATTTCGTTCATCTGTTTTTTTGATATCATAATAATTTTATTAAGAGACATTACTATATCTTTATACCGAATTCTTATGGCAGCTAAAGATTTTACTCGATCCGCCCAACGTGTCGGATTTAAGCGTTTCAATTGTGTGAAATTTTCTTTAAAACAGAAAGCCAATTCCATCTTACTATACTATTAGCAAAAATGTATATATGTTTTCTAAAAGTAGAAAAACGATTCTATTTCTTTTATACCTTTAACGGCATCATTTATGACTAGATTTAAGTTATGGGCACTACAGTGCATATATAAGGCTGCAGGCTCTATGTTTAAAATTCTCTTTGCACGCCAGAATACGTACCGCTCATAACGTTAGCTCCATCGTAGCCCTGCCTCTACATTTATTTATATCTAATTGCATGTTGGTTAAATTGCTTAATATAGTATTACATAGTCCTTCAGCAGATTGGGACTCTACTTTTGTAAAACCCACAAAAGTTTCACAAATATCTATTTTGGTTACCTCTCCCAAGCTGTCTTTTTAAAATCAATATATCTTACAATTTTACTTAATTGATCAATCTTAGTTATATCCTGTGTAGTGTCTATTATGATTGAGAAAAAGGAGCGGATCTAATTTTATTTAATAAAATATTTTTAAGTGTGCGCTTAAAGTATTAATAATATCGTTTTGAATTTTTGGGAAAGATATTTAATTGAACCTTTGGGTCGTTCAAGCACTTTTTGTAATATAGGATCATAGTTACTAATTAAATGAACTAAACTTAAGAAATTACCGTTGTAACTGTCTTTTGAATCAGAAAACTTTCTCTATGTCCTCGAAATGACAGCATGCGCTGGGATAGTGTTAAAGTAACATTGAAAAGTCTGTGTAAAACATTTTTCCAAAATTCAGTTTCTTGTTTTAATAGTAGAGTATCTTTCTTATCTATGGTATAATTTTTTTCCACATATCGTAAATAAAACAACAAGTTAAATGAGATTGAGCAAGCAAATGCTCTTTAATTTTTTGATAAACCCTGCCAATCATTAATTCCGGTCGTCCAACTTGACCTTACTGAAGCAAACAGCCAACATGGTTGACAATAAACACAATTTTTAATTTAGAATAACACAACCACCCATTTGAATTGTGTGGTAAGTTTAACGTATTGCTTTTATTTTCGCTTGCAGTTATTAAGTAATAATAGTGAACTGAAAAACTTCTATTTTTATTATCTTTAGGAAACGCACCATCTGGTCTACACAATCCGTAATTAATTATTTCTTTTCTTAAATTGTCATGTTGTAAAACATTGATTTTTAAAAATGTGCAAAATCGGTTGGATATTCTTTCGTCAGATCCATAGATAGTTCATTAAGTGAAAAGTACTACTCACATTTACCTCTGTAATTGTAGTGGTATCTAGTTCCAAATTTCTATCGCGGCCGTCATTATGTGATGTACTTGCGCCCTGGGTGAGAGTTTTTAAAATTGTTGACGACTGCTGTTCGTCTGTAGCGGAACTAGTAGATGCTACTGTCGAAAGCCCAATTTCTTTCATAGATTGTTCTTGTTTTCGGACTCTTTAGAAGTAAAAAGGAACTTATTTTTGGAATCTTGCTCTTTGATTCTTCCAATAGTTTCCTTTTTCGTTTTTTGCAGCGCCGCTTGTAGTGCTCATTGTATATTATTTCCTGCAATTTTGAATGAAATTAATTATAATGTAATTAGATAAGTAATAATTATTTAAAAGCCTTTTGAAATTACAAATAACACATACATACTTTGCTTTAAATGCTTTAATTAACAAAATATAAATGATTTTTATTGAATGCTTAAAGATTTATTTATATGTATTTCTCAGCGCGACTTCAACTATGATCAAATCAATAGTAGTTTAATAAAAATAGATATAAATACTTACGTTTAAATATGAAAGACCTCCTGTAATACGAACACAACACTATTGAGTAAAACGTACTGGAATGCTTTTTACTTCCTTTCCGTTATATATAATGCAGCTAATGCAAATACGTTGCAACCAGCTGACTAGAAACCACAAAATGAATTTCTTTCTAGTATTATATTTCTAGAAAGCGAAGGTTACTAAGCTACCTGCCATCCTGTGAATCTGTACTGTACAGACAATAGCCCTTTTATTCCTATTTAAAATCCCACAAACCAAACTAACCCTACTATACGTCGTTTAATAATGCTTTACCACTTTATACAACTTATCACTTAAGAATAATATAGACATCTTTGTTATTAAAGTTTACAGTCTCTTTCATCTGTTTATTAACCCTTACAAAATAGGACAGAACGGATAGAAAGAAGAAAGGATGCAGGCTGCAGGTGGTGTTCAGTATTTATCTTAATTATTATTTCTTGTATTTCAGCAGTTCCTAGTAGTAACATCAAGAAAACGTTCGTTAACCTGCGGTTTCTGAATTATCTGCAATATTTTCTTGACCGTTTCTTACCTGCCAAATACGTTGAAGATGAATAAGTTGAGTTTATTATCGTTTGGGCCTTCTTGCACTTGGGGCCCCCCCGCATAGCGGGGGCTGGCAGGGGTGTAGTTACGCCACTGACACGATTCATCCAAAATTTTTGAATATGGTAATATTATGTGTGACTTGTGATTTTATCATACCTTATGAATTATTAATTATGCAATTTTGTGAACTTTGATTGGGCACTTATAACTTACATAGGATTATGCTATGAATTGTACTGCCAAATATTTATAGGACGCTTATGTTACAATATTATGGTATGGCTTAAGCAGCGAATCGCTGCCAACATGTCAGACTGCTAACTTATTGTAAGTTATGTCCAGAGATGAAATGGGTCACCGAAAAAGTGACCCATGACCCAGTGACCCAAATAGGTATGTAACCCACGACACATTGACCCACTGACCCAAATTAACCCAGCGACCCAAATTGACTCAATTGACCCAAGATAATTTACGTCTACGCTTATCAAATATTGTCATCAACAAAATTATTTATTATAAATAATCACATAAAATGTAAACAAAAGCACAAAAAATAAGAAAGAATTATAATATATAAATACAAATTATATTATAAACCTACGTAATAAAAGAATTTATAATGACTAGGCTATATTTTTAAAATTCCGTTTTTTAAAGATTCCGAAACAATAAGTACGAGAAAACATGCGTGTACGGGAATAGCATTTACTATATAATGGAAGATAGTTATTACATTTCAAAGCGAAATTGAGGGGCGGCCAAAAAATATTTGCCTACCGGCAGCAAATTTTAAAAGCCAGCCCTGGGAAGCGGGGGTGCAACCTAAGGAAAACGTAACAAAATCGCAACTTGAATACGCGTTTCATATAATTTTAGCCATTGTATTTGCTTTATGACTTCACCTCTCGGAGATTTATAAAAGTTTATATAACAACCAAGGTGATGCCTATGCCTACTGCTACAAATTACCAAAGTAATATGAAAATAAAGAGATAGTATTTAGATTTTTTACCACAAACTACAACAGTGAAAGAAAATTCTATTGGCAAACTAATTTAGGTGTTTATATTTGATACTATGACGATTACTAACCCTGATGTTAGTTCTTAATTGTTATTGTTTTTTTTAAGTTCAACTACAAACCAGAATGATGCAAATTTTGAAATCTTATAGTATTATTGCTACAATAGTGAGAAGAGAAGCTAGACACAGAAATTTTTATATTTATTAAGATTATAACATACAAAATTCTATAAGTTTATAACACCGCATTGTGTTCCATGGGAAGTTTCTTTGAAAAAATTTAACATGCATTTTCATATTAAAAGAAAGGTGCTGTACTCATATCACATTATAAATTATTTTAGCGCTTACTTCAAATTCATAAAATGAGTGCAAGTAACTAACTTTATGTATAATTTTGTAAACGTATTTAATAAACTGACCTGAAAGTTCACTAAACTATGGCTTTACCTAGAGAAAGCCAATCTGTCACTTTATTAATTTGGATCATTGGATCAATTTTGGTCACCGGGTCAATTTAGGTTACCGGATCAATTTGGGTCGATACATATGGCCCATTGACCTGGTGACCCAAACAAAAAAGTGACCACTTAGAACCCACTGACCTGCGTGACCCATGACTCATTTCATCTCTGGTTATGTCATGGTGACGCTTATTAAATTATATGTTATGGTAACGCTTAAGCAACGAATCGCTACCAACATGCCAGACCGCTAGCTAATTGTGAATTATGTCATGCTGACATTTAATTAACTGATTTTTATTTATTTCTTTTTGTTTTGTTTTCGAACTTACTTAGGGTCGGTTTGACGCAGCTCTGAATTCTTTTCTAATCTGAGCTAGTCTAAAAAGGTTTGCATACTCTTCACAATCTAAATTTCTAATAATTTGACTAATATAGCTTTGTCTAGGCCTTCCTACTCTATTTTTATTTATCTAGTAGTCTATAATAAACGCCTCCATGACATAACTCACACTATGTTAGCGATTTGGCATGTTGGCAGCGATTCGTTGCTTAAGCCTTACCACAATATATAATTTAACACTTTTCCTTTTTTGGAGGGGATAATCAGGTAATATTTCATTTCCTTATAAATGGGAATCATGGAAACATGTTGGAGTTCTTTAACAACCATCAGGTTGCTAATATCTATGTAGAGCAGGTAGATAAGAAAAAGATAGAAGGATATAGGAAGACCTAGACCAAACTATATTAGTCAAATTATTAGAAATTTAGGTTATGAAGGGTATGTAGAACTGTTAAGATTAGCACAGAATAAAAAAAAAGTTAGAGCTGCGTCAAACCGACCTTAACTAAAGTCGAAAACAAAATGATGATGTTACAATATATGCATTTACGATGTATGTCTTTATTACCATTCATGATTTGTCACAGCATCGAAATTGTCTCTTTAAGTTTATCTTATGCTTCGACCGACGACGGTCAAAATATCAGGATAACCAAGCTGTAACCATGACTATGTTTACACAGACAATTGACGCAGGTCTTATTAAAAACGGTTTTATTAAACTGGTTTTATAACATCCGTTTACATGTATAATTGCAAAGGGTGTTATTTAGGACCTAAAATGCAACTGGTCTTTAACTTTCAATCCGTTGTCAGTGATGCCAATGGTAATTTATAAACAACATTTTTAATATTTATGTATTATCTCTTTGGCATATATTAAGATTATATATTGCAGTCCTTAAATTTAAGAGTAAAATCAATAAAATATTTTTAGGTTTATCTAGTCGGCTATCAATACGCTATCCAAAATTTGGGTCGATTGCGCGAGTTGGCAATACTGCTTTATAAACCGGTGTTATTTGTAGGAGTGTTTACACGGCTTTTAAAACCGGTGTTCACTAATCACGTCTCTTGCCGAAGCGGTGTAGTTTTATTAAACCGGTTTAGTAAAACAGGCGTTATTTAGTGGACTTAACACGTGTTTTATTAACAACTGATTTTAATATAACCTGTGTTAACGGTCTGTGTACACATGTCAATTTTTGTGTTTTAGTTGTTACTTTATTGGTTGTGGGACTTTAGTACGTCACACTAGCGTTAACGGAGACACCTCCAAGAAAAATATATTCTATGCTTTATGATCATCGGAGGTTTTTGTGAACGAATTGAGATTGAGGTTATGTTTTGTGTTTATGTAAAAGTGGTTCTCCCTATTGAAAAAACAGACGATACTCAAGTTAATCTCGAACGTTAAGTAGTGAAGGTTTTGGGAAAAGCAAATACAATATTAACCTTTTGTCGCCCCTAGACATTGTTAGCACACTGCCACATTAATTTTAATTGCCAGACACCTTCTCTGAAGTCACAAGGATCCTTGGAAGTCGGTAGGTTCAACTTTGGTAACCACCGAATGGTGTATTTAATGTAAGGTAATGGTGGGTCGTTGTTTAGATAAATTGTACTTTATCGTATCCGAAATTTATGCAATCCTCCTAATGTATAGTGTTATAAGAAGCGAGAAAAAGAACAAACGCACGAGCTTTTTGCAGTTACAGCTTGCAATGTAAAATTGTAAAAACTATATATTATTAACAACAAAGTAATAAAAAGAAATTAAAACCTAACATTTTTAGCACCTATTGTCCACTTTTGTTCAATTTAAGCTGCACCAAAAAATCTAGCCTTTAATCAAAATTTAATTCCTTAATATTATTTAAATTAAAGAAAACAACAAGAAGTAAATAAATAGTAAGTTCTATTACGACTTCAACTTCTCCAGAAATTATAGCGTATTATTTAGAATTGTTATTAGGAGCAGTAGTGAATTCAAAAAAGAAATGACCAATTTTTACTAAATGAAAAATTAAAAGTTTATGTTACCCTTGAGCGCAAATCAGTAGAATGAAGTTTCAGGATATTTTTTATCCCCAATATAGGAAGAAATTGGAAAGTAATTACATATCTAGCGGTTCTTTAAATTCAGTTAGAAATAACTGTATTAGTATTAACACTTCAAATTTTATAAAAAGCTCTACTTACCTACTAGTCATTTTTGAAAATAATGTCTAGATATCAATATTCATAATTTTCACTCAAGTAGTACAGGGTTGAACCTGATAGGTTGTCTGCTATGTATAACTAACCATAAATATAGAAAAGAATACTTAAGTACAAGTGATAAGGAGATAACAGGTTTTATTAACATATAATCTTTGAAAGGTATAAAGTTCCTTAGTACATCTATTGTTTAGATCTAAATCACGTTGTGTGAAAAATTGCAATTCATGAATTAAAAACCAATAATCTTTGTTTTGGAAAATGTGCTTTTGCAAGTACAGTCAAATTCTTAGTTACATGTTTAAAAACGAACTTTGACAAAGTAACTTGTTTATTTAGGCGTATTAACTAAAAGTATATCGAAGTATATACGTTCTAGTTTTTTATATTTATTTAGTTAACTAGTATTTATTTTGTAGATAATATATTGCCGATGTTGTGGTGTAACAAACATACTTACTTTTATCGGGCGTTGAACATAGGCGTATATTAATTTCATCTAAGTTATCATTATGAAACTTTCAAGACGGTTTGAGTGTTTTAATGAGAAAATTAGAATATTAAAGCATAATAGGTTTTTAAAAGAAGTGACGGTACGGCTGTAACTTAAGCCAAATGAGTACATGTGTATGGTAAAAAGCTTAAAAACGTAATTATCGGAAACCCCATTTTTTTAATTTGCTACTTCTGAAGAGAAGGTTGAGTCAATATAGCATTTTCCAACAGGAAAGTTTCAATTGGCGCGAAAGGTGCACCGTGCGAGAGGAATGAGGGTACATAAAGCTGACCGTATAAATTTTGGTACACTTAATTCAACAATTGCACTGCGGAAAAATCTCCAACCGCTGGCTAGTTTGGACAAGTTTAAGTGCATCGCAACGGAGTCGAAATAACTGGCCAAAAATAGATAAGAATTTACAGGAAATATCGTTGGCCGTATGAATACCCCCATTGACGATTTGTACTCCAGATTGTTGACTACATCAAAGTACACAAGCTGAACACAGAACAAACCAAGGAATCGCGAAAATTTCCAACTCATTTTTTGTGCTATCCAAAAATCTGTACGCTAATTGACCAAACAAAATTTAGACATTCTTTTACATTCGAAAATTGATGCACACAATTTTATTGGTTACAGACATCATTAACGTTTTTCAACACAGGCAGCATAGGAAATGGAAGTGTATAAATACAATTACAAGTTCTTCGAAAGACATTCGTTAGTGCTTACCGTAGCCTAAAGAATCAACTGGGAGTGTTCCCCATAGCCTGCCTATTCTCCGACAGTGACGCTCTATGTCGCCGTACCTAGGGCACGCCACTATAATTCGTCGTAAAATAGACAACAAACTACGTATGGGCGGTAAGCGCCGTTCCATCCACCAGGCCAATAGGAAACAGGCACAGAACGCTGTTCGACGTGCTCTTCGATCAATCCTACCGCACTCAAAGCTTTTGTCGCCTCTGCTACCATTGCCGCACCACCTGTGGTTTCTGCAAGGGCCGCGGCAAGAACGTATTCAAACCGCCCCCAAGACAACTACAATCCGAGAAGTCGTTTACTGTGATGTCACCGATTGCGTCTGTCAAGTCTACCTCCGGGAAAACACCCCCGTAGAGTTCAACGGCGACGCACTCGACGAGGCCTAAGGCAGCATTTCCACGATGTCTTCCGCAGGGTTCCGAAAACAGCCGAAAACGTCTGGACTTCTTAAAACTGTAAATACTTTCTAACTATCGTTATTGAAGTTCTTACTTTGCCTCGCGTGTACATTCCAAAGCCTTCCCAAGAGTTCCAAAGACTTCTGAACCCCTCCGTGCTTGTATATATGTTCAATTTATAGTATATAAATTCATATCATAATTCTTTATACTCTCACGTTGTCCCACTACTAAATTACGAAGCCTTCCGAAGAGTTCCGTAGACCGCCGAAGACATCCGAACCTTTTCAAACTGTAAATATTTTCTAAATACCATTATTCAAGTTCTTACTCGACCTCACAAGCCAATTTCAAACCCTTCCAAAGAGTTCCGAGGACTACCGAAGACTTTTACACCTCATTAAATTGTATATGTATATATATATATATATATATATATATATATATATATATTGCACTGGTTTTAAAGGGTTACATTTAAGTATAAACAAGAAAATTTCAAACACCTTGTATAGAGAAAACAACCAGAATTTACGTGCGAAATTTATTTCATTTAGTGATTTTAAAGTAACAAGTATTAACAAAATTTTACAAGGAGTGATTAAAATTTAGTTAGGTTCGTAAAGAAAATAAATTGTAGAAGCCAATGCAAATTAATAATTCATTTAATTGAGTTTAGTTGAAAGGGTTATTACGTCTAATACGCATAAGAGCTTGAAAAATCGATAATACCAAGGTGAAACGCCTTACTAACAAACGAACAGCCGTTAAATATAAAATACCTTGAAACGTAAACTCCTAGAAAAGTTGTTTTAAAAATGATCGTAAATTGAACACCTGCAGGTTTTGGAAATGTCATGTTCCCCTTATTTGTGTAGATAAAAGACAGGATTCGAGGTATATCGGGTAAACGGTTGGACGGTTCGCATAAATGCTAACTAAAAGTTTCCTTAAAGCGCAGAAGAGATGGACAATCAAGGATATGCTTCGGAACGAGACAGGCATAATAGCATTTCATTTCGAAACGCACGTATTCAGCCCACATGGGTTAGTTTAAAACGCGGACAGTAATATCGATTTTCTACCACTCAAACAAAGTTAGTAGGAAACATAGAATATGCATAAGAGAGGAATAGCGTTAATACAGGCGGGGTTTCAAGACGTCATAGACTATCTCATTGGTCTATATAGTTAGTTGTACAACAGACAAAGACGAAAAAATTTCAATGCGAGTTTTTCGGAAAAGATAATAACAACGAGCTAAATTTCGAAGATTTCAAAAACGGTTGAACCAAAATTTGAAGAAGTATTATTTTAAATGAAGGATTTCGCGTGCAGAGTGGCCGAGAGGTGGCATTTCAAAGTGTATAAATACTTTAAGAAAATTAATAGGGCTCTCTTAGTATTTTCATCGCTTCAGACTACGTACAGAAATTTTATTAAATAGTACAGTGTTGTCCTCATAATTTGAACGCGGATAGTGACGAGTCTAAATTTTATTGAGGTGCAACATATAATTTTAACAAGCTCGTGAAGTGACGTAATGTAACGTAAATTAAATTAAGCAATTATAAAAGAAGTGTAATATATTTGGATTTGGATTTGGATGTATCGTGTATGAACAGCATTGCAGCACAACTTAGAGGGTGTTCATCTACAAATAGCTGGAGGCGGCGAGCAGAGCAGAACCACGAAACCGAGAGCGAAACAACTTAACGGCATCATCAACGGTGTAGGGATCTTCAAGAAATTCCAGGTAACGCTTTAGAATTTGTTGTTTTTGATAAATTATAAAGGTTATGGTGATGTGTGAGAGTAAACTATGATGGTATTTTACATTATTTTGCGTATTGAAAATAATACGTATAACTAACTTATATTATGGTATTTAAATATAAATTTAAAAGTGTATATAAAGCTTATTAACGTTCCTCAGGAATTTAATTTTTTTATTGTTAAGAGTACATGTTTTTTTTTTGTTTGCAGTAAGCGTATGCTAAGTAAAAAGCATACATTAATCATAAAAAAAACTGGGTTATCATGAGCTCACCATACTCTAGAGTGTCCTAATTAAAATTAATTATAAATAAAGAAAGAAAAATAAGGTATTATTCAGGGCCCATTTACTCCGGTTACATTCAATGTGTTTGATATTTCTAGTTAAAATTCTGGACTTTACAAAAATCGAATTTATTGAGGTGTAACTTGACCACTGAAATGTAAATAATCTTGAAGTTTTATTTGTAAATAGTAGTAAATAAATAGTGTATGATTGTTGTATTATTTTGTGGTTTTATTGAGAGTGTGCGTGAACGATAAAGAGTATGATAGTGAATATAGGTATCCAAGAGGAGGCCCAACTAAGCTAGCCAGGGAGCTATTGAAGAAAGCAATTCAAGTAAAGAAGCAGGAATTGGGGTAAGAAATATTTTTTTTTTAAATTTTATGGCGATTTTTGGAAAATAAATAAAATCCTCGAATGTGTTTTGAGAAAGTGCTGAGCTTATAAAGGATACACGGCAAATTATATATATATATATATATATATATATATATATATATATATATATATTGATGTAATAATGAGGTTATTCGGCACTACAATCTGTAAGAAAAAGTTGACCCAAAGCGGAGAAAAGTAAAACTTTACATTATTTAATTTTTATTCTGTGTAAACATATAAATGTATTCACAAAGCCCAACTTTAAAATCCGTTAAAAGCAAGCATTTATTGATTAATCCGTGTGTAAATAATAATTTTCTAAAAAAATACATTTAAAACAAGTGTTTATTGCATTTATAAAGATTGTAAAATACTCTATCAATCCTAATAACTTCCATGTCAAGCTATCTTTCTTTAAAATATCATTCAATAAACATAATACACTGTTTGAAAGACAAATCGTTTCAGTCGGCGGAAGCATATAAATCCTTACCTTGCTTAAACATAAATTTATATATTATTTTAAGAAGTATCAGCCAATAAACACTATCGGGCTGGTCCTAGAATTAATTATATTTATGTTAACAAAACGAAAATACCGCATGTATTTACTTAAACAAACCACTGTTCGAGAGTTCTCTCAAAGCTATAAATCATCAAATTTACACGCTAATTATTTTGTATGAATAAAGGGCCCAATTTGCGGAACATTACTAAACCGAGAAAAATTGTAGTCAGATAAGATAACGAGCTTTGATATTATTATATATAAATTATGGGACATTCGATCATTGGTAGATAATTATTTGACGAAGTACAACGACGATTTAATGTTTCAATATAAATAATTTAAATAATCACCTTAACTAACACGAAGTAATTTATAAATTAAAAATTAGAGTGTGTATAAGTTTAAATATTACCCAGTATTAAAATTCAATAATAAATACATAAAAATTTTTAACATTTGACAAACGGCCATATAGCTGTACTATAAAATATAAGAATCATTCAATGTATACGAACCAACTGGTGTACACAAATAAAATTTTTTAAACCGTTTTATATAATCCTAGCAAGATAAGGATTGACATTATTGAAACCAAATGAATGTGTAGGCAACTTAATTTTTGGTAATCTTATATTGGAGGTAAGAAACTATTTGCATCAAACAAAAATATGATTATTTACAATAAAAAAAAGTTTTGTTAGCTATGTAATTTTACTTTAAGACATGAATATCCATTGAAAAAGTCTAGTATGTTCAACCGAAACGTTTGGAGTTTACCCAAGAAAAAAATTAAAATTCTTATATTATCATAATAAAAGGTCAAGAAAATCATTATGTGTATATATATATATTTAGGTTTGACCTATTCAAAATTAAGTATTACGCATTAATGTATTTGACCTTACAATAGGGTTTTTTTGTGTATGTAGGTTTTACTTTTAGACAAACAATCACTAGATTATTTGAGTCACGATGATTATCTTAAATAATAAGTTTTGTCATATGTACTTACACAGCAGGTAAACGCAAATTATTGATCTGAATCCAACGTACTTGAGATAATCAAGTACATTTGCACTTAATTGCATGAAGTCAGACTGTTCAAAAATTATGCTTTGTCAGAAGTATGTTATAAGCATTAGATAGATTAGCAAGCTATTCCTGTACGTATCGTGGAATGTATGATATTCAGGCTCTATAATACTCATTATAAACATTTGTGTGTCGTTTTAAACACAGTGGTAGGTGTGCTCCTTTATGCTTGTCTCTAAAATTAAGGTTTTCCGAAAAATATATTAATGGGCATGTGGGTCCTCTTTAAATCGCGAGATGTTCAAGTTCTTAGCGAGGGTGCAATTTATAAATTGCACTGTAAATAACGAAATGAATTAATTAGTCTTGAAATTGATCGCTTTATAATTGACTGGTTAGAAGTTTGACTTTTAATATTAGTAATACCCCTTAGTTGCAGTGCTACGTTAGCGATGTTAATAAAATGATTAGTTAATTTTGACGCAGTTGTTAGTTGAAATAGCGTTTGAGATACAGGTGGAATTTCAAGTATGTGTTTAATAATAATTTAATAAAACCAAGAACATAATACACCACTAGGATTTGAGTTTGATCTTTCATCAGTACTGTTTGGTTCAGTAATTACAACGCGTATCGCTAATTCCGATTAATAAAGTAAGCAGTTTCTTTATCGCTACTAATATTTGATTTCTGATTTGAATTGTTGTGGATATGTTGGTGCGGATTTAATACCTCATCACGTTGAAGTCGCGAGAAATTTAGGTACAGAAATTAAGTTTTCAATGTCTAGAAGTATTATACAGAATTGATTATTATTTATTTAATAAATTATATTGTTAATTGTAAAAAAATTGAAGGAAGTTTCATACAATGTAGAATCAACCATTTTCGTTTAAAAATTGTTTTTGGATAACTAAATTGTTAGTTATCACAAATATATAATTGATTTAAAAATAATTCAGATTATTTTGACATACATGTTAGGAATTACTACATTTGTTACCAGATTTATACCAAATAAAATTAATGCAAATACCTTAAAAATGTTTTTAAAGTGACATTAAATATTTTCAAATTTTATTAACCATCTGTAAAGTATATTGTTACGTACAGTTTTAGAATTTCACGAAATGCGCTCAATTTCAATTAAGTATCACATTATGACTGTTTTTACCTATTCCAAATTCATAATTTCGTCAAAACTTATTTCGACTCATTGGACTATTGTACTCTGTATATCTAGACAGCGGTTCAGGAATTGTTTTGAAAGTTAAAAAAATAAAAGATTTTGATGTTTGATTTTAGTTGAATGGAAACGATTTACAGTAATGGTTTTGCAATTCTAACGGGTACGAACTTAACACGTATTGGTACCTTAAAAATTGTCCGTCTGTTTAAAAGGATGCCGTTCTACAAATTCTAAATACTTTTCTACTTCTCCGACAATACAGTACGAAGTATAAGATTAAATTGGGACAACTGCAGTTATACTCGTGGTAAGTTACAAATAATTTGGACACTCGATTTGTTAATTATTCTTTGTCTAATTTTGAATTAAATTTGTTAGCAGTTTATGTCCTATCGTAATTAATAATTAAAAATATAACGTTGATGATAAAAAGTTACAGTAAATAAAGAAATAAAGTTAAACGTAACCAACATAAAAATGGAAATTATTAAATGTAATTATATACAATGAAGAGGAAAATTCTTCAATATAACGCTACTTTTATTGAATAATTGGAAGAAAGATTTAAGCGAATAAGCATGATTTTGTAAATTGGGATTTGAACGTCAATTTAAAATTAAGCCAAGAAGCCGAGAACATTTAACAGTGTTAATTACCGATGGGAAAAGCGCTTCGTGGCTTTTTGCAAGTATTACTTTTAAAACATTGTTTATAACTGATATTTGAGTATTTGTCAGTTAAACTTAAAGTAGAGTAGGTATTAACTACATAATAATTTTTTTTGTAGGGGTATTTACCAGGAGGTTTGTGTTCAGAGTTCAAAACATTCTGACCTTTTTAATAGATTATCTATTAGGGATTTTTTGGCCAAACAAAACTTACAAGCGTAAGAATCAAAAGCAGGTAAATTATCCATAAGAGAAGAAACTTTAGTTTTGAAAATTGTAAGCAACATAAGGTGAGAAACATTTTTAAGTAAATAAGTTTGTTTGAAAGAAACGCTGTTGTAAATGTTCTATATGATTCTGTATGAGAAAATATATTATACTGTATAAATGCTTTGTGATATTGCTGTGCTTGATTTCATTCTATACATTCCAACATTTTCGTTGAGTAAAGTTAGAAAAGAAGGTAAGTCAACAATTTCAAATTTTACAATTTGCTGCATCTGTATCACAGCACTTTTTTAGTGACGCCTCCAACGTGCGGCCTTATCACATCGACATATATATATATATATATATATATATATATTGCTATGATAATAGGGTTATTTAAGGGTATATAAAGTCACAAGGGAGGTATAATTCATGTAAACAACACAAAAATTAAGAAAACTAAACATTTAAACCAGAAAAAGTACACAATTCGTTCTATGCGAGATTGTACGAGCGTTTAAGGTCATCACAGGGTCGCCACTTTTTGTTCTGCTTGACCACTAAACGTATTACCGTTGGTTGAAAGTTTTGTCTGTGAGTCGACGAGTCTCTTGTTTTTGCGTCAATGAGAAATTTATAGTGTGCAAGGAATGGTTTTTGAACTTCGGCCAGGACGAATTGCCACATGAATGGTGGCCTAAGTCCCAAATCTAGTGTCAGTGTAATTCTAACGTATTTATTAATGACGGGGTTATTTGCGGCGAACAATTGGTAGTTCGTTGGTTTGCGTATTCCGCTAATCTTGCTGTTTGGGTATACACAGAGATCCGCATCAATGTCGTTTAGAAATTCCACTGCGATGGTGCGATCTTTTACGTACAAGCGGCGTGAAATAGATTGCACGAATTATCCGCCTTTAATTCCCGCGGTTGGAGTTTTCTGGGGCTGCGAAATTACAGGGTTTTATGCATTTGCGTGCGTTGGTTCCACATTTATTGTGTAACCAGCACAGGCCTTTTGTTTGAGGCTACTTTTGCGGGCTTTAGTTACGCGGTCGCGTTTTAGAAGGGCTTCGGGGGTGCTGTTCATTTACAACATTTTGTGAATGCTGGAGCTTTGTTTTGAGCACTTCAACTTCTTTTATTAGCTTTATAAGGAGGGTATCGCGGTTGTCTGCAATTGTATTAGCATCGTGCAGCATCCTCCAAGGGAGGTTGCTCTTGCGTGGCTAGAATCGCTAGCATTTGCGTTGACAAATGCCTTAACCATACTGTTTTGAGTAGTGCATCTGGCACGACGGTCTCGCTTAATTGTTGTAAACGGCGAAGAAGTTGCGATAGGGTTCGTCGACCCAAAGTTTCATGTTCTAGAAGTTTACACGCACGTTATTCTTGTGTAGAACTTAATTGTCGGAATAATTCGGTTTTCAATTTATTATATTTATCCGTGTCCAGCGGTTTGATTATGATATCCCGTATTTCTTCCGCGAATCGCGCTTGTAAGTTAGCAATAATGTAGGCATGTTTAGTCGGGTCTTGTGGAATATTACTAATTTCAAAGCTTTTTTGACCTGTGAAAACCATAGTTCTGGATCATTATACCAAAATGTTTATTTCCTAGGTCTTTGTTTGGGTTTAAATTGTTTTTAAACACGTGAATTTAACCGGGTGTTATCTCTAATGCATTAATGTTTGAAAATCATGTCAAAGTCACCATTTGTGGTTGCTCAGTTCACGATTTTGTGTTTTCGTAGGGTCACCTTTTGTTTGGTTAATGCACAGAGACAACAAATGTGTCTAATTTATTTACATTGACTGCAAGAAATATATACAATAACATGAAATTAAAATAACAGTTACATAAGATACTACATGCATGTGCAATGAGAATGCATGAGAATAGAGTTTTTCTGTGAACAAATTTTGTTAAGGCTAGAAACGCAAATGTCCTTTAGCGTTAGAAAATTTATAGTGCGGATTTAAATGCATGTAACGTTTGTGCACAAAAATAAAGGAAATTCGCGCATTTGATTCATTTTGAACTTTGATGCACGTTGCTGTTAAGAAACACGGCTCAAAAAGAAACTTATGTTAAAAGGTATTAACATAGGAGTAAGTACTCACAGATACGTTGTCGCCTGGGATCTGTGCAAAAGGATTTACTGGAAAACTAACTAAGTGTTGGGTGATCTTGGCAGCCACAGGCTGCTTAACCCCCCTCACATACCACGGAGTCTCGGTGAAATAGAACATATAATTAGAAAACAATAGAAGGGAAACCTAGCTGTATATAGGCCGTGTGGGAATTTCAGGGAACTGTGTAGGCTAGCTCAGAATATAAATAAGTGGAGGTACGTGTCCAACCAGTTTTGAGACGGAAAGCCTAATGCCGAAAAAATAAGCGCAGATAAATCTGATGATTATTATAAACAAATACAGGTGTTGCTTGTGAAATGTCTGCAACTAATGTTAACTGTGCGAAAAGATGTGGGCTGAGGGAATTTGGCAGCCACAGGCTGCTTACCCCCTTCACAACCACTAAATGTCGGAGAAATAGGATAAATAATTGTAAAACAATAAAAAGAGACTGAACTGCATCTAACAAGAAAGAACAGCGCCTATGATCAAATACAACAAACATAGAAACAAGAAGAAAATTGGTGAAAGGATATGTGTGGAGCACAGCACTGTATGCCTATGAAATACGGGCAGTAGAAAAAGCAGACAGAAAAACGGTAGCAGCTTTTCGGAATGTAGTGCGTCAGATGTATGAGGATGATAGCATGAACAGACAAAATTAATAACAAATAGGTTATGAAAATAGTAGGAGAATAAAAATATTTGTGGAAGAAAAATAGGGGAAATAGAAGGGCAGAATACGTTCTAAGGCATTTTTGGGGAATAGTATGGGATATATTACAAGCAGAGATAGGAAAAAGGAGGTAGATGTAGACCTAGATCAGATAGTGATAGATGCAGACTATGTAAATTTCAGGGAAATGTGTAGGTTAGTTCAGAATAGGAAACAATGGGGGTACGCGTCTAACCAGTTCCAGGATTGAAGACTTAATGATAATGAGGTTACTAGATAGATATAGGCAAAAAACCCAAAATTGCCGATTTCTTTATTTGCTCATTGCTACAGGGTTAATTGAAATAAAATGTTATAAATTTGGATATTATAATAGTTTATGATTGCGCTTCACACTGTGTACGTAGTTTTTATCTAAGACATCTAGATTTTGCGTGACGATGTACAATTTTTTATATTCTACTAGCCGCCATTGTATTTATACATTTGTGAATTACTGATAAAATGTATTTTTTAAAAAGTTATTCCTTCGGCATGTTTGATTGATTCAAAACATTAAAAATTACGAAATTATGTTTTAGTCGTAGGAGGCATTAATTTCCATTATGACAAAAAAAAATTGCTCCAAAACAGGCAGAATTTATTTGCAGGGGTAATGAAAACAATAGCATATGTAAAAAATTGAAAACGCGTTTCTATTAAACAAAACTAACTTAATTATGCACTAAGGGGCTACCTACAACTAAGATCTAATCAATACAAAATATTATTTACGCAGTTTTTGAACTCATTTGAATTCGCTTTATACGCCCTGTAAGATAAACCAATTGCGACATTGCTCTCTTAAAAGAAGAGTCTGATGTGGTATCTTTGAACTTAGATAATATATATATATATATATATATATATATATATATATATATATATATATATATTCTATGCTTTTAATTGATGAATCCACTTCTTCATATTCATCTTGAAAATTTACTTTATATTCTGTAATATTTTATAAGACAACTAGGTTTCGTAGTTTCCTTGTTTAACAAACGACCTAAAATTTTTCGTTTTTGCTGGACATCTCCATCGTTTTTTATACCTCTAATTTTTAGTTCATAAATTAGTTCCGCTTTATGTAAATGTGTTATTTGGAAAGCTTTCATCTCTTTGTGTTTATAAACTTAAGAAAATATAACTTAAAAGGTTTCAAATCGAAGTCTGACAATAGGACACAAAAATTATTATTTATGATTAACTTGCTAAACAGTTGAATATTTAATTTCAGAAGATAAGAAAAATTTTAACAGAACATAGATGTTTATACCACAACCTCAAACTACAGTAAATCAAGTTACTCAAAAACTTTTCGGCAAAATTTTGATTGCGAATTAAGTCGACAATGAATAAAAATATTGTACTTTAGATACACAATCGCTACTAAGTCAAACAATTTCTAAACCTTAAACTGTTGGCTATCGGTAAAATTTTGAAACCATACACTGTGAATGTTAGGGGATAATCCATTAGCTATAACAAGAAATTCAAACCAAACCAAGCCTAATTTACATCGAGCCTCACACGTTACAATGTCAGTTAAACGAAACCGCTAGTGAACAATTTGACGCCTCACGATGCGAGCGCTAGTGAAACGATATTCTCTTTCAAACCCCACTTGGGTGTGTTAGTATAATCACTTTTTTGTCGCAGCCACGAGCTGCGAGCGTTAGTGTAGCAACCCTTTTGGTCGCAGCCCCACGTTTTGAACGCCAGTGTAACTACCTTTTCAGGTATCTAAGATGATTAAAGTATACTTGATGACTTTGGATTTTATTTCCGTTCACTGTAAAAATAAGATGTAAAAGAACTAAAGTTAGGTGCCACTACTCCCGTTTAAACACTAGTTACTATGACCCTAAGAATTGTGTAGGAAAACCAAGGTAAATATCCCTAATAACAAAAGACTAACTATGAGCAGGATAGGACTAAAATAAAAACAATGGAGACTGCAATTTGCGTCTCAAATTAATAAAATTATAGCACTGAAATAATAATAACAATCATAATAATAATACACACATACACTACACACGCACACATGCGTGCGCACTCACACACACACGCGCCCGCGTACACACCTTTATATATGTACTTCATTTACACGCACACACAACACACACACATACGATACATACGCGCATACGTGTACACGTACGCACACGCACACGCACGCACACGCACACGCACAAGCACACGCACACGCACACGCACACGCACACGCACACGCATTCGCACACGCACGCGCGCAATTGCACACGCTCAAACACACACACATACGCATATGCATACGCACACGCAATTGCGCGCATACACATACAAGAAAACAACGCACAACATACACACGAGTAGGAAGAATACAGGCATTCTGCCGCCACACTTGCTCCAGCATCCACATTTGTTCTCACATCTGGACCAAATTTACATGTAAATTCCCATAAGGAGCAAATGTGGAGATGAATCTCCTAGGAGAAAATGCGGAGATGTAAATTCCCAAAAGGAGGAAATGTGGAGATGAATCTCCTAGGAGGAAATGCGGAGATGAATCTACATTTTCATCGACTAGCCATTGCATCCTTCGAGATAAATATATCTTAGCATCCTCATTTGCTCCTACATCTGAACCAAATTTACATGTAAATTCCCATAAGGAGCAAATGTGGAGATGAATCTTCTAGGAGAAAATGTGGAGATGTAAATTCCCATAAGGAAGAAATGTGGGGATGAATCTCCTATGAGGAAATGCGGAGATGAATCTCCGTTTTTATCGACTAGCCATTGCATCTTTCGAGATAAATATATCTTGCATTTTCATCTTAGCATCCTCATTTGCTCCCACATCTGAACCAAATAGTTTTCTTCAACTAGCCATTGAATCTTTCTAGATATACCTATATTGTTTAGTATCAATTAATATTAAAATTTTCTTAACTACCCGAATCTCTTTAGATTTTTTAAATAGCATCATCCCCTAGGGAGCTACCCTCATTTTAAGATTTTTTACCGGTAGCGATTTCTGACCATCCTTATAAATGTTTTAGTTTTGCAATACATCAAATTAGTTTAGAATTTTATGCAAAATCTGAATCTGCAAACAGATTTAAAATCTGACCACCCCCTGCCAAGTTACACTTTTAAAGTCTCAAACCTCAAAATTTTGCTTTGCTCTATAACCTAACAAATAGTTTTCTTCGACTAGCCATTTTTACCCACGAAATAAACCTATTTTGTTTGGTATCAATTAATATTAGAATTTTCTCAGCTAACCGAATTTCTAGGAATTTTTGAGATAGCATCATCCCCCAGGGAGCTACCCCAATTTAAATTTTTTGCAGGCAGCGATTTCTAACTCTCCTTATAAAATTTTTAGCCATGCGACACATCAAACTAACCTAGAATTTTACGCAGCATTCGAATCTGCAAACAGATTTAAAATCTGACCACCCCTTACAAAGTTGCACTTTTAAAAGTCTCAAACCTCAAAATTTTTGCATGCTTTAAACAACCATTTCCCGAGAAATCTAAAACTGCGGAGATTTTAGAAATGAGTTGTTTATAAACCATAAGTGTTTAATATTTAAAACCATTTTCAAACAGTAATGTACTGTTTGTAGAAGTGAAAGCAGCGTAGACTTTTCTCTTTATTATTGACTGATGTTTGAGAAATACAAGAAATATATTTCAATGTCGTGCATTAGAAAATTCACGTATACTTGCTTGTAGTTTATTAATAACACAATGTACTTTCTAGTACGTCCTCGAATAAGTATTTAGGGAAATACAAATTTTAAATAAACACTTTAAACTTTTACTAAGGGAATACCAAACTTGTTGTCTACAAGATACTTACTAATAAAGCAATTTAATTTTAAATAACTTCTACGTCATATTTTCGGAAATGACAATCTTGAATATGTTCTTTGGAAACAATCGAAAATTGCCAAAGACACACGAAGAGTGCACAAACGCGGTCGCTAAACCAATTAGCATTAATATCAAATATTCCGTACTTTCGTAGGTAGTTCATTTCCTAGAACCAAATCTTCCGCAATGTACAATGTCCTTAAAACTATCTACATTAATATTCTTAAATACACTTCGTGAGACCACTTTAATCTTTTTAATCGTGTCTTTCTCGCTTACAATACAGTAGGACTTGGCTTTTGTACCAACGAATTCTAATACTAGACCCCCATTAAAGTTGTTTTTGAATTTCCTTACAACTTTTTTGTTGACATGCGGTATATTGTGTTTATTATCTGCGGGGTACACCACCTTAAACCTAAAAATAAAAACAAGATAGTTTAATAGGCTTATTAATAATTTTTGCTAATGTAGGCGATACAAATATATAAAAACAAACTTTATCAAGAAATATGTTTTAAATAAAATACATACATGTATTGATAACATCTAAAAACCGCTGTGGTAACCAGACTCTGCTGAATTTGGGCATCCCCAAATCTCTAAACATTTGCGCAAGCGATTGCCTTGAACTCGCATCTTTTAAGTACTGAATGGGGTAACATTTAATAATTTCTAACACCGTCAAGTAATTTAAATTGCTGCAATCATTAGACAGAGAAATACTGGCACGGTTCTATTCCTCTAATAACATTTGAACCCTTTCTTCCTCCGTCGTATTTCCACATACTTTTTATATCACCTACAAATTTTTCGTAATATTCTGGAAAGTTTCTACACCTCAACTCAGCCATTTTAAAACAGATTAATTCTCGCAAATTTAATAGCTTGATGCACTCGTATGCAGGTAGCACAATAATATTTGGATCTTTCGTAATTTCAATATTATATAAATTCTCTTTTTCAAAATTGTTCAACAGCCATATACTTTTATTAAAGGATGTGCTCAGCTGCAATTTGAAATCTTGACCCAATTGTATGTCAACAACGTCGTCTCCAGTAGTCAAACCATTTAATCTGGTTTGTTTTGAGTTTTGAGCAAACTGGTGAATTTGAAATTCCACTTAAAAAGTACACAATTTCTTCCAATCGAAGTAAGAGAATGTTATCGTAGAATCTGTACAGATACCACTACAGCAAATAACTTGGATAGCAGGTTGAAGACCACCATGTAAATCAAAACCAACTTCTATTATGTGGTGGTGAGAATTTGGTGAAAATTCGCCTAACCTATAGGTTGTCTTACCAACTGGTTGGTTGATATTTAATTGTGGTACTCGCACATCACTTGCAACGTCAACACAAAAAAAAATCTATCTTTAACTTGTAATTTTAATCGAACTCGACGATACTTTGACGACCAATGCACTGGAACATGACTCCCTCGCCTTTTATGCCGATGGTCGAGCGTGCGCAGATCCTTATTATGTTAATTGGCATTATATGCAAGTCTTGACTGGAAAAGTGACGCGTATAATTCTTTTATAGTGGGTTTTACCTGTATGTATTTAACCACCAACACCATTTTTAGAATTATTATACAAAATTACTCTTAGCAGTATTTCAAGTCAGACGTTTCTGACAGAAAAAGAAAGAGACAACTTAAATCGTATACTAAAGAGGATTTAAATAAAGCCCTTGACGAAATAAATAAAAGATGGATTACTGGTTCAGAAGCATCCAAAATCTACAATGTTCCAAAAGCTACACTCTATACGAAACTCAGAGCAAACGAAAATCGTGTACAAAATTTGGATATGTATACTACACATTTGCCAATTAAAAGGAGGAAAAAAAAAACTATCGGTTTTAAATATTAAACACTTATGGCCCATAAAAGATTCATTTCTAAAACTCTCGCGTTTTTGATTTTTCGAGATGTTTGGTTAAAGCATATGTCATAGATGAACAAAAATTTTAAAGAAATTTGGGAGCTTTAAAGTGTAACTTTGTAAGGAGTAGTCCTATTTTAAATCTGTTTACAGATTCAAATTCTGCATAAAATTCTAGACTAATTTGATGTATTGCATGACTAAAAACATGTTTAAGGACGGATTGAAGTCGCTACCAGCAAAAATTTTAAAATTGGGTTAGCTCCCTGGGATGATGCTATCTAAAAAATTCCTAGAAATTCGAGTAGCTGAGAAAATTCTAATATCAATTGATACCAAACAATATAGGTTTATCTAGAAAGATGCAATGGCTAGTCGAAGAAAACTGTTTGTTAGGTTAGAGCAAATTTAGAGGTTTAGGACTTTAAAAGTGTAACTTTGTAAGAGGTGGTATGATTTTAAATCTGTTTGCAGATTCGGATTCTGCGTAAAATTCTAGACTAATTTAATGTATTGTGGGTTAAGAAAATTTATAAGGATGGTCAGAAATCGCTACCGGCAAAAAATGAGGGTAGCTCCCTGGGGGATGATGCTATCTGAAAAATTTAAAGAGATTCGGCTAGCTGAGAAAATTCTAATATTAATTGATATCAAACAAGATAGGTTTATCTGGAAAGATTCAATGGCTAGTCGAAGAAAACTATTTGGTTCAGATGTGGGAGCAAATGAGGATGCTAAGATAAAAATGCAAGATATATTTATCTCAAAAGATGCAATGGCTAGTCGATAAAAACGGAGATTTATCTCTGCATTTTCTCATAGGAGATACATCCCCACATTTCCTCCTTATGGGAATTTACATCTGCACATTTTCTCTACATTTGCTCCTTATGGGAATTTACATGTAAATTTGGTTCAGATGTAGGAGCAAATAAGAATGCTAAGATGAAAATACAAGATATATTTATCTCGAAAGATGCAATGGCTAGTCGATGAAAATGGAGATTCATCTCCGCATTTCCTCCTAGGAGATTCATCTCCACATTTCCTCCTTATGGGAATTTACATCTCCGCATTTCCTCCTAGGAGATTCATCTCCACATTTGCTCCTATGCTCCTTATGAGAATTTACATGTAAATTTTGTCCAGATGTGGGAGCAAATGTGTATGCTGGAGCAAATGTGGCGGCAGAATGCCTGTATACCTCCTACTCACACGCATATACCTCCAGGCATACTAGTGTGCTTTAAACAAATAATGCAGGAATCACTCTTTCTCCCGTCTTACTCGTCTGATGTGGCTCCCCACGACAATCATATGTTTCCTGATCAGAAAACCTGTATGTGGTAAAAAATTCATGACTTAGGTAATGATTCGAACTTTCAATCAGTTCTAAAAGATTTAATTAAAAAGACTTTCCAAGATGGTTTGGAACTGCCAGTTTAGCGTTATAGCAAACGTTAAAATTGAATAAAAATAAGTTTTGAGTTATCTTGTGATACAGAAAAAAATTAATCGAAGAGAAAATTTGTATAATTTCCGGAACTTTGAAAACTATTCGTATTTCACCAGGCGTTTCTGAAGGCTTGCTATTTTCTGTAAAAAGATTTATAAGATTGTTTGACAAAAAACAACTACTGAATAGAACCCGTAATAATTCACTTACATTGTACAGTCTCATTATCAAATTAATCAATTTTCTAAGTGGGAGTAAGAATTTTATAGTATGCTGTCGACAAGTGCAACAATACCATCAAAGCGTGCTTGCAAAACAAATGCGTTAAGTACTTCGTGCGATAGTTTCTGTTTAGTGTTTATAGTTCTTCCGTTTGTGTTAGTTCCAAGCAAAAACAAAAATTAAATTGTTTGTTGCAGTTATAAGTTACGTATACTGAAGACGCAGCTTGTTATTAAGTATTAGAGGTATTTGCAGTATCGCCAATATCCTAAGATGATTATCAACAGGTAAGTCTATAACTTAACTTAGTTGCACATAAAAGCATTAATAAATTCTATAAGTTGAAAAGTGTTATTCCTGTTTGAATTAATTTAATTTAAACTACAATTATAGCGTTTCCGCAATCTACGGTATGAGCTCCTAATTTAACTACAGTTTGTACGTGTAGATTTTTAAAATAAATTGTGGTTTATATAAGCCGAAGATTTGTAACATCAAGAGATCTATGAAACTAAGACGAATACCTTTGTCGTAAGTTCAAAATTAGTTGTATGCAATCAGTATTTTATCGGATTGCTGGTCCGGTCCTGTAAAGCTTTACGATGTGTTTATAGAATGGAAATTAAACTAGTTAAAGATGCACATTTACAGCAGCTCAAAATAGTAAACGATTAGTAATACCATTGATGTCCAATGAGTAACTATTAGTTAGTAATGCATTAAACGTCATTATTGTTTATTAAATACGTGTAATTGTATCAATATTTCCTTTCTATACATATGTAGGCTTGAAATTAATAAATTGAAACAATATTTTTAGACCTCAGTTTGTTTTTAAAGTCGTAAAAAAAATGACTGTAATCCTGGTGCGTAAACATTTGGCAGTAGATATGAGTTTATTAATTTCAGTAAGATAGAATAACTTTCAGTAAGAAAACAACCTATAAAATTCATAAATTTTGGTGGTTTACACTTAATAACGTAGCTATTTTAACGTAATATTAAATTAGAATGAAGAACTGAATAGTAAAGCACCCGATACATTAAACACAAACGTTGGTAGACATCGGTACTCTACATCCCTTCGTATTAAAATTAAAAAAAATAGATATAAAACGGGAAATATCCATTTATATTAAAGTTATTTTTACAAATCCTTTGGAGCTTAAGAAACAATCATGGGATCGAAAAATATCAAAACGACACGCTCGTAAAAACAGGCATAAAAATTTGTTGAGAACGAATATCTTTGCCACCAAGGTTCTCTACTGTTCCTATGTTAATCATTTTATTTTCTATATTAGCTGAGTCTGCACATAAGTGTTTTATCTAGTTAAAGGGTGTCTCAGAATATTTTTCGTACTTAACTCGACCATCACATGCAAAATACTAATAGCTGGTGAAGGGGAGTGTTCTCAAGCGCTTGGAAGGCTTGATGATTAGTATAGTAACAATGGATCGTTTCATGACGGCAGCGCGTTTTTTGCATGCGAACGTTTTATAAAAACGACGATTCTTAAACTATGGTTTTACGTCTCTACAGGACAACTTTTAATTTGACGTCAATGAGAAATGTGCCAAGTATGAATTTAATCAAACATTAGGTGCGAAAATTTGAAGAGCCTGGAAACACTTTGCCAGTAACGTCAACCGGGCGTAAAAGGTCATCGAGGACGAGCATGAATGTGGACCGCGTTTGCCAATCTGTCATGACGGACCCTGACAGTCGCTACGAATACGCACAGCTCCTCTTAATTTGAACAAATCCACGATTTATCGCATTATTTGCAAGGATTTACATTTTCACCCGTGTAAAGTTGTGATTGTTCAAGAGATGAAGCCCGGTGATCCCGCCAAACGATTAGAAATTTGCAGGACAATAAAAAATGGTTCTCCCATGAATCGAATTTCCATATCAACGGCCATGTGAACAAGCAAAATTGCGGGTACTCGGCTCCCTATAATCTACAAGAATTGTATCAGAAACCATTACACTCGCCAAAAGTTGTCGTTTGGGTTGCCATATCAGAAAGGGAATTATCAGCCCTTACTTTTTTGAGAATGGTTGTGGTGGCGCTCAAACAGTTACTCTTGATCAATATTGACATATGATCCAAACTGTTTTGACTACAAAAATTTAAAACCAGATTGGTTATAACCGCAACACATTTTTCCAGCAAGATGGAGCCACTTCACGTGTTACAAATGACTCGCTAGCTGCTCTTCACAATTTATTTCCTAATAGAGTGATAAGTTGCCGAGGAGACATTATCTGGCCACCGAGGAGACCAGACTTGGCCCCTGCTGATTATTTCTTATGGGGCTACTTAAAGAGTAGAGTCTACAACCTCTTCCCACCCATTTTGAATGTTTTAAAGCAAAGAATCACAGACGAAATTAACGCTATTTCTAGTTCAATGCCCCAGCGTGTTATTGAGAATTTTAGTTCTAGATTAAACGAGCGTGAATAAGAGGACGGTGAACATTCGCAAACGGTTGTTTTTCATAAATAAAATATAAAACTGATATTTTTTAGTATCAAATAAACCGAATTAGAATTAATACTGATGTCATTTTTTTTAAATATCAAAAACAAAAAATTTCTGAGACACCCATTATCTATTTGATGTTGGTATTGATCTGTTGATGTCACATTGAGTACTTGATATTCTAGTACAACTATTCCAGGAGTATTTTCATCCAAGTGTTCTCTCAAGTCTTTTCTTTATCGTTTTACTTTTTTGTTTTTGCGGTTTGTATTCAGAGACTTACTTTTTGCATATTTTGTGTGCGTATTGTCAGTTATAACTGTCTCGTCTTTTCTATTTATAATTATTGTAGACACTCCTTCGATTGGCATACTGGTTATGGCAAGTAGTTTGTCATATGATGTGATATTGTCTTCAAACACAACTAAAACTTCCCAAACGTGATATTAGATATTACGTTTCATAAGTGCCAGTAATGATTCCGTAGCCTCGGAAGTAATTTATTGTCCCAAATTTGATTGCAATTGTTGCCGTCCAACGGGTAAAGCTAGCAATGTCAAAACATAAGCCAATGACTTATCTGCTTAATACCTGAAGCAAAAGGTACACTCTGTTCATCTCAGTTGGGTCAGGGTAACGTGGGATTAGTTTCTTCTATGTTTAACTAAATGCCGACGGCGAAGTGAGTGAACCTACACATTCACGAGATGTTTATTAGGTAATTAAAGGAAGGTTGAAGTGATGCAAAAGGAGCACTTTGCCCGGAATTAACACGCATCACGTTCGATGCTGTTCGGGTTCAAGTCCACCTCTCCCCTGTAAAATATCTTCTTATGGCTAACTGCGCTTTATTCAAGACGTAGGAAAATACGTGCATATGCGGAATACAGGCAATAAATTTTGGGTTTTTTACATACAGTTCGTGGGAGATTATTACTACAAACTTTAAACGTAATAACTTAATCGAATTAAGAATGGGAAACAAGATTACTTCTATTAAATTCAAAAATACCATAATTCTGATATTCAAATGAAGCTTGGCGTAGCCGAAAGACTCAGCAATCGCCTCAAAGTTTCAAAAAGAAAAACATAGAAAGGATCTTGCTGTACAAGAGCTCACATGCACGGAAAACTTAAATAATGTCTGTAGGCGCTACCTGGTTTTTAAAATATATTACAATATAGATTACATAACCTTTCGCTTATTTACCTGGTTTATGAACAGTAGCAATACTTGGCGATACCAGGAAACTAAAACTAGTAACAACCTGATATTCGGGCTACCTTATCTAAGCGCGCAATGGTTTTGTTTGCCACCTGCACCTATTTAGTCGGTGTATATGAGACTGAAATATGTAAAAACAACACTTAAATTTACTATAAAAGTAAATACAAAGTTTATTTTTATTATTGCATATTAATGCATACAAATTTCTATTAATATCTTTTAAAATATTCTCTGAAGTTAAGCAAATTTCATATTGGTTTTAACAAGATAAGGACAAAATACGTTACAGCAGTAAAAACTTTGAATTAACAAATTAGGCATACTACTACTTGAACGATACATAATTTTTTAAATCCAACCTACCATATACGAAATTAAAAGACAGGTTAACTCTTTCCTTTTTTATACTAATAAATCGTACCTTCGGTTCAAATAGATAAAGCAATTCCTCAAACGTATTTTTCAAAGAGAAAGATATAGATAATTTATATGTTTTAAAGCATCAGCAAGATACAGTAAAATCTTAAAAATAATTGCAGAGAGAAAGACAAATAGCTAACCATTTATAGGTTAGAGTGTTGTTTATGTAAGATAAAATCTCGAAGACGGTTTCGATGAGAAACTCAGGTAACAAACCTTTCGTGGTCCGAAACGTAAACCAGGGGCTTTGTATCATCAGGCAGAAGTTACACGCCCAACTTAAACATACCCATACAGTAATTTTAAAATCAAATAACGACCACACCACACTAAAATTATTTTACGCTAGACAGTTAATTGAAGTTAAAAGTCGAAAAACTTTGGATACACCAACCTAATAAGGAATAATATTGGACATTACAAATGCGACAGCCTCTGAACATCAAATTAAGGAAAATACAGAAACAATGCATCAACATGCCTATGACATAAAACGATTGATTGCAGAATTTGTAATAAATAATTAAAATGCACGCGAAAGAAACCACATTAAATAGAAATTTTTTGTATTCGCAACTGTGGAAATCGACTCTAACTACGGAGGCATAAGTTGCGGTCTGATGGGCATCCAAAGAGTAAATCAACGAGCCAACATCAGTTAGTACATGTTCTAAAGATTCGCTGATTTATTAAGGCAAAACATATGTCAATCATAATAAAAGAATGTATTGTGTTGCAGAATAATAACAAGATAAAAGATAGAAATTTAAAAGAAATGGAATTATTTTAGAATAGGGACGAATAAAAATTTCTTGTAATCCGGAATGAGGAACTACTTTTAGAACTGAATAAGCTATTTAACCCTTGAAACGTTTCAATGTTGAAAGGTAAAATCTATTTAAATAAACAATTGAATAGGTTTAATATTATAAAACAAATTATCGTATGAGTGAACAAAATGATAGTTTAATTGTAAGGTATATCTATGTAGGGAAGGCAACATCACAAGAAAAAAATTTGGTTGGATTAAAGATAGAGAAGACAAGGTATATTTACATAATTAAAAGTAAAACGAAAGGCAGGACTTACTCGTTAATCGTTAGCAGTAAAAAAGATTACAAACATTCTATATACTGTGATTTTTAAAGTTTACAATTAAAATCGTGTTATTTGTAAGTTAATCGATGTATTATATGATATAATTTACACAAGGATAATTAAAATTAGCTTTAGGCAACATTACCTAATTGTACTGAGTAAGAAATGCTTGGCTTGCATTTACAATTTTAAGATAGGGAAGTTAGTTTTATATGGGATTAAATATATGTTATTTATAAGTGTATCCTAAATAGGAGGAAAATTAAATATAAAAATAGATATTGTGGTTAACAAAGACAGTTAGATACATTTATTTATTAACTAAACAAAATTTAAACCATTTTTACTTCTGAAACAAGATTTTAGTTATTAATTCATATAATTAAAAACAGATCCATATCCTGAGTAAAAGGTGTTGGAATATTTATGATAAAAGTGACTTTTAAATAGAGAGAACATTACTAAAGACTCGGTAGTTTTGGTATTCTTGATAAAAGCTAAAATATAATAAGACTATCAAAACAATCTTAATGTAGACATAATTCTTTTTCTGCACGGCAAACTACAGGTGTTATTTATAAAAAGTTTTCATTCAAATATAAATCACCCTTCATACTCACAAAACCACAATTTTATTTGAAATATATTAAAACAATTATTTTAGTAAAACACGTCCATCAAAGGGAAGCCGCCATCTTTCTATTTCAAGGTTTTTCTAATAAGGTAGGTAAAGTATAAAAATAAATTGCTAAATGTTGCCAACACTATATTCTAAAATGTCAGAGCTGTAAGAGATAATACAGTAGAAGAATATTATTTAAATGCAAATTTAGTTGTTTTCAATTTTGTAGATGGCATTTATGATTTTTGGTTTAGACAATAGCTATACGATGGATGTTGTAATCAACAAAAATTACATTACTATAAGAAAGAGACAACTTTACAACATTTCATTTTATTTAACAATAAGCATTTTATGTGTAGAAACTGCTCCGTCTGTTCGAACGCCAAATATTACATTTTATCTGCGACGTTACTGATTGCGTAACCCTGGACGTAATTTATTACACCCCAAATTTAGTTGCAATTATTGCTGTAAAGCTAATAATGTAAAAATAAGCCAAGTACTTAGCTGCTTACTAGCTGAAGCCAAAGACAGTCTCCGCTAGCGTGGTATTAATTTCTTTTATGCTTAACCAAATAGTGGTATTGAGGTGAGTAAAACTACATTTTCACAGAGAAACGAGTTGTTTACTAGGTAATTAAGCGAAAGGTAAAATGATGCGAAAGGACCACTTTGTCCGGAATTAGCGTGCATGGCGTTCAATACTGTTTTCTAGATGGTAGTCAAGTTAAGGCCACCACATTAAAATGTCTCGTTTCAAGAGCTTGTTGGTGTTCCCTCCATATAACGCTTCGCAAAGTTAACTGTTCTTTGTTCAATACGTGGGAAAATGTGTACTTATGCGGAATATAGGCAATAAATATGGGATTCTTCACCTTTAGTAATAACCAGAATTTTTAAACATAATGATTAAATTGAACTAAGGATGAGGAAAAAATTATACCTTACTGAATTCCAAAATACCTTAATCCTAATATTAAAATAAACCTTGATGCAGTCAAAACCCTCAACAAAGGGTAAATATTCATTTACTTTAATAGCAATTTTAGTCGCTCCTGTATTAGCCACACCAGCTTTCCAAAATAAAATTATAATTTTATAAAATTGAACAAAAACTTCTGCCTCGATATACGATTCAAAGTATCTCAAATGATCCACAATTGAGGATCGACTTTGTTACAAACATAGACGTAAACGGAAGGGACAAGGAAAGAATGACCGGGCTCAATCGGCGAGTAGGTAGGATTTTACCAGACAGAAAGTAAAGAAATTGCCTGACCAAAAAAAAAGATTAAAAGTGCAGTTCAACATGTAACAAAAATAAACACATTAAGTTATAACAGAAAAAAATAAATAAATGGTTTGTTGGGTTAAAATGCATTTAACTTAACGGTTTCACCAAACTACCAGGCAGCCCAACCTAGAAAATATTTACAATTTACAATTTTACAATATGTACAATGTTAACAATTACTGTCCGGTAACCTTGGGCTAAATGAAAACGTTTTCCCCCACCCCAATTGGCATAACTCGAAATGGATTCTAGTCTCGGCAATATTTAAGTATAAATAGTATACATATATGTATAATAGCAGTAAGTCAGGAATTTCTTTCTCTTATTGGTTAGATAACATAGGTGCAAATAATAAAGTAAAAGAAATTCCTACTTGAATATATCACACTCTTCAGTCACACCAGTAACAAACGGGATGCGTCCAAATAGCACCCGGGAAATCCTTTCTTGGTACTGTTATATAAGAATCATTAGAGGTGTCGGCAATAACATAAGACCCATACAAATAAGTAGTAAAGTAAAACTCACTCATGCTTCCACGTTGTTGAATTGGTGAGTCACACCCTCCCCAAGGACAAAGAGGAACAGATGGACTCGGGACCACGCAATTGGTGCATCCTTCCTACAAAAGAAGCGGCAACCGCCTTGTCAGTCCGGGTTCAATGTAATGGACGGTCATGTCCACCGGAGGAAGCTGTAACATGTACAATTAAAGATTAGATCATTTGCGAAGAAAAGTACATTTTTTAAAAGCGAAAGCACTTACCACACAACAGTGTGCACGAAATTCTGTAGATAACGAAAAACGAAAAATCTTCATGGTCGTATGCAGAAAGAATAAAATAAACTCGTTCTATAGACAGAATTAAATTCAATCCCAGCGTTATCAAACACACAGGTGTTAATAGAAACTCGAAACAAACTTATCAGAGAAGTGTGATCCGTTATTTCGACGAGCTTTTAGGTTTGGGTATTATAAGAATTAATTATACTCTATAGTTTATATGTATCAAACCGACGGATACTTGAAACAAGGTACCAATTATATAAATTATGGAAGAACTTTCCATTTCGCAGCAAATAGATTTAAATGGAATTGCAGTAAAGCGTACTTATTGAAATAATGCCTAATATACAGGATGGTGAATGATTATCAAAGCAGAATCTATGCGAATAAATAATGAAATAAAATGGCGTAGGGTTTAGTACACCGTCGAAAAGTGGACGTAACAACTTTTTCTTTTATCTAAAGGAGTACTGCCGTCACTAATAAGTTTACTGGAGTCTATGTTTTCTAAATCAAACGGATGCATACCGCATAAACAAAATATTCTCTAAGTTAGATGTACGTTTTAAAGCAGGCAAAACCTGTGCAAACGTGTCCTTCCTCAAATGTGTGTAATGATTTTTAACTTTAAAGCCCTAAATTTTCGCCTTTCACATTATTTTTTATGCTCTAAATAGCTCCATATCTAAGGGTTACAGTATGTGTTTAACTAGGTAATAGATTGATTACTAGAATGTTTTTCTCTGCAAAATTCTGTTAGCGGTAAAGGTACGTGTGATTTGTATTCATTCAAATATAAAATAACGGGAACGGAATATTTTCACAAACAAGCCAGAAATAAAAATATTGGTTACATGTTCATAAAAAGACTCAGAGGCTATCCAACCACTTAGCGATTTTTCAACTTTCCGATCATTAGATACTTGCGATACTATGTTCTTTAGAATTCTACATAACCATCGGTAAAGCTAACTGTCTAGCAGAGTTTCCTGTAATAACGACAGTCAAGCATTCTTTGTCGTCTCCAGTCCTGTCGTGCAGTTCCTTACTCCCTTTTTAAAAGAACTTTTTTTTTTTGGGAATATTAAAACGTCGATTCGTCCGTATTAAATATACGTTTTCGACCAGTATTGTCCAAGTGGTTTCCAGTGAAATAATCTTTAATTTCTTGGAACCACTTTTGAATTTTGTTTTTGACTATAGATGCTCGTGATGAATATGAGTTTTGTGTTATCCTTTCACTAGTTTCTGGATGCCCCTTACAGAATTATATGTGTAGTCTTGGTACAGTATCGTTAAAACTTGTTACGTTCATTTTACGACAGTAAGTTAAAACCTACCCTTTTCTTACATTATTCAGACACATAAATTCCGCTTCAATACGCAACCACCATCCTGTATATTTTGCCTTCCTACAATAAGCACGCTTGTCAATAATTTCATCTAAACCCATTCGCTGCAAATTAGAAAAGTTTACTCTATAATTTAAATAGTCAGTACCTTGTATTCGGTGCCCGCTGGCTTGCTACACATTACTATAGCGTACAATTAATCCTTATACTTCTACTACCAAAAGACTTGTTAAAATAGTGCATTGTATTAGTTGATAAAGCTTGAGCCAAGTTTCTAATCTCCTTTTTGGTACGTTGTGATACGCAAGGATTGAATTATTAATTCTTGTTATTGAAAACGAATTGATTACTCGATTCTTGCTATATATGGCATGATTATTCGTCGTTTCCTTGTTAGTTTGTTTTGTCATCTTCAAAATTTCGTGCACACACTGTGTGCTCCTTTCGGTGGATCGAACCATCTGTTGCCTGGACCTAGATTAATGAAGCGTTTGCCGCTTTTTTTGTGAAGGTAAGTCACAAGTTGCGTGATCCCAAGTTCATCTGCTCCGCCCTGCTCCGGGGGAGGGTGCGATTAATACTACACCGTGGACACGCGGGTCAGTCTGTGCCTTGTTCTTTATATGGGTCTTAAGTATCTGTAGCAACCGCTTGTGTATAAAGTCCCATGGATGATTAAACTTTGTAGTTTTGAAATGATTGTCTTTGTGTGTGAGGATATTTATTATTAATATTTTAATATGTGATTACTTCTTTATTGTGGACGATTTGAGGTAGTTAAGTTTATACTTACGACGATATTGAATATTAATATTGTATTTGCTGTGACCATTTTATCTATTTAATTGTAGATTTATCATGATGATTTAGAGCTGTTAGTTTTAGTGTTGTAATGTTGAATTTTTTTTTGTTTGGTAATTAATATAGGAAAGTAACCTATAACTGGAGCTCGCTATTTGAAAAATGATTTTTTGGGTTTTTGCTTGCATATGTATTTAGTAATAATTTGATTTTTTTGTGTTGTTTGGTTATACTACACTGTTACGTCTCTCCAAAATGTCACTTCAATTAATTATAATTAGTAAAATGCCTTGTTAATTTCTTTTCTTTATTTCAGGCCTTTCCTTTTTTTTATATATTTGTAAAACCCCGCCTACTCTCCAACTTAGCCCGGATATTCTTTCTTTGTTTTTCAGGCTACGCCGATGTACGTAGCAAATTATTGTGACAGTTCAGGTTTTACCCAAAAGTGCACACTATTTATCAGTTGTTTTTTGATGAGGGGAGGATCCATTTGTTCCAAATTATTTATCAATTGAACTAATAAAGCTTCTTCATGGGACGTTACTACCGAAGGAGCTCCACTGCAACGTTTCTCTGGGTAAATGCTCTTAATATTCCCAGTATGCGTTGTTATGAGGACGCTATAACGTTTCGCAGCAGTTAAAAACATAAGTTTCTTCTTGACTGGTTTTTAAAGCACACTATAAGTGTTTTATAGTATATATTTTTACTCGACATTCTGTAACAAAATATTCGTTGAAAAGGCTACATTTTTTTACTAAATAACGTATAAGATGTAATATCTATGAGACATTTGTATAATAATTTTAAGTATTTAAGTAAGTAAGTAGTAAGTATGCGTCTAAATAACAACTTATTTAAGTAGTTATACATAAAATTAAATTTTTAAACATTCTTACTACCTTACTATCCCAAGATAGTTAGTCAGACTTGAGCCACACAGCTTGTACATTGTTGGTTGTTCAGGGTACTCGCTCTAATTTAAATCCATTTAATAGTAATTTCGACTTAGAGTAATTTTATATAGTTTGTTAAAATTCCACTTATAATTTCTGAATAAATAAAAATTGTTATAAGAGTTGTTGGAAGAAGACTTTTTAAAAAGGCAGCTCTCAAGGCCCAAAACGTAACTGACCTAGACTACGAAATGCGTAAACATATTCATAACACCCGGGGCGTAATGGAGGGCGTAATGGTTTCATAACGCCTGCTTATTATGCCTTCAGAAACAAATCCAATTTTTAGCTATTTATGCACCAAGTGTGTTATTAACCTTTCTCATAGCTCTGTTTAGATTTTATGGGTAGCAAATTTTCAGTTGCTTTTACAGCTTGCTTTGCAATTATTGCTGGCATTGCTGGCCATTTTGCACTATTAATATTAAATAAATGTGACAATTGTCTAAAACATAGGAACCTCAAACTGTTTATTGTCATAATGGAAAGCATGATGTAGGTGTGTTTAATAGTTGTATAGTAAAATCTGAGGTAAATTCTAAAATAGAAAACTTACCTATCAACTGCTTTTTATTTTATATATGAGGTGAAATATAAAATCTTGCATGTACCACTTGTGTTACTAGATGATAACGCCCATCGGACGACTCAATCCATCCCTCGGACCATCGGCACTCGGGCTGGATGAGTCGCCCTCCGGGCGTTATTATCTTAATAACTCGCTTATTGCATAAGTAGCTATTATATAAAGACAAAGACGGAAAACAGAATTGAATTCATTTTAACATGCACCTAATTTCCACGCCTGTGGACTGATTTACGTTCCACTTAAAATAATATGTCCTTAATTCTGACACTATTAAAATTTTTGAGCTATTTCGATAAAAAAGGAATTTTGCTTATTTATACGATAATTTAATACCTTTTCATTAGATCAAAGCAAAATGCGGTACTAATATGACTAAGTATTTTACATATAATACTAATACCAAAAGTGTCCTAAAACTACTTACATTATAATAAAATTTTCACGTAACACAAAATTTCACAGACCTCATGTATTGTCTAATTGCGGGAAATATAGGTATCTATTCCGCATGAAAATATATATTGTTGAAATATCTTAACAGATGTCTCAAAATAAATTTGAATGTTAGAGGTATTTTACACGATTTAATAGAAATATATATGAATTTAGGATGGTGTCTGAACTTAGGTCATGTATGTTATACGATGTAGGATTTATCGCACGCTACTGACTAAGTTGTTTCGGTCACTTTGATTTCTGTTTCAGGTGCGGGAACATCGTTCCCAAGCACTCGCCGAAAAACTTTTGATCTGACAATGGTACTGTTTTTGTTTGTAATATACCGCGTAGCCACTCCTAAAAGCTGAGGCGGCAATGAACATACAAGCTGTACGTGCTACGTGTTGATAATTCTATTTTGAGCTTAAAATTATTAAGAATATTGAAATTTATTGTGAGTTAGTTCGGAAAAGAGTTAAGGGGGGTTATTCTGTGTTTTAATCAGATATCTTATATATCCTTTGGATTTAATCTAATTCGGGTATGCGTGTTTAAATAGTAGAGCAGGTAAGAGAACTATTGTTTTTTACAGCAATTATAGTTACTTGTTATCATTGAAAATTTAAACTAAAAGTAGCATTGGCATGGACTAGATATAGCTACAGGTCAGAGCTTGTTTTTGTACATGACTGATAGAGTTATTTAGGTATATTGGGTTATTTTTGCGTTGTGTATATGATAAAGCGTTATTTAAGAAATATTTGCATTTGCCTAGTTTTGTATTTCTTATTTACTGATCTATTTTTGTATCAACTTCATATAGGTTTAAGTTCAGACAAGACAATAATAAGCGAAAGAGAGAGATTTGTTAAAACGGTTGGTAACTGTTAATGTGATAAATAATCGTTATCTATTTATTACAATCTGCTATCTACAAATCTTACTAGCTTTGACATTCATTTCTATGGATATTATACATAACTATATTTTAATAGCATTTAATCATTTCCAACGCTTCTTCCCCTCGGTTGCACCTTTGTGAAGAATTATGATTTTTATTCAATATTTTTATTACAGGATAAAACAGAAAAGTTATAAGGTATTTGAAGTTCAATATAAAAAGAAACTTTTAAAGAAAGTACTCAAGGAGTATGCAATCAACAACGCTCCTAACTAAATGACCAAAAATCATGCAGAATGCAAACAAATAGCATGGACGCTTAAAGTACCCATCGATCAATAATGAAATCGTCTAGCACCCCTCAAAATACATAAAAGAACTGTCCGAATGTACAAAACAAACAAAACTTCGGTATAGAAGAAGCAGCAATCGCTATAGTAAATTACCTTTTGTTGTTCTCCCTTTAAGAAAGCCACCAAATTTCTTGGAGGGAATTTAAGAATAGTGCAACACAAAAGTAACCGAACTTATCTCATTATGACCACCAAATTTAATGGGCTAAAATAAAGTAAACCATTATAACCAAAATACGCCATAACACAGCTTCAACCGCTCCATTTCGAAAACCATAGCCATCAGGAGCACCATCTAAAACTCGTGACGCCAATAGCACCCAAGGATTGGGAACATTCCACCATCAACTCGCTTTACTTTTTGCCAACCAAGGAAGCCGCCGTACGCAAGCGTCAGTCTACGAGCCGCTAGGTAATAGAAATCCTATTTCAACCATCGCTACAGGATGCCACATTGCATTCAACCTAACTCGCGGCAAGGTTACTTACTACCATAGACATCACCTACACATCATCAAACTCAGGTCTGCGTCATGAAGCCGCATCATCCAATTCTTCTATATAGAAACCCGTTCTGCATCTTTACAGACAAAGTGCTTTAACCTCTAGTATTACAGGCATTTACAATTTAATTTCGCACACATAAATTTTTGTACACATTTTCTGCGCGCTTTATGCCTTTAATGTTAATGTATAATACGTTCATATCAATATTTTAACTTGTAAATAAATGTTATATCTGTTGTTACGTAGCATCAATTGGGTGATCTCGCACAACCAGAACACCATATCGATGACCGCCGACGTGTTCTTGCAAAAGGTTAATGCAACAGAGTTAACACCGATTAATTTAAGTGCTTAAAGACAACCAACGGATCCTGAATCATGGTTTTCCCAGTAGAACACAGCTTCAAAATTAGTGGTATTACACAAGACGCTACAAAATATGCATGTAAAATATCCAACCTACAAGCGAGAGTCGCAGAAAAGTTTCGAAGCATCATAATTAAACCGCTCGAGACCGAGAAATACACGAAATGCAAATTCGAATTAATTAAACAGCTAAGAGCTCATTCCCAGAACAGCAAAATAGAAAGCTGTTGGAGCACAAAACTTAAACCGAGATATATCCCTCGCTATTCTTGAGGGGCATACAGAAAATGAGTGAAATTATCGGATCAGATACACTATTAAAATCTATTTACTTAGGCTGTTTGCCAATGCAAGCAATCCTAGTTGCTAAATCCCTCGAGCACACAGCACGTTTAGCAGATGCCGTCTACGAAGCGCAGCCTACATATCAAGCAAATACAATTACGGACTGAAGCTCTACACGCTTAAAAAAACCTACAAAAAATGTAGCAGCAATAAAAATACAGCTTCAACAACATAAAGCGCTACAATTAAACAGCGCAGGCAAAGCTCTTCTGGGCTAATGTTCCGAACACGGCAACGTAGTCAATTTCCACGATGGCAGCAACAACTCAAAGATTTATGCTGGTTTTACTATAATTCAGTATCACAGCACATAAGTGTAGACAGCTTTGCAATTACGCTGCCCAGGGAAACGTCGACTGCAGGAATTAGATGCGTATAAGCACCTCTATTCCATTTCAAGCCGCCTGCGCATAAATAATTGTATAACATCTGTGAAATTTGTAATCGACGCTGATGCAGATCTTCTTGTATACTCAAGAAACAAGGTCAGTGAAATACCCAAACCTGCGAAATATCAATTGTACGCAGCAAATGAGACGATTTTAAACACATATGGTACTTATATTTACATTATACATTTAAATACATATACCGTTTATGTGATCTAAATAACTGTGCAGATTATTGGATGCCCATGATTTTTCTTATGAATGCTCCCTGGTTCGAATCCCCTTGTAGTTGGTTGTTTTTTTCTAATAGATTAGCTCTGTAGAATAATGTTGAGGTGGTATTACCGTTCAACGTTGGTAACTACAAAGGTGTGCGATAGCATTAAGTCGTGACGTTAATAACGTGGTGGAAAAATCAAGTTTATAAAATGCCTTCAGGTTTGTAAGACAGACAAGCTGGTGTAATTAGGTTAATGTATGACTATTTTTCATATAGATAATAAATGGTCCTTGCCATGCTTTAGGGTTAATTAAGATTGTGTTGATGTTGCAAAGGAATTTTCATGTGTATTCCTAGGAACTGTTATTAAACGGTTAATAGGTATTAAAGATTTACGAATTCCACCAATCATCTCATAGATGCTAATATTACGTAACATTGCTTACCTGGGACGAAGTGTTAAAAACAACTATTTAATAAAATACCCTCGGGCTTGTAAGACAGACAAGCTGGTGTAACTTGGTTAATGTATTTCTATATCTTTTTCACACACACATATAGCCCACATAGAGAAGATTACAATGTATTTCTCATGATCGGAACTTTCTTCACTTTTACAGTGGTTTAAATTGGAGAAAATTTTGATACCGTGTTGGCAGTTTTGTAGTACTCAAATGATGATGCTTTTTGTTTGGTTCATTAGATCATTTTTCTGCTATTATCGACTGACGAAAAAGAGCTGTTCCAACTGGGAAAATCTGTAAAGGGCCTCACAATGCACTTAAAGTCTCCAAATCACTAAGATGCTTTTAGAGCATGTAATGGATCAAATATTTGATCAAAGCAGACAAACCATTGACTCTGAATAGCTACCAATTATGGAAATTCAGCATTGAAGAAAAGTTCTAAAAAGAATTATGTCAAATTATACTATTGGTCTCGTGGCGCTTAGTTTTTCTTTGAACAACTGAACATTACTTCAGTCTTATTAAGGAAGCTTCTTAAAGTTGGTAGAATTGCCTTCTGAGTTTGATTCGGTTGTGGGAAACAAACCCGAAGAATTCACATGAATGGTTTGTGATTTATCTAAACTACAATATACAAGAGGAATGGATGAATTTAATAATAAATGTAGTTTCGAGCAAAATCATCATTACAACAGAAATCGCTGTATATTCTTCAATAATTCTCGAGAGTACCCCCGAAGTAAGTCATTCTTAACAGCTTTCATAAACTATAAGAATTGTCGCTTTTATTTTTATTCAAAATAAATATCATCATCATCATTAGGTTTTCAGTCCTGGAACTGGTTAGACACGTATCATCATTGTTTCCTATTCTGAACTAACCTACACATTTCCCCGAAATTTTCACATTCTCCATCTATCACTATCTGATGTAGGTCTACATCTACTTCCTTTTACCTATCTCTGCTTGTAATATATCCCATACTATTTCCCAAAAAAGCCTTAAAACGTATTCTGCCCTTCCATTTCCCCTATTTTTTCCACAGATGTCCATATTCCCCAAACAATTTTCAAAACTTATTTGTTATTAACTTTGTCTGTCCATGCTATCATCCTCATACATCTGAAGCACAGCATTCCAAAAGGCTGCTACCGTTTTATGTCTGCTTTTCCTACTGCCCGTAATTCATAGGCATACTGTGCTCTGCTCCACACATTTGCTATCAACAATATTCTTCGTGTTTCTATGTTTGTTGTCTTTCATCATAGGCGCTGTTCTATCTTGTTAGATGCAGTTGGGTCCCCTTCTATTGTTTTACAATTGTATACCGTATTTCCCCGACATTCAGTGGTTGTGAAGGGGGGTAAACAGCCTGTGGCTGCCAAGTTCCCCCAGCACTTGAACATTTACCGATTTAATATTTTTCCAATATATCTTTTTGCAGTCAACATTAGTTGCAGATATTTCACAACCAACACTTGTAGTTGTTTAGAATAATCATCAGATTTATCTGCGCTTGTTTTTTTGTCATTGGTTTTCTGTCTCAAAACTGGTTGGACACGTACTGCACTTATTTATATTTTGAGCTAACCTACACAGTTCCCTGAAATTCTCACACAACCTGTATACAGCTCGCTTCCCATTCTATTGTTTTCTAATTTTATGCCCTACTTCACCAAGAATGCTTTTTCCAGATCTACAGACTCTCTATACACGCTTTCTCCTTTTTCTATTGTTTTCTCCATTATCACTCTCAGAGCTAAAATAGCCTACCGTGTTCCCCTGTTTGGCGTAAATCCAAATTGGTTTTCTCCTAGTATTTCTTCAACTCGTTTTTCCATTCGTCTTTGTACAATTCTAGTTAATATCTTGCTATATCTCCTGGCATCTTCTACGTATATCGTCTTTTAGCATGATGTTGAAATAATGTGTTAGTGATGATTAAATTGTTCTTGTCGCTAAATTCTAACAGCCTATTTCCCCTGTTGTTTCTTGTGCCTAAATCAAATAAACCTACTACCGCTCTTTTTCTACCCTCACCTACCACTGCATTAAAATCCCCCGTAACTATTAAATTTTTTTACGTATTTTAGTATGTCTTCGATATCTTTGTAGATCGCTTCTACCTCTTCGTCACTGAAGCTAGAGGTGGGCGTGTATACTTGTATTATTATTGTGTTTACCGGTTTAGATTCTAATCTAACCATGGGTACTCTTTCGTTCTTTTGTAAGTAGTTTTCTACACAGTATCCTATCTTTTTCCGCATTACTATCCCCACACTCAAATTTCCTTCATCTGCTCCTGTATGAATTACCCTGAAGTCTCCATTCCAAAAATTCCCCGCTGATCCCTACTATGTCTACTGCTAACCTATCCATTTCGATTTTTAGGTTTTCTAGCTCACCTACTTGCTTCATAGTTCTAACATTCCACGCTCCGACTCGCAAAATGTTCCCGACTCTTAGTCTTAACTTTCCGATCGCTTCCTCCGAAGTAGTCCCCTGCTGGAGATCCGAATGTGGGACTATTTTAACTTTGGAATCTTTTACCCTAAATAATGCCATCATTTTATTATAATTTAGTGTGTACTTGAGAGGTAATGCGGTGGTTTCCCGTTGCCTTTCACACCGCGGTAGTGTGTCTTAGACTGGCATACCGACCCCTATAGTCTCTGCTAATCTAAGTACCGAAAGAGCCGCTGCCCTACTACTTTGGTTGGACCTCTAGTTTGGCTCTTTAGCTCATTAGAACAAGCAAGCCATTTCACCTGTTCTAGTAATCTAGAACTTCGGCAAGGTGCAGGTCCATACGAAATGGCAAAATAAATATAGAATTAAAGAATTCTTAATTGTTTTGCTTTAAGTTAGAGATTCAACTGGAAAAAGTAGGGTTTAAAGTTACAATAGCTTAAAGGGCGAGACCATGGTAATGAAGTTTTAATGATAAGTGCAAGAAATGACGTGTAAAGCAGAATACTTGATAAATATTCAAAAGCTTTTATGTACCTTGGTTATGTTATTTTTAAATTTAGTTATGAATAACTCAATAGAAGCACCCACTTTTTACAAACAATACCCATGCAATATAAAAAACATACTACCATGCATTTTGTTGTTTACTTCGACGTGCGAGTTCTTTTTCGTTAGCGTGTGATCCCTTTAAACACTATTGCAAACTTCGACGTTTCGTGTTTAGAAGACATTCGTAGAACCTACTTTCATCATCAGTAATAAACACGATTCATTGAATTATACATGTATTCACCGTAGAAAGAAAAAGAAGAAACTCTTTTATGGAGGGGATCAGCAATAAACTATATTTGGACGCCCATCGGTTGGAGGTTATTATACAAAGTATAATTTCTTAAAGCTGGTAAAGTAGCTATTGTTCGAACCTTCAAACAAAGGACTAAGAAGCATAGAAAAGTATGGGTGCCATATACTATTGTTTGGTTTAAAAGCAACAGAAGTTGTTCGCTGATTAATAGTTGTATAAATTCGGTAGTTTCGTGTAATTGATTATTGAGAATCTTGTAGGATGGCGCGTAAAATACTTTACTTTGTGATGGACTCATTTCGCCGAATTATCGATATACTAAAAGTGTAAAATAAATAGAGTTATATTCTTCCAGTAGAAGCAAAGATAGAAGAAACTAAGGAGATTTAAAATCAAATTAGTATGCATATATTGAAGGTAAAACATGTCTAAACCATGCATTATTCACTTCGTATTTATCACAAATATGTATATATGGAGAAATTAAATTTGTATCAAAACTATCAATTTAATTCTGTCAATATATTCATATTCTACAGATTAGTATTCAAAAATTTGCAATAAGTTATGTAAAATTTTCCCTCTTGAATTTTACTTGAACGTCCATCCATAAGAAAGCGCTAATTTATTTATAGTCGTGTTTTACTATGGAAGAATACCTTCTATACGGTTTGTTCTGAGGTATTCACATAAATGGAAAAGGTAGGCCGCTTACATGAGACTACAATTTGTATGTCAGGCGCAATAACAAGAATAGAAAATAGTGCGGCGGGTTGTCGCTCTCTAACATACGTGGTATAGGTATTCAGCGACGGTAGTAATCTACTATAGTTTTGCTTATCCTCGTTCTTATCTTATCCATTTAAGTATTTACTTGATTTTAGTTTTAGCCCACATTGTACAGATCGTGTCCTTTGAAAGCAAAAGCTTTTATAAAAGTTATATGTACATTTATGGTAAATCACGGAGTTGCATTTGGGCGTTCCAATGAGTATTAAACCTACGGGAAATATTCAATGTCATACGCAAGTTATATTAACTTACATTAAATATAAAATTATTATCATAATCACTTTTTAAAGGTTTACTTTTAATATTGAAATTCTACAATTATGGATTATCGCGATACGAAGAAATAAATGGTATCATACAAAATGCAGTAGGCTATGTAGTCAACACTTTTTGGAGTAAGACTACAAAATTAAAGCTGGATGCACAAAGAAAATTTTAAAACCAGGTGCAGTCCCAAGCATTTTGCTTTTCCAAAGCGCTTGCAGAAGTCTGCTTCTTCTAACCAACAATTTATTAAACAGAACTGTAGGTATTTCTAAAATTATTTCAAGTGGTGTTTTTTTAAAGATATGAATTGTAGGCTGTTATTCAGCTGTCTAGTAATACTTTTGAAATGGATATAGATGCCCCGTGTTCTTATATTAAGGTGGATATCAGTACACAAACTATTCTATGGCAATAAGGAAAGGCTCCGTCAACTTGGCCCCCCTCCAAACGATTTATTGAAATGTAGCATGTGCACCAGAAAGTACTAGTCTTGCACCACCAAAATAATAGCTTGCACCATGCTGGAAAAACAATTGCGGTAATTTGTTTATGAGGGGGGCTAGAATGACGCTAGCCCCCTCCATTCGAATTTCAAAAAAATGATATGTGCACCAGTTAGGGAAAAGCTTGCACCACGTTGCACCACTAAATTTAGAGCTTGCACCACTTCAGAAGATTAGATACAGGACCTTTTCTCGAGGGGGGCTAGAATGACGCTAGCCCCCCTACAGTCGAATTTCAAAAAAATGATATGTGCACCAGTTAGAGGATAGCTTGCACCACCTTGCACCACTAAATTTAGAGCTTGCACCACCTTCAATAAGTCGTTACATTATTATTTAATATTATTTTACATAAAACACTGCCATACTCCAAGGCTTACTAATGCACTTGCAAGGTATTACAGAACACGTAATAAACCGCATGATTTAAGGGTGTCAAATTTAAGTCAAATTACAACCAAATATAGCAGAATTCAGTTTTAAGCAGCATACAGAACCAAAGTCGTAGACAGATACTTTCGGAGAGGTCATGCACAAATTTTTTAATTTAATTACATTTCTATGGATGTATCTATCTACAATACACTAACTCCTCCGCTTAACTTTCTATGAGTTTCACAAATTTCTCTTTCTAACTTATGACTGACGGCCTATCAATTTTTTTGTAAAATGTCACTTCCACCGTTTTTTAACTACGTCATAACTGACATTTGTTAAACTTTGAATTTCGAATCGTTCTGGATATTAATTTTTTTTATTAACTCTTGAATTTCAGCACATACGGTACATTTATTTAATCTTTTATTTTTAAAATTGCGAAAGAAAGTCTTATCGTATGTTGCGGGATTTGAACCCGGTATCGTCGGACTGATGGCTTCTCTAGGTATGTATAACTCAGACATCTTGGATACCAAAGATTTATTTTTACATTTTTGAATTATTTGAATCATTTCCAGCAACCCATACATTTAAAGGGTTTTTTTATAAAGTTTTGAATAAAGCTAATATTTGATCTTTTCGAAAAAATCACTTTTCCCACTTTTCTCAAATACCTACGAAATGTATAAAAAATTTTGAATTCCAAATAACGATTATTACTCAACAACAACATCTACAAAACATTTCCTATTTAATCGATTTTCAATCTCTTCAGATAACAAAACTATCCATCCAGTGCTATCCAGAATTAGACATCCTGTAGCATCGATTTGATAATGCTATTTTTAGTTTATCAAGATTCCCTGCTGAAATTGAAAATCTTTTCAAATTTTCTAGAATGTTTATTAAACTGCATTTGATTACTGTTTTATAGTAATCTTGGATTAGTCAATATTATATATGGAAATCGAAAAAAGTTTGTACTAGTTGAGATTGAATTTATTGCTGAGCATTACTTAGAATCATAGGTAGGTATCCTTATTATAGTTAGATTGATAATTAATTTCATTGCTGTTGCTTAGTCTATTTTTCACCTAAAGATTTTTACGTATTATTTTCTTCTGTATGAGTTATATACTTCTATAAAATTTGAAATTGCTCAAATTAAGTAACTAATCAATAGTAATTAATTAAATAATTTTATTTCAAGAATTCAAACACATAAAAATGTTAAACTCAAAATTAAATTAATTTTTTTAATATTTAAATATAAAGGACTAACTCTTATTCGAACAGGTTTTCTTAATTCTAAAAATGTATATCACCTAATAGATAAAATTGATAATGGACAGTACAATTAAAAATATATCTCTTAATACCTACATTTTTAAAAGAAATTTTTGAAATTAAAATAAATTTTCTGATTATAAAAGATTAATTCTTATTGCTAATAGCTTTCACAATTCTAAAAATTTTAGCAAAAAATAAATGAAATTGAAAGAAACAAGATTGATAGTGAATTAAAATACATATCTGTATATACTTAAGACAATTGAACATTAATTTAAATAATAAAAGGCTTCAGACTATTAGTTTAAAAAAATTCAGTACTCAAAACTTGAACGTATTTTTTCGGTAAATTTTGAAGAAGCGAACATTTGCATTTGTAATTGATCGCTTATTGCATTAAAGAAATATGTAATTCGGCGGGTGAAAAGTTCAAATGCCTTATTATCCAACAATAACGAAATTTCTAAGAACGGGCTGCATATAATGTCAATAGAGAAATTGGCCGTCAGTGACTAAACGCCTCTACAAAAATGGTAATATTTTGTCTGGCAGGAAAGAGTTCCAGAAGCATAGTAGACAAAAATTAATTCCTTGGCAATTTATAGAAAGAATAACCAATGACCGGTTTGGAATTAAAAATTTTTTATACATTTCGTAAGTATTTGAGAAAAGTGGGAAAAGTGATTTTTTCGAAAAGATCAAATATTAGCTTTATTCAAAACTTTATAAAAAACCCTTTAAATGTATGGGTTGCTGGAAATGATTCAAATAAATCAAAAATGTAAAAAAAATCTTTAGTATCGAAGATGTCTGAGTTATACATACCTAAGTATGTATAAGAAACTATCAGTCCGACGATACCGGGTTCAAATCCCGCAACATACGATAAGACTTTTTTTCGCAATTTTAAAAATAAAAGATTAAATAAATGTACCCTATGTGCTGAAATTCAAGGGTTAATAAAAAAAATTAATATCCAGAACGATTCAAAATTCAAAGTTTAACAAATGTCAGTTATGACGTAGTTAAAAACGGTGGAAGTGACATTTACAAAAAATTGATAGGCCGTCAGTCATAAGTTAGAAAGAGAAATTTGTGAAACTCATATAAAGTTAAGCGGAGGAGTTAGTGTATTGTAGATAGATACATCCATAGAAATGTAATTAAATTAAAAAATTTGTGCATGACCTCTCCGAAAGTATCTGTCTACGACTTTGGTTCTGTATGCTGCTTAAAACTGAATTCTGCTATATTTGGTTGTAATTTGACTTAAATTTGACACCATTAAATCATGCGGTTTATTACGTGTTCTGTAATACCTTGCAAGTGCATTAGTAAGCCTCTTGTAGGAACGTCCTGATTCTGTCCTAAAGTCAGTATTATTAATCACCTTCTTATTATATAATACTACTATAATTAAATGAAATATAGTTGCACTATTTTGAATAAAAGAAGCGCAAGAAACATTTCGGCATTGGATCTGCTTAGAATTCTTTTGGCAGTGCAATTCAGAAACCTTGGAGTATGGCAGTGTTTTATGTAAAATAATATTAAATAATAATGTAACGACTTATTGAAGGTGGTGCAAGCTCTAAATTTAGTGGTGCAAGGTGGTGCAAGCTATCCTCTAACTGGTGCACATATCATTTTTTTGAAATTCGACTGGAGGGGGGCTAGCGTCATTCTAGCCCCCCTCGAGAAAAGGTCCTGTATCTAATCTTCTGAAGTGGTGCAAGCTCTAAATTTAGTGGTGCAAGGTGGTGCAATCTTTTCCCTAACTGGTGCACATATCATTTTTTTGAAATTCGAATGGAGGGGGGCTAGCGTCATTTTAGCCCCCATCATAAACAAATTACCGCAATTGTTTTTTCAGCATGGTGCAAGCTATTATTTTGGTGGTGCAAGGTGGTGCAAGACTAGTACTTTCTGGTGCACATGCTACATTTCAATAAATTGTTTGGAGGGGGGCCAAGTTGACGGAGCCATAAAGAAACAAGGTCAGCTTTCCTGAAGAGTGAATTTTGGATGTTTGGTTGATACTGATTTTGATTCCACAGCATCTGAAGTTTTCTTTTTCAAATAGTTGGATTTTTGGCTTTTTTAAACATACTGTGGCTTGTTTCAGTTCTCTATTATATGGTAATTTAACAATTTAAATTACCCACTTGTTGAGTACATAAAAAGATACACAGGAGAGAAAAGTGGGGTATAACCAAACAAATATTAAACCAATTTGGCCTTCAATATTCTTACCTGATGTCCTGTTAGAGCGGTGAAGATTCTTGGATCCAGAATACCTATTACTATACTCGAAAAATAATATAAAGCGATGAGATAGTCGTATACGGGGATTGACCTCCGAAAACAGAAACTTATTGTCTAAGCGGTGACAATGGACTGTGTTAGACCACGCAGTCACCAAACATATGGCAAACAAGATAGAACATTGAAGGTGAAACGCGACCGGGTTTATCAAATTTAAATAAAAGAGCAGATATTAACATTAACAAATAAACTTAAATTTTATAGTAATAATATAAAGAAACTAAATGAATATATACAGGGTTGGACGAAACAGTACCTTTGAAAACACCTTGGGTCCATAATTTGACGAATTTTTCTCAAACATACAATTTAGAATAAAGATTTATGGCAAGACAGTTATTTCCATTTAAATAAATGATGCGAATGCACGTCCTTTTATTAAAATTCAGTATTGAAAGATTATTTAAAGATGTTCCTATTCATTTGATGCTATAAAAATTTTGATTTCAATGCACATTACATCGTTGCACGAAAAGAGAAGACATCTTTTTAAATAAGTTTAAGACTTGTCTAAGAGACTCTTTTACCAAATTGTCTTTGCACTTGTATACATTTGTTGAATTAGAATCGGTAATGGGAAGAACTGTAGAGGGTGGTATTTTACACGTTCTTGGAGGTGTCTAGCTATCGGGGCTCCAAAAGTACTACCGTAGGTTTTACAAATTTGATTCAAACATAAACGAACAATTTATTTGTACTAATAAATCATAACAGAACCTTCTCTAATATTCAACTAAGCCTGATTTTCGTAAAGACAAATCTAGCCGACATGTCGATCCAACGTGTTTACTAACCGACATGTCGGTATAAGTGACGGGTGTTTATGTTGCTGCTTACCTGCAGCGGATGTCAAGGAGTGATCTGAAAAATAGAAATCTGCAGAGTGCTTCAATATGTCAGACGATCAGGTGCACAAGTAATGTCAGCTTTCGTGGTGTAGCAAAGAAACGTTTGGAAGGTTTACACAGCTCGTTGATGAACGATTTTCGGTTACAAAGTGGTACGAGAACTTGGTCCGAATGCCTCACAGCGAATTTGAAAAGCTACTTCACCTAGTTGCACCTCTTATTCTTAAAAATGGAAGAGCTAGGAAAGATAACGTATATCGAAAGATATAATTAGCAAGAACCTTGCGTTTCCTAGCTAAGGGTAACAGCTATGGAAGTTTGATGCGTTAGCACAGAATATCAAAGACTAAGTTATCCCAAATAATTCCCAATGTGTGTACAGCAATCGTTCTCGTTATATGTGTATAAGTTAAGGTAAGGGTTATGCTTTATTTAATTTATTTTATTAAATGCATCATATATTACACAGTAGGTTAAATGTATCAGAATTAACATGCTCCACCAAATTAGTTGTTGAGAATTTTTATATGGTTAGAAAGAAAATGTGAATTTTGTGTGTTAGAAAAAATTGCAAACGTAAATGTAAAAGAATGCACTGCGGTGGGTAGGTTAGAATACAAAAATGGGGTGGGTGCATTAAGATTATGGACTAGGGTGTGTTGGTTACAATACGACACTGGGGTGGGTGAGCTAAAATACTGCACTGGGGTGAGTGGATTGGAATTAGAAAACACAGTAGATGAAATCTGTTAACTGGTAAATATCGGTGTAACAACTGGAGTTTGAACTGTGCATGCCATTTCTGATTTGTACATAATATCGCTCTTAAAATGCCAAAACCACGTAAGTGTGAAAACTATGTTCTGAGTTATTGCGGTTTTAAATTTGTATCATACAAAAATCTAAGAAAAAGAAACTGATGGGCTTTTGAATTGTTACAGGTTAATGAAGGTACACAATTACACCATAAGTAACACATGGAATCAAAATTTAAGTTCAAGGTTGTTGTAGTAAGTAATTAAAACACATTTGTCATTTTGGCGTACTTATTTTAAATGAATCGGACATTCGTGAAGCCAATATTATAAAAAAATTCAAATAAACACTCAGACCTAGTTGCTACAATCCATCTTCTGATTCCTCATCTGCAGTTGGACCGATAGCTTATATTTCACATTTGAATTGAACGGTAGTGATAAATAGTATGAGTGATAAGCTGAAGATATTCTTAAACTTGCACACATTGTTTGTAAATCATCATACTTCCTTTTAGCTATTTGTAATTGTACTATGTATGCACTTTGAAGACTATCCTCTTTTTAGTCTCGCTTTAGTTTTAAACAAAATACACTAAATTTAGTTTGCGAATAGTTCAGCTTGTAGCAGATTTTTGTGGTTAATTTTTTTATATTTTGTGGAATGGTAAACCTAGCCAATTATAGTTTGATGCCAATACCCTAAAATCCATAATTTCGCTAAAATGTACCAATTTTACTTGATAATGTGATGGCTTTATTCTGGCGCCTCTGACGATTTACGCCCATGCATCGGTGGTATATACAGTGATATACTTGGATTTTTTTCAATTTTTGAATAAATGGAGTGTTAAATTTTCTCAGATACAATATTTGACCTGTAGCATCTTTTAGAGTTGTCAACACAGTCTGTAAATTTGAATTAACAGCCAAAGTATAATCATTTTCTTTCGCTGCATATTTGTCCTTGTCTCTGTCATCTCGCGCCAAATGCTTTTCTTTTAAATGTTCTTCTTTTTTAAGTTTCTTGATTTCATTTTCGTCTTTGGACATATTCTCATAGGCTACGCAAGTCCTACTAAATACTTTTTTGGCTTATAAAATTTCAAATTATATTCACGAAATATATTTCCATATTTCTGTGGATATAAACGTTTCAATTGATAATGAATAATTTTGCCTGGCCTGGGGAAAGTAATTCGAGCATAGAAAACGAAAATCAATACAAATTGTTGGTTATTTTGCAAAAAAAGCCCGTGACCGGTTTCACTGTTCTTGCAGATCGTCACACGAACGAATTTTTTTTTTGCAAAACAAACAACTAAGTTCTGGGATTATATACAAATCACGGTGTATTTATAATACAAACAGTTTCTCATGCGCCTTCCAAGTCTCAACATGTTCAGCATAGATGGAGTTGCCAGACAAAAATTTAAAAACTTAGTCAAAAGACAAGATGAAAAATTAATAAACAAATGGCCGAATTCCTACCTAATATTGGCGGACCTTCTAAGAATGCTAATTGAGGATGATGGCCTACTGAAACTAATAGGTTACTAGCTACTTGATGATGAAAAATTTTGCTTGGCATGAAGAAAGTAATTCGAGCATAAAAAACGAAAATCAATATAATTTGTTGGTTATTTTGCAAAAAGAAAAGTCCGTGATTGGTTTCACTGTTCTTGTAGATCATCAGACGGACGTATCTCTTTTTGCTAAACAACCAACTATGTTCTGGGATTACACACAAATCAAGGTGTGTTTATAATACAAACGGTTCCTCAGGGGTTTTTTAAGTCCCAACATGATCAGCATAGACGGAGTTGCCAAACAAAATTTTAAAAACTTAGTTAAAGGGGAAGATGAAAAATAAATAAAGAAATGGCCGAATTCCTACCTAACATTGGCGGATCTTCTAAGAAGGTACTACACCCAATGCTAATCGAGAATGTTGGCCTACTGAAACTAATACGTTTCTAGCTACTTGATAATGAATAATTTTGCCTGGCATGGGGAAAGTAATTCGAGCCTACAAAACTAAAATCAATACAAATTGTTGGTTATTTTGCAAAAAAAAGTCCGCGACCGGTAGTCAAAAGACAAGATGAAAAATAAATAAACAAATGGCCGAATTCCTACCTAACATTGGCGGACATTCTAAGAAGGTACTACACCCAATGCTGATTGAAGATGTTGGCATCCTGAAATTAATACGTTTCTAGCTACTTGATAATGAAAATTTTTTCCTGGTATGGGGAAAGTAATTCGAGCATAGAAAACGAAAATCAATATAAATTGTTGGTTATTTTGCAAACAGAAGAACCCGTGACCGGTAGTCAAAAGACAAGATGAAAAACAAATAAACAAATGGCCGAATTCCTACCTAACATTGGGGACCTCCTAAGAAGGTACTAGACCCACTGCTAATTGAGGATGTTGACCTACTGAAACTAATACGTTTATAGCTACTTGATAATGAATAATTTTGCCTGGCATGGAAAGAGTAATTCCAGCATAGAAAACGAAAATCAATATAAGTTGTTGATTATTTTGCAAAAAGAAAAACCCGTGACCGGTAGTCAAACGGCAAGATGAGAAATAAATAAACAAATGGCCGAATTCCTACCAAACATTGGAGGACCTTCTAAGAAAGGACTACACCCAATGCTAATTGAGAATGTTGGTCTACTAAAACTAATGCGTTTTTAGCTGCTTGATAATGAATAATTTTGCCTGGGATGGGGAAAGTAATTGTAGCATAGAAAACAAAGTTCAATATAAATTGTTCGTTATTTTGCAAAAAGAACAGTCCGTGACCGGTTTCACTGTTCTTGCAGATCATCAGACGGACGCATCTCTTTTTACTAAACAACCAACTAAGTTCTGGAATTACACACAAATCAAGGTGTATTTATATTACAAACAGTTTCTCAGGGGTCCTCCAAGTCCCAACATGATCAGCATAGATGGAGTTGCCAGACAAAATTTTTAAAACTTAGTCCGCCAATGTTAGGTAGGAATACGGCCATTTGTTTATTTATTTTTTATCTTGTCTTTTGACTAAGTTTTTAAAATTTTGTCTGGCAACTCCATCTATGCTGATCATGTTGGGACTTGGAGGACGCATGAGAAACTGTTTGTATTATAAACACACCTTGATTTGTGTATAATCCCGGAACTTAGTTAAATGTTTTGCAAAAAGAAATGCATCCGTCTGATGATCTACAAGAACAGTGAAACTGGTTATGGTTTTTTTTTTTGCAAAATAACCAACAATTTATATTGATTTTCGTTTTCTATGGTCGAATTACTTTCCCCATGTCAAGCAAAATTATTCATTATCAAGTAGCTAGAAACGTATTAGTTTTAGTAGGCCAACATCCTCAATTAGCATTGGGTGTAGTAGCTTCTTAGAAGGTCCGCCAATTCGGCCATTTGTTTATTTACGTTTCAATTGGATTTCAATACACATTTTTGTGTATAGGATGTACATTATACTTAAGTTAGCTTTCATCCAAGTTCATGTTTTACCGATTTCTTCCGACAGTAATGAGACTCTACTTGAGGGAAACTTAAAATATGATTTTTTGCGACAGTTAATTACTTTATCAGCTTCTTTAGCGGGAACATGTTTTCCTCTCATATCTGGTTGTGGTCCGGTTAAAGAGGAGTTCTAAGTGCTTCTAATTAAAGCATCAGCAATGTTTAATATTTTTATGAAGAATTCTCTACGTACCTGAAATTTCTGGCCCGCATTAGTAAAGTAAAACTTACATGTAATTTAGGACGAAAGTTTTCTATATTTGAAGTTGTTCGATTTTTAGGTATGTTATCAATGTGTTTACTTATATACAGACCTTATTCATAAAGGTATGATAAACTACGAAATTTATTGTACAGTGTTTGTCGCATGTCGTCGTTAAAATAACCAGAACATTTATAATTGTTTGTGTAAAAATGACAAATTTAGCATGGGACGAGCATGATGAATAATTGCTTTATGTCCTTTATAGGCTTCAACACGAACACGACTTTGTTTTCTAATATTCTTTGTTCATAACTCAGGATATAATTTTCATCTTTTTGGTGGTTCTTTCAAGTTTGGCAACCTAAGCCACACTGAAAGCTTAGGTTCATAGTTTGCGGGTTCTGGGTAATGGTTTGAAGATTTGGTATCATTCTTTGATGATTTGGTATCACGGTCTGAAGGTATAGAACTTGCATAATCAGAAAAATCACTGCAGAGTTTGATGAGGATGAAACATTACCAATAGCGTCCGTAGATGGAGCACAGCTAGTACAATGACTTCCGTGGTGTAATTCTTCATTTTTTTGAAATCCAAATCCATTTCAACTGAAAAAGCAAAATATAATAGCAAGTGTTGTAGTGGATACTCATAATAATTAAGTCCAAGCACAAAGACGGGTGTGAAAAATTATTTAAGTGGTTCCTCATTTATAGACAGTAGCAATAATAACTCATAATAGTGTTTTGACTTCAGTACTAATAGGTACAATAAATGAAATAATTACCTACTACTTATTTACCCTCAAAAGACTCAAAATGCCGATTTGTTAAAGTTGTATCCTCTTGTATATTATGTCATTCGTTATGCATGTATTAGAAGGACATACACAAGAACAATTCTATTGAATCAAAGCCGCAATGTGTAAAACAATTTATTTACAACTATCGGTTCATGCTGTGTCAATAAGATCCAGATCGAGTAAAGTAAGTTTGAAGACCAAAGAAAACCGTTTGTTATGACTCACATCGCAAATATTATTAAATCTTATTAATTACCCAAAGTAAAATATATATTATATAGAAAGTTTAAGTTGTTTAAGACATGCAGAGGTGATACTAAACTGTTTGTATTGTTTATTGTTTACAACTATTCATTGCATTGACATAATTTACCTACAGCAATAAATCTGTAGGCAAAACAAAACATTGAAACAAAAAACTGCTTTGATCTTGATATGCTGTATCTCTTGCAAGTTACCACAACATCAAAGTATAAACTTGTGCCGCACCAGCAGTTGTAGTATCTAATATTCCTATTAACATTAGTTTGAACCATTTTTGTTTAGTATGACGCCCTGTCACTGGCTTTATGTTAGTATAGGATAATATGAGTATAAGAAGTGCATGACAGAGGAGTAACCTGTTTTAATTGAATCCCAAACACTCTGCGAGTATAGTTAGGAAGGGACGACGAAGCGTGTCGTTCGAGTTTGCAGTGTAGTGAGTTGAAGCACGACTAAATATTATGCAACTGCGTTTGCGAATAATGCAAGTGCAAACGGAAGCGTGTCTAACAATGCAGCCTCGTGGTGGAGCTTGCTGAAATCTTTCCCGAAGTACAGTTTTGTCTACGATATGAGGTAGGATCAAACCAAATTATCATTTTCATTGTTATACCTGGGGTTTGTGTGAAGTAGACATTCAGCGCACTGGGTCGTATGATTAGCAGAGCATTTAACATTCCCGCCAGTTTAATGTTTGCAAAAAAAGTAAACGAACCGGTTGTAGCACTCATATTTTAGTACAGGTCCACTTATTATTTCACGGTTAGATATTCGACTTGGTTTATTTAAGGACAATGAGAATTAATATCTACCATTTTGCAATGAACTATAATTGGTTTTCTTAAGTAGTATAGTGTCGATTTAGTAATTAGTTATAGGAGCTGGTTTCATAATTTGTTGCATACCTTTTGCTAAAAATTATTGCATTAAAGGATTATACAGAAGCATAACTGTTACTATTCACTCTATTTCAAAGCATGTAAAAGAACCCTTGTTTGAGGGGAAAGTCTCAAACTGTGCTCTTAACTAAGCAATTGCAGTGTTTAGAATAACTTACCTGTTAAATGGACACTGGCTTTTTGTTTTGTGTGTTCAGATTCCCTATAGTAAGAATCTTCCGAAGTAATTTCATTCCCTAATGCTAATTATAGAATACGCATTGAACGGTGAATTTATTCTAAAAACAAAAGTGATATCAATTTCAAACTAAATAAATAGACGCTTACAATTTATTAACGAAATTGTACTTTATAATAAACGGCACACCTAGTATCAGCGCAACCCTAAATGAGTGATTGCAGCATTTGCATATTGTAACGGCTTCTCTCGGTAGATGTCGAATGTCAATTCAAACAGCGTGAAGTGTTCAAACGGACTAAAGCAAAAACCACGAATGTGACCAGTTTGTGACACTTAGTACGTTATAAACATAAATATTTAAATTTATTTGTAGCAAAACGGCGAATGTGTACTTTCGGGATTTTGATCGGTTTTGTGGACTTGTATCTTTGTTAGTCTAAAGGACAAATGTACCACTTTCGCAAATGTGGCATGTTATTATAGTCATTATCTTTGTATTATGCGTTGAATGTGGCATACGCACTTCTATCTTTTAGATATTTTTTAAACTTGCACATTGGCGAGGAACTATATTAATGTAGATCCCTTTGTGGTTACCTTGACACATATATGGTTTTGCCAAAGAACCTGCGATCAAAATTAATATTGGTGATATAAATATGTACAATTGCGGCAAAATGTTATATTCGTGGTTTTGGCATTTTAGGGACGATGTTATTTATTTCACACGGGGTCTAACTTGAAGGTTGGCTTTTTTTTTAAATTGCGCAATGACGACTACGTAGTGTCCATAATTTGAAAAGATGTTTTCTTTTGGTATTATCATCAGCGACTGTTTTCATAACTTTATACTCATCTTGCACATGATCTGTCAGCGTTAATATAATTGTAGTGGCTGCTCGTTTGCGGTGCGTTTTGATAGTTAATTGCAAAGCCTATTGTTCGCGAGAAACATTTGGTTTTGCCGTATCTACAGGAACTTCTTGGGTTTCGTGATCCAAGCTATTATCTATTTCACGATCTTCTTCCTGAAACAACTAAAAAATATTTGTTAAGAAGTTTTCACACCTTTAGTTTTGTTTTTGTTACTTATTCCCGGTACATGTAAAGCACCCTTTGTATTCGTAATGAACTTGCCACATACTTTCACAGTCAACCATTGTTTTGGCAACATAAACGTATTTAAATATAGGATGCAATACTAATAGGCTCATAATATGTCTATTTAAATAAACTTACTTACTGTATTTTCATTTGAAATATTTAGTGCAGTTGTATGCAGTGTAGGTTCAACGGCAAGACTCAAAAACTAAAGCATTTCAAATCCATACCACGTTGGTTTGTATACACTTTTAATGACGCTTCCACATTTGGTTTTCTTAATTTTACCCAATTCTCGAAAGAACTGACTTCTGATATTGGTAATTTTCTTTTCGTTGATCTCAACATCTGCATGTAACAGGTCAACTATCGAATTAAACGCATCTAACCGTGTTTATGAGTTTTTGTGTTCCGCTGACATAATATCCCATAAAAATGTTTCTTTTACATACAGTTTGATTAATCGTGTAGTACTTTGTATAGTCCAATTCATGTTATTCAAAGATATCTAAATATTATTCACATAATATGAATTTATATATCTACATCTACATGCATATAATACGATATAGTTTCATCATCATCATTTGGTCCTTAGTCCTGGAACTGGTTAGACGCGTACTCTCATTGTTTCCTTTTCTAAACTAACCTATTTATTTCCCTGAAATTTGCACAGTCTGCATCTATCACTATCTGATCTAGGTCTACATCTACCTTCTTTTTTTTTAATCTCTGCTTGTAATATATCCCACCCTATTCCCCAAAAATGCTTTAGAACGTATTCTGCACTTCTATTTCTCTTATTTTTACACAGATATCCTTGTTCCCTACTATTTCTATAACCTATTTGTTATTAACTTTGTCCTTCCCTGCTATCATCCTCATACATCTTAAGCACAGCATTCCAAAAGGCTGCTACCGTTTTTCTGTCTGCTTTCCTACTGCCCGTATTTCATAGGCATACTGCGCTGTGCTCCACACATATGCTTTCAACAATTTTCTTCTTGTTTCTATGTTTGGTGTCTTTCATTATAGGTGCTGTTCTTTCTTGTTAGATGCAGTTCGGTCCCCTTTTATTATTTTCCAATTATATACCATATTTCTTCGACATTCAGTGGTTGTGAAAGGGAATAAGCAGCCTGTGGCTGTCAAGTTCCCCCAGCATTTGAATATTTGCCGATTTAATATTTTTTCCAATATATTTTTTCGCACAGTCGACATTAGTTGCAGATATTTCAGAACCAACACATGTAGTTGTTTATAATAATCATCAGATTTATCTGCGCTTATTTTTTCGTCATAGGTTTTCTGTCTCAAAACTGGTAGACACGTACCTGCACTTATTTATGTTCTGAGCTAGCCTACACAGTTCGGTGAAATTCTGACACAGCCTATATACAATTCGGTTGCCCTTCTATTGTTTTCTAATTTTATGCCCTATTTCACCGAGATTTAGTGAAGGGGGTTAAGCAGCCTGTGGCTGTCAAGATCCCTCAACACTTAGACATTTGTCGAATTAATAATTTTTCAGTAAATCCTTACACACAAATAACATTATTCAAGAATATTGCCCAACCAATACTTGTAGTTGCTTATCATCATGTTTAAGTACAGTTACTTTTTCGTCATTAGTTTATCCATCTTAGGACTGGTTGGATGCGTATCTCCATTGATTTCTATTCTGAGCTAGCCGACACATTTCCATGAAATTCCTACAGCCTATATCTTTTACTATCTGTGGGCGTGAGTCTAACCTAGGTTTATCTATCTACCTATCTCTCCTATTTTTTACCGTTTTCCACATATTTCTTTCTTCTCCTACCATTTTTAGTACATCTTTGTTCTTAACTTTGTCTGTCCATGATATCTTCATCATACGTCTGTAGCACCACATTTCAAAGGCTTCTACCTTTTTCTTGTCCGCTTCTCCTACTGTCCAGGCTTCACAGCCGTACAGAGCTGTACTCCACACATATGTTTCAAGCAATCTTTTCCTAGTTTCTATGTTTCTTGTCTTTGAACACAGTAGTTGCTTTTCTTCTTGCATGTAGCACGACCTTGTGCTAATCTTTGTTTTATATCTTTTGTGAATTTCGCATCTTGCGTTATTTGGCTTCCTAGGTAGCAGAAAGCCTTAACCTCTTGTAAGTTCGTGTTACATATTTGTATTCTTGTTTTTGATTTAGTTTCCCCTCTTTTGCATACTAGTACTTTAGTTTTATTTTTGTTAATTTTCATACCGTATCTCTCTGTTGGAATGATATAGTTTAAGTAAAATTATTTTTGAAAAAGACCAGTTTTTATGTACATACTTTTATAACAGCAATGTCTGCTTTCTAGATTATCTCTTGTGTAAATAATCTACTAATATTTAGTCTTGTTTAACAGCTTAAGTACGTACCTTCTGCGTTTAATAAACTTTTTTGGAATCTACGTATAGAAAATGCGGCACGATCACAATACTGCTTGGTACAGACTAGACGGTGTCTGCAAATAAAATTGCCAGAAATAAACCTATCGAGTGTTTACGTAGGGACAAACGAACAGCGACACGACATGTTGGAATGAATTTTGCATTTAACATCAAGATGTCAGCCAATGCCCTTACATGAAATACATTTCGTTTACGTTAGGACATAAAGTCGGCTGACATGTCGACCAACATGTTGTGATCTTACAAAAACCAAGCCTTACAATAATTAACAGCAAAAAATGGCACAGGTTAGTAATTCACGGTCTTCTACCCGATCTTGGCTGTTGAAGTTCAATTCCTGGTTTAGTGGTGGCACTGGCTTTTCGATTGACTTTGTCCTTTCCAGCACTACTTTCTATGGAGAGGATTGATTTTGAAATTGTCGACGAACACGCGCTGCTGGTTGCATTACACTGTCTCCCGTTAGCCTGCGGTGACTTCCTAGTAAGCGGACTAGGTCTGGCGCTTACTGTCTGTGAGTCCGTAATTGAGTTTATTCTTGAGCGTGTTTACCATTTTCTCGGACTTCCGTCAGGGTCGAGGCTATACATAATATATATGGCGTCATCTCCGCAATTGAATTTTCTTATAGTACTATTGCGCGTAAATCGTGATGCACATCATCTGGAGTTCGTAACCCGCGTACAAACATTAAAAATGATTGAGAGTGTTTCGTTGATGCACACACCACTGTGTTCATCGCGACCTTAATCGCGGGTAATTTACAACTCCAATCGCGATGGTTTTTCAGACACAAATTTGGAAACATCGTTTCTAGGTTGCGGGTTTTAGGTTCCATCGGATTTGTCTAAGCACGGTAAAGCAGAATTAATTGATGTTCGACGCCTAACAAAAACAGAGCTTTTTGCATCGAACTTGCAATAAACTGCGTTTAGTTGTCAGAACTAACTTTACGTGACATTCCATACCATGGAAACACTTCTTTAATTAACACAGTAGCACAAGCTTCACTGGTAGCCTCCTTTAACGGAAATATTTCTATCCACTTTGTACACATATCGCTAATGAGTAGGATTCATCGGTCGCCACATTCAGTTTCTGGGAGCGAACCAAATAGATCTCCGGATACAATTTGGAATCGTTGATTTTGTTCTGGTGTTTACAATAGACCTGCAGGTTCTAAGTTTGAAGATTTATAGCGTTGACGTTCAACGCCATTTTTTATGTAGACTGTTATGTATCGGCGCATACTTGGTCAATAATAATTAGCGGATAACCGGGTTCCGGGACATGGTACGATCTGCATATTGTCCATCCAGCCATCGGCGCGTCGTGATATTCCACTAATATCCGTTTTCGATACAAATTGGGCACAATCATTTGTACTTTTTCAGAATATTCCTCATGAACGTATGGGTAAGGAATGACATTGCTTATTAGATATTCACGGTCGATATATTTATTTTGGTCCTGCGTAACTGAAAGATCTTCGAAAGCGTTTATGATAATTTTAACTTCTGTTCCACAGTGTTCTATAGATTATTATTTTATTGTGTAGCCGTAAATTTTGCAGAATGCACGTCGTGTAATTGGCTTCTTATCATCTGCAGTTGATACTGCTGATTTTGGTTTATTGTCGGCTGGAAGGATTACTTTTATTTCGCTACAAATCACTTCGACTGACTTTACGTTTTCTAACACTTTTGCGAACGTAGAAATGTTTTCACGAGCACACCATATTCAATTGAAAACTTTCTGAAAGAGCAGAGTTATTTCTTATTGCCTAAAGCGCGCTGGTTATGGATACAAAGATATCCGTTGGAGTGTTCACATCTTGTTCTTTTGCAACAGGCGGCTGTAGACCTAGTAAGGTGGTATAACTCTTCCGAAAGCCTGGTGTAGTAATATAAATGCGTCTTGCCATACTGGGATGTTAAGTTCGACTCCTTGCCACCATATAAAGGCTTGCCATGTAACGATATGGGAAGCCCTTTAGTACAATTTTCGACGCCTATGTTTACGCAGTTTTTGTACATTGCTATTGCATCTATAAAAGCGTCCACAGATCCATTAACCGTACCGAAAGCTCTTGATACACACTTTGCGTAGCTATTGTAGATATTTAAATTTGGTGGTGTAGATTAAGTGGGTGCGGGAAACGGCGTGGCTATTTGTTGTGTGTAGAACTGTTGCACAAACACTTTGGACATTTTCGTTAACATCGTCTGAAATTGATCCTGTGACACGTAGGTAGTCAACGGTGCAAGATTTGGTAGCAATGCTGGTGACGTAGTTCCTGTCACGTTGCATGATGATGAGCTTTTATTTCCATTTTTTGCACGTTGGCCATCCTTGTTGATTTTGGCATTGTAATTTTGTGAAAATTTGTACTTTAAGGTGGTTTACTCGCTTGAATTGAATCACCAACGTTGGTTTTATATACTATGTTGAGATTGTCAGTTAAAAACACTTTCAGAGGTGGTAGTCACGTGTGCAAAGTTTCAAACATATGATATTTTGAAGACGCTATGCTTGCCTTTTTCTTTGGCGTGGATAAATCACGTTGGGCGACAGTTGTAATCCTCAGAATTGTACGTTCTCAGGGGTGTCTAGCTATAGGAGCTTCAAAAGTACTAACTTAGTTTGACCAATTCGATTGAAAGCACAAACGATTAATTTATTTGTACTAACAAATTCATAACAGAACTTTTACTAACATTTAATTAAATAATTAAAAGCAAAAATTACACAAATTAGTGGTTTGCGATCTTTTGTTTGATCTCGGCTGATGCAGTTCGATTCTTGGTTCGTGGCGGCGCTTTCCTTTTGGTTGAATTCGTACTTTCCACCATAATATAATAATTACTATTCAAGAAAATAAATCACTTTTCCTACTCTTTCCCTCAGGAGCTTTCACGTTACAGGATTCATTTTTCCTGCCCAAACTGAAGTAGCACTACTCCGTTCTTGTTTATTTATATTCTGCGACCCACACCTGCTCGTGCCTCCGTTGACCTAATACCCCGGCTACGCGGTATCTTCTGCAGACGTTCTCACCTGTTATACTCTGGTTCCTAGTCTAAGGTATTCTTTTAAAGTCCCGGGTGTAATTTATAAGAGCCACTACGACAGTTGGTAACACAATAAATATTTGACTAATAATGCGCAATAAGGGGTTACGTTATATTTATGTAAAAATTATTATCACATACAAAGAGAAAGATAAATGTACTTACGTAAACTGTAGAACTCTTCCCTACATTGCAGCTATCTTCCGTCAGGCTCTCGACGTGGTTGAGCGTTATTGGCGTTATGGGCGTGGGTCGTCCTTTGCCCCCTTGTCGAAACCAAATTCAAATTTGTCTTCTCTCTTCTGTAGCGGAACACAGGAGTAGGGTGAGGAACGATAATAGATACCAGGCAGGAACCCTACATTACCTAAAAGAGAAGACAAAGGCACACAGATAACCACTCGGTTCGACTTTTGTTGACTAGTCCATGACGCGACGGAAATCACTACTTACTTTCCATTCCGCGTCTGCACAATCCCGGGCGCCGACGCAACTATCTAAAGTGTCGGAAATACACGCACAAGTCTTTTAAAATATTGGCGCGAATTCACTTGCAAATTAGAAACTTAAATTAGAAATGTTTACATACCGATTTTCGGCATGTAACACACCCTAGTTCTTCACAGCATCACAGTAAGGTTTAGTAAGTACTAAAGTTTGAATTATGCTGCAGCATATTACATCATTTTACCACGAAATAGAAAACTCATTTTAAATTTCCCCTTTAGACGAACGTAGTAGTCGTCGTTTGTTCTACTCCCTTGGCTATTGAAATAAACTTTGCAATAAGTAATCCACTTATTATATGATAAAAATAATTGCATATAGATGTACTGTATCATTTACTATACCATATCAACAGAACAATGACAGGCTAACTGGGACCTCTTTTCCACCAGCATCCTCATTTCCACACACATTCTGGACCAAATAGTACTCTTCGACTAGCCATTTCATCTTTCGCGATAAATATATATTGTTTGGTATCAATTAATATTATATTTTTCTCAGCTACTTAAATTTCTAGGAATTTTTTAGATAGCATCACTTCTTAAGGCGGTACCCCAATTTGAAGATGTTTTACTGGTAGCGATTTCTGACCATCCTTATAAATTGTTTTAGCGATGCGATACATCAAAGTAGTCTAGAATTTTACGCAGAATCCGAATCTGCAAACAGATTTAAAATCCGACTACTCCTTACCGTTTTACCCACACACCCTCTAGCGAACATCTAAAAGATTAATTTTGTTTCTTTTAAGATAAATATATCTTGTTTGCTATCAATTAATATTAGATTTTTTTGGGGAGTCCAAATCCGTAAATAGATTTTAAATAGGACCACCCCTTACAAAGCTAGACTTTTAAAGGCCCCAAATCTTTAAATTTTTGCTCATCTATATTTAACTCCATTTTTAAAACCTTTTTTTGCTACTCAAGACATATACTTTAACCAACCACTTCTTGCAAATCTAAAACCGCTGGAATTTTAGAAATGAACCCTTTATAAACCACAAGTGTCTGATATTTAAAACCATTTTCAAAAACACGACTTTTCAAATTTTAAACAGATTAAACCTTAACACAAATTTTATCAATTTTCTGGTTTTACATTTAGTTAACTAAATAGGTACTTTGGAAAATACAATTCGTATCTGAACTAATTTCTTGTCGATTATAGATTACCCAATTACATGTGAAAGCGGTGTATAATTCCTATTCAATAGACTTTCTATTAATTATCTTATTGACTACATGTTTTGAGGAATACAATAAATATGTTTCAATGCCGTGCATTAGAAATCGACGCATAATAGCTTGTGAATTATTAATTACTCGAGGTACTAAAAAGTGCTATACTTTGAGTTGATAAAATTTATAGACTAACCTTTTCAAAATCTAAGTACTTTTACATAACTCTATTCTTCGACTATGCATGATCCAACAAAAGTTTCCTTAAAATAACCAACATTCCAGTAGTATGACCTATCTAATGATATTAAAATTTCACCCAAGACCGTAATGCATTCTCAGTTTAATAAACTAATAGAATACAATTTCTACATTGCAAAGTGTAACATTATTTTATTTTTTTCGTGTAATCGAATCCAAGCAGCTGAAAGTAACCTGTAACAAAATTAGATTAATGTGTTTTTTAAAAAGAGAGAAAACGTGTTTTCGGTCAATAAGACATATTGTCGTTAATCTAACAAAATGTTTTACCGTCCACGACACCGCGTGGAGGTAAACACATGTCGCCGGGAGCGAGGGGATTATTAAGGATGGGGATGGTGGGTAAGTCTTATAACAAACTTACATGCTACTATATACATACACAATAAAATATATACATATATAAGTAACTATCCTATATCTTTATGCCCCCATGCGTAGGTTGATATGCTTCCGGGGATGACGTAACGCTTGTCATCTTCGCCCGTAAGACTAATTTTATTAATCAACTGTGTGTACAAATTGTAGTTCTTACTCCGGATTGATACCATCGTATGTATGAGAGTATCCGTATTATTAATGACTACATCCTTACAACTATCAACACTAATCCCAGCCACCACACTACGGCTAACACTCTTAATTTTTTTAACAACATCTTTCGCGCTTACAATACAGTGAGACTTATCCCTTCTACCAACAAATTCTAATACTAGATCTCCATTAAATTCGTCTTTGAATTTTCCCACAACTTTTTTGTTGACAAGCGGTATATTGTATTTATTATCCGCGGGGTAGTCACTAGTATCAAAGTGGTTGATATTTGCACTAATGTCACTGTATAAGTCTTCGGTTTCCACACTGTACACTAGCGAATCAGTAACCGTATAGGGGAGCTGGATTTGGTCACCATACATGGATTTCATCGTACCGTAGTGGAACTCATACATTAAGGTTTTAGACAAGTCTAAAACCGAGAAATCTGCATAGATTGATTTACCGTAGGTAACTTTGATTCGATCCATTTGCACAATCCCCCCCTAGTATAGTGCAACTATTAAAATTAGGTCGGGCAATTAGCGTACTCGCGAACAACCATGTTACACACTTTTTCTCAAAAGGTATATATAGTGTCTGCTCTACCTTATAGGCGGCAGAGCCTCGATAGATTATGAGGGGTTCCTGTTTAAAGTCTAAGCCCGGGGTAAAGAGGATGGTAAATGGCTTTGAGTAAAAAAGGACCCTCTAAAGAGATCTTCCAGCCAGCTAAGCTTCTTCAACTTAGAGCAGTGCTATGAGCTAGGGTCGTAGGATGGTATACGATAATAAAAGAAGTTTTATTGGACGCTACCGTATCTTAATAAATGTTATAATAAGAATCAATCCGAAGATCAGATACGGAAATCTTCGAAAAGAAAAAAATACCTTCGGCAAGCAACATATAAAAAAATAATACTTACTTCTGACTCTGCAAACTGGAATGGGAACGACGTTCTCGTGCTATCTGAAAATTTAATCACTTCTAAACATTTTTAGACTAATGCTACGTTAGAGCCTAGTCACTTTATCACAAAAAAAATAAAGTATAGAAAGATCAACTAGTAAAAATTATACTTCAAAAAAAATTTAAACCAACACCAATAATATATCTTTCTTCACTACAAAAAATTTATAAATGTGGTTGTTTGCTTCTATAGAAAAATTACTGATGACTTCAATGAAAGAAAGCTTTAAGACAACTTATTATTCTTTCTATTAATTTGCAAAAAAAAATATATATACATCGCTTGTACAAAGTTACATGTACTGAGACTTTCGAAACAATTACTTTTATAAAGATCTAGTGTTAATCTCTGATTACTCAAAAGAAATTTATAATTGAAAAATTTTTGTTAATTCTCTATAAGAAATATAGGATGTTCATTATCATTTTACAGTTTATATATGCTACTTGAATAGGATCCTGTTCGAGTTTACAAGTAATAAATTAAATGCTCAGACTTATTGTAGATTACAGAATTGCATTTTTAATTGATTTATTTGATGGAATCAAAGGTCAAAAAAACTTATTGTTTGAATTAAGCTGTACTTCAAGTGTACTGCCAAAAAAATTATACTCTATAATGCGACAAACAAATATCAACGTATCACATGTTTAGTTACGAATACATTTTAGTATAACCTTGTAACTTCAAAAATTATCTTATAGAAATCCCTTTGTGATTATAAGAGCATTTATAAAATATCCAACTATTAAATTCTGAACAAAATATTACGTGTATCAATTTAAATGACTATAAAAATTTTACGAAAATTTCGTGTACCAAATTTAAGTAAACATATATAGAATTTTCAAAAAATATTTGTACCATGTAAGTGATGGCTTCATGAAATGAAAATTGCTCTAAAATTAAGAATGACTCACCACAGACAATCTGCTAGGCAACCAAATTCGTTAAACATCTTGGGTACTTACAATAGCAAATGCGCGCGACTGATACATGTGCACTGGCTTGACCTCTATACGAACCAATATATGTGGAAAATTCCACCCTCTTGCATAGCAACATTTAAAACTGTACTTTCAATACAACCAACATCCAAAAGTGCTTTGTAACGTATTTTTTTCTAGTTACATTTCGTTCAATAAAATAAAAATAAAACAGCTATAATTTAAAATATTTAATTTGTAAATTACCGTCCAATAGAAATTAATGTATAAAATTCATAATAACACATAGATTCTTTTACGTTTATGCTCTAAAGTTTGTTACTAAGCTCTGTCAAGTTGTCAACTGGCACTTCATTATCAGCGTTCGAAAGGGCAGGCTGCTTTGCAGGATAAGTGAAGTCGAGATGGCCGTGTGTAAGCACGTGGCTTCTAACAAAGTTAGAAAAAAGTAAAGAATTGATAAAATCCTTGGTGCCTGGAGGTCGAGCCTAACAGCGGTTGCGTGAGCATGATTTTCGATAAGCTTCGCTCCGAGCAGTTCAGTTGATCCCTACAGGCCTAAGAAGATGGAAGCACCTTTGGACATTATTTAGACAGTTGGTATATATTAATTAAATAGATTATACTAATATTTTTCATCTTAGTGCAATATCTTAAAGACATATCTTGTATAATATCTCCGATGGTAACTTAAAACAATTTCTTAAGGCAATATTTTAAAGCAAGAATATATGGTTTCGTCCTATTTAATATAACATGCAGTAACGTAGAAAGTGATTTCACATGTGTTCCGCATATTTCAACCTTACCGATGAATAACATCAAACAAGGATATTATGGTTGGTTTAGTAATATAGTCGGTGTATTCCAAACAACTTTGATGCTTATGGAAATTTCCGACAGCTGAGGTCAAGGTCCAGTATTTTTAGTTCAGAGCAGTTTCGTAGCACGTGAGTGTTCTTTAAGATTTAATAACTTTGAAAATACAGTAAATTACTATAAATTATCTAACATTAAATATTTGAGAAACGTAAAAAGAAAATAGTTTTTGACAAATCAGCGAATTAAATAATATGTCGATTGCTTGTCAGAATGTTTGCACATGTACCCAAATAGTATATTTAATAAAGTTGTGAATGACATCCTATGTCAGATATAAAAAAAAACGTAGATTCAGTTTTCCTATCTAGACGCCATATGCTGTCTTAATTTAATTTAAAATATGTTTAAAGATTTTGAGGTCATGAACTTGCACTTTCATCGACATATGAAATTTGCGTACTTATTGTTGAATAAAAATAAATTAGAATAATTACATTCTACAATGTCTGTACTTTGATAATTAAATTTTATTGTGAAGATCAAGGAAGTACTTCGCTGAATGAAAGAAATTTATGTATTATGAATAACTTAGAAGTTCTACGTTAATCTAATTAAATTTTATAGAAAAGATCCATTCAGAGATCTTCTTAATTTTGAATGCAAAACTTCACTAGTCTATTTCTGTTCTAGAAAATAATTATGAGAAAATTTTATAAAGATACAAACTTAAATATTGCAGTTATATATATATATATATATATATATATATATATATATATATATATTCAGAAATTTATCCAAATAGAATCTATTTTGTTTTTGAAAGACGTTTTATTATTTAACATTCAAAAAATTGCAAGTCATCCCGGATTAGAAATTGTGTGTAATGAAAACAAATTCCCTCAGTATATATTTTAGAAGCCTAAATTCTATTATTTTATTTTTTGGCAAATATTTTTGAGGACACAAATGGTGTCCATGTTGTACTCTTGTTTGTTCACAGGTAAAGCCGAGACATCTGTATGACATCTGGTGTTTGAGGTCTTGGTAAGTGTGTCCTAAAGAGTGAAATTCAGGTTTTATGGCTATGTTAGTGGTGTTAAGATAAGGTTTCCGCATTCCCCTTATACAAACACAGTTAAATTTTGTTGGTTATTGTATTGAAAAATACGGTGGCGCTCATTAAACATATTTTTGGTCTTTTATCAACCCATGACCCAAACTCATGATCTACCCAGAGCTAACACTCGACTAGCCGTTTATGTCTTAAGAGCTTTTCTTTGTCTCAAGCCATTCTCCATCCAACATTACCTTGGGCTTACCTTAAAAAGAAGAAATTCTCGACCTTGTGATATCAGGTTAAGGGCTAGGAAACTTGGAGGTTTAATTTTTTAGCTGATAGTCACGAGGATAAAGTTAATAATGAATATTAAAGATAGAATTGCAAAGTTTAATAATAATAAATATTACAGCTTCTGTGTTCCACAATAATTATATACGAAAGATTTATAGCTCTACAACTCGACAAATCACATGCTTACATAAAGTTTGCGTTCCATAACAATTATATACAAGAGATTTATTGCGTTGCAATTTTATACATTACGTGTTTGCGTTTCCATATTGTTTTACTTTACTTCGATATGATTCCGTACTTGCGCGTAGAAATATTTTTCTTGATTATACTAGGTCGATACAACTAAAATGAAGCCATGGTATCCGTTGACACCATTTCACCTTCCTCTGGGACGGCATGTTTTATCAAAACCTGCTGGCCCACGTTTTTAACGCTTGCTACTCTGATTACATCCCGATGTAGAATAATGAAGCTTGGCCACGAGGCTATGTTACTATCCAAGCACGCGCAGGAAAGGGGATATTGTATCAAGATACATACAAATAGAAGAAATCTTAAATTTTACTTTGAGTATTTAAATATAGGTGGAGCTCTATGTATAAATTAGTAATATATTGTTTCTATCGGAATTTAATATTTACTGTTTAATAATGGATATTTGTTGAATAGATATTTAGAACAAAAGCGTATATTTAAGAAGCAGATAATCGTATTCGTTACAACCAATTACTAGAAGCATCCCACCGGGTCTCGATTTTCACGTCTACACGTTTGCTCAAGTTCTCCATAGTCTTCCAGAATACCGCATTCTTCATCAATTTGTAAGAGTTTTTTCAAACGCGTTTTTCGTCGACGTCCTTAACCCGGTGTTGAGGTCGATATACGCCTTCAACCATGGAGACTGGGCAAATTCTAAATCCAGGCGAATTGCTTTTAGTTTGAAACCGTATCGCATACATTGTTGTAAATTCTGATAAAGGATGGTGTAGTTTTTCTTCCACCTACAGCGTATGGCGTGCATAGTGGGACAATTTCCGTTAGCGTAAACGGATAGAGTTTACTGCCAATATTTACGCGTTGTTGTACAACCTCTGAGCGAATGCTAGGCGTATTTATCAACCCCAATTCCGAAATGACTATTTCTTTTGGAATTGTAGAATATGGTGTTGCAGATTGTGTAAAATATGTACTACCTGCTTTAATGTAGCACTTGTGTAAGATTTTTATTTTATCTTGGCTGTCTTCCTCCTCTACTATCTCCAAATAATTTACAGGTAAATAGTTAAAACTAAAAGCCGAAAGCACATACTTTATCAATGTTTCCCTTCTTTTGGTTTTTCGGACAACTTAATTTGCAAACTAGTCAATTTCTTTGTATTGATATTACCTCGATACACGTACTGTAGTAGGTTAGTATACAATAAACAGCAGCTATTTTGTAGTTAGTTCGAGAGCTACTCCACATTTTGGTAAGTGATGCCGAGTACATTGACGCATATGTCTTGGGTAGCAAAAAAAAGATTTTAAAAATGGAGTTAAATATAGATAAGCAAAAATGTAGAGGTTTGGGGCCTTTAAAGGTCTAACTTTGTAAGGGGTGGTCCTATTTAAAATCTATTTACAGATTTGGACTCCCGAGAAGAATATAATATTAATTGACACCAAACAAGATATATTTATCTTAAAAGAAACAAAAATAATCTTTTATATGTTCGCTGGTTGGTATGTGTGTAAAACGGCAAGAGGTGGTCGAATTTTAAATTTGTTTACAGATTCGGATTTTGCGTAAAATTCTAGACTAATTTGATGTAACCCATCGCTAAAACAATTTATAAGGATGGTCAGAAATCGCTACCGGTAAAAAACCTTAAAATTGGGGTACCGCCTTAGGTAGTGGTGCTATCTAACAAATTCCTAGAAATTCAGGTAACTGAGAAAAATCTAATATTAATCGATACCAAACAATATATATTTATCACAAAAGATGAAATGGCCAGTCTAAGAAAACTATTTGGTCCAGAATGTGTGTGGAAATGAGGATGTTAATAAAAAAAAGGTGCCAGTTACCTTGTCATTGTTCTACTCATATCAATACCTTCATATATTCGACATTGTAGAAGAATTGTGTTAGCATATTCGATATATTTCAAAAATCAAAATTGATATTTTAGTTCCAAACACTAGTTTCATCTATTTTAAAAAATTATTAGAACCCAACCGAGCCTCACATTTCACATAAAAAGTAGCAATTATAAAGAAGGCAGATTATGGTAAGCTACAACAATTTAAGTTGGAAATCAGGTAATAGTGCATCGTAAATAAGAATGTGCATGACATGGTGATTATTCTAATTGTTTGTTTATGTATGATTAAAAAGTAACAATAGAAATTAAATTGCAATGTATTCGTACACACAATAAAATTTATAGACTAATTAGAATTTGCACATAAAACATGGCTATTTGGTTTATAATAATGTACGTTTGGTTTCAACTCGATTGTTGCAATATTCCTGCATGCAATAAAAAAAGAGTCGTAGCTGATTAATGTATTACATTTGTGTAAGGCATATTGCATTATAAACTATAACAGTTTCGATTAATACAAATCATATAACGTTACGGAGGTAATGTACTTTGCCTGACTCCATTTTGTGTACAATTCTCCCTTGACTATATATATATATATATATATATATATATATATATATATATATATATATATATTGGCTATATTCTCATAAAGGAACTCTCCAAAGAAAAGAAAGAAAAGGAAGATTTGTTTAAGTGGACCTCATTTTAACATAACACTAGCCCCGGCAACGTGTGGATCGATTTTCGTTTGCCTAAAAGTATTTTTTCTAAGGTTTGTTCTGGCCCAAATATTTATGTTTGCTCAATTTTTATTGAGGACTTGATTTTATTCTGGCCAATTTTTATTTTAACCAAACCTTTTCGACTAGGATTTTCTTGTGCACCAAATTCTTTTGGCTTAAATCCTGTTTCCAGTTCAAGCTGTGACTCTAATCGACTTAAATCTGTTTTACCCGAAATTGTTCCTACTCGAATATATTTTGAACAAATTCATTTTTATCTCCTTTGGATGTTTGTGCGTACATAGGTTTTGACAGGTTGGTAAAAGTTCAACTGGTAGAAAATCAGTTTAAAGCTTATGTTTGAACTTTTAAAATTGCCCCAAATTCCAGATCGTGTGTTTACTTAATGGAAAGTTGGAATACGAACTTAAGATTCGAGGTGTATAATTGAGAGACCGGTTGGAGAAAAGAGAAAATTTTTTGGGAAGGTTGTTAGCGAAAGAAGTTGATAAACCTGGTTGTTTTATTCATCTTACGGTATCTGACGATTTTTCAAAGAAAAGTGAAGAAGTTAATGCTTCAGTTGGGTCAATTCGTAATATTTTGTCGAATCAAATTCAATTTTCAAGAGAGTATCGTCAAGCTTTATTCATCTTTCTGGTCGTGCTAAGCGAGCGAAGATTCGTTTAACAAATTGAGAGTACGTTGTTAAGTATAGAAATGAAACGTTAGCTACCATACTTACCCTAGAAGCTGAATAGTATAGTAAAGTCAATAAAAGTACTGACTGTAGCAGTATTAATCGAACTATCTTAGTACCATCTTCAACAGATAGTGTGGCCATTCACACCTATCTTATCTATAGACTCATGGTCTGTAAAATGTCTAAGTGACTCTAAGCACTTATATTCATTCTTAGACACAGTTGGGTGGTAAAGATAAAAATACACCTTTAGTCTAGTTAGTCACCACTCCATTAACAAATTCAAAGCTTTTTAGTAAATGAGGTAATTTAACTTGTCCATAGTCACTTGAGTAGGAGGAATTAACCAATTCTGTATAAAAAAAACTCCCATTTAAATAACATTGTCATCTTAAATTTTACTCCCATAAGCAATACACATGCAAAAAATTGCATAAATCTGATATTTTGCACAATAGTTTTCTTCGACTAAGCACTTTTGCAACGAATTCGCACAAATAACAGCAAAATTCGCACAATAGTTTTCTTCAACTAAGCAATTTCTAGCCCCAGGCATGGCTAATTTAATTAAATTCTAATTTGTGCAATTATTCGCACATTGGCGAGGGGTCAGCACCCCGATCTGGTACGGATCTTGTTCTCATCTGGACCATCTACCCTTTAATCGGCAAATATTCGCCTAAATTTGCACAATAGTTTTCTTCAAGTAAGCATTTTATAGCTCCAGGCATGGCTCGTGCTAGTCATCATAAATTTGACTCCCATAAGCAATACACAGGCAAAAAATTGCACAATAGTCATCATAAATTTGACTCCCATAAGCAATACACAGGCAAAAAATTGCACAAATCTGATATTTGCACAATAGTTTTCTTCGACTAAGTATCTTTTGTCGGCGCCCTGATTTGGACCGTCGGACCCCCGGCATCCTTCCCCAGGGCCGCCGGATAGGCAAATTCTTCCGCTAATTTATTTAATCTTTTAAACTAGCTAGTCATCATAAATTTGACTCCCATAAGCAATACACATGCAAAAAATTGCGCTAATTTATTTAATCTTTTAAACTAATCTAATACATAACTAGATTAATCCATTAACCCTAATGCAATCTTTTGCAAATTAAATTTTTATTTACCACAATCCCCCGTCGGGGTCCCGACAAGGGCGTCAGATAGGCAAATTCTTCCGGATTAAGCTGATTAAGAGTTAATTTAATTACATCAATTAATTATTTATTTATTAAAGCATTACATAATAAAAATACAGTCATCTTAAATTTGACTCCCATATAACAATATGCATGACAATTTTTAAATTTGCCTTAATCACGGCTTGGGATGCCGAGATGATTAAGAGTCAATATAATTACATCAATAAACTAATCTAATACATAACTAGATTAATCCATTAACTTTAATGCAATCTATTGCAAATTAAATTCTTATTTGCCACAATCCCCCGTCGGGGCCCCGACAGGGGCACCAGATAGGCAAATTCTTCCGGATTATGCTGATTAAGAGTCAATTAATTACATCAATTATTTATTTATTAAAGCATTACATAATAAAAATACAAAGTCATCTTAAATTTGACTCCCATATAACAATATGCATGACAATTTTTAAATTTACCTTAATCATGGCTTGGGATGCAGAGATGATTAAGAGTCAATATAATTACGTCAATTAATTATTTATTTATTAAAGAATTACATAATAAAACTACAAAGTCATCTTAAATTTGACTCCCATATAAGCATATGCATGGGGATACCTAAATTTCCCTTAAGATGATTAAGCTGATTAAGAACCAATTAATTACATCAATTATTTATTAAAGAATTACATAATAAAAATACAAAGTCATCTTAAAATTACAGACGTCAACATTTCGCAATAAGCGCAAACAATCGGTTACCATTCTTTGCCACACAGGTTTAACACTATATCATTTAGCACAAATTTGTATTTTATATAATTCAAGTTTACAATAAGTATTTTTGCATGCATTTCGCACAAACATTTATGAAATGCAGCTTTAGGTCTTCTTCTATCGCCAGTATAATTACTAGGCTTAATAACCTGCTTGTGGATAAAGTATTTTTAGTGTAAAAAAAATTTGCAAAAACATATTGTTGAATGGTAATGTGTCATATGCAAAACAATTTTATTTGTTAATACGTTTCTGTTAAAGACAGGTTTCACGCGTAATAAAATACAGTTCTAGCTCAAAGCGAAAACATTAGTTTGGATAATGATGTTGTTAATATATATCTATAACCGTTCTAGAGGTGTATTTAATGAATATTGTGGTACAAGTTTTCGCATCCATTTAAACCTAATGCAAACGCTTGCAAATAATTTAGGGATGACTTAACAGCATTTGCAAACTATCATTTTGAGTTCATTATTACGATTATAGCACTAACCATATTTTTAGAATGTAATGTTTATTCGGTATACTAATCATTAATAGCACAAATTTGCATTGCAAACAATTTTATTTGTTAATTGATGCAAGAATAATAATTTTAAACTAAAAAAGGACTTACCTCCTGCTTGCACATCGTTCTTCTGAAGTTGAAACAGATATTTTTGAACTAGAAACCCTAGACCAATACTTATATGAATCGACGGATCCTTTCCAATCAACATAAATCCTGTTATAAAACACGACCGTCGACTTTGATACCCTTTCACCGAACGCTGTACTTTCATATTGTTTATGGAAAATTCGAAAATGTTTCTTAACCTTAAGGTATTTTTGATGACGTTACATTAAATCGCAATAATTACGTGGTTTTAAATAGAGGTATTGCCAAACTAAAGCTGCTAAAAATACATATTGCAAAACAGTCTTTGAGAAGGATTCGTACTTTAGATATGCGTAAATAAAATTTAAACTGTAACAATATCTAAACCAAAAACGCTCCGTATTTAAAATGAAATCTTTCACGTGAAAACGCCATGGTAATTACATCACATCTTGATTTTACCCATTTTCATTAACGCTTCAACAGGATGGAATTTGTAAAAAAAATTAGAAGCAGCGTGTTTATTAAAACAGAAACTCGACCTGTCCAAATTATATTAAACCAGATTATATTATATGTCATAATTCGCGAAGAAAATTATATTCAAGCAAAATAATAGAAATTACATTTACAGTATTTTTTAAATGATTGTAATTATGCCAAATCGCCATAAATAATACCAATAGACTCATTTTTAGCAATATTCTACGTTATTAGAATGTAAACAACATAACTGGAAAAAAATTTGTTGACCGAAACAAATTCCTTTCATACTTATGATACATTACTTGTTAGATATAAATTTGGGGGAAATGTTCGCATTAACAATAACATTTTTACATAGAAATGGATTTTAATTGATGCAATTTGAAGTAAATATGTTACAAACGCAAATACGTTATTTTAGCCAAGTAAAATGGATACAAGTCCTTAATAAAATACGACTTACAAAATAAAAACATTTTCAAAGCCTTAAAATAAATTTACAGATTTAATAGTCTCTTAAGTGTTTATGAATACAATTTTAGTTATCAGTCTAACATGCTTTTTTTATTTTTACTTTATACTTATTGGTAATTCACGAAAAAAATATTACCCAAGGAATGGATTTAATTACGGAAATATCCATAAAAACAAATAATAAATAACGTCTTTGACCTCATTAAAATGTAACATAATTAATAGATGGTAATTTGTTGGGAAGCTCTATGTATGCATTACGATACATTACTCGTAGAACTGAATTGGGAAAATTTACAGATTTTCGATAATATTTGCGTAGAAAAGAGCGTTAAACGCGGTGTTATTTATAATACAATAGCATATTATGCAAAATCCGAAAACCACAAATTTTCTGCAATACGATAACAAGCATGAGTTATCAATGTTTATTTATTTTTAGATTAATTATACGTCCTCGTTAAAAGCACTGAACAATGTCATAGTCATTTACACTTATTAGAATGTGAGTGGAATATTTTGGATGACTGAAAAACAAACCCATTCTATGCATTACGATACATTACTCGTAGAACCGAATTGGAAAAATTTACAGATTTTCAGCATATTATGCAAAATCCGAAAACCACAAATTTTCTGTAAACGATAACGAGCGAGCGTGAGTTATCAATGTTTATTTATTTTCATGCTAATTATACGTCCTCATGTCAAGTTCAAAGCATCGTTAATGAAATTTTTATTACAGTTCATTTAAAATGTAGATACAGGTAATTTCCTGCAATCGAGTGGTATAACAAGATCAATTAGTACGTCATTTTTAAAGTATTCTCTTTATTAGCCCTAAGGCATTTGTAAAACAACGCCGCATCAAATCCTGATAATTACGTGGTTTTAAATAGAGGTATTGCCAAACTAAAAGCTGCTAAAATACATATTGCAAAACAGTCTTTGAGAAGGATTCGTACTTTAGATATATGCGTAAATAAAATTCAAACTGTAACAATATCTAAACTAAAAACGCTCCATATTTAAAATGAAATCTTTCACTTGAAAATGCCATGGTAATTACAAACGACATTTCATCATCTATTTACATCGTTATAACATCCGGATTTTCCAAATCATAGTTTAAATCTTGTTTAATTTTGGTGAATGTAAAACTAATTAAAAAAAATCCTGGGTTGTAATGTATATAAATGCGAGAAAACGGAAGTCTAAATCAGTGCAGTTACCGGTTTATCTAAGTAAAACGCGAAATATTTGTTTACCATCGTCCAGTTTGAATCTGAAAGGGTAAGTACATTTTTGTTTTTACAGTATTTTAATATACCGCTTGAAAATATATTGCATTTTATTTGCTTGAATTAAATACTAAACTGAAAAACGTATCATTTTCTCTGCATGTTCTAAACCGCAATTAAACGGCTCCTAGTACAATAATTTTAGCAATATATCGCAACAGGCCAGGTAGCCAAGAAAACATAGATTTTGTAAAAATCATCTGAACGGGGTAGACAGCGACCCAACGATTAAGTATATTTTTGCTATAAATAGTACCTGTATATGGAACCGTTTATGTAACAAACATCATCACCCGCGTCCTTATAGCTAACAAAGTTGCGAATCTTGAACAGTTTCGTATTACAAATTTGAAGCAGTACGAAAAGATGGTTAATCTAACCAGTGTTTATTGCAGTTGACAGGGTTTAGTATCCTTGGAAGAAATCAGTAACAAAATCTATTACACATACCGCGAGGAGGCTCGACACCATATGCCAAAACGAAACGGTTCTTCTGAAACGAGTTGTTTAATTTTCTTTATAGGCGCGCCCATGTCTGCTTAATGTTCTTCTGGGGTATACCATATAACCTACTTGCAGAGTTAACACTTATACCCTTTTGTATTTCACTAACTGCTTTCTCTAAAGATTCCTTGGTGCACATCTTTCAAATATAAGTTTAAACTGATTCAAATTGAAAATAATATTCCATTCCCTTATATAGCAGCATGGGCAGGGGTGTGCACGCGCAGGGGTGCGCATGGGCAGGGGTGTGCACGCGCAGGGTGCGCATGGGCAGGGGTGCGCACGCGCATTGGAGCGCATGGGCAGGGGTGTGCACGCGCAGGGGTGCGCATGGGCACAGGCGTACTTAGGTGTACACCGGAGTACGTGAGAAACTGTCTTGGATCGCCAAAAAAATCTTATTAATATTAAAACAACATAGATTTTATACAATTTTATAAAAAATATACGCAAAATATTTAACTGTGATTAAATCTATTAACAATTCCCGTAAACGGATTATATTCAAACATAGAGTCATGTATAATTAATGCATAAGCCTTCATCGACGATTCAAAATTTCTTGAAGCTTCTAATTCCATTCTTACATCGAGCAACTAAACCATCCATCTTGGAATATGGTATCAGACTTCCACCCGGTATGTGTAATAGATTTTTGTTTCTGATTCATCCATGGATACAAGTCCTTAATAAAATACGACTTACAAAATAAAAAACATTTTCAAAGCCTTAAAATAAATTTTACAAATTTAATAGTCTTTTAGGTGTTTATGAATACAATTTTAGTTATCAGTCTAACATGCTTTTAATTTTAATTTTATACTTATTATTATCTATTAATAAACTAAACATTAAACGCAGTACTTCTCTTTTATGAGGCTGTAGTAGAGCATGCACTGTGGTATCCGGAATCTTCGGAAAAAGACTCTTTCTCAAACATTTGTGCTAGCGATAGTGCCCCGATTACATCGTCGGTGTATTGATCGGGATGACATGTAATTATTTCCAGAATTGTATGATAATTTGCCTTGGTGCAGTCATCAAATAGATAACGACTTGCGATAAGTTTGCTTTTTATTAAAATTGTATTTCGTTCTTCATCTGTCACCTCGATATTTCCTCCGCGATATGCATTTATTATATCACCAATAAACGCCTTGTAAAATGTCGAAAAGCCTCGACTATTCAACCCTCGCAGCTTGTAGCTTATTACCTCGCTCATCCTGAATATCTTAAATACTTCGCTTTGATTCAAAACAATGACATTTCGTCCTCTCGCAATTTCCATATTAAACAAATCCTCTTCATGCAAATCATTTCCTACTAATGCGCTTTTGACGTTCGATGTAATGGTTGTCAGTTTCAATTTAAACCCATAAGCCAGTTGTAATTCTACATCATCTATTCCATCGCTGAAACCATTTTGCATAGCATTCTTTGCATCTCGTGCAAATTCTCTAACTCTAAATTCAACTTGAAAGCTACATAAATCGGACCAACCATTATACCCCATTTTCATTCCAACATTTCCGCATATACATCTAACACAATCAATTTGTATGACTGGTTGTAGACCACCATGTAAATCAAATCCTACTTCCAATAAGTGAGGGTGAGATCGCTTCCATCCGCTTAAGGGGTAGTCAGTCTTGCCTACCAGGGTGTTTGGGTTTAATTGTGGCACATCACTTGTTACATCAACACCCGCGAAATCTATGACTTTAACTTGAATAGTTCGAAGATATTTCGCAAACTGAATTTTTAGCTTTACATTTCTCGTCTTATATATTGAGTGGTGGAGGTCATGCGCCGATCAATTTTGAACCTGTTTAAGTCGATCGACAGATTTAACTAGTGGTATTAAGTGCAAGTCTTTACAGGAAAAACATAGCCCAAGGCATAATTAATTATATTATCGCGAGTTTTCCTGAGTTTGTCATTGACATACAAGTATTTGGAAAGTATATACGGACTCAAAGTCCAACTTGTTTAACATTTGATTAGGCGCTCAAATTAATCGTGTTAGGGGATAATGCGATAGCATGACCATATGACCACACGACCATATGACCACATAACCATATGACCACATGACCATATGACCACATGGCCATATGACCACACGAACCGTGACTATATAACCCATGATGCGCAATTTATAGGCATACTATCGTTGACATCTTACAGTACACTTCGGTTTAAACCTATAAAAGTGAATTAATTGTAATAATTAAATTCTTTTCGTTTTGAGATTGCTAACATTTTATTTTCAGAAATAATGGATTCTAAAAAGGTTTTCGCATGCAGCGGTTGTAACGCAACTTTTACTAGAAAAAATAATATTAAACACCATTATGAAAAACAGCATAAAACAACTAATCGCTTAACATCAAGTCAACCTTCAACGTCAGGGGTTAAACGTCAAGCAGATGTAAAACCTGTTGAGTCGGCCGTGAAACGCACTAGAGTTGGGCCTGTTGTTAAACGGTGCGATGTTTGTGACATAGATATGCCTAGATATTTGTTTGCAGCTCATCTGAACACCAATTTACACAAAAATGCTGCAAGCCGATCTGTAGGTGGTGATAATGTTGTGCAGATAATATCCTCTGCATTCAAAACACGTATTGCAACTTACAGATTGCAAAATGTAAATGCTACTGACAGCATCCTGCTGTTTCTGAACAAGAATCTTGAGCAGTTTGCACGCTTGGTTAGCGATAAACTACAAGTTCATACAGCATTTAAAATCAATTGCCAGCTGTATGGGCTTTATGTGAAAATGGTTGGTGGGCAAGACATTAAAAGTTTTAACACTAAGAACGTGATTGTCACCCGGTCCACCGATCTGAGTCATGTATACCAAAAACTATCCGAGGTGCTAAAAACAAAGTCTGAAGAGTTCCAGCATCGGGATTCGGGATGGTCTATTCAGCGTGTGCTGTACCTGGATATTAATATTAACAAGTACTCACCCTTGCGTGGATCATCCTACATCACTCTACCCAAGTGGATCAGAGATAAAAAAGCTGTCATTAACATCAAGAATCCTGACTCAGCTTGTTTCGCCTGGTCTATTACGGCCGCTATCAACCCCATAGTAGTTAATAATCCTAATGTCATATCGGCATACCCGCACTACAGCACGCTACTTAATTTTGATGGACTAAATTTTCCCATGCACATTAACAATATTCCGCGGTTTGAGGACTTAAACGACATCAGCGTAAATGTGTTTGGTGTTGAAGGCGAATCCATTGTGGGCCCATTGCATTTTACAGCTAGAAAACGAGCTAAGCATGTCAACCTTTTGTTTATCCAGGCTGGTGATAAATCTCACTATTGTTGGATAAGGAATTTAGGTAGGCTAGTAAGCAAACAGCTATCAACAGACTGCCATTACAGATGGATTTGCGATGGGTGTCTTATCTTTTTTAAAACTGGGAACCAGTTGCGGCAACATTGTGAACATGATTGTGGTCATGTGGCTACAACCATGCCTAATGTTGCCAACAATCTTCTTAAATTTAAAAACATTCATAAACAGTTGCGCGTGCCCTTCGCCATTTACGCTGATTTTGAGGCGGTACTCAAACCGATTAGTTCTGTCATGCAAGATTCGCAATCCTCTTATACCAACAAAGTCCAACGGCACGATCCATTCAGTTTTGCGTACTATGTTAAATGTTCGTTTGATGAGAGTCTGAGCAAATTCGAAACATACAGAGGATCTGACGCTGCCCACGTATTCATGTTGAAGCTTCGGCAGGATGCACGAAGATTGGGCAAAATACTTAAGACGAATGTACCGATGACACCACTGAATTGTTTTGAGAAAATTTTATTCGACCAGTCACCTGATTGCGGAATTTGCAAAAAACCTCTTGGGGGCGACAATGTGTCGGATCATTGCCATCTCACGGGAAAGTTTCGCTTTCCAGCACATTCACAGTGTAATATTCAGTATAAGGTGCCAAGCTTTATACCTGTGATATTGCACAATCTGAGTGGTTATGATTCACACTTTATAGTACGCGAACTTGGATGTGATTCCGAAAGTGTTAAAGTTATTGCCAACAGTTCTGAACGATTTATTTCTTTTTCGAAATTTGTTAGACTGCCTGACGATGACGATGATAAGGAAGACGGCTTTAACAATAACGACTTTGACAATGACGATATTGATATTGATGACGCTGAACAATGTGGTAAACGTTGTGTACAACTACGTTTTATGGATTCCTTTAGGTTTATGGCTTCCTCGCTGGACAATTTGGCAAAGAATTTGGAGTCTTCACAGTTTATGGAGGTACGCCGGCATTTTCCCAATAAACTAGATAGTTCATTGTTAACTAAGAAAGGCGTATTTCCATATAACTATGTCACAGATATATCTGTGTTAGATGAAGAATCTTTGCCGGTAAAGGACGCTTTTTACAATACTTTGACAACATCTGGTATCAGCGAGGAAGAATACCAGCACGCCAAAACCGTTTGGAATCACTTTAACATACGGACACTAGGACAATACAGCGACTTATACTTGAAAACTGATGTTCTGCTGTTGGCAGATATATTTGAAAATTTTAGAAATGTTTGCATCACTACATATGACTTAGATCCATGTCAATACTTGACAGCTCCTTCGCTAAGCTTTGATGCAATGTTAAAGTACACAGAGATACGTTTAGAGTTGCTGACAGATATTGACATGCATCATTTTATAAATAATGGTATACGGTGGGTTGGTGCAATGCAGCGATAGGTTAGCCAGTGCTAATAACAAGTATATGGATGATTTCAATCCAAACGAATCGTCATCATTCCTGGTATACTTGGATGCCAACAATTTGTACGGGTGGGCCATGTCTCAGTATCTACCCAAAGGCGGTTTCAGGTGGTTGGATGAACAAGGTATAGACTTTGTTCGTCAAAACCTTATGAGTATTGCCACCACAAACAATCAGGGGTATATACTGAGCGTTGATATGGAGTATCCAGAATCTTTGCATGACGAACACAATGATCTACCGTTTTGCCCTGAAGTAGGGAAATCGCACTACACCAGTTCTAAAACACCCAAGTTACTTGCAACGCTTTGCAACAAGAGACAGTACACGATACACTACAGAAACCTTCAACAATGTCTACGCAATGGACTAAAGCTGACAGCCGGTCATCGTGTATTACAATTTGATCAATCTCCGTGGTTAGAACCGTACATTAACTTGAACACAAGTCTCCGCGCTCGGGCACAGAATACTTTCGAAAAAAACTTTTTCAAGTTGATGAACAACTCAATTTTCGGAAAAACCATGGAGAATGTGGACAAGCGTGTTGACATTAAAATTGTAACCCGATGGGTCTCTGATGGCAAAAAGTTGTGTGCAAGTAACTTGATTGCTAAACCTAATTTTAAGAATTGTACCACTTTAGGAGAAAATTTGGCAATCATACAGATGAATCGCGTTAAAGTTGTTTATGATAAGCCTATATATGCCGGCTTTGCGGTGTTGGACTTATCGAAAAGTCATATGTACGACTTTCATTATAGCGTAATGAAGCCTCTGTATGCATCCAAATTGTCTCTTCTTTACACTGACACTGACAGCTTTATATATAGGGTTGAAACGGTAGATTTTTACGCTGACATTTACAAACACATCGACTTTTTTGACACTAGCGACTATTCCCCGGACAATAAGTACGGTATTCCTTTGGTCAATAAGAAAGTGCTCGGTAAATTTAAAGATGAGTGTAATGGTGACTTACTTCTAGAATTTATCGGTACACGGGCAAAATCATACTGTATCGTAACGGAAAAGGATGTGATTAAAAAGATCAAAGGAATATTGCGCTGTGTAGTGAATAAGTATATTACTGTAGATGACTTTAAGGACGTTGTGACTAATAATAGTACACCCTTATGCGTACGATGTTGTGTATACGAAGTGACAAACACCAATTGTATACACAGCAAGTGAACAAGATCAGTCTGTCTGGGGAGGAAGATAAACGGTTTGTGATTCCCAACAGTACGTGTACGTATGCGTGGGGCATAAAGACATAGACAAATATTATTTTACATAGTATTTAAGTAAATATTTGTACAAACTTTTAAGTATTTGTTGATATTAGGTAAGTATAGAATAAGTATTTTAAACCGTACCATATTATTTGGGGGAATGTGCACCTATTATCATTAGGCTAAGCAATTTTGTGAATTTGAAGTACTATTGTTATTAATCTAAGCATAGAATAAGCGTCCAGACAAATCTATCTATCAATTATTGTCTTGTTTTAAACATGGAATTGTTATTAAGTTAAGTGTTTTATGTATTGTCGTTAGAATAAGTGATATTTACACATCACTAATTATGTTTTTCACGTTTTTAGTTGATGTTCTGTTGCTTGGACAAAGTGCTGATTGGACTTAGCCCTGGGGAGTTAAAGTAAAAAGGGATGTATTTTCTCATTGTTGTAGTGGACTAGGCGCTCTAGGTATATATTAGAGACAATAATATTTTTCTAAATCAGTTGATGTCATCTTTTGCAATGTCACTGATACATATCTCGAGTGGATACCACATTAAAAAAAGTGCTTCTAGTACACGCAAATAATAAATACATCTATGCTTAACATATTACTAACATTTTTCTCTGTTTTAGACCATACACAATTTTCGTTTGGCATAAGGATGCTCTAGGCTGAAATATGGTATATTAATTTCTTTTGCAAATGGATAATTTTTACTTAATGCTGTAATTGTATGTATTGTACTATTAATGTATTGTATATCGAATAAACTGCATAAACTATTAATTACATTTCATTACATTGTAACAATTTTATTTTTGCAGTAGGAGAATCCATTCATTAAACGTACAATGAATAGTAAAATACCTTTATTAATTAAAATAAATATTCAAGTAACAATCAAACTTTTATAGTATTATAATATCAAGGATTATTAGTCGAGTTGTTTCCGAGTTCGGTGTAATTTCACAGCCACTGGCGCGCGCGTGAGAGGTTCGAGAACTAAAATCCGGAACCTCCCACCATACAAGAAAGCAGCGAGGCACTCGTCGATAGTTAAAAGTAGCGTCAAGATGCATTCTAAGAGAATGGCGAGTGACCTCCGAGTCGCTCTATGTTTGTGAAACACTTCCTGAGTAACGGTTAGTACCTAATCCACATTTTGTATATTCGTTGTCATATTAGCTAATTTACAAAATTTATTTAGCGCAACGACCCATTTGAACTCGCAACGAGAAATTAGAAAACTGCATGGATAACGTATATATCGCACACCACGTCGAAAATCGCAACTGTAAAATTTGAGACAACATGATCCCTTTGAAGTTACAATTTAGAAAGCTTAATTTGTTGGTTACGCAATGAAAAATTATTTTAGTAAATAAATTTAGACAACGGAAGATTACGTTACAAAGTAATGCTGCCGTGATCCAAGTAAGGAACCCGCTTTGCTCCTACACCTGTGTTAAAGCATGGAAAGCAAGTATAATTAGTTGCTGTTCCGCGCTGCGAGGTAATTTCCATTACATCAAGGGACAACTGCTGCTCTTGGGTTCGTAATAGAATTAAGGATTTCTGAGTACTTTCCTTCTGAAAGTACATTATTTCATTTTGTTTGTTAGACGTACAAAATTGTTATTCAGTTTACCTGTAAATAAGCTGGTTTTCCCCAGTATTAAATTTGCTTTCACTTAGCTTCGTAAATATGTGATCACACGTGGCTTCAACGTAATTTAACAGCTGCTATTACATCACCTGTTTGTTTGTTCACTATTGTCAACAATTGCCCAATGGCTAACACATGTTTAGCATTTTAGTACAACCACTATTGATAACATTAGAGAATATCTTGGTGATTATTTTGACTTCAAACTAAATTTAAGTTTGTTAACCTAAAGAGAAAATTTCGTATATTCATTTGTAAATGACTCACACAGATCTGATTGGGTTATAAAGAAACTCTAGCATTTTTAGTTACATAGAATTATAAAATATTTGAGTAAGGATTAGTTGATAACCTTTACTACCAGTTTTGCAAGTACTTCAAATTTTTATTTTATTTAACTACAATGATACTTTATTTACTGAAACCAAGAAAATTCTTATTAGTAAATTAATATTCTTCATTTAAAGTTTTTTTATTCTGATCTAGTCTGATCAGACTTGGTAAACAAAAAGCAATAAGAACTAAAATTTTATGATCCCATTATGCAGAAAATATTCTCTATACTTTTTAGGTATACTTGAGGGACGCAAATAGTGTTCCCATTTTTTATGTGACTTAATTATTATTCTTTCTTACAGGAACAGCGTCTTATTCTGTTAAGACAAGTTTGTGTATCAACGAAGGCGATCTCTTTTTTTTGGGTCTCCAAGTCCGCCCTTAAAAAATAGCTATGCCCCTAAAATAAATCAATTTGGACTTGGTGGCGCCTGTTTGTTTTTTTTTGTTAAGTGTAACCCTCCATAGATTTCGACTTACCCCCCCATTGCTCATAGCTCTACCCAAGGAATAGACCCCTAGTTACGTCGGAAGACTTTGTTTTGCTGACCCCCAACTTCTAGAGTCAGATGTATGTATTAAGAAGAGAGCATTAGTTAAGCTCAATTTAGGAAAGAATGTGACCGTTTGGGGTTAGCGATCAAGAAAATATAATACGTTTCACTAGCGCCCAACGCTTGGGGCTTCGAAATTTGTTTGATCAAAATTTATGTGGGGGCTCGAAATTTGTTTGTTCAACGAGTAATTTGTTGAAACTCGTTCGTTCATAATTTAATTTAGCTCGAGGGTTGTTTGTTCATAATTTGATTTGCCTTAGAATTTGTTTGTTAGAAATTAATTTGCTTCGAAATTTATTTGTTCTAAATTTAATTTGATTCGAAGTTTGTTAGCTCTAAATTTATTTTCCTTTGAAGTCCATTTGTCCAAAAATTATTTTGCTCCGAAATTTGTTTGCTTAAGGTTTATTTGACACTTAGATTTGTTTGTTTGCTTTTGATAAAAGATTGGTTGTAACGGTAATCCCCATACACTCAATTCGTTAATTTGGTCAAATTTACTTTTGACTTTAGTTCTGTTTTGACCCCTTAAATTTTTTTGATATTGTTTTGGCAAAAATAATTTTACCAAAAACATTTTTTGATTTTTACCTTTAGTAGTACGAATTTGTTTTGATAGCTTTTGTAAGATTCGGATTAGTTAGATTTATCGGTTTGATTCCATTAGGTTGTAGTAACCATGTCGGAAAAATTCCAAATTGTTTGTCTACTTAAAGAAGAATTGGAGTATGAACTAAGAATCAGAGGAGTGGTAAGTGAGAGGCCAGTGTTGGAGAAACGGAAAATTTTAGGTAGATTGTTAGCTAAAGAAATAGATAAGCCTGGTTGTTTGGTTGACCTTTCGTGTTATGAAGTAGATTTTGCAACGGAAAGTAAAGAAATTTCAGTTTCAGTCGAGTCAGTTCGTAATATTGTGTCCGAGTTTGCGGGCGACTCATCAGACTCAATTTTTAGAAGAGCTTGTTCAAGGATAAACCACCTTTCGGGACGAGCTAAGCGTATGAAAATCCTTCAATAAATCCCGATGAAGCAATTAAGTTTAGAAATGAGACCGTAGCAACGATATTAACTCTTGAAGCTGAGTTGTACGATAAAATCAATAAAAGTACAGAGTCCACCTATTTAGATCGGTCCGTTGTAGTATCTCCTTTAGTTAGTGCACCTATCCATTCGACTTCGTATGTAACACCTTCAGTACCTATAGGTTCATGGCCTGTAAAATTCTCAGGTGACCCCAAACAACTACATTCATTTTAGATAGAGTTAGTGATTTAGCACAATCTCGTAAGGTATCCGAAGCTGACTTATTTGGATCAGCATGTGAACTTTTGTGGGTGACGCTTTGGTTTGGTTTAGAACAGTGAAAAATTCTTTGCGAGACTGGAACTCCTTGTTAGAACGTTTAAGGAAGATTTTCTACCTGGTTCTTCGGATGATGACATTTGGGAAAAGATCAGAAATCGTCGTCAAGGTAAAGACGAAAGGATTATTTTATTTGTCGCGCATATGCAAACCCTCTTTAGTAGACTGACCAACGAGCCAGCAGAAGTTACTAAAGTTAAAATGATTAGAAGAAATTTGGTTCCTGAATATATTTCGGCACTTGCATTGTCGGACATTCAAGATTTGTCGACCCTAGTAAATTTGTGTAAAAGGTTAGAAGAAGCTTCTTTGATGAAACTAAACTCGGTTTTGGCGTCTTCTAATAAACCTAATAAGATTTGCAACCCTCTAAGCATCCATATGAGAACAAACATCCTGGGTTGAATGAGAAAGTTTATGCTGTTAAGAGTAGAGTGTTTCAGAATAAATTAGTCAATCCTCAAGTAACAGTAGCGGATAAGAGCTCTTTAGAGTCCTCGGTTTGTAATTCCTTTAGTCCCGATAAGAGGAATCATTTTGTTTGTTGGAATTGCTCCCGTAGTGGACATTGGTTTAGAGATTGTAGAGCAACAAAAAATTTTTGTTTTGGATGTGGTCGAAAAGGCGTTAAGGCAACGTCATGTCCACATTGTTCAAAAACCAGTAAGGCGGCAGGTACATAGTGGTCGGTATCCTGTTCCGCGTCATAAGGCTACAGTTATGATTTGTAAACAAGAAAATACTTTAGTAAAGACGAGTGGTCGAGATGGCTTACAGTTGTTAAAAATTTTGTCAGGACTCTTCGAAGCCTAAGAATAATACTCTGTTCATTGAGAAGCAGTGTGATAATCGACCCTACATTATGGTGAAATTAATAGATAGAGACATTACCGGTCTTCTGGATTCGGGATGCACTACCTCAGTAGTAGGATCCTTAGCACTTTCAATTGTTAGAGAATTAGACTTGAAAATTTTAGTTCAGCAAAACAGGTATCACTACAGCTGATGGTTCAATAAAGTCTGTTGTAGGCTCAGTAGATTTGCCAATTTGTATAGGTAATGATTGCCGCATCCTTAATGCATTAGTGGTTCCGTCCCTACCGCATACATTTATTTTCGGTAGTGACTTTGCAAAATTATTTGGTGTAGTTGCTGACTTTAGAAGTAATAATTGGTTTATCCAAAGCAATGTTGGGAACGACATAGGGTATATAGGTCCGTCTTCCATCCCTTTGAACACTGAAGATTCTTTATGTGGTTTACATGACCTCTCAGATGCTCAAAGTGCGCAAGCACAAGAGTTAATAAATTCATTTAGTGAGATTAGCAGCGACGATAGATTAGGACGAACTCACCTAATCGAATTGGACATAGACACAGGCAATGCCAAACCCTTCCACAAGAAACCATATGTCATGTCACCATATATGGGTAAGATATTGAATGAGGAATTGGACGACATGCTTAGACTTAAAGTTATAGAACCGTGTACTAGTCCGTGGTCCTCTCCAGTTTTGTTGGTTAAGAAGGCAGATGGAGAATATCGCTTCTGTTTTGATGGTAGAACCCTGAACGACTTAACTGTTCATGATTCGTACCCCTTGCGAACGTTGATAGAATTCTCAATATGTTGAGAGGTGCGAACTACATTTCGTCTCTGGATTTGAGAAAATCGTTTTGGCAAATCCTCTTAGTGAATCGTCTAAGGATAAGACTGCCTTCAGTGTTATCTCACGAGGACAATATAGATTTACATGCATGCCATTTGGGTTGAAGAATGCTGCGCAGACGCAACAGCGTTTAGTAGATGCAATTTTTGGTCCACGTTTTGAACCCCATGTATTTTGCTATTTGGACGACATAATATTATGTTCGTCATCTTTTGAAGATCATCTAAAGTTATTAGTAGAGGTTAAGCAACGTTTAAAAGAAGCTAACCTTACCATAAATATAAGTAAATGTGAATTTTTTAAAAAAACACTTAAATTTTTGGGTTATATAGTAGGTTCGAACTCACTTCGTACAGATCCCGATAAGGTGTCGGCGATGGTTAACTTTCCCGTCCGAAAACCACAACGGAAATTAAAAGGTTTATAGGAATGTGCAGCTGGTACAGGCGCTTTATAAAGAATTTTCGTCTTTAGTTTCGCCTATTAATGACCTCATTAAAAGTAAGAAAAAAGGTCAAACTGTAAACTGGAGTGCGGAAGCAGAAAATTCATTTGTGCTAATCAAGCAAGCATTAGTTTCTGCACCTCTTCTTTCGCAGCCAGACTACTCGGCACCCTTTATCGTTGAGTGTGACGCAAGCAACACTGGGTTAGGAGCTGTGTTGATTCAGAATGTAAACGGAGAAGAGCGTGTAATTTCGTACGCAAGCAAAACCCTGAGCCGTACTGAGCGCAATTATTCCACCACTGAAAGAGAGTGTTTAGCGGTTATTTTTGCAATTGAGAAATTTCGTCCGTGGGTAGAAGGAGTTCGATTCACCGTTGTCACCGATCATTTTCGTTACTTTGGTTGAGTAATCTTCAGAATCCAACTGGAAAACTCGCCAGATGGTCAGTTCGATTAAGGCAACACTCATTTGATTTGGTGCATAGAAAAGGAAAGTTCAATATAGTTCCAGATTGTCTTAGTCGTGGTGTTCCTTTAGAAAATCCAGAAGTTAACTTAGTAGAGATTAAACTTGATGCAGTAGACTTGTGGTATGAGTCTTTGAGAAAGAAAATTTTGTTGTCACCGAAAAGCTACCCACAATGGAAAGTAGAAGATGGGTTTATTTATAAGTTTATACCTTCCTTATTACCGCATTCGGCGAATGTTGTAGAGTGGAAATATTTGGTGCCAAAGTCTCAGCGTGTAGATGTCATTAAATCATGTCATGACCCCCTTCAGCAGGACATTTTGGTTCCTTAAAACTTTGTCTCGAGTCCAAGAATTGTATTATTGGCCAAAGATGATCTTTGACGTACGTAAATTTTGTAGGAAATGTTTGATTTGTGGTGCTCAAAACCACCCAATAGAGGTCCCCTTGGAATGATGGGAAAGGAGAAAGAAGTTGGACTACCATTCCAAACCATTGCATTAGATTTGATGGGTCCGTTTCCTCGTTCCAAACGCGGACATAAATGGCTCTTAGTTGTTGGTGATTGGTTCTCGAAGTATTCGATTTTGCAACCTTTACGTAGTGCTACCGCACATTTGATCGAGAAGTTTTGGAAGAAAAGGTATTTCTTGTCTACGGAGTACCACAATTTGTTATTTGTGATAATGGTCCACAATTAGTTGGACGTATTTTTAAAGCTTTGTGTGCAAGGTACGAAATTCAAAAATTTGGTATAACGCTGTTTATGCTCCCCAATGCAATTTTGTGGAAAGAATCAATAAGACAGTTGGTACAGCAATCCGTACATACGTAGAAGAACATGATACGTGGGATGTTGAGATATCAAAGATCCAATACGCGATCAACTCAGCAAAACATGAGTCCACCAACTATTCACCAAATTTTTAGTTTTTGGTCGTCAGGTACCTTTAAGTGGAAAAGCTTATAAGGATAATTTTATACCTGGTGAGGATGTTGATGTCGTCTCCAGTAGTAGACCTTCTTATGTTTTGGATCGTCAACTTTTGTTTGATATTTTGGAAGTGTCCGTGAAAATTTGCATGTAGCTTATCAACGTTCGTGTAAACGCTACAATCTTCGGAGAAGAGACATTTCATTCCGAGTCGGAGAGTATGTTTGGAGAACTAATAAGGTCCTCTCGAGTGCTAGTGATAAATTTTCCGCTAAGTTAGCTCCTAAGTTCGTTATGAGTAAAATTCGGAAAAAACATTCCAGTTTAGTATATGAGTTAGAAAACGAAGATGGAACAAGAGCAGGGAAATGGCACATAAAGGACTTGAAACCAATTGGAGTATCAGATCCAAATGAAAATGATGATTTTGACGATTAATTCCGGTCCGGTCATCTCTTTGATATTAAGTAATGACGTAGTGGTCTGTTTTGTTTTGTTCCAATTCTTGATCTAGTGTCGGTCCACTAATATTGAGTATTTTGTTTGAGGAGTGAAATAAGTGGTTTGAGATTTTGTAAGTTTTGTAAGTTGAGGTGTGCCTTGGTGCACGCTGGTCGTTTTGCTCGCGCGTTGCTCGGAGATGTGTTTGGAGGATGTCTTTGACAGATATCCTTACAATGTAGAAGTAGGTGGGCTATTTAACTATTGGTCCTGATTTCTACATGTCAAGGTGGAGAGAATGAATTGTTCTTTCCCTTGTTCCTTTTGACCGTTAGAAGTTTTTAGATTTGATAAGGTCAAAGTTGACTTGGTGATTTTCACCGTTTGGTCCATCACTAATGAGATCAGTTGTTCGTTAGCAATTAGTGATAGGATGATCAGTAGGGTGTAGGATTCTACAACCCTAACTGGGTTATTTTGGGTTTGAAATTTGATGAGTAACCTGATGGTTAGGTTGCCTTTGTTTTGATTATCTCTTTGTAGTGAAGTGATAATATTTTGTATTTGAATTTGTTAAGTAACCGTATGGTCAGGTTACCTTTGTTTTGATTATCTCTTTGTAATAAAGTGATAATATTTTGTATTTGAATTTGTTAAGTAACCGTATGGTCAGGTTACCTTTGTTTTGATTATCTCTTTGTAATAAAGTGATAATATTTTGTATTTGAACTTGTTAAGTAACCGTATGGTCAGGTTACCTTCGTTTTGATTATCTCTTTGTAATAAAGTGATAATACTTTGTATTTGAATTTGATAAGTAACCTTTTGATTAGGTCACTTTTGTTTTGGTTATCACCTTGTGATGATGCTTAAATTTAGACCTATTAGTAGGGTATTTCTTTTGATTCTCACCTTATAGTGATGATATTTTGAATGGTAATGCTGTTCTGATGAGGAAGCATTCCTGTTTTTTTGTAAATAGAGCTAAATGAGCTCCTGGAAGTGAAGTTTTTTTTGAAATTAGAAGTAAATTGTAAGTGTTTGATTTTAGGTCAGAAATATTAGCCTTATTAGAAGTAGGAATCTCAAGTCAAGAAATTTTGTAAATTTAAATTCTTTTGTCCCGTGGAGTGTTTGACTCTCTAATTTGACCCCCTCCCAATTTTGATTATTACCGATTGTGACTCCCCGATTTTGTCTCCCGATGGACGTCAGGTACACGTAGTTACCAACACACTCTCAATTATAAATGAAGGTCCCCCCCATTTGAGTAAATTTATAAAATTGCATAGTTGGTTAGGAAGATAGGAAAGGCTAGTATTGTTGTAAAAAAATTTTTTGTATTAGTTATATTTGAAGTTTTTAAGAAAAATTTTTTTCTTTTAGGAAAGAGGTAGTGTAACAATTTTATTTTTGCAGTAGGAGAATCCATTCATTAAACGTACAATGAATAGTAAAATACCTTTATTAATTAAAATAAATATTCAAGTAACAATCAAACTTTTATAGTATTATAATATCAAGGATTATTAGTCGAGTTGTTTCCGAGTTCGGTGTAATTTCACAGCCACTGGCGCGCGTGAGAGGTTCGAGAACTAAAATCCGGAACCTCCCACCATACAAGAAAGCAGCGAGGCACTCGTCGATAGTTAAAAGTAGCGTCAAGATGCATTCTAAGAGAATGGCGAGTGACCTCCGAGTCGCTCTATGTTTGTGAAACACTTCCTGAGTAACGGTTAGTACCTAATCCACATTTTGTATATTCGTTGTCATATTAGCTAATTTACAAAATTTATTTAGCGCAACGACCCATTTGAACTCGCAACGACCCATTTGAACTCGCAACGACCCATTTGAACTCGCAACGACCCATTTGAACTCGCAACGACACATTTGAAATCCCAACGAGAAATTAGAAAACTGCATGGATAACGTATATATCGCACACCACGTCGAAAATCGCAACTGTAAAATTTGAGACAACATGATCCCTTTGAAGTTACAATTTAGAAAGCTTAATTTGTTGGCTACGCAATGAAAAATTATTTTAGTAAATAAATTTAGACAACGGAAGATTACGTTACAAAGTAATGCTGCCGTGATCCAAGTAAGGAACCCGCTTTGCTCCTACACCTGTGTTAAAGCATGGAAAGCAAGTATAATTAGTTGCTGTTCCCGCGCTGCGAGGTAATTTCCATTACATCAAGGGACAACTGCTGCTCTTGGGTTCGTAATAGAATTAAGATTTCCTGAGTACTTTCCTTCTGAAAGTACATTATTTCATTTTGTTTGTTAGACGTACAAAATTGTTATTCAGTTTACCTGTAAATAAGCTGGTTTTCCCCAGTATTAAATTTGCTTTCACTTAGCTTCGTAAATATGTGATCACACGTGGCTTCAACGTAATTTAACAGCTGCTATTACATCACCTGTTTGTTTGTTCACTATTGTCAACAATTGCCCAATGGCTAACACATGTTTAGCATTTTAGTACAACCACTATTGATAACATTAGAGAATATCTTGGTGATTATTTTGACTTCAAACTAAATTTAAGTTTGTTAACCTAAAGAGAAAATTTCGTATATTCATTTGTAAATGACTCACACAGATCTGATTGGGTTATAAAGAAACTCTAGCATTTTTAGTTACATAGAATTATAAAATATTTGAGTAAGGATTAGTTGATAACCTTTACTACCAGTTTTGCAAGTACTTCAAATTTTTATTTTATTTAATTACAATGATACTTTATTTACTGAAACCAAGAAAATTCTTATTAGTAAATTAATATTCTTCATTTAAAGTTTTTTATTCTGATCTAGTCTGATCAGACTTGGTAAACAAAAAGCAATAAGAACTAAAATTTTATGATCCCATTATGCAGAAAATATTCTCTATACTTTTTAGGTATACTTGAGGGACGCAAATAGTGTTCCCATTTTTATGTGACTTAATTATTATTCTTTCTTACAGGAACAGCGTCTTATTCTGTTAAGACAAGTTTGTGTATCAACGAAGGCGATCTCTTTTTGGGTCTCCAAGTCCGCCCTTAAAAAATAGCTATGCCCTAAAATAAATCAATTTGGACTTGGTGGCGCCTGTTTGTTTTTTTTGTTAAGTGTAACCCTCCATAGATTTCGACTTACCCCCATTGCTCATAGCTCTACCCAAGGAATAGACCCTAGTTACGTCGGAAGACTTTGTTTTGCTGACCCCAACTTCTAGAGTCAGATGTATGTATTAAGAAGAGAGCATTAGGTAAGCTCAATTTAGGAAAGAATGTGACCGTTTGGGGTTAGCGATCAAGAAAATATAATACGTTTCACTAGCGCCCAACGCTTGGGGCTTCGAAATTTGTTTGATCAAAATTTATGTGGGGCTCGAAATTTGTTTGTTCAACGAGTAATTTGTTGAAACTCGTTCGTTCATAATTTAATTTAGCTCGAGGTTGTTTGTTCATAATTTGATTTGCCTTAGAATTTGTTTGTTAGAAATTAATTTGCTTCGAAATTTATTTGTTCTAAATTTAATTTGATTCGAAGTTTGTTAGCTCTAAATTTATTTTCCTTTGAAGTCCATTTGTCCAAAAATTATTTTGCTCGAAATTTGTTTGCTTAAGGTTTATTTGACACTTAGATTTGTTTGTTTGCTTTTGATAAAAGATTGGTTGTAACGGTAATCCCCATACACTCAATTCGTTAATTTGGTCAAATTTACTTTTGACTTTAGTTCTGTTTTGACCCTTAAATTTTTTGATATTGTTTTGGCAAAATAATTTTACCAAAAACATTTTTGATTTTTACCTTTAGTAGTACGAATTTGTTTTGATAGCTTTTGTAAGATTCGGATTAGTTAGATTTATCGGTTTGATTCCATTAGGTTGTAGTAACCATGTCGGAAAAATTCCAAATTGTTTGTCTACTTAAAGAAGAATTGGAGTATGAACTAAGAATCAGAGGAGTGGTAAGTGAGAGGCCAGTGTTGGAGAAACGGAAAATTTTAGGTAGATTGTTAGCTAAAGAAATAGATAAGCCTGGTTGTTTGGTTGACCTTTCGTGTTATGAAGTAGATTTTGCAACGGAAAGTAAAGAAATTTCAGTTTCAGTCGAGTCAGTTCGTAATATTGTGTCCGAGTTTGAGGGCGACTCATCAGACTCAATTTTAGAAGAGCTTGTTCAAGGATAAACCACCTTTCGGGACGAGCTAAGCGTATGAAAATCCTTCAATAAATCCCGATGAAGCAATTAAGTTTAGAAATGAGACCGTAGCAACGATATTAACTCTTGAAGCTGAGTTGTACGATAAAATCAATAAAAGTACAGAGTCCACCTATTTAGATCGGTCCGTTGTAGTATCTCCTTTAGTTAGTGCACCTATCCATTCGACTTCGTATGTAACACCTTCAGTACCTATAGGTTCATGGCCTGTAAAATTCTCAGGTGACCCCAAACAACTACATTCATTTTAGATAGAGTTAGTGATTTAGCACAATCTCGTAAGGTATCCGAAGCTGACTTATTTGGATCAGCATGTGAACTTTTGTGGGTGACGCTTTGGTTTGGTTTAGAACAGTGAAAAATTCTTTGCGAGACTGGAACTCCTTGTTAGAACGTTTAAGGAAGATTTTCTACCTGGTTCTTCGGATGATGACATTTGGGAAAAGATCAGAAATCGTCGTCAAGGTAAAGACGAAAGGATTATTTTATTTGTCGCGCATATGCAAACCCTCTTTAGTAGACTGACCAACGAGCCAGCAGAAGTTACTAAAGTTAAAATGATTAGAAGAAATTTGGTTCCTGAATATATTTCGGCACTTGCATTGTCGGACATTCAAGATTTGTCGACCCTAGTAAATTTGTGTAAAAGGTTAGAAGAAGCTTCTTTGATGAAACTAAACTCGGTTTTGGCGTCTTCTAATAAACCTAATAAGATTTGCGACCCTCTAAGCATCCATATGAGAACAAACATCCTGGGTTGAATGAGAAAGTTTATGCTGTTAAGAGTAGTGTTTCAGAATAAATTAGTCAATCCTCAAGTAACAGTAGCGGATAAGAGCTCTTTAGAGTCCTCGGTTTGTAATTCCTTTAGTCCCGATAAGAGGAATCATTTTGTTTGTTGGAATTGCTCCCGTAGTGGACATTGGTTTAGAGATTGTAGAGCAACAAAAAATTTTTGTTTTGGATGTGGTCGAAAAGGCGTTAAGGCAACGTCATGTCCACATTGTTCAAAAACCAGTAAGGCGGCAGGTACATAGTGGTCGGTATCCTGTTCCGCGTCATAAGGCTACAGTTATGATTTGTAAACAAGAAAAATACTTTAGTAAAGACGAGTGGTCGAGATGGCTTACAGTTGTTAAAAATTTTGTCAGGACTCTTCGAAGCCTAAGAATAATACTCTGTTCATTGAGAAGCAGTGTGATAATCGACCCTACATTATGGTGAAATTAATAGATAGAGACATTACCGGTCTTCTGGATTCGGGATGCACTACCTCAGTAGTAGGATCCTTAGCACTTTCAATTGTTAGAGAATTAGACTTGAAAATTTTTAGTTCAGCAAAAACAGGTATCACTACAGCTGATGGTTCAATAAAATCTGTTGTAGGCTCAGTAGATTTGCCAATTTGTATAGGTAATGATTGCCGCATCCTTAATGCATTAGTGGTTCCGTCCCTACCGCATACATTTATTTTCGGTAGTGACTTTGCAAAATTATTTGGTGTAGTTGCTGACTTTAGAAGTAATAATTGGTTTATCCAAAGCAATGTTGGGAACGACATAGGGTATATAGGTCCGTCTTCCATCCCTTTGAACACTGAAGATTCTTTATGTGGTTTACATGACCTCTCAGATGCTCAAAGTGCGAAAGCACAAGAGTTAATAAATTCATTTAGTGAGATTAGCAGCGACGATAGATTAGGACGAACTCACCTAATCGAATTGGACATAGACACAGGCAATGCCAAACCCTTCCACAAGAAACCATATGTCATGTCACCATATATGGGTAAGATATTGAATGAGGAATTGGACGACATGCTTAGACTTAAAGTTATAGAACCGTGTACTAGTCCGTGGTCCTCCCAGTTTTGTTGGTTAAGAAGGCAGATGGAGAATATCGCTTCTGTTTTGATGGTAGAACCCTGAACGACTTAACTGTTCATGATTCGTACCCCTTGCGAACGTAGATAGAATTCTCAATATGTTGAGAGGTGCGAACTACATTTCGTCTCTGGATTTGAGAAAATCGTTTTGGCAAATCCTCTTAGTGAATCGTCTAAGGATAAGACTGCCTTCAGTGTTATCTCACGAGGACAATATAGATTTACATGCATGCCATTTGGGTTGAAGAATGCTGCGCAGACGCAACAGCGTTTAGTAGATGCAATTTTGGTCCACGTTTTGAACCCCATGTATTTTGCTATTTGGACGACATAATATTATGTTCGTCATCTTTTGAAGATCATCTAAAGTTATTAGTAGAGGTTAAGCAACGTTTAAAAGAAGCTAACCTTACCATAAATATAAGTAAATGTGAATTTTTAAAAAACACTTAAATTTTTGGGTTATATAGTAGGTTCGAACTCACTTCGTACAGATCCCGATAAGGTGTCGGCGATGGTTAACTTTCCCGTCCGAAAACCACAACGGAAATTAAAAGGTTTATAGGAATGTGCAGCTGGTACAGGCGCTTTATAAAGAATTTTTCGTCTTTAGTTTCGCCTATTAATGACCTCATTAAAAGTAAGAAAAAAGGTCAAACTGTAAACTGGAGTGCGGAAGCAGAAAATTCATTTGTGCTAATCAAGCAAGCATTAGTTTCTGCACCTCTTCTTTCGCAGCCAGACTACTCGGCACCCTTTATCGTTGAGTGTGACGCAAGCAACACTGGGTTAGGAGCTGTGTTGATTCAGAATGTAAACGGAGAAGAGCGTGTAATTTCGTACGCAAGCAAAACCCTGAGCCGTACTGAGCGCAATTATTCCACCACTGAAAGAGAGTGTTTAGCGGTTATTTTTGCAATTGAGAAATTTCGTCCGTGGGTAGAAGGAGTTCGATTCACCGTTGTCACCGATCATTTTTCGTTACTTTGGTTGAGTAATCTTCAGAATCCAACTGGAAAACTCGCCAGATGGTCAGTTCGATTAAGGCAACACTCATTTGATTTGGTGCATAGAAAAGGAAAGTTCAATATAGTTCCAGATTGTCTTAGTCGTGGTGTTCCTTTAGAAAATCCAGAAGTTAACTTAGTAGAGATTAAACTTGATGCAGTAGACTTGTGGTATGAGTCTTTGAGAAAGAAAATTTTGTTGTCACCGAAAAGCTACCCACAATGGAAAGTAGAAGATGGGTTTATTTATAAGTTTATACCTTCCTTATTACCGCATTCGGCGAATGTTGTAGAGTGGAAATATTTGGTGCCAAAGTCTCAGCGTGTAGATGTCATTAAATCATGTCATGACCCCCTTCAGCAGGACATTTTGGTTCCTTAAAACTTTGTCTCGAGTCCAAGAATTGTATTATTGGCCAAAGATGATCTTTGACGTACGTAAATTTTGTAGGAAATGTTTGATTTGTGGTGCTCAAAACCACCCAATAGAGGTCCCCTTGGAATGATGGGAAAGGAGAAAGAAGTTGGACTACCATTCCAAACCATTGCATTAGATTTGATGGGTCCGTTTCCTCGTTCCAAACGCGGACATAAATGGCTCTTAGTTGTTGGTGATTGGTTCTCGAAGTATTCGATTTTGCAACCTTTACGTAGTGCTACCGCACATTTGATCGAGAAGTTTTGGAAGAAAAGGTATTTCTTGTCTACGGAGTACCACAATTTGTTATTTGTGATAATGGTCCACAATTAGTTGGACGTATTTTTAAAGCTTTGTGTGCAAGGTACGAAATTCAAAAATTTGGTATAACGCTGTTTATGCTCCCCAATGCAATTTTGTGGAAAGAATCAATAAGACAGTTGGTACAGCAATCCGTACATACGTAGAAGAACATGATACGTGGGATGTTGAGATATCAAAGATCCAATACGCGACCAACTCAGCAAAACATGAGTCCACCAACTATTCACCAAATTTTTAGTTTTTGGTCGTCAGGTACCTTTAAGTGGAAAAGCTTATAAGGATAATTTTATACCTGGTGAGGATGTTGATGTCGTCTCCAGTAGTAGACCTTCTTATGTTTTGGATCGTCAACTTTTGTTTGATATTTTTGGAAGTGTCCGTGAAAATTTGCATGTAGCTTATCAACGTTCGTGTAAACGCTACAATCTTCGGAGAAGAGACATTTCATTCCGAGTCGGAGAGTATGTTTGGAGAACTAATAAGGTCCTCTCGAGTGCTAGTGATAAATTTTCCGCTAAGTTAGCTCCTAAGTTCGTTATGAGTAAAATTCGGAAAAAACATTCCAGTTTAGTATATGAGTTAGAAAACGAAGATGGAACAAGAGCAGGAAATGGCACATAAAGGACTTGAAACCAATTGGAGTATCAGATCCAAATGAAAATGATGATTTTGACGATTAATTCCGGTCCGGTCATCTCTTTGATATTAAGTAATGACGTAGTGGTCTGTTTTGTTTTGTTCCAATTCTTGATCTAGTGTCGGTCCACTAATATTGAGTATTTTGTTGAGGAGTGAAATAAGTGGTTTGAGATTTTGTAAGTTTTGTAAGTTGAGGTGTGCCTTGGTGCACGCTGGTCGTTTTGCTCGCGCGTTGCTCGGAGATGTGTTTGGAGGATGTCTTTGACAGATATCCTTACAATGTAGAAGTAGGTGGGCTATTTAACTATTGGTCCTGATTTCTACATGTCAAGGTGGAAGAATGAATTGTTCTTTCCTTGTTCCTTTTGACCGTTAGAAGTTCTTAGATTTGATAAGGTCAAAGTTGACTTGGTGATTTTCACCGTTTGGTCCATCACTAATGAGATCAGTTGTTCGTTAGCAATTAGTGATAGGATGATCAGTAGGGTGTAGGATTCTACAACCCTAACTGGGTTATTTTGGGTTTGAAATTTGATGAGTAACCTGATGGTTAGGTTACCTTTGTTTTGATTATCTCTTTGTAGTGAAGTGATAATATTTTGTATTTGAATTTGTTAAGTAACCGTATGGTCGGGTTACCTTTGTTTTGATTATCTCTTTGTAATAAAGTGATAATATTTTGTATTTGAATTTGTTAAGTAACCGTATGGTCAGGTTACCTTTGTTTTGATTATCTCTTTGTAATAAAGTGATAATATTTTGTATTTGAATTTGTTAAGTAACCGTATGGTCAGGTTACCTTCGTTTTGATTATCTCTTTGTAATAAAGTGATAATACTTTGTATTTGAATTTGATAAGTAACCTTTTGATTAGGTCACTTTTGTTTTGGTTATCACCTTGTGATGATGCTTAAATTTAGACCTATTAGTAGGGTATTTCTTTTGATTCTCACCTTATAGTGATGATATTTTGAATGGTAATGCTGTTCTGATGAGGAAGCATTCCTGTTTTTTGTAAATAGAGCTAAATGAGCTCCTGGAAGTGAAGTTTTTTGAAATTAGAAGTAAATTGTAAGTGTTTGATTTTAGGTCAGAAATATTAGCCTTATTAGAAGTAGGAATCTCAAGTCAAGAAATTTTGTAAATTTAAATTCTTTTGTCCCGTGGAGTGTTTGACTCTCTAATTTGACCCTCCCAATTTTGATTATTACCGATTGTGACTCCCGATTTTGTCTCCCGATGGACGTCAGGTACACGTAGTTACCAACACACTCTCAATTATAAATGAAGGTCCCCCATTTGAGTAAATTTATAAAATTGCATAGTTGGTTAGGAAGATAGGAAAGGCTAGTATTGTTGTAAAAAATTTTTTTGTATTAGTTATATTTGAAGTTTTTTAAGAAAAATTTTTTTCTTTTAGGAAAGAGGTAGTGTAACAATTTTATTTTTGCAGTAGGAGAATCCATTCATTAAACGTACAATGAATAGTAAAATACCTTTATTAATTAAAATAAATATTCAAGTAACAATCAAACTTTTATAGTATTATAATATCAAGGATTATTAGTCGAGTTGTTTCCGAGTTCGGTGTAATTTCACAGCCACTGGCGCGCGCGTGAGAGGTTCGAGAACTAAAATCCGGAACCTCCCACCATACAAGAAAGCAGCGAGGCACTCGTCGATAGTTAAAAGTAGCGTCAAGATGCATTCTAAGAGAATGGCGAGTGACCTCCGAGTCGCTCTATGTTTGTGAAACACTTCCTGAGTAACGGTTAGTACCTAATCCACATTTTGTATATTCGTTGTCATATTAGCTAATTTACAAAATTTATTTAGCGCAACGACCCATTTGAACTCGCAACGACCCATTTGAACTCGCAACGACCCATTTGAACTCGCAACGACCCATTTGAACTCGCAACGACACATTTGAAATCCCAACGAGAAATTAGAAAACTGCATGGATAACGTATATATCGCACACCACGTCGAAAATCGCAACTGTAAAATTTGAGACAACATGATCCCTTTGAAGTTACAATTTAGAAAGCTTAATTTGTTGGCTACGCAATGAAAAATTATTTTAGTAAATAAATTTAGACAACGGAAGATTACGTTACAAAGTAATGCTGCCGTGATCCAAGTAAGGAACCCGCTTTGCTCCTACACCTGTGTTAAAGCATGGAAAGCAAGTATAATTAGTTGCTGTTCCCGCGCTGCGAGGTAATTTCCATTACATCAAGGGACAACTGCTGCTCTTGGGTTCGTAATAGAATTAAGATTTCCTGAGTACTTTCCTTCTGAAAGTACATTATTTCATTTTGTTTGTTAGACGTACAAAATTGTTATTCAGTTTACCTGTAAATAAGCTGGTTTTCCCCAGTATTAAATTTGCTTTCACTTAGCTTCGTAAATATGTGATCACACGTGGCTTCAACGTAATTTAACAGCTGCTATTACATCACCTGTTTGTTTGTTCACTATTGTCAACAATTGCCCAATGGCTAACACATGTTTAGCATTTTAGTACAACCACTATTGATAACATTAGAGAATATCTTGGTGATTATTTTGACTTCAAACTAAATTTAAGTTTGTTAACCTAAAGAGAAAATTTCGTATATTCATTTGTAAATGACTCACACAGATCTGATTGGGTTATAAAGAAACTCTAGCATTTTTAGTTACATAGAATTATAAAATATTTGAGTAAGGATTAGTTGATAACCTTTACTACCAGTTTTGCAAGTACTTCAAATTTTTATTTTATTTAACTACAATGATACTTTATTTACTGAAACCAAGAAAATTCTTATTAGTAAATTAATATTCTTCATTTAAAGTTTTTTATTCTGATCTAGTCTGATCAGACTTGGTAAACAAAAAGCAATAAGAACTAAAATTTTATGATCCCATTATGCAGAAAATATTCTCTATACTTTTTAGGTATACTTGAGGGACGCAAATAGTGTTCCCATTTTTATGTGACTTAATTATTATTCTTTCTTACAGGAACAGCGTCTTATTCTGTTAAGACAAGTTTGTGTATCAACGAAGGCGATCTCTTTTTTGGGTCTCCAAGTCCGCCCTTAAAAATAGCTATGCCCTAAAATAAATCAATTTGGACTTGGTGGCGCCTGTTTTTTTTTTTGTTAAGTGTAACCCTCCATAGATTTCGACTTACCCCCATTGCTCATAGCTCTACCCAAGGAATAGACCCCTAGTTACGTCGGAAGACTTTGTTTTGCTGACCCCAACTTCTAGAGTCAGATGTATGTATTAAGAAGAGAGCATTAGTTAAGCTCAATTTAGGAAAGAATGTGACCGTTTGGGGTTAGCGATCAAGAAAATATAATACGTTTCAACATTCTAAAAATATGGTTAGTGCTATAAACGTAATAATGAACTCAAAATGATAGTTTGCAAATGCTGTTAAGTCATCCCTAAATTATTTGCAGGCGTTTGCATTAGGTTTAAATGGATGCGAAAACTTGTACCACAATATTCATTAAATACACCTCTAGAACGGTTTATAGATATATATTAACTGCATCATTACCCAAACTAATGTTTTCGCTTTGAGCTAGAACTGTATTTTATTACGCGTGAAACCTGTCTTTAACAGAAACGTATTATGGCTAAAATAACGTATTTGCGTTTGTAACATATTTACTTCAAATTGCATCAATTAAAATCCATTTCTATGTAAAAATGTTATTGTTAATGCGAACATTTCGCCCAAATTTATATCTAACAAGTAATGTATCATAAGTATGAAAGGAATTTGTTTCGGTCAACAAATTTTTTTCCAGTTATGTTGTTTACATTCTAATGACGTAGAATATTGCTAAAAATGAGTCTATTGGTTTTATTTATGGCGATTTGGCATAATTACAATCATTTAAAAAATACTGTAAATGTAATTTCTATTATTTTGCTTGAATATAATTTTCTTCGCGAATTATGACATATAATATAATCTGGTTTAATATAATTTGGACAGGTCGAGTTTCTGTTCCAATAAACACGCTGCTTCTAATTTTTTACAAATTCCATCCTGTTGAAGCGTTAATGAAAATGGGTAAAATCAAGATGTGATGTAATGACCATGGCGTTTTCACATGAAAGATTTCATTTTAAATACGGAGCGTTTTTGGTTTAGATATTGTTACAGTTTGAATTTTATTTAAGCATATCTAAAGTACGAATCCTTCTCAAAGACTGTTTTGCAATATGTATTTTTAGCAGCTTTAGTTTGGCAATACCTCTATTTAAAACCACGTAATTATCGCTATTTAATGTAACGTCATCAAAAATACTTTAAGGTTAAGAAACATTTTCGAATTTTCCATAAACAATATGAAAGTACAGCGTTCGGTGAAAGGGTATCAAAGTCGACGGTCGTGTTTTATAACGGGATTTATGTTGATTGGAAAGGATCCGTCGATTCATATAAGTATTGGTCTAGGGTTTCTAGTTCAAAAATATCTGTTTCAACTTCAGAAGAACGATGTGCAAGCAGGAGGTAAGTCCTTTTTTAGTTTAAAATTATTATTCTTGCATCAATTAACAAATAAAATTGTTTGCAATGCAAATTTGTGCTACTAATGATTAGTATACCGAATAAACTGTATAAACTATTGATTACATTTCATTACATTCTAAAAATATGGTTAGTGCTATAAACGTAATAATGAACTCAAAATGATAGTTTGCAAATGCTGTTAAGTCATCCCTAAATTATTTGCAAGCGTTTGCATTAGGTTTAAATGGATGCAAAAACTTGTACCACAATATTCATTAAATACACCTCTAGAACGGTTATAGATATATATTAACAACATCATTATCCAAACTAATGTTTTCGCTTTGAGCTAGAACTGTATTTTATTACGCGTGAAACCTGTCTTTAACAGAAACGTATTAACAAATAAAATTGTTTTGCATATGACACATTACCATTCAACAATATGTTTTTGCAAATTTTTTTTACACTAAAAATACTTTATCCACAAGCAGGTTATTAAGCCTAGTAATTATACTGGCGATAGAAGAAGACCTAAAGCTGCATTTCATAAATGTTTGTGCGAAATGCATGCAAAAATACTTATTGTAAACTTGGATTATATAAAATACAAATTTGTGCTAAATGATATAGTGTTAAACCTGTGTGGCAAAGAATGGTAACCGATTGTTTGCGCTTATTGGGAAATGTTGGCGTCTGTAATTTTAAGATGACTTTGTATTTTTATTATGTAATTCTTTAATAAATAATTGATGTAATTAATTGGTTCTTAATCAGCTTAATCATCTTAAGGGAAATTTAGGTATCCCAATGCATATGCTTATATGGGAGTCAAATTTAAGATGACTTTGTATTTTTATTATGTAATTCTTTAATAAATGAATAATTAATTGACGTAATTATATTGACTCTTAATCATCTCTGCATCCCAAGCCATGATTAAGGTAAATTTAAAAATTGTCATGCATATTGTTATATGGGAGTCAAATTTAAGATGACTTTGTATTTTTATTATGTAATGCTTTAATAAATAAATAATTGATGTAATTAATTGACTCTTAATCAGCTTAATCCGGAAAAATTTGCCTATCTGGTGCCCCTGTCGGGGCCCCGACGAGGGATTGTGGCAAATAAGAATTTAATTTGCAATAGATTGCATTAGGGTTAATGCATTAATCTAGTTATGTATTAGATTAGTTTATTGATGTAATTATATTGACTCTTAATCATCTCGGCATCCCAAGCCGTGATTAAGGCAAATTTAAAAATTGTCATGCATATTGTTATATGGGAGTCAAATTTAAGATGACTGTATTTTTATTATGTAATGCTTTAATAAATAAATAATTAATTGATGTAATTAAATTAACTCTTAATCAGCTTAATCCGGAAGAATTTGCCTATCTGACGCCCCTGTCGGGACCCCGACGGGGGATTGTGGTAAATAAAAATTTAATTTGCAAAAGATTGCATTAGGGTTAATGGATTAATCTAGTTATGTATTAGATTAGTTTAAAAGAGTAAATAAATTAGCGCAATTTTTTGCATGTGTATTGCTTATGGGAGTCAAATTTATGATGACTATTGTGCAATTTTTTGCCTGTGTATTGCTTATGGGGTCAAATTTATGATGACTAGCACGAGCCATGCCTGGAGCTATAAAATGCTTACTTGAAGAAAACTATTGTGCAAATTTAGGCGAATATTTGCCGATTAAAGGGTAGATGGTCCAGATGAGAACAAGATCCGTGCCAGATCGGGGTGCTGACCCCTCGCCAATGTGCGAATAATTGCACAAATTAGAATTTAATTAAATTAGCCATGCCTGGGGCTAGAAATTGCTTAGTTGAAGAAAACTATTGTGCGAATTTTGCTGTTATTTGTGCGAATTCGTTGCAAAAGTGCTTAGTCGAAGAAAACTATTGTGCAAAATATCAGATTTATGCAATTTTTTGCATGTGTATTGCTTATGGGAGTCAAATTTAAGATGACAATGTTATTTAAATGGGAGTTTTTTTTTATACAGAATTGGTTAATTCCTCCTACTCACTTGTAATATAATAAAGAGGCTATGACTTTTGCAAAACGTTTTTCAGCAGCGTATGGAAGCCTTCATGGATAAGAAGAGGCAAATGCAAGTGCGCGAAAATCATTAGAGTTTACACCTTATTGGAAAAATAGAAAACAGGATTTTTTTCCAAAAATATGCAAATTATGTTATGAGTTATGAAAATTTTTCGTCTTTGCAGCAATAAATATCCAGTAATTTCTTAAAGGTAACGTTATGGTAAATTATTTTGTGATTCCTCAAAGAAATTTCATACTCAAACATAAGCTATGAGCTAAGTCCTAAAAACTCGATGCAATTACAAGATATGAGTACCCAAAAAAATTACTACAAAGGGTGCGATGAAAGGAAAATATAGGATAAGATACAACATGTCACAAGAATAGGAAAAAGATTCGAAACATGAAAAATAATAACTGAGAATTCGTGATAAGTGTAACCGAAAACAAGTATATTTCTGAACTGCAACAAAATTCTACGTAAATGCAAAAGCATTTTAAATACTGGGTTTCCACAAAAGAACTCCGGGGCTATTGAGGTTAAATATTTTTATTAAATCAAAATTTAATGGGAAGGTTCTCAAGGTTTTATTACAATTTAGTAAATTAAATGATACTAATTTTAAATAAATTTTAAATAAATTCCAATAAGAGCGGCAACTTTAGAATAAGGTAAAAAAGTTTCACTCAATCGCAACAGTTGGCAGCGCCGGGGAGCGTTAACCTTGCAATGCCGTAGCAGATATTACCTCAGTGTGCTTGTCGCTAAGGTTTTCGTTTAGTTCTTAATACGTGCAATTCATTCTCAGTTAGAGCAGTGCAATGGCGACGCCATAACAGAAAGCTCAATGTGTCATTTGGCTGGTAGAAACTTGTTCAGTTTGTCACGACACAGAGGAACTTTCGACGCATTTTTGATGGTAATGCGTATACGGATAAAACCATTCGGCAATGGCTAAGCGCGTTTAACGTTGGATGATATCGAGGCGGAGATTTTGTCCATTTTCAGAACGATGGCGCACCACCTCACTTTAGTCAGCGGGGGCAACAAACATTTAATACTCTATTCGGTAACAGGTGGATTGGAAGGGAAGAATCTACTCCTTAGCTTTCAGAAAGCCCAGATTTGACTCAGTACTTTTTCTTCTGGAGACATGTGAAAAACCTCCTGTATTCTGAGAAAGTTCGAGATCTAACCCATTTCAACTAACGGATACTTGCTTGTGTGGCAACCATCACCCCAGGGATGCTGGCCAGGACCTGACCAGAGGTAGAATTTCATTTGGATGTGTACCGTATCACTAATGGGACCCACTTTAAAATCTACTAAATTTTAATACAATCTCGAAATTATTAACTTTAAATTGGCGTGTAACACATTACACTAAGATTTTGATTTAATGAAAGCATTTAACCTCAAAACCCCAAAGTTCGTTTGTGAAAACCCTGTATAAACTATATGATAAAGCTTGTTATTAGAAATATACATTGGTATGTACTAAAGAATTTAAACAGTTAAAACAATACTAGAAAACGTGTTTGATATTTTCTGTTTCGAAAATACTAAGAAAAGTAATAGGGAAAAATATTTCAAATATAGTTATCTTGTAATGCCGGCTCTGAGGATTACCTTCAAAATTCGATAGTTTATAAATTACAGGATCCATGACTCGAGTAACCAGTATAAAATAAATTTCGGCGGTAATTTGGCAAAAAATTTCTTGGAGGCATCGGACAAAACATGATTCTTTTTCCAAACTCTTTCTACCAGAGCAAAAAAAATGTAATTTTTTTCCTCAAATTATAATGAATTTGCTCGTCTCATATGCATTTTCTAGATTTTTTCGATCGTCAAAACGAATTGCCCGCAAAGTTTGCTGGTCTGCAACCCAATGTACCTTGCCATCAAATCCTACTACATTGATACCGTCCGAAACAACGTCATGAAAACTACCATCTATAGAAGCATTTAGTCCGAAAACAACAAATGACGTGGAAAACTGCATGGCACGTGCTTTGACGTGCCTAGAGCTTGACAAATTTTGAAGATTATTACCATCCTATTTAGTAAGATCGGATTCTGTATTAGAAGAAATAGCTGCAACGATAACACGATTAACTCGTTCCGTTGGGTTAACTTGCAGGTAATATTTAGCGTTAAACCAGGTTTTTTGACTTCATAACATGCAAGAAATATTTGATATTATTTTGAGATAAATTGTGCGTCATTAACACAAAGTACGATAGATAAAGAAAATATGTTGTTTTAGATATTTTACAATAGTTTTAGCTAACGGTTGAACCAAAACAAATTTATCAAACCAATCTTAACTACCAACAAATATTGATAGTTTTTACGACTTGGAGGTAATAGGCCTAAGGATTCCAATAAAATTAATCGAAAGAGATAACCGTCCCCTATGAGTACAGAGCGAACCTCTTGGGAACTTTTCTTGGCACCACAAATTTAATAGTTTTTAATGGATTTGCAAACAGATTTTCTTTTTTAAATGTTTTGGAAATTGTAATCAACGTCTTATTAGTTATTCCTAAACGCGCAGAAGTCGGCTCATTATGACACATTCTCAGATTTATGGACAATTTGCTGTGGGTACTACTAGTTTTCATTCAGGAATATGGGTCAATTTTTTAGAAGTTGAAGGTACAAATTTATAGTCTATCTGCCTCTACACAGAATGTGGGAAATTCATTCGGAGTTTCGGAAACGTTTGTAACCATATTTGTGCACTCCAGGCATATGTAGTTAAAATAGACAAATTTAGGAAAGCGATCTCTCGACAGGGCATCCAAAACAATGTTTAGTATACTTGGACGGTACTTAACAGTAGAAGGAAATTGGGGTATTCTTAAACTTCATCTTACGAAACGGTCAGTTGGCTGTCTCAAATTATTAAATTAAGTTCAAGCAGCATAATCAGTGATAATTGTAAAATGAATACCTTCAATGTAACCTTGGACTTTTGTATACCAAAAATTATACTTATCAGTTCTCGCTCGTTCGCGGATTATTTTTGCTCGGCCCCCGGCAAGGCTCTAATTTCATACGTAGTGGAGTGTTCTAAACCATACTTTACAAGAAACAAATTGTTCCCAAATTATTGAAGGATGCATCAATTTGAATAAAAAGGGTTCCTCAAAATTTACAGATAACAAAATGAAAGCGTTAGTAATTGAGAATTTAATCCTTCCAACGCCTTTTTAGCGTCAGAAGTTCATTTGGTTGACTTTTTTTTTGTTTTTAATCAGGGAATTTATTGACGCAGAAAGTGTAGATAAATTTGGTAGAAAAATATTATAATGGCTAGTCATTTGAATTAGTCGTTTAACTTCCGTAGTAAGCTCTAGCGCTTTAAAATTTTCAATGGCATTCACTTTAGCTGGATCTATCCGGAGACCAGTCCCGTCGCCAATAAAACCCAAAAAATTAAGATCAGCAAAATTCACACCAATCGTGGTTCACTTTTAAATCAACTTGATTTAATCGTCTAAAAACTGCATTTAAGGTGAGATGTGGTACTCAAACGTACTAGAAACTACTAAAATATCGTCTAAATATACAAACGCCTTTAGTTGGTGTAAAACGGAGCTAATATCTGGCTTATAATTCTATGCAGCGTTTACGGATTGATGCAGGGCTCAAAAGGCATAGGAATTGAAACAGGCCTTTATCCAGTACACAAACTGCTGCCTTAAGCTGAGAGCATTCTTTCAAAGGAATTTGATATAACACCTTACTTGAATTAGGAGACGAAATACATTTCGCATTATGGAGACCGCTCAAGATAAAATCCGTGCGTGGCAATTTGTGAGTATCTGGTACGCTAACGGTATTTAAATTGTGACCATCGAAACAGACTCGAAATTCGTCGTTACGGATAGATACTAATAAAATGGAACTAAACCAGAGCTAATTAAATCGACTTTATCAGCTGATCAACCTCTACAAATAGATGCTTTTGCACGGTCGTAGAGAGCGGCAACTGTCGTGGTTTAAAAGAGCAGGTATCCTCAGTATCGATTGTATTTGACGCTGTAGTAACACATCCCATCTCAAAGGTACTTAACTGTTGAAATTGTTAAATTATACTTCCTGAAATATCGGCTCGATTGGAAGCTAAAGTGGTACGACCACGAATACCAGAACAAGCAAATATTTTTGGATCGGCTGAAGTTTGCTAAGAAAAATTGTGAAAATATAAAGATAAGTTGAAAATATCACAAAAACCTACACCAAGTAAAAAGGGGTAGCATAACAAAGGAACCACTAGAATGCCTACAAACTGCAGATTCAACATAAGCGGATTTTCAAACGAAAGGATTCAGCAACATAAACTTGATTAACGTCAGCCACATCAATAAACGACTTTTCGGGAATTAAGCTAAATTTTTAAGCCGTTTATAATTATAAAGCTTCACCACCAATTACCGATTAAGTAGCGCCAGTATCCAATAAGACTTTAAATGCTAATGATTTTATAAATATAGCAAGACATGGCCGATTACCGAGGGATTTTCTAAACAAACTATCAGACTTGGAATGAAGATGGAAAAATGCATTTACCTTTTTTAACCACGTGGTCCACTCAGCAAAAGTAACACGATATTTTTCAGTTGACATTGAAATAGCCGATTATGTATTAGGTAGAACGAAAATATTGTTAGTGATAGTAGATATAGCAGAACGACTAAGAATTCTTTAAATTTTTTACTGATGACGAATCGGGACACATGCATTCGGTTTATCTGAACAGGACGATTTTGTTTAAGAAAGATGCTCCACCCCGCTGAAAACAAGCCACGCGACAAGTTTTCCTACTTCCGATTACTACAATAGATGCATTGGGTTTTACTGACACCTCCTAGGCCACACTCATATCGAAGTATTCGTTTTGGAAAGTACAGCTATTATTTAGGCGACCTTCACTACAATTCCAGAATATAACCTCTATTGTTGCTCGAAGTGTTTGGGGATTGAAAAAAATTCTTTCACTGCTTTTTACTGTTCAACGATTAAATGCTTCCAATAACATCAAAGCATTTCCAAAACTATTTAGGAGGCTGTGTTTTTTAGCGAAAGTGTACAGTAAAAACTAATTTTAAGGGGTGTAGGATTGTGTGTGATCTCTCTTACTCACATTCTTCTAGCATCTTGTTTAAATACATTAAAAAGTTTGTTTGAATAAATAATTTATCGAAATACAAATCACTTGCGTTATAATTAGTTATAATATGATTTAAACAATGCATATTCTTGTATTTTGAGTTGTGCAATTGACCTATAAAAGAATATTTCCGTTATAGTAATACCTTGTAGAGTTACACTTTCATTATTTCAAGTTTGTAAGAGCTTAGTTAGGGAGTACATTTGATTTTGCAATGCTCCACCCGAAGGTACTACATTGGCCAGGAAGCGAGTTTTTTTATCTGGAAAATTTTGAATTTTTCCGTACCCTAGCTGTTCCAAGCAAGGGATCTTTACAGTAGGTGACAACACTTACACACGGGACCTCCATTTTACGTCTCATCCGAAAAAGAGCGTTTTTTTTTTGTGAAAAACGCTCACCTAACATTTTTCAAGGGGACCGTGTCGGGATTCGAACTCGGGACCTTGGACATAGTAGTCACACGCATACCAACTATGTCACGGAGTCGGTCGCTCAGTTAGGCAGCCAAGTTTGCTAGATTTTTTATTTAAGTTCGGAGTCCGCATTTGATATGTTGTACTTTCTGGTTTCTTATCTAGGCACGTGTTCGATAGTCAATAATTTCCCAAATGTTGCTATTTTATATAAAATTGGGAATCATTCTTTGTATCTTTGTCGCTATATTTTCGAGTGTTGGTTTGCATGGATTCTTCTGTGATAATAGTATTAACGCATACAGGCAGTTACAAAATCCTTCTGGTGAAAAACGTGCTTTTTTTATTTTATGTTTCTGGTAGGTAATAGATGGGTGATGTTTCTTTAATAGAAATTTTAATGTTTTCATCTCGGATTTTTTACCCCAAATTCTTAGTCAGATATTGTACTTCCACATTTTTAGGTTCTTTGAACCAGTGTTTACTTACTCGTACCACAGACACTTCACATCGTGTTACCACGCATTTTGTTTGTCTGCCGTTGTATGCCAACGCCAACGCAATGTTGTACCTTCAGGTGGAGCATTAGAAAATCAAATGTAGTACGGTTGTATGCAGATGAAGTTAAAATGAGAAAAGTTCGTTACATTAAAACACCGTATAATAAAAACAAAGCCGGACTAACGCCTGAGGGGGATTAGGGTGTGCTAGAACAAACAGAAACGGGTTGCAATTCGTCCCGTAAAAAATACATGTTTACTCAAATATGAACTGTTATATTTATTCTTTAATAATTTTAGTTTAATGTTAAGCAGCTGATGATGTTGTTACTCACAAATCATAGAATTTCTTTAACATGCCTACCATCTGGAATAGAAGCAATTCCACTAGAGACTGGCGTTAAATCTTTTATTTCAAGTGACATAAGTTTATTGCCTTTAGTAGAGGAAATAGACGATAATGTTATTGACAATGATTTTTCTAGTGATTATTCCACTCAAGATCCTTGCTACCTCCATCCTAAATGTTCAGCTTGTTCGAATACAAGCTCAACTACGGAAGAATACACTTTTGAATTACTTGTAGCAGCAGATTGTACAGTTGCAGGTAAATCACAACGAAGTTTGTGATACTTAAAAAAAGAGAAACAGTTACAGCGAAACGCGAAGCAGTCATATACAACATTGAAAGGAAAGACTATTTGTAAAAGCAATGAAAGAGTTAGGCACATGCAGAATGAAGTATCTAGAAAAACTGTGTAGCAGCGCTAGAGAAGCAGCGTTTGACGAGCACTGGCGTTTGGAATTCTATTCCAAAAGAACATCTGGTGTGACTTCACTAATGGAAATAGTAGACAATGCAACTACAAGGGTACGTACCCATGACGAGGTCAAACAAAAATTTAGAACGAAAACCTATAGATACTTTTTAACAATACATGGTAAGCGGCAAAATGTGTGTCGTGGTTGCTTATTAAAAGTATTAGTTGAAAGTGATAATTTATCAAAATAGTGGCACTAAAGGAAAGATCTTCAATAGCAGGTACTCAAACCGATGATTGCAGGGGTATAAGTTTCACGCCCAAGCACAAAGTATCAGATGAGAAACGTAAAGACAAGGAAAGACACATTTTGTCTTTTCCGGCATACGAAAGCCACTACATAGAAAATATACATCGAAAAGATGTTTACAGTCCCATCTAACAATTATAAAATGAACAAACTCTATAAAGTATCTCAATAGCAACCAGCATCGATAAAAATATACAGTCAAGAATTACACGAACAAAATCTTGCTTTTAAGAATCTTCGTGGCGATAGTACTTTACATGAGACAAATTTAATATGCAAATAAGATTTTGTACTGATCTACAAGTCAAACAAGATCTGAAGTCACAACATGAACAGCATCAAATATTAGGCGACCATGCGTATTCAGAAAAATGAATAGACACGCAAGCTTGTCAGAGTGGTGATAGCATTCAAACCTACACTTTTGATCTGCAGCAATGTTTACCAACACCAGCATTAGCGTTCTATAAACGTCAACTTTGGACCTACAATTTGACAATACATAACAATAAAACAGGGGAAGCCGTTTGCTACATATGGTATGAATCCAGGACACAGTCACATGGAGGAGGATACTGATCATGGTATCATTGAAAAGAAAAAAGAAGAAAATTGACATTCAAGACTATTACCCGCATGATTGGAAGCAGCTAATACAGTCAAGTAGCAAGCAATTTAAAGTTGTAGACATGACAATATCTGATTTTTTTGAGTTTTCATCGCTTTTGAAAGGTCCATTGGTACTAAGAAACAAAGATTCGAATGGCAAACGATTTAAATGGCTGGAAACAAGATGGATACAGTATGACAACCAATTTGGTTTGGTTCGTTTCAAAAACAACTGTATCTGTCTGAGTGACAACAGCTGGCTTCCAATATCAATTGAAAAAAGAAACGGTTTAATATCTATGCTTTCGTTAATTCCTGGTATTTTTCAAGATTTTTATTTAAATTCGACAACTTCTAAACTCATTCGCAACACTGACCCTGACATTGCAGATTCTGACAATGAGAATAATGTTGACATGTAGTTTTAATATTGATTTATTTAGTTTTTTTTTGTTCATTAGGTATAGATGTTTGTATTACCTCTATTACTGAAGTCAATTTTTTACGATAATACAAATCATTTAAGTCACCGAAATTCCTACCTTGTAAGAATATTACAAAATTATATTATTTGTATGTGGGAATATATACAATTCTAAGTAAAAAAGATATGTTTGTTCTGGATTCTATTTTTTATTTAGCATTTTGCTCTCCTGAAAAATTGTCATTTTAGACTTATGTGTTTAGGTCAGCCTGCCCTTCATATATCTATCACGATCATCGTACTTAAAGTACTTGTAGTAGTACTACTTCGTGATCACCAAGGAAATTAAGTACTTCTACAGTGTATCGTGACCATAAGTAATAAAGAAAAAGTTATCAGCCAATGACTAACGTGACTTTCCTATTTTTTAGAGGTACCTACATTGTAGCGGATTTCAAATAAGTATATCCATCTATTACTTAGGTACACTAATTATAAGTTCAGCTGTTTTTACCACCAAAACTAACAGTACTCGCATAAACGTAGGAGAAGCATCCTTTACAGTGGTTGGACTAATCATACACGACCAGTACCTAGGATTCTCTCATGAACGAACTAACTGGAAGAAGCTACAAATCAGATTGCTGTAATGGTCATCATTCAACCTATACCTACTAATACGTAACAGGAGATATGATAAGGAATTAATTGCAAATTGCTAGCTTGAAATATTAAAACCTGACAAACAGGAGGTATATCTTTAAATTTTTTTAACAGAACATTGTACTAGCAAACCACTCAGTTTCCTGAATAACTTCAAATTAATTCAAATCTGTCTTTTAAATAAAATCAGGGTAGCAGTTTAAATATACTGAAATATCAATAAGTAGCTTAGACGGGTAGAATGATTTGCCTAACTTGTACTGCTCCAACGTTTAAAAAGAAGAACCTAAGCACAATCGTAACGTGATATTAATTTTCCAATAGACAAGAGCTAAATAAAAGCAACCAATGAACGTAGCAAGGTCCTTGTAGTTACTTAAGACTCCCAAAAGTCTACGTGAAGAAACATCATTAAATAGCAACATGTATGGATTTGCTTGTAGTCGGTAAATATTTAGAAATGAACGAGCAACACGTTGTTGTCTACTTAGTACTGTCACTATTAGGAATAAAGATTTATTGTAGTTTTTTATGATAATGTTTTTATATTGAATAATAACCGTGTTAATTGGTTTCAAAGTTGATTTGACGATTATCCATCAGCTGTGTTATTACTTAATATTGGGGTTGGTTGGTTGATTGCGCGTAAGCGCCCTATTAAAAATAATAATTTTTTGTACTAGGTTTAGTAGCTACAAGTGATGAGAGATTGTCATCATTATTGTCAGCATAAATATAGTAAGCAATTAGGTAAGGTTTATCTTTATAGTTATGTAAGCTTCTTGGCATATTTAGAATTTGAAATTGCTTTCCGCTGTTAGTCATGCCTTCAATGTATTATTGAGTTAAAAGGACACTCTGAATTCGTCATGTTATTGTGTTTTAACCGTTGTATAATTGTTGGTTGCGTCAATGCAGTATGTTATAAATTATCGATGTTAAATGCCACTCGGTGTTGTTAGCCTAAAATATGCTACAATATTTAAAGCGTGTACAATGATGTACTTCACTTATTTGCAAAACACCCTTTAAATTAGTTGATACTTAAATATATTTTATATTTAATATTACTACGTAAAGAGCGAAGAAGTCAGATGTTCGTCTTCAAACTAACAATTTACTATTTTTTAGTATCTAATTTCGTAGAAGTTTTTACTTGCAAGAGTTTATGTGTTTAATTATCATTTCAAGTAGAGATATTCTTAAAAGTGCGAATTGAGTCGCGTGTCCTGTTGTTTCGTTCTTTAGACCACCCAACTTCTGACTGTGTTAGCGTGGCATTCATTTGCATTCTTTTTCTTCTTTTGTTACGTCATTTTCGGTCGAGTATTGCATTACTGATTTCGTTCTTTTCTTACTGGCCCGCTCGTCTTATCGGTAACAAGATCTAGTTCAAAAATTACTAGTTGTTCGTCTTGTAATTATGATAACTGTAACACTAGCGCGTTACTTAAACAGTCAGTAGTGGAGAAGAATTTGCTAATTTTAGTTAGTTAAGTGAACTTCTAGCACGAAAGTAACCTGAAAGATTTAGAAGCTTTGGTAGTTTAAATTTAGTAACATTGGTATTTCAATGTAATATTAAATTAGGATAAAGGATTAAAATAGGAAAGTACCCAGTACATTAATTACAAATAGTAATAAGTATCGGTACTTTACACTCCTTAGTATTAAATTAAAGAAGTAACGCATAGAAACCGGAGAAATAACTGCCATAATAAAGTTATTTGTATAAATTCACACGACTCCAAGAAATATCAATTATAGAAACATACACCTCCAAAACCACAGACTCATAAAGCGAGCCACAAAATAAATGTGTTGAGAAAAAAACGGTTGATTAACGCACAAAATTGGTATTACACGTAAAAGTGTTAGAAAGAAATTTGAAAAAGGGAAAATTACATATAACGACTGAGTTCGAAAAAGTAGTGACGTTAAGAAGTAAAAGATGGTTAAATGGCAGCAAAAGTGTGTATACGGTAGACCGTAAGCCCCTCGGTGTGGGTGGCCAGCAACAAATTAATTTTGAATTTTACTGGATAGGTATAACTGAAAGTTCAAGTACGTGTATATCGTGGAATTTATAGCACATCGGGTCAGCATTGAACAATGAAATTTTTCAATAAAAGTGCGATAAGATAGGTTTCACTTTACAAGAAAATTTTGGAATTTAGGTAGATAAAATGGGGTAACTTAACGCGTCGAGTAAGAAAAAGTAAAAAAAATGGCAAGGATGAAATGGAAGTTAACTGTAAGTAAAGTTTGAGCTATCTTTAGTTAATAATATGTAAATATGTACATGTGGAATTGTAAGTGTATGTTGTATATGGTTGGTATTCATTTGATAGAAAATTAACATTCCATTAAATAATTATTTTTTTGGACAGTGACAAAGCGACAGAACTAGTTTTGTTTAAATTTAAACATAGTATTATCGAGCAATCTTGAAACATTAGAAAGATATACGTAATTATGTTAAATGTAGGCTTTATTTGAGGAATGTTAGTTAAAGAAAGAAAATTTAATATTTTTAATGGACTATGGAATGATAAACGGAAAAGTTGGTACTACACTATGTTCTTTATATATCTTTATTAAGAACATTTCCAGTAATAGGATTTAGCATGCTATGTATATCAATATTGAAAATTGGAACACTGATGTGGTAGTATTATTTATGGATAAGTGTTTTTCTAAAGATTTCTGTCAGCAATACTTGCTCAGTTGGATGTTACATTAGGTTTGTTTGCTTTTAACGTTAATACACGTGTATTTATAATTCAGGAATTTACTGTTAATAAAGTTTAAGCTTTAAGTGGAATTTTTTGAGGTTATTTATACTATAGGCAAAGATAGATAAATTTGGAAAAGTATATCCAGCCTCCTCAGTGATAAATTCGTATTTGGGAGAGGATTTCATTTAAAAATTTTTTTTTATTTGATTAAAAGTTAATGAGTGTTTTTATGGTATGGTAGAGAAAGGTGAAGTACGATACGATGGAAAGCAGGAAACCAAAGGTAATAACTTCCTCTCGGTAGGTAAAATATCAAAGTAAAACCTTGCAAAATAAGTGGTTCTTGTAAAGCAGTTTTTATATTTACGCCATTTCACATGTTTATATTTTATTATGTTTATTATTTTTTCTATAGAAACCCACTTCCGCACTACTGTAATTTGCCGGTGCACTCTAAAAATTGATAATTGGTTTCTACCCCTTCTGAACAAATCGAAGTTTGTAACATAACGTCACTTTTAGCCACAACATAATACTATCTTCGTAGTTTTTAGATTATAAAGCAACTGCTAATACTAAATTGGACGAATTACCACATTTTATATAAACTATGGGAAATTTAAGATTTAGAATGCAGCAAATCGGTTGAAATTGTTTTAAATTACATTTAAAAGAATTGAACCGCCTGGTTCTCGATGTATGAGATTTAAAAACTATTTAGAGCACTTATTATCTGGACATTTCTTTGTTAATTCAAGTCAAATATTATTTTCGGTAGTAGTCAAATAAGAAGTCGTTCCATTAATTTTGTTTGCCAAAGACTTATCAAATTTATATATCAGTCGAATGTCATATCTTGCTGGCAAATTCCCGTCAAAGTTACACATTAGTATCAATGTAGCGAAAACAGTGCTCGACCAGATGTGTTGAGTATCACTCGGTGCCGTCCCACAATGCCGAGTCAATACTACAACAAGGAACGGTGTTCTAGCAAAACTCAACCAGATTCCTATATGAGGAAATATGCTCGCGGTAATTGGAGGGTAAATGACTGAATAAAAGGAACCCCTATCTAGATAAAACGGTCAACTCTGAATATGGCTTTAAGAGAAATCACGAGAGTGGGTGTGGGCCAATTTTGATACACCCCGTACAACCAACAAACAAAGGAGGGCGCAAAGGCGTTAACTGACTTTAGTAAACTCCGTACTAAGAGCACTGGGAGAAATACAGAAACCCCTGAACTCTAAAAATTTCCAACCCGAAAAGATATCACCAAAGCACGTGTAGCTGTGATTCAACAAAAGCGTACCTGAAAAGGAAACATTTTGATTAGTTATAACAAAAACTAACTTTAGGGGGCCAACATATAATAGCATAATAAAACTCAAAACCAAAAGGCGCTGGTATGAGACACTAGTCTCAGTACTACTGATTCTTGAAAATAATGTAATTATTTATGCAAACCCTCATATACACCACTTACTTCAGTTACCAAAGAGTAACTCATGATCTGAATTTTGTTCACTTTAGACAATATTAACTCGTCAGAAAATTAGATGTGGTAATATTCAAAATAATTCTATTATCAAAATTAACCTTCTCTTATGTACACAAAATATAAACAATTGTGCTATTCACAAAATAAATTAAATAAATCAAGCTTCTCTTTTTTAAATAGTTACAAAACGGTAATATATTCATATAATTTTATATTTATAGCTCTTTATTTTATAACCTAACAAACCATAACAAATCCTAAAGTGACAAATAATTTGATCTGCAAAGCTATTTATGATTATGATTTACCAAGTTCTATTTAGAACTGATTAGTTTACAAACATTGCTAGGTTTATTAATCTCAAAATTTAAATCCACTAAAATTTATATCTAAGGTTTAAAGCATTTCCTAACAATTCAAATTTCACTAAAAGCAAAACAAGCTTTTTCAAACGTTAGTGAGCATTCACTGCTTATTTCAAACTTAGCATAACAAAGAACTTTACTTATACACATATTTTAAGTAATAATAGAACGTAAACAATTACTTTTACACCAACATGAGAATCAAAAAATCTTAATGTCTGTAGGTAGGTTAGCGAAATTTTTTTACTTACCCACTGCCATCTAGTTATTTCGTACAAACCAACAGCGCAAACAAACAGCTGGACCTTCCTGACGTTAGAGCGTCACCTGTTGAAAGTGAACGATGAGATCCAACCGGTTACCAGACTAGCGACGTATGTCGGATTTCTACTTATCCAAATCGAGCCATGTGTAGAATAAATTTTTTTTTTGAAATTCTTTACGTTCCATCTAAATAATAACTGAAATAGGCATCTTCATCTTTGTGAACAACAAAGCGTTTCTTCGTATTATATTGCAATCCGAACGTACTTCAAGTGTATACCAAAATACTCTAATGTACTTCCTAAAACCCGTAAGTGATCCTTAAATGCGCATTGAGAAATTGAATCTTTAAGCTTTGACTACACGATCTGAGCAACCCCATCAAAGACCACATCTGGAATGCAAGTCGCAATTCCCATTTGGAAAGTAATCATCTCATCTGGACGCTACGAGTAACCAAACGAAAATGTTCGGTTTCCTGTTTAACAAATAATAGTAACGCAAATGGTTTATGATAACACGACGTTGTCTACAATGCTAAACAACACTAACCTTGATTAAAGTCTACAACACAGTATACGTGGTCGTAGTAATAAATAGTTGAAGTACTTTTATATGAATCCTAACAAAGTGTTTAGTATATAAATAAATGATCCTAAACTTGTAGGAATTATGAAATTGACAAAACAAGGCGATGCAAAAATATTCCTGCTTCAATCTAGCAATCAAATATTGAAAAGAGTTTAGAATCAAATGAGACATTAAACTAACAATGAGTAGGCAGCTACCAAGGTACAGCCAAAAAACAATAAAAAGCGTACACAATGGAAAATCTGAAAACCCTCAGCAGCGATTTGTACTTTCTAAAAGCTTCCAGAAGCGGTGTTAGTTACGTATATAAACAACACGATCCGGTAGAGCTTTCAGTTTCAGTCGAAGTGAATCCTCAAGTACTATAAAGTTAAGTGGATAAACCCTTAAAATAAACATGTTTAATGTGTATATAAATTAATCGCTGAAGTGGCTGAATTGCATAGTCGAAAGGTTACGAGTAAAATTAACGGTACGTTATAAATGTAGATTTGCTCTGACGGTGGGAGGGGGGTTTGTCAGTAAGGTTGCACCAGCTAACTTTAGAAGAAATACTAAATCAATAAAATATACATTTGAAATTACTGTTATACAAAAACTACGTTATAATAATCACTTATGCTTAAATGCTCTTCGATTGTTATAATTATAGGGTGCCAAATCGTCTTGTCCCAGCAATCCCTTCGACATCTTCTCTACACCTAAGACGGTTATCGCAAATATGTCTCCTTTGCTTTTAGTTTTCTAAATAGGCCACTGTAACAGCCACATTGGGATGTTATGCTGTTACTAGGTTATTGTATATATTTTCACTTGCATGTATGATAGTTGGGTGATCTATATTTTCAGGGGTAGATTATAACATCTAATAGGATTCAATTATTCGAGTATCGAACGTATTCGTATAAAGTATATCCTAATTAGTAATGCTATTAATTATCAAGGTTGGTTTTGTATATAGTTCTGAAACCTTGGAGAATATTTACATTTCATTATTCTTTAAGCTAGGAATATTAATGTCAACATTGGTTATAGATTTATCTCTCTACAAATTAACATTCATTCTAGTTATTCAGTTTGTGTTGTGATTTATTCTTAACAGGCTCCGTATCATCGCTTAAATACACTTCGTGTTTAAATATATTTTTGTGAAAAGCTTATGCAATCATTCTTATTATTTTCAATTATCTTGTGAAATCTATATGAGTAAATAGGCTAGAGTATGTTTATGCTTCATTAAACGTTTCTGTCAGAATTCCACAGGTGACTGGACTTGCGCATTTGTGCCGTGTCTGATCATCTGAGGTTTCTCAACAATGACGTACTGTTTAGAAGGTCATGTTTATATTCATACAGTTAACGACATTTATTTAGTCTCCCAGAATTTATTGCATCACTTTTCGTAGTGTAGAATTACTATTTATCAAAGATACATTGCTTGCAATAATTTTATGAGTTCATTCAGAGGACTCATAATTTCCACTCCAGTTTTAAATATTATTTTAAAGGGATCCGAACAGCGTTTGTTTTCTTTTACAAAATTCTTTGAACAGTTTAGACTTTTATTAATAATAGGCAAATTGCCAGAAGTGTTTAAGTGTCTTTAACTAATTGTGTTGAACTTAACCAACAATTATTTAGTCGGTGTGATTGTGTTTTGGCAAAGCCCTAAGTTCCGATTTGAGATTTCGGATAATCAGCATGTGCTGGAAGTAATTATTAATCGCGTCTATTTTACGTCTGCAAGATATGTACCCTTTTTGTTAGTTTACTTGTAATTAGTTGGGTTGATCTTTGCCCATTTTGTCTTTTACATGAAAGAGTTTTGTTTACCGTTTGGTTTTATGCAATTATGGATTGGTTCGAACGATAGGATTTTTGTTAAAAGCTTTATAGGAGCGTATGTTGGAAATTGGAAATTATTTCGATCATTCCATTTGGGGACTCATCTAACTCCTCACAAGGTGCTACAAATTCACAGTTTTTTGTTCATGTCGTTTTATGGATTAGTTTTGGAGAGTACAGAGAATACCATTTCCTGTTTGTCCACCTTTCCTAACACCCAGGGAAGACTCAGGTGCTGCTTGTCGACCAGGCTACATCTGTAAATGTATGTAAAAGAAAATTCAACAAATACGTTGATAATAACTTGTTGAAGGTTCAGTATAAGTGTATATTTAGAAAAACTTATGTGTTTTTATCTGTTGTATATCATCTGTTGTTCTATACTTATTTGTGCAATTTTAGCCACACATGTTAAGCCACATGCATGCATCTGGCACCCATTTGTTTTATGTGTCAAATAGTTTAAGAATATTATACCAAGGGAGTAATACTAGAAAATTAACCTCGATAATATACAACACGGATCACTTCAAATTGTGTCTTATTTCTCAAATTATAAATTCAAGCCAAGGAACCCTTTTCTGAAACAAGACGTCTCACTAGCTCTCACCTTTGGACAAGGGATCATTGCCGCTTGTACTGCTGAACCTGGCCGAGGGGTAAGTACACTGAGTTATTCTTGAAACTTGAAATTTGAACTGATACCTAGAAATAGTATTGAATGTTTAAATTCTGAACATGTTGATACTTATTTTTTTAAATGAAATAATTATGTCAAATATTAACATAACGTAAAAAACTGCCTAAAGTAATAGTTTGTGAAATTTACGTTATACCACCTTATACTTTACCTTTTTCTACCACCTTAATAACACGCGCTAAATTTTGTCATATTAAAGAAGTTTTCAAAATAAAGTATCTCTCACAAATACGACTTTATCATTGGGTTGGCTGGATATCTCTTCACAAATTTATCTATTTGTACCTTAGTTAATATACAAGTCTAAATAAAATTCAATCTACAGTTTATCCTTATTAACATTAAATAATTAGAATATGAATATAGATACTTTCCTAAAATAACTTAATTTTCTAACATCGGACCAGTCGGGTATTACTAAAGGAAGTCCTGAAGAAAAAAAAACATAAAGTCTATCAATAATACTACTACATCATTGTTCCAGTTTTCATTTACTGATATACGACCTTTTAATTCCCATTTCTGGAAATGCCCTTAATAACAATAAATAGAAAATAGTTAAATATCAGCTTTTCGGTTTATCATTCTATTGTCCATTAAAAATACGATATTTTTACATTTTTAACTAGCACTACTTTCTGTCAACAGAGCTTGCATTTCAAATCAATCCACACATATTTCTTTATATTTTAAAATATTCCAAACTTATTTTCGCGATAATATCATGCTTAAATTTAATCAAAATTAGTTCCGTCGTTATTTCATAGCTCAACAAATTGTTACTTTTATGTTGCATTAAAATTCTATTACATAAATACAAGCCATTCAAATTTACAATTCACCTCTACATAACTGAAAATTATGATAAGAAAAAGCTCGTGTTTTATTCACAGCTTAATTTCCAATTTTATGCTACAACCTAAAAATGTAGAGAAATATAGATATTCAATTTATTTCTTCTAGCTAGCAGCAACAGCCTTAATACAATAAAACCCTTCTTACTTGGGCTATACTCAGAGATAGCCCTTCATTCCGGCACACACGAGTTTCAATACATTAAAGCTGTGTTCTGTGCACTAACTTTTAACTTTTCTTCATTCTGACCTATGTGCTTGTAAAAATACGTAAATCGTCAAAAAACTTTTTATCCTTGACTATAGCAATAGTTCTAATCAAAGTAACATAGCCCCCCCCCCCCAATTTACAGTATGCTTGTGTAACTACATTTTGACCTATCTAATAACTTTCTGAACTTAACTTCTACTTGTGGTGCTTAATTGTTACATATCATTTTCTTTTTATAAATTTCGTTCTCATAATGTATATTTTTTATCTATGCTAAATACAATTACATATATAGAAACGAAATACTGAAATGACATGCTTAATTAACGTCTATTGTTCTTAAAATCTTTTATATAGAGTGCGTCCGTATTTATTCTGTCCCACTAAAGTTATTTTTTTTCTTTCTCATCCATTTCATATTCAAAGTAATGCGAATGTGTTACGAAACTTAGTAATAAATATAGTTTAATAGTATTAAGAAAGAATTTAGTGTTAGTAACAATCTAATAATTATATCTTTAGTGATATCTAAGCCAGAGATATCAGTACATTAAAGTTTCTCTGTATTTGCGAATAACTAAACATATATTGAACCAAATAAAGAACAGTAAGTAGAAGTATTCTAAAGTATAAATAAGTTTTGGTATAGCTAATGATAACAAACCTAAAAGAATCTAGATTAAATATTAATCTTCAACTACTTAGGTTCTTTCTGTAAATATCTTTAAAATTTTTATACAGAATATTATTTTACATCATAAGATCATTGCTAATTTACTCTTTTTGTATATAGTGTGGTAAGTCATTTGAAAATGGTATACAAAGTAAAACTCATATTCAATACGCTTCTCGAGTGACTCCTTAATAGGTATTCAAGTAGTAGAAATGATGTTATTGGAGCTTAATTCTTTTGAAATTTGTTTATGAGTTATGCATGAAAGAAATATTTTGAATCACAAACTGTTCTTTGTATTTTAATCAAGCAATGTTTTCTTTCAGGTGGTGTTCGAGGGTAAGCTGCTGTAGGTAAGTAATAGATTTTATAGTGATATGAATAAGTTGTTCTTATTTATTATATAATTATAATTATTCTGGCCAGTGGGATTTTGTACTCTCGTAAGGCTTGCCATACATTTTTTTTTATTTAACAGAGTTAAAACAAAAATGTGGCGCCATTCTCATTTTCGGTTACATTAAGTATCAATTCTGCGTAAACTTATGCCTACCCTGAAACAATATCTCTGCCAGTTTTAAAAAAGTATTAAGAGGTTTTCTTAATCTTAAAGATCCATTTTACACTGGTTTATTGTAATTACAAGAAATTCTCCGCGGAGTTATGCCTGTGCCAGTAACACGCTATGGTTTGCCTATTTTATGTTTTGATTATACTAATAGGAAAGCTAATTCAATAACACCTTTTATTTTAAAAAATTTAATTGTAAATTTACAGGATAACTTTCAGATCATTTTGTACTGTAATGGACGTATTGAATAAATTGTCTACAGAAAGCGATAATAATACTCATCAGAAGTCTTATCAGCTAGCAGCAGGAAACATTTAGCGTTTACTGTATGTTTAACAATTATAACCAAGTATTATGCAACAACTTTTTAGAGGCTGTTGATGTAAACGTTTATGAAGTTCAACAACGCACATACATGGTGATTTACAACTTTTTAGAATTATTTTAACTGATGCTTAAGAAAGGAACGCAGATTGATATTTACGCCTAGAATATTATTCCTCAAAAAAAGACGAATTTAAATTTAAGCCGATGTTTTTAAATTGTCTGTACGGATACGTGTAAAATAAAGAGGCGACATACCACAGAAAGTGTATTTGAAAGTAACTGACTTTTTTTGCTAATCAGCAGGTCACTCTACTCAATGAAATTTTGATTGACGCATGGAATTTTAGACTTTGTGGGAATGCCTACTTCAACTGATGTTTAAAAAGAGAAGTGGAGTAATTATATGTGCAAGAAATATACTTCTTAAAAGTTGAAAACTTTAAACAAATGTTTATGTAATGTGTGTACTTACGTAATCACCGACCCTCACTAATTACTAAAGGTGTTCAAAATGCCCTCCATTTGGTCGAACACAAACGTTTTCTTCTGCGTCAGTTTTGTAAAAAGACTTAGTAAAATTTGCGTAATAATTTCCTTTTAGTTTCAGTAGAGAAGCTTACCACAAGCTTTAAGTGCTCAAATGCGAAAAATGATGCTGGGCTAGTTTTGTGATAATTGATAAGCAATCAGAAGAAATGCGCATTGATTTTAACTATATTACAATAGGTTATGTTGGTACAAAGAATTTCATTGAGAATAACTAAATTATATTAATAACTTATCTCATTTATTACGACAGCATTCATATCACTGGTACTGCCTATAAGAATACTGGTCATTGCTCTGATTTTGTGTCTCTTAAGCCGTAGCGTACAGTAGTATGCATCTACAAGTGTAGTGTTTGGATATTGTAGATTCTCATTTAAAACATCTTTTCTGGGAAATGCCGTGTAAGCTATTATTTTGTAGTTACATAAAATTAGCGTTATTAATAGAGTTATGGTATAGTACGTTTCGTGGGAGTGTTTTAAAAAGTAAAGCGTATGATATGAATGCGAACGTTGATAATGCGGGGCAGTAACGTCAACTTATCGGTGATGCACTGAAACTAATACGAAACTATGGTGTTAATATTTATCAACTGGTTTACAATACCGGCACACAAGAGCACGTTCGTGTATTTAACCAAATGGAGGGCATTTTGAACACCCTTAATTTAAGTACGTACGTACACATATTTCATACACATTTGTTTACAGTTCATAATTCTCAACAAATCATATTTTTTACATAAATAATTTTTTTGCTTTTTTAAATACCAGTTAAAGCATTCCCACACAGTTGGTAATTTTATGGGCGACCTACAACTTCATTGTGTAAAGTAACCTGCTGATTAGAAAAAATAAAGTCGCTTCCTTGCAAATTGCTTTCTGTGGTATGTCGCCTCTTCACTATACACATACAGATACTTAAAAATATCCAAACATCCGTTAAAATCGCTGTTTTAAGAAATATTTTTCTTATTCGTAAACATCAATCTACGTCACTTTCTTAAACATCAGTTAAAATATTTTGTGAATTACCCTGTATAGATTAATGCACTTACTTGTAAGTAAAAGAATTAGTACAAAAAAATTTTAAAACCACTGTTTAGTATGTTAGACCATTGCTTTGTAGACTATAGTATTTGCATATTTTTCGGCATTCAGATCTTTTGGTATCTATTTTGTTCTGTATTTAGTAAGTTGGTAATTGTAGTTTGACTGTGGTTGCTAACTTGCATATTTTATACACATGATACTGCTTAATCGATATTTCCTGCTTTCACTTTATACTTGATGTCGCTTTAAAAGGTATTCATATAATAATCTATAACATTTTAGAATCTTGTATTGTTTAAAAATAATTTTCTTTGTGTAACTTATGATTTTATTAAATTCCAAGTCTGATAGTAAAGTTTACTTCTTGGTATTTTCTGTGAAAGACACTTACTTTAGAATCTTTAAGTACTACTTTTTTTGCAATCGTATACCGCTAGTTGTTAGAGTAATAGGTTCGTACCGGCTTGATACCCCAATCGTTTTAATACAATCATATTAAATCTATTCTACAGTTATAGTTCTGTTTGTATTTATAATTAATTTGCTGCTAGTTATAACATAATTATAGCATATGAATAATTGATAAAAATGGACAATGTGCTTTTCAATAACCTTATCTAATTTATGATAATTGATTTTGTTACGTGTTTCAATAATCCCAATTTGCACGCTCAGTTCAATGTTAGCTTGCAGGTAAACTCGCATCTGCCCTGTGGACACTAAATGTTGTTAAATTTGTCGCGATTTAGCCTTCAAGCTACTCTGTGTTATTGATGTATCGCTAAAACTTAGTTAAAAGTAAGCTGTGCTTCGCAATGGTTTTTTGTTAGACAGGTTCGACATCTTGTTAAAAGTCGACGTTTTTTACTACCAGTTCTTTGAACACCGCTAAATCTAATATCTCAGGTAATTACTTGAAGGTTTCCGCTATTCGTATTGTTTTCGTATACATGTCCACTTAACTCACCATCTGTGGTTATCGAAGGTAACCGCCGCATGAACAGTTATTATTATCTACTTTCATTTGTGGTATACTGATTAATATCCGAATGAATTCCTATTCAAAGTCACAGTATCAGGTGTCATAAGAGGATTAATAATTGAAGATGCAAGTTACAAAATGTAGGTTCTGAGATAATAGAAGTTTAATAAGTATATTTGTGAATTCTTTACATCGCGTTATCTCGCTCTAGTTATAGTCTTATCATTTGAAATACTGTCACTTGCAACATGTGTATTAAAAACTGATTTCTTTTTGCAATTACAACCTGTATTTTGTCTTGATTCATGCTAAACTGTACAAAACCAAAAGAGAAATGTGAGGTGAAAGAATGTGTTATGCGTTTAAGACTTGATTAAAAAATTTCTACACAATCTATATACTTATATCAAGAAAAACATTCGTTTTATTTATATGTCATTAGCAACATCGTGTTTTTCTGTTTGCAAAATTTTGACAATACCAACGAAATTTCTCTTTGACATAAATGGGATGCTATAATGCTTGCACGTTTCTTAAGTATATATTAGGTTGTAGAAATAAATTAATATAATTTCAGTTAGTCTAATGAGTTATTGTAAGGAACCACCTTGAAAAATGTATAGAAGCTTGGATAATTTACATTTTAAAAACGGTCTATTTCAATATTATATTAAATTAAGACGTTGCGGTTTACAAAAATATCTGGATAAATTCACATGAGATACACAATGCCACAGAACCATAAAACGTCAAAATTTAATGCAAGTGACCAGCTTTCGGTATTGACCGTAAAGCGTGGGAACAGTGAGCGTTCATACAGATGAATTACGTTGAAACCCACTGTAGCGATCGCAAAATGTTTGCATAATAACATGGTACATTACTTGAAGGATCGGTTGATCGGTTTACGTTATATTAGCTGAGGGTTGGTCCAGCGGTATTCTTTTGGTTTTTTTTTTGTTTGTTTATAGTCTGATTTTAACTAGAGGTGACGTGGCTGTCCGTATCTCCTACTGGAAGGAGGGGGAGGTGCTATCCTTTGCCTTCTACGCACCGTGACCCCCTAGGTTATTACATAATCAAAACTCGGATCATATTATTTGGTATATTTAACTACTAAATATAGCATTTATTTATTATATTAACATCTTTAGAAATTTAGGCGTTAGATACACAATTTACGAATATTGTTATCCAGTGGGCACATTACTTATTACTGTCTAGTACTGGTACAACTTTCATTAGGCATAAAACTTACCCATAATAAACTCGTTCACTGTAATTTTTCTTAATCTTCTTTGGGAATTAAACAACTCATAGTTTTTAAAATCATCTTTATGACCTAGGATCGTTGTCAAAATAATAAAAACTTCAAGTTTGACATTTATAACATAAATTGAAGGTGACTTTGAATTAGTGATGTTCCATATATCTGGTTCGAGTACATTAGGTGAAAATGTTAAAGATTAGAAGAATGATTGCCTACAATTTGTGTTGCGTCCTGGGAACGACTTTTTAGGTAGCCAATACGCTTAACGCGAAATCAGCTGATTAATTTATATTGGTAATTTCAAATAAATTCAATAATTTGAGGTTTGGGACACATTTTTTAACATGTTTCTATTTATACGGCTGAGAGGTTGGTTATTAAAGAAGTGTGTGATTACATTACCGTAAGGCTTAAGCAGCCGAGGGCTGCTAATATGCCTATTTTTAGTAATTAATTGTTGTATGTATAAATAAAAATCAAGTATGTAAGCTGTATTTCATATTAATATCGCAAGGACAACCCAGGAAAAACTTGCAATGCTACCTAGATATTGTGGGCATTTGATTTTCATTTCTTATTTCTTTTGTTATTTCTTTTAGTAATGGAATCCATTGCTTATTGAAAGTCACGAATTCGTTTGCTACGCAGTTATTTTTATGTAGGGATATATAAGCAGCTTCTTTGATTTTGCGTTTTTGGTGGTTTTCTTCTTTGTCGATAATTTTTGCGTTTTCCCATTTTATTTTATAACTGGAGTACCATGCAAGTTGGCAAATCATGGATTTTTTGAATTTTTTATTTTTTATATATGATTTATGTTCTTTTAATCGGACTTCAAATGGTCTGGAACTTTCCCATATATAAAACTTGTTACATTCGCACGGTATTCTGTAGATGCAATTTTTTTAATTTTGTATTGCATTTTTGGGTTTTGTTTTTGTTAATTGTGCTCTTAGTGTATTGTTAGTTCTAAATACTGTTTTAATTCTGAATTTGTTTCCTATTATTTGGATATTTTCGGAGAATCCTTTTATGTATGGTATTGAGAGCATTTTTGGTACGTATCGTCGTTTTTGTTTTCTTTTTCTTTATTTTTTGGGACTTTATTCATTTCTTTCTCTACTTATTGTTTTAGTATACTTGTTATCTATTAGTGTACATCTGATTAGATCTTTCTCTTTCTTTAAAATTAAAACAATAATTCAGAACCAACAATACACTGAGAGCACAATTAACAAAAACAAAACCCATAAACGCAATACAAAGTTCAAAAAACTGCATCTACAAAATACCGTGCGAATGAAACAAGTTTTATATAGGGAAAAGTTCCAGACCATTTGAAGTCCGATTAAAAGAACATAAATTATATATAAAAAATAGAAAATTTGAAAAATCCATGATTTCCCAACATACATGGGACTCCAGTCATAAAATAAAATGGGAAGACGCAAAAACTATCGACAAAGAAGAAAATCACCAAAAAACGTAAAATCAAAGAAGCTGCTTATATAGCCCAAATAAAAATAACTGCGTAGCAAACGAATTCGTAACTTTCAGTAAGCAATGGATTCCAATACTAAAAGAAATAACAAATGAAAATCAAATGTCTACAATATCTAGGTAGCATTGCAAGTTTTTCCTGGGTTTTCCTTGCGATATTAACATGAAATACAGCTTACATACTTAATTTAAATTTATACATACAACTAATTACTAACAATAGGCATATTAGCAGCCCTCGGCTGCTTAAGCCTTACGGTAACGTACTCACACGCTTCTTTAATAACCATCCTCTCAACCGTATAAATAGAAACATGTGAAAAAATGTTTTCCAAATCTCAAATTATTGAATTTATTTGAAATTACCAATAAAAATTAATCAGCTGATTTCACGTTAAGCGTGTTGGCTACCTAAAAAGTCGGTCCCAGGCCGCAACACAAATTGAAGGCAATCTTCTTTTAAACTTTAAAATATTCACCTAATGTACTCAAATCAAATATATCGAACATCAATAAATCAAAGACACCTTCAATTTATGTCATAAATGTCAAACTTGAAGTTTTCATTATTTTGACAACGATCCTAGATCATGGATCGAAACGCAAATAAAAATGATTTTAAACTCTATGAGTGGTTTAATTCCCAAAGAAGATTAAGAAAACTACTAAACAAACCACAACAAACATACAGGGAGTATCATTCACTGTAACTTTCACTAATACCAATTTATCCATCTGTCAAATCATTTCTTTTCATATAGTGGCCTCTCCCGTTGGAATCTGGAGTGGAACTTCTTCTATTTTCGTTTTCTGTTCGCCTCCTCGCAGTGACTCTGTCCTTACTTTAAATTGTTAACTTTGCATATTTCTGGTTGGTGACCAGCAGCTACTTCATGGGTTCTGTTTGGATTTTGACTTTTATTGTCATTGTGCTGTGCCTGTCTATTTCGAAATTATAAGCTATTTTGCTGGACTTATGCTGTAATATGCTATTTTCTCTATTGAAAATTGCGCATAGATTGAAGACCTGAATGAACTTATCATAAATTTAACTTTAACTACTACCCTTATAAGCACATAATACAAAGACTATATTGCATCTTTATTAGAATGAACTTTTGCACTTTCACTTACTGTTTGACTGTTTGCTTGTAAATGGGTCGGTGGTGACAGAGTTGAAGGTAAGTATTGTAATTTCGCCGGCGTATCTCCACTTTCCGTCTGATTTATGCTGTTAAAATAGTAAGATTGTTTTGTGACCAATGTACTGGGTCAGGATAAATTTGTTGGGTACATGCTTGCTTTATATTAGGTGGTTGTGTGAAGCTTGTTGGGCTTGTGGGCGTTTGTTCTGGTGCTAATGAGCTCTCAACTGTTGTTGCCGCTGTTGCCATTTTGTCGAGGTTTGTTATGAGTATCATGCTAAGTGTATTCCAAATACTTGCCTAAATTAAAATACCAAATCCCATTGTTTTATATATTGTTATTCCGTTTGCGACTGTACCAATTATATATTTAATAATTTTTAGTATTACATAAAATTCAATGATTCCACTGCAAAACTTTCCAATGTCTGTAAACCATTCCCGAACATATTGCAGAGTTGACTTTGCTAAGTGTTGCATTTCCTCTGTGTCAAAAATGTGTAGTGTAGTAAAACCTTGATTACCTGTTTCATGGCCTGTCATTCGAAGTGTTAAAATGTTTTATATTGCTCCGTGTTCTATTCCAATTTTCATTAATTCTTGCATTTTTTCTAATTCCTGTGGTGTGTATAATCCACCTTGACCGAGTTGTTGTATGGACTTCAATTGAATTTTGCTTCTTCCTCTGGCCAGAATTGTAGTGGTTTGTGTAGGTTATGGCTTCATAACTATCCATTTTCTATCAATAAAATAGAGCGGTGTAGCGATTGGTTCGCATAGCACTTGGATTGCATAATTTACTAACACATGACTAATTGGTGTCATCAATTTTGACTTATTATTTACTGTAACTTTCACTAATACCAATTTACCCATTGGTTAAATCATTTCTTTTCATGTAGTGGCCTTACCCGTTGGAATCTGGAGTGAAAATGCCGCTATTTTCGCTTTTTGTTGACCTCCTCGCAGTGACTCTGTCCTTATTTTAAATTGTTAACTTTGTTTATTTCTGGTTGGTGACCAGCAGCTACTTCATGGGTTCTGTTTGGATTTTGACTTTTATTGTCATTATGCTGTGCCTGTCTATTTCGAAATTATAACCTATTTTGCTGGTCTTATGTTGTAATATGCTATTTCCTCTATTGAAAATAGCGCATAGGTTGAAGACCTGAATAAACTTATCATAAATTTAACTTTAACTACTATTTCTACAAATGAGACTATCTAATTTTACCAGTCTCCTATTTTAACATTTCTAATTAATTGGGTGGGTACATGCGAAATACTACACGGCCATAAAACAGTTTCAGATGCACAAAGCGTGAGAACGAAATTTGTTAAAGGAGGGAGATTGAAAAATCCGAAATAGGTTTGAAATAATTGGTAAGTTAAGATACGAAAAAAACGATGGTGAAGAAACAACAGAAGTGTAGACCGTAAGTAGGCCCCCTCACGAGCTCGCCGGCTTTGATTTGTTTTGGACGCAGGTAGTATATTGTAATTCATATTCACGGTCGAGCATCCCTGAAAAGGCATTAACCCATTCAAGAGTGATGGGCGGACACCACTCTTTCAGGAAACGCTAGAATTCAAATAAATAACAAAGAGTGACCAAACGTGTCAGTAGTTAAAGGCAAGTGAATTATTGGTGTTCTGAATGAACTTAATTTAATTTAAAAGCCAAGCAGAGCAATTTAACTTTGAGTACCTTGCGAGCGTTTCCTTATGGTCTACGCTTGATAAATATGTACACATCGACTTATAAAAATAAATTGTAGTAGGTTCGTATATACGTCAAAGCCTAATATTATTGAAAAGGGAGTTTGAAATTGTGAAACGTTAAGAAACATGTGTGTATTAATTTAAGCCCAAGCTTTATTTGTGGGATGCATTTGCTAGTAAATTTCTTTGTGAAAATTTAGTATCTTTAATAAACATTTGAGTGACGAAAGCAGAAGTTGGTATTGCGCTGTTTTCCACGTGTTGTTGTCACAATCCTTTACAAATAAACGGGATTTAAAATGTAGCAGTCAACCTGAGAAACTAGAACAATGGAATGGTAGTATTATTTACATATAAATGTTTTGTATGGAGTTCTGTTAAAAATATCATAAATTAAATTTTTTTTCAAGATAGTGGTCGGTGATATTCAAATGTTTCCAATTTCTCTCGTTAGTCTATTCACCTAGAATTATATAACATTTTTCCCCATTTTTCTTCGTTTAGTCTAGTTCATTTATAGTTTCATTTTTGATAGTTTTATAAAATGAATAATGAGATCCATTATCCTAGAATTGTTTTGTGGTAAGGAACAACTTTGCTGATCTAAGACTCGTATGAATGAGGTTGTTATTTGACATGTAAAGCATGAAACCTTGATAAAAATTTTTCTAAAATACTCTGTTTTAATAAATCACAGATGCTAAGTTATTTTTGTAAGTTGGGTCCGGCATCAAATGATTTTGTCGGGTTATTTTTTTGTGGACTGTTTTTAAATGATTGTGGAAGTAGGTCGGTCGGCAGTAATTTTTTCTTAACCATCCTCCCGAGTCTTTACGTTCGAGCGAGTCCTCGTTTAGGTTACTGTTAGAAATAGATATTATTATTAAAAAACACAAAACACATATTACTTAACACGCATATCAGAACAGTCTGCAATAGTTTTAGCAACAAAAAAATAAGACTGTTCTGATATGCGTGTTAAGTGATTTGTGTATTTTAATAATAATATCTATTTCTAACAGAAACCTAACCTCAAAAAGCCTATCGAGGACTCGTTCGAGCGTAAAGACTCTGGAGGATGGTTAAGAAAAAAATTTTTTGCCGTCGGTCGAGGGCGGTTCTTAGCAAGTTAACAATTTATTAGAGTGATTCTGATTACGACGTACCTTATTTTTTTCAACTTTTTGAAATAATTCCAAACATCTGATATTTTGAACTGAAAAAATAAATAGATCAAAATCCTTAAAATCGATATTTTTAAGGGTATAATAATTACAATAATAATAATAATACCAAAAGAATAAATACTTTAGTTTGGGACACGAAATAATAAACCTGCACATTGGTTCTGAGTTTCATCTAATTAGTCTCAACACATATTTGTTTATGTAGACACCTAATAAAACAAGTCAATTACACACTGCTGCAGTTCGATCAGCACTTTCTCACCGCAAGCACCGGTCAGAAAGTGCGCAATGTACGTATATGTCTAGTCAGCATAGCATGTGTAGTCGTGCAGTCGCCCTATGGGCAACAATGTTGCTAGACCGTTCTCTGACATATGTAACATGTTGAGGTCAATCTGCGTACAATGTAATCATTATAGCTGATTAACATTGCGTTTGCAAATGAGATACAAATTGTTCAAACTACTGAGTTAATATTCAGTGACCATTCATTTGAATCAAGCTAATTATTCGATTTCTTTAACTAAACAGAACTCCTTCATTACTTTGAACCCCAGAACATATAAAGCCACCTTCCGATAACAGCAAATTGTCGATTACATCTTTGAATATAATTTGAACATAATTTGAAAGTCAAATGATTAGAATAGAACGTGAAAAAAAAGTCGTTGACAGCTTGTCGCCCAAAAGTCAATCAAATTTAGACTGTAGGACCAGCAAAAATTATAGTAACACATCAGAATGCAGCTCATGCAACAAAACTTCTAAAAAAAGAGGACTAACTATCCACATCCGGAAATGCCATCCAGACCAAAACCTAAGTACAAGTCTTAAAAACTTAAAAATAGGAGAATTTAAAGAATCTGAAAATGCAGTACCAGAAGAATTTGAAAAAATATTCCATCTATTACTAGCTGAACAAAAAACAAACAGCAAAATAATCAAAAGAGTTCCAAAATCAGTCAGAAGTACTTCAGCAAACCAATTAAAAATTTTATTAGACGAATGCATATCAAAAAATTCTGTAAGAACTTGGAAAAACCTTTTATTATATCCATATAAATTTTTAAACATTGCACTCTTCGAAATAGATAAAAAAAATTCAATCGTTACCTTTATACGACAAAACATAAAAAAAAATAAGTTTTTTTAAAGTTTCCAAGAATGAAAATAACTCAAAAAGCAAAATGTCATTATGCAAAAGAGTATTAGCCAAAGTAACTGATGGTGATTATACTTCAGCAGTCAAAATACTTTGTTCATCAGACACAATTGCAGATTACAGTGAAAAAACTTTAAAGAAATTAATAGAAAAAACATCCTATGAATAACGAAATGATAGAATACGAACCAATAACTTACCAAATTGCACTCCAAATCAAAAGTGAAGATGTACTAATAGCAATTAAATGCTTTAAAAACAATTCAGCCGGTGGGCTGAATTCCCTAAGGCCTTCACACATACAAGATTTAACTTCATATAGCTCCAACGAAACCGGTCAAAATCTATTAAAATCTGTAACAGCACTTTGCAATCTAATGCTATCTGGAAAAGTTCCCAAAGAAATATCCACAGTTTTGTACAGTGCTTCACTATGCGTTTTGAGAAAAAAAGATGGTTGCATACGACCCATTGCTGTCGGAAATTTCTACAGAAGATTGGTTGCAAAAATAGCATGTTTTAAAATAAGAGAATCTCTCAGTTCCTTCTTTCGACCCAAACAATTCGGATTTGCAACTCGCAAAGGAAATGAAACAATTGCACATTCAGCAAGACTTTTTATCGAAAAGTTAAAATCAAAACAACAGGTATTTCTAAAAATTGACTTTAAAAACGCCTTCAACATGGTTTACAGAAAGGAAATATTAATCAATGTTTTAAAACAGTCCCACAATGATATTCTTTTGTTGAACAATGTTACCAATATCCTACATTTTTAATGTTTAGAAAAGAAACGATTCTATCACAAAGAGGTGTACAACAGGGGGACCCCCTCGGACCAGCTCTAGTCAGTCTAACAATTCAAGATATTATAAATAAAATTAGCACTGAATGCAACGCCTGGAATCTCGACTACGGTTCAATTGGAGGTAATAGTGATTCAGTCCTACAAGATATAATAAACGTTATTGTTGAATCAAAAAAAGTAGGATTAGAACTAAATTTTAGCAAATGTGAAATTTTCATGGAACACGTAGACAACATATTTATAAAAAAATATTATCAATAGTTTCCGATTTAAAATTTACAAAAAAAAACCCGAATGGTGTCTTTTGGGTGCTCCCCTTACAGATAGCGCAGTATCGATGCGCCTAGAAGATAAATTAAAATGCTTAACCAACATGTGTTCAAACTTAAAAAACCTTCTAGCACACGTAGCTTTCTACCTATTGAAAAATTCAGTAGCGATACCAAAGTTACTATATGTACTTCGATGTTGCTCGTCATGGCATGCAGAAGCAAATCTTAAAAAATACACAACAAACTACATAAAACCTTGGAAGAAATCACTAACAATAAAATACACAATGACCAGTGGATACAAGCTACTCTTCCAGTCTCCAAAGGAGGTTTAGGAATGCGCCAAACCACAAGTCTTGCTCTTCCTTCATCTCTATCTTCCATATACAGTGTTTCCAATTCGATCGATTCAATCTTGAAGAACGAAAAATCACTTTCTAATACTTCATTATTAGAAGGCGAAGAGTTATGGAATAAGATAACCAAAAATAATTTGAAAGATGACATAAAAATTTTTCAAAAGGCATGGGATGAACCATTAATTGAACTGGCGACTAAACAACTGCTTGAGAATTCTACCACACTACATGACAAGCCCCGTTTCAAAGCAGTTAGCTGCAAGGAATCTGGTGCGTAGTTAAATGCCCTTCCAGCAGCATGCATAGGAACACTACTAGATGACACCTCATTTTGTATCGACACTGGATTACGCTTAAGAAACAAAATTTTCAAAAAACACAAATGCAAATGCGGTTTGATGGTTACAAAAGAAAAAACACACGGGCTAAGATGTATATTTAGAGCAGGACGCTCATCACGCCATCACGCTGTAAACGACATCATAAAACGAGCACTAAACCTTGCAAAAGTACCTTCATTACTAGAACCGTCAGGAATAAGCTATTAGGACAGCAAACCAACCAGACGGCATATTACTCGTTCCTTGGAGTCACGGAAAGTCAGTAATTTAGGATTTCACCTGCGTAGACACCTTGGCAGCCTTACATCTACAATATACAAGTATATCAGCCGGTAGCGCTGCATCGAACGCAGAAAAAATTAAACATAAAAAATACAATCACATGGAAAATAATCATATTTTCTTCCCAATCGCAATCGAAACTCTGGAAGTTATTGGAAAACAAGGATTGAGTTTTCTTCAAGAAATTGGGAAAAGAATAAGAAAAGAGACTCAAGACCCTCGAGCTTTCAGTTTTCTTCTACAAAGAGTAGAAGTAGCAATTTAAAGAGGCAATGCTACGTCTATATTAGGCACATTGCCTACGGCAACAAAACTGGACGAATTCTTTCTATATCCTCCAATAGGTAACATTAGAAACCATAAAAATTTAAACAACAAACTGATTAAACATGAAACACCCGAAAAATATAACACAAGAAGTGACAGTGTCACAAGAATCAATACTGCGATTCAACTAAGTGCTACCCCACTTCCGCAATCCTCGAACGATTTTTTTGGATACCGGATTGTTCTAAAAATGTTACTCTACATAACTCAAACACGAATAACAGCAGGTTACCCAACACTTTAAGAGTTTTTACGTTATTTATTAGAAGGCCTACACAAAAACATTAATCAGGCCAATAAATAAACTTACGAAAATATTTCCAGAAATAGATAAGAAACTCGACTGCGACATAGGTTCCGCATCATGGCAACAATATTTTAAAATCGAAAATTCAAAAGTTGTTGACGTTTTTGCGGGACAGTTAAAATCTACATTACGTTGTATACATTGTGGACACATTTTAGTACTTGTTCCCTTATTTGCATTATCAAATAATTCCAAAAATTGTCATCGGGCTCGAACTCAGAACCCCGATTTCTTATCGCCCAAAACTATCTCATAAGTTATACCAGTTCACTGAATTCAATTCTTTTATTAAATCTAGCAATTCTCAGAATGTAAAATAAATGTCAAATATGCTTATCTACTGAGAATTTCTAAAACAGAACCGTCTACGCTAACTATGAATAAACCCAGCTATAAGAGATAACGCTTACACCTGCAAACACTTGCTTGTTATTAGTGATAATACTTGAGAAACAATTATATCAGGAGGAATATTACATATCGGAATGAATAATATTTTAGGTATTATTAAATTATTTCTTACCCAATATTTCCGATTACAAGCTAATTTTTAAAGAAGGCAAAGATCATAATGATATTTAAAGATGGGAAATCTTTCTAAATCGAATTTATAATATTAACAAAAACAATTATTATGTAAAAAGGTACATGGCAATTCAAAAATAAAGTCCAAGATGTTTAATATACTAGAAGACTGTTTATTGATTTAGTTAGACACCATCTCATTATATATAAATATAGAAATATACCTACAGAACTAACATATTCATTATTAAAAAGAACTAAATGGGAATAAATAGAATTGTATACAAGCCCCTCCCCACCGACGAATTTCCAAAATCGACCTAACTATCCCTTGCATCCACATATTTTCTATATAAAAATCATTTCTACCAACAGATAAACGAATCTGCTATGAACATAATGCTATATGGTCTCATTGCACAAATAATTGTGGAAGAATTAGAAACACAAATAATAGAACTACAATTTTTTTTAAAGGTACGCTGATGATTGTATTTGCGCCATACGTAAAAAAAAATGCGAGTACATATTAAATTTATTTAAGTTTTCATAAATGCTCCAATTCACAATAGAGGTTAGAAAAAATGTAAAAAGTAAGTATTCTAGATTTGACACTATACCACTGCAATAAAACAGTTAGAATGATGCCCAAAAAAGAACATGGACAGAAATTATAATATCTCTTTTCCCAAGAAACAAAAAAATTAGTTTGAATGGGTATTATTGACAGAGCCATTAAGCTTTCGGATCTAGAATTTAGAAAAGCATCAATCTAAAAGGCTAAATTAGAACTTACATAAAATAACATAGGCCAACAAATTTGGACTTTTTTTAAGTTGACTTCGATCTGACATCTAACTTTGTATAATTTTGATCTGCTGCATTCAAATCCGAGTGTCATTTTGCCCTATCACATAAGGTTTTTTTATCGATGTTGCAAATAAATTTATAAATAATTTGGTTAAAATAAACGCCTTTTTTTTTGTTACAGAGACAAATACAAATTACAAATCATCATCATCATTAGGTCTTCAGTCCTAGAACTGGTTGGACGCGTACCCTCATTGTTTCCTAGTCTGAACCAATCTACACATTTCCCTGAAATTCGCTCACTCTGCATCTATCCCTATCTGTGTGCAAAAGTCTGATCTTGGTCTACCCCTACCTATTTTTTACTATCTCTGCCTGTAATATATCCCGTACTATTCCCCAGAAATGCCTTAGAACGTATCCTGTTCTTCAATTTCTCCTATTTTTTTTTGTTTTCCACAGATATCTTTATTCCTCTAATACTTCTACAATCAATTTTTATTAACTTTGTCTGTCCATGCCACCATCCGCATACATCTGAAGCACAACATTCCAGAAGGCTTCTATCTCTTTCTGTCTGCTTTTCCTACTGTTCCTATTTTATAGATGTACTGTGCGGTGCTCCACACTATGCTTTAAACAGCTTTCTTCTTGTATCTATGTTCGTTGGCTTTAAACATAGCTGCTGTTCTTTCTTGTTTGATGCAGTTCGGTCACCTTTTATTGTTTTTCCTGATACTCAGTGGTATGTGAAATGGGGTAAGCAGCCTTTGGCTGCCAAGTTCCCCCAGCACTTGAACCTTTGTTTAATTAATAGTTTTTCCAATTTATCCTTTCGCGCAATCAACATTAGTTGAAAATATTTCACAACCAACACCTGTAGTTGTTTATAATAATCGTCAGAATTAAGAGCACTTATTTTTTCGTCATTGGGTTTTACGTTTTGAAACTGGTTGGACTTGTACCTCAGCTTATTTATGTTCTGAACTAGCCTACATAGTTCCCTGAAATTCCTACACAGCCTATATACAGCTCGGTTCCTCTTGTATTGTTTTCTAATTATATGCCCTATTGCACCGAGATTGAGTGGTATGTGAAGGGGGTTAAGCAGCTTGTGGCTGCCAAGGTCCTCCAACACTTAAGACATTTGCCGTATTAATAGTTTTCCAGTAAATCCTTTCGCACAATTAACATTAGTTGAGAGTATTGCAATACCAATATCTGTAGTTGTTTATAGTAATCACCATGTTTAAGTACAGTTTTTTTTTGTCATTAGTTTTTCCATCTTGCGACTGGTTGGAAGCGTACCTCCAATGATTGCTATTCTGAGCTAGCCTACACATTTCTCTGAAATTCTCACAGCCTACATCTTTCACTATCTGTGTGCAGTAGTCTAACCTAGGTCTACTTCTACTTCTCTTTTTTTCTATCTCTGCTTCTAATATATTTCGCACTATTCCCTCATGTCTTAGTATGTGGCCTATCATCCTATTTCTCCTATTTTGTATTGTTTTCCATATATTTTTCCCTACCATTTCTAGTACCTCTTTGTTCTTAACTTTGTCTGTTCATGATATCTTCATCATGCGTCTGTAGCACCACATTTTAAAGGCTTCTACCTTTTTCTTATCTGCTTCTCTCACTGTCCAGGCTTTACAGCCATACAGTGCTGTGTTCCACACATATGTTTTAAGCAATATTTTCCTTGTTTCCATGTATGTGGTCTTTGAACACAGTAGTTGTTTTTTCTTGTTAAATGTAGCACGGCTTTGTGCTAATCTTTGTTTTATATTTTTTGTGCTTTCCATCTTGCGTTATTTGACTTCCTAGGTAGCAGAAATCCTTAACCTCTTGTAAGTTCTCGTTACCTATTTGTATTCTTGTTTATGATTTATTTTCCCCTCTTTTACATACTAGTACTTTAGTTTTATTTTTGTTAATTTTCATACCATATGTCTCCATTAGAGCAGATTCTAACTCTTCTTTGCTAGATGCTAATACCGCTATTTCATTTGCCAATCTAAGCATCTCAATCTTTTGTCTCTGCGTATTAATTCCAAATATCTTCCTGCATTTGACAGTATTCATTGCTTCTTCTATGTACAAATTAAAGATTAATGGGCATAAGGCACATCCCTGTCTCACCGCTTTCCTAATATTTACTTTCTACTTTCTTGCTCTAATTCTATTACAACCGTTTGCTCTTTGTATAAGCTATGAACTATCCGTCTGCCTTTAAAATTCATTCCAATCTTTTTGAGTATATCGAACATTTTTTTTCCATTTTACATTGTCGAATGCTTTTTCTAGATCTACAAACCCTATATATACGCTTTCCCCCTTCTCTATTGTTTTCTCCATTATCACCCTCAGAGCCAAAATAGCCTCCCGTGTTCTCCTGTTGCGCCTAAACCAAAGTTGATTTTCTCCCAGTATTTCTTCAGCTTGCTTTCCATTCGTCTTTGTACAATTCTAGTTAATATTTTTAAAACGTGTGCTGTCAAATTTAGTGTTCGAAAATTTTCACATCTATCCGCGCCTCTTTTTTGATATAGTTACTATGATGTTAAGTTTGAAATCTTTGGGTAACACGCATGTGCCATACATAAAGCTTACAAGCCGGAAGAGACGTTCTGTTACTGCTTGTCCAGCGGCTTTTAGAGTTTCTGCTTCCACGTTATCTGTACCCGGCGTTTTACCATATTTCAGACTGTTTAATGCTAATTCAAACTCATCTCTAAGTATAGGATATCCCAGGTCATCATTTTCAATGTCTGATTCCTGTTCTAATGCTGTTAGTTCCTTTCCTGAATATATTTCCTGAATATATATATTCCTGCCATCTAGCTACTTTCTCTACGTTTTCTATAATGACTTTTCCTCCTGCGTCCCTTATACTTTTGCTATATGGTTTTATATCTCTAAATTTATTCTAATTAATTTATGTGATTCGCTTTTCTATTTCTATCTTAGTTTGTACTTCTTTGCATTTTCATCAATCCATTGTCCTTTAGCTTTCCTGCATTTGCGAATAATTACAAATAGAAATTGAAAGAGGTCTTAAACCATTTTTAATTTCTTTTCTTTCCAGAAGATCTTTCCCTCTTGGATGAAAAACTTCGTTTAGTGGATTTTCTTCTATATGCCGGGACCGGATTGTCTCTTTTTATTGACCAACAATAATCAGCCATCATTGATACATTCCACCGACCTTGACACCTTGAAAAGTAAAGGGAGATGGGAATTTAATAGTTATAGACGATTTCATTGCGTCAGTGGGAGAAGGTAGTGAGAGAAAAATTGTAGGAAGATTTGGGTATGGCAGACGAAATGATAGAGGAGAAAGATTAGTTGAGTTTGGCCAGGAACATAGATTAGTAACTGTAAACACCCTATTCGAACAACATGTTAGGAGAAGATATACCTGAAAAGCGCCAGGTGATAGGGCTAGATACCAAATAGATTATATTTTAGTTAAACAAAGATTTTGAAACCAAGTTAAAAACTTTCGTAGTTATCCAGGGGCTGACATAGATAGCGATCATAACTTGGTTAAAATGAAGTGTAAGCTAAAATTCAAAAAATTGAAAAAGGTTAAGAGAGAGGGATGGGATCTAGGTAAGCTTAATGATAGTGAGGTAAAAGAGGAATATAAACAAGTATTAGATAATAAGATCAAAGAGATAGCTATAGGAGGGAACGTAGAAATTAGACGGAAAGAAATAAAAAGGGCTGTACATGATACAGCAACACAGACTATAGGTAAGAAATAAGTAGAAGCGAGAAAACCCTGGGTAACAAAAGAGATATTAGATTTAATAGAAAATAGAAGAAAGCTTAAACCTTTCAGAGAATTGGATAGTAAAAGCAAGCAAAAATATAATAGAGCTAGAAATAAGATAGGACATGAGTGTAGAAAAGCTAGAAATAAATGGATGGAGGGGAATTGTAAGGGAATACAAGATGATTAGAGAGTAGGCAAGACAGACAGGGCTTACAGGGCAGTTAAAAAGTTTTTCGGGGAGATAGGAAAAAATATAATGGTATTAAAGACGAGAATAATGAGCTTCTAATAAATAAAGTTGAGGCAGCAGATAGATGAAAGAGATACTTAGAAGATTTATATAAAAGAGACGATATGGATGAGTAAGAGAACGACCAAGAAGAGAATGTAGAAATAAGGTTCTCAATATTAAGAAAGGAATTTCATAGAGCGCTAGGGATAGACGATATACCCGCAAAATTAATGAAATATGCAAGTCAGAAAACTTTAGACAGAGTATATGAAATAGTAAAAGTAATATATGACACAGGTGAGGTCCCAATAGATTTCGAAAAAATATTATTATCCCAATCCCAAAAAAAGTCAGGAGCTGATAGGTGTGAGAATTTTAGAACAGTTAGTTTAACTTCCACGCTTCAAAAATACTAACAATAATAATTAAAAATAGAGTAGAAGCTTTGACTGAGAATTATTTAGGCGAAGACTAATATGGTTTTCGTATAGACAGAAGGACTAGAGAACCGATACTAATTATTAGGGCAATTATCGAAAAAGGTTACAAAAAAATAAAAAGACTCATTTCGCGTTTGTGAATTTAGAAAAAGCATTTGATAGGGTTAATTTGATTGTTATGTTTAGGGTTTTGCAAAAAATAGGAATCTCTCATAGGGATAGAAAAATTGTTTACAGTCTATAAAAACCAAAGCGTAGTAATTAGATTTGATGAAATAGAAAAGGAAGCTAAGATTAGAAATGGTGTTAGACAGGGCTGTATACTATCTCTCTTGATTTTCAATGTTTATATTGAGGAAGCTTTAAACGTAGCTAGAGAGAGCAAAGAGATAAGTATTAGTGTATAGGGACAGAAAATAGACATGTTACGTTTTGCAGATGATATAGCTATTATAGCAGAATCTAGAAAGGAGTTAGGAGAGTTTTTAAATATTTTAGATGAGATACTACAGAGTAACTATAGTATGAGAATTAACTCAGGAAAGACGAAGATAATCACAAGTGAGTTACAGCCTAGTTCTATACAAAATTTAAAAATAGGTAATACTGAGTTAGAGTAGGTGGATGAATTTTGCTATTTAAGTAATATAATTACAAAGGACGAACGCAGCAGGAGGGATATAGTAGCTAGGATAGCTTAAGCTAGAAAAATGTTTCTAAAAAAGAAAAACTTACTTATAGCTAATAGTATTAGTTTAGATAATAAAAATTTTTCTTAAAGTCGTACGTATGGAGCGTTCTATTATACGGTAGTGAAACTTGAACAATTAAAGAGGTAGATAAAAAAAAGATAGAAGCTTTTGAAACTTGGCGTTATAGGAGAATAATGTTAAAGGTTAGTTGGACAGATAGAGTAACAAATGAGGAAGTTTATAGAAAGATAGGTGCCCCTGTATGTGGAAACAATTAAAGGTCAGGAGAGATAGAATGATAAGGCACCAGTTAAGACATGAGGAACTATTTAGTAAGGCCTTAGATTTTAGACTACCAAATTAAAATAGAGTACGATGGCCTAGACAAAGCTATATTAGTCAAATTATTAGAGATTTAGGTTGTGAAGGGTACCTAGACCTTTTTAGATTAGCTGAGAATAGAAAAAACCTTAAGTAAGTTCGAAAACAAAACAAAAAAAATAAATAAATATCAGTTAACTAAATGTGACCGTGACATAACTCACAATTAGTTAGCGGCCTGACATGTTGGTAGCGATTCGTTGCTTAATCCTTATCATAACATATAATTTAACACTTTTCCTTTTTTGGAGGGGATAACCAGGTAATATTTCATTTCCTTATGAATAGGAATCATGTAAACATGTTGGAGTTCTTTTACAATCATCAGGTTGCTAATATCTATATATAGCCAGGTAGATAAGAGTAAGATAGAAGAGTATAGGAAGACCTAGACCAAGCTATATTAGTCAAATTATTAGAAATTTAGGTTACGAAGGGTATGTAGAACTTGTTAGATTAGCACAGAGTAGAAAAGAAGTTAGAGCTGCGTCAAACCGACCCTAAGTAAGGTCGAAAACAAAATGATGATGTGTGACGTTGCGGATGACGAGGTCTATTTAGAAATTGCAATAACTACAGCATTTATAATTGCTTCGACCTGATTTTGTTTTTATACAGTATATCAGTAACTGCTAAGTGTATGTGTGTATGTCATTCGAATATCACAGTTGATTAATCATTGGTGATACTTGACAAAATATACCATAACAGCAGTACCTTTATTTGTTGATGGAACTATATTGGTTGCTAGATTTAAAATTTTTTTGGCTTTTCGGAAACTAGGTTTAACGTTGTATTAGCATCACAAAAACTTTCTATCCGAGCTAATCCTAAATTATTTTCGAGATTTCTCCCGCTAGTTCATTCACCTAGAATTATAGAAAATTCTTTCCCATCCATGTTGTTGTAGTCAAATACATTTATAGTTTTATTTTTGATAGTTTCATAAAATGAATAATAAGATCGATTTTTCTTGAATTGTTTTATGGTAAGGAATAGCCTGGTTGATTTAGGACTCTCGTATGAACGAGCGCATTATTAATGAATAATCCATCCTAAATATCAAGTTTTAAGATAATTTCTTCTAAAATATTATTTTTCAAAAAGTCAATGATACTGAGTTATTTTTGTGAGATGCGGCCGGCATCAGACGATTTTGTACACTATTTCTTGTAACTGCTTTTAAAGGATCGTGGAGTAAACCTTTTATTAGAGTAATTACAACATGCTTTACCTTTTTCAGCTTTTTGAAATAATGCCAAACATCCGATACTTTGGACTGAAAAAATAAATGAAAATTCTTAAAATTCGATATTTTACGGTATACTAATTACAATAATAATAATATCAAACGAATAAACACAGTAGTCTGTGACACGAAATAATAAATATGGACATTGGTTCCCAATTTTATATAAATAGTTTCAACACACATTTGTTTACGTAGACACCGAATAGAAAAAAGTGAATTACCTACTCCTACAGTTCGATGTATAAATTTAAAAAAAGAAAGGTTTTCAAATTACATATTTGTTTTATAAAAACCTGTTTGGAAACCGGTTTTAAAAATTAACAATCTTATACCATTGATGAAGCCTCCAGAATTGTTTTCCATTTTGATTCCAACGATATATATTTAAAACGAGAAAATTTCAAGCCCAGTTTTAATAAAAGAAATTGAATATTTTAGTACCTAATCCCTTATTTGCATCATCAAATAAATCCCAAAACTATTATTAGACTCAAACTCAGAGCCCCGATTTCTTGAGGTCCAAAGGTATCTCTTAAACTGTGCTAGTCCACTGAATTCAATTTTATTATTAAATCTAGCAATTCTTAGAGTGTATAAAATAACTATCACATGTACTTATCTTCAGACAATTTCAAAAACAGAACACCTACGGTGATTAGCAATAAAACCAACTATTATAGATAATGCTTACACCTGCAAATACTTCCTAGTTATCTAGTAATGGTACTTGAAAAACGATTACATCGTGATATTTTAGAATAAATAATACTTCCGGTATTGAAATATTTCTTACCTACATTTCTGATATGAAACTAATTTTTAAAGGAAGCAAAGATCATAATGATTTTTAGATGCGAAATCTTTCTAAAGCAATTTCATATTAAAAAAAAGAATAATTATTATATTAAAGTTCATGGCAATATAAGGTGTATAAGGTATCAGACGACTATTTATTGATTTAGTTAGATACCAACTCACAATATGTAAATATAGAAATATACCTACATAACAAATAGTGTACATTATTAGAAAGAACTAAATATGAATAAATTGAATAGTATACAAACGCGCCTCTAAACGAATTTCCAAAATCGATTAAAATATCTCTTGCAATCACATATTTTCTATATAAAAATCATTTCTACCAACAAATACACGGATGCGCTATGAATATAGTGTTATCTAGTCTGATTGTAGAAATAGTCGTGAAAGAACTAGAAACACAAATAATACAACTACAATTTCCGATATCATTTTTTGCAAGTGCGCTGATGATTGTATTTGCACCATACATAGAGTAAAATGCAAGTACGTATTAAATTTTAATTTCCATAAATGCTCCAATTCACGATAGTTATTGAAAAATAATATCATACGTATTTTGATTTGACACTATACCACTGCAATGAAACAGTTAGAATGGTATCCAAAAAAAGAACATGGACAGCTAGATATCTGATTACTTACAGCATCTCTTTACCCTAAAAATAAAGAAAATTAGTCATAATGGGCCTTACCGACAGTGCCATTTAGTTTTCAGATCTAGAATTTAAAAAAGCATCAACGTAAAAGGCTAAATTCAAAGTTATATAAAATAATTATTCACAAAGCGCAACATTTTAAGAACTTTTTTTATAAAGCGAATGAAAAGTGTTTATTATGTCAAATGACAAGATAATAGATGCTTCTTATCTGTCATAATTAAACAAAAAAAAAACACAAATGAGCCAAGGAGAAGTTGATCAAAGCAATTGATGCTTTTGAAGTTTAATACATCGAACATTTTATATGGATAAGCCTAATAATTTTCGTGTGCAATGTTATTACTTAAACTATTGACACAAATGTAAATATCGGTAGTACCTCACATCTTTTTAGTAACTGAATATGTTAGGTATTTAATCATTTAAGAATTCTCATACTTATTGAAATATTGTTGACGCAGTTGGAGACTGAATAGCTAAGATTGTTTGTCAGAAACTGTTTGGATCTGTAAATCGATACTTATTAATTTTTCGAACCGTTTAAGCAGCCTCTGATTAGATTACTTTTTAAATAATATTGATAAATACCTGTTGTTGTAATTACGTTTAATATCATTTCCGTAATCGGTACTTTCGCAATTAAGTATCATTGCCTTCGCTATAGCAGGTGATTAATAAAAACTACCAACTAAATGTACCACAAAAATTTTGATTATACAATTTGTATTTGAAGCACTTAAAAGCCGAAGCACCAATCGTGTAATCGAATTAATGAAGTCTAAAGTGGGGGAAGCACCATAATTCTGAAAGATGTCTGTAGTGTCAATCTAGTTGCGAAATACAACACTGCTTTATTTGCTTTTTGGCTAGAAGAACTTAATATATTTACTTTGCTGTATTCATACAGTTTTGAGGACCTGGAATACTAAACAAAATGCATATCAACAGGTAAGCGCGCATCTTCAAGGAAGACATATTTACTTTAAAGTCGAATCCCATCTTGAATTTCTTTATTTGTTACCTCATCGACCAACATAATTTTGGAAAATTTAGTTAGCACACCCACGGGTGCGATGATGTTAGTCTATAGGCAATAAGACTTTCACTTTCAAAAGTATTTCCCTTACACTTTATAAATTTGCTTCACTGACAGTTCTCAGATGTACGCTAATCAGACGCCTCGTGTTGTTTTTTTAAATATTGCTTGATTGCTGTTATAATATTTCAGAACACAGCAATTGATTTAGCTAACGAAGTGTTTGAAAACTTACAGCATTCATTAACAAAAATAATTCAATAACCTTAAAAACCATTTCAAAAACCTTCAGGCAAAATTTGAAAACTTAGAACGTGAGGCTAGCTGCCTTAAAACCCGTAAACAGTTGTATTAATATTTTCTTGTAATTGTATTTTCTACTATTGTTACGGGCTGAATAATTATTAATTAACTTTATAATTTTGTAAGATGTAAATGTAGTGGAGCAGTTGCCCAACATTAAGAAAATGAGTTAAGTTTTATATCACATAGGAGTAAGACATCGTTCCTTACCGATATCATTGTCTTATAAAGAGCAACTATTTGGTGTGGTGTTTCGAAAGTTATGTCTATAGATTGCTATAAAATATGAACCAGTTCTACATCATGATGTGTAGTGTCTTTATATGTAATAATGGGGTTTGCAGGAGGTATAAGTCTAGTGTGTTAAAATGCCCCTGCACTGTATCTAATAGAGATACAAAGTTGCATTTATGGTTTTTTATTAGTTTCATTGTCTGCAAACTACAGCTTATGACTTGTTAAACTTGTGTAAAGAAATTCGAGTAATAATAATATGTAAACACAATTGTGATCCTATTTAGTCGGTTTCTACATTCTCTACGTCTACTTACAAGCTGATGAGTAAGTGAAAGTCTCTTATTTTTGACACGTTATTGCGACAACCGGTTTAGACAAGTCATATGGTCATCAATTTGGAGAGATTGTTCTTTTGGCTAATTATAATTCATGCATATTAATTACTTAGAGGGTTGTTATTTTTTATTGGTTAAGTAAACGTTTTCTTACATCCGATTAAAAATTAGATTAGTTGTTATATTACGAATGTTATATTTCAAGATTTTCGTTTTACTAAATGCAAAAGAACTATTACTTAAGGTAAGCCTGTGGATGTTATTTAAATGGTTTCTAAGCACCAAATGCGAGGCCTTGTCACATCACCCTTTCAGCGGCGCCTCAGGATCGGCCATTTTTATATCACCCAACGCAAGGTGGTGTCACAGCAATATATATATATATATATATATATATATATATATATATAAAGAATGCTGTGGTAAGGTCCTAGTTGGAGCGTCACCAAAAGAGTGCTGTGACAACGCCACGTTGAGAGCGTCAATAAAAGAGTGCTGTGATACAGATGAAACAATTTGTAAAACTTGAAATTGTTGACTTACTTTCCTTTCTAAGTTTGCTTTGCTAAATCAACTAAATTGACAGAGTTTTCATAATGAAATCAACACAGCAATATCACAAAGCATTTATACAGTATGAAACTTTTTTTCTCATACAGAAGCATATTTACAACATTGTTTCTCTAAAACATAAAATAATTTTTAAGAAGTATTTATTACAAGAAATGTTCCTTACCTTATTTTAAATTTACAGAACTAAATTTCCTTTTTTTGTATTGATATTTTACCTGAGTTTGTTTATTCCCACGTTTGTAAGTTTTGTTTGGTCAAAAATCCTTGACTGATAATCTATTAAAAAAATCAGAGTCTTTCGAACTCCGATCACAAACTTTCCTAGCAAAAAATCCGCACAAAACGATATTATATGATTAACACTTATTATTCTACCTAAAATTAAATACAAATACTCCAATATCAGTTAAAAATGAATCTAAAAGTAATACTTGCAAAATCCACAAAACGCTCCCCGTAATTAAATATTTTTTTATTTTAAATTCACGTCAAATCAGTTTACAAGATTTTCCATATTTAAAAATTTCCTTTCGATTATTTAATAAAATTTTTAAAATAGCCTTATATTGAAGAATTTCTCTCTTCATTATAATTAATAAATTCCATTTTTTATGTAATCTGAGTTCAAAACATCACTTCTATATTCATTGCAACAGCGTCATTATTAAATCACAGTGTGCTTACTGCATACCTCAAATATTATCTTCGTAAAGCAACAGTTCGCAACTTAAACCAAAAGAACATTTTGCGATCAAATTTAAGAATCGAACGAATCCCAGTTTTAATAAACGCTTCCTTATATAGCCAAATTATCTATATCCGGATGCAAGGTTCTCAGAAAACACCATTAGCGTCTAAAATCGCGGCGTTTATTACCTCGTAATCTTGGTCTAATTATTAGCGACGTGCACGGTTTGTCCTACTCAAACAAATATACAATGTGTGTGGCGTATCACTTCTTTCCAACAGTGAATGCGAAGATCATAAATATGCGTATCTTATCAATTTATACTACATTTTCTGCGTTTTTTTAGTGTTCCAGCCGCTTCTTGGACCAAATGTTTCAACCATAAACCATAAACTTGATAAATACTCCTTTCTACTTATACAAGAAAATTTTACCTTAAAATTCAAAATTTGTTGTTTATACAAATTTACTACTGTTCATCTTTATCAAACAAATTATAAAGATATTCAACACACACCAAAACATCTAAGATCGAACAACAATGCATAAGTTACCCGAAGGTTAATGCACTCGTGGCTCCAATGTACATCGTCCTCGCTAATCCCACCATTCCAGCTGGGTTATGTTTATGTCCTCGGATTTCTGGCCGCCTTTAAAATTTTTCTACACCACCATTCGTCTAAAAGGTTTCAGGGCTTCTCAGGAACTCATCTAGGTATATCTAAATCTTGTTTTGTGGATCCAATCACGTTTACGAATAACACTTGATTACTAACACTCCCAAAAAATAGCAATGAAATTCATAATACTTTCTATTTATTTATTTATTGTTACTAATTTGGATAATTGGTACAGTAATACCCGCAAATATAACTAGACTTTATTATTTTTATCTATCTTCTCTAAGTGCACTAATGCATAATAACTTTTATCGTAGCACGTAATCACCATGTATTCTGCTTGAAGTATCGAATAAAATCAAAAATAAAAGAGAGCTAAACTCCTATCAGCACGGGTTTATATAATGGCTCGTTTGCAAGTCGAATTTGTCCCGCGACGGACGATTTTCAGAAATTCGCATTCTATTTTCCCTTCCGATGGCTCGGCACAATGATTCTTCTGAAATTTGCACTAGTCCGAGTTTAAATCTAAGAAATTTCCACACGCCTCGCAACGCGTCTGCGAACAACTAATTAATTTTACATAGAAATTGTTATGCTTCCACCTCTCATATTTGCATCTTATTTCAACCTTAATCGCCAATCTAGTCTGTTCGTTCTATCTACAACCTGTGCTCTTGTTTTACATATTTCCCCTCATTTAACTACCAATGCATTCCCTCTCGCTTGTCTTTATACCACAAACTTGCTTTCTTACTTGCACTCATATAGCTTAAAGCTTATCGACTATCATATACATCGTTATTTTTGCAGGTGTTCTGACTTCTAATACGGTGAAGGCTTTTACGTGACTTCCCCACGTCGTTATAATTTCTCGATAGCTTTATTACTTGGAAAGATTAAATTAAATACAAGTTGAACATTTTAACTCGGATTCTTTTTATAGAAAGCGTCCAGTGAATAATCTGAACCCCTTATTTTCAACGAAACGAATAAATTTTTATGCTGCATGGTTTTAATAATGCTTATTATCTAATGAAATTCTACATTACTTCCTTCCACACGTTGATTATGATTATATACTAAACCTACATTCTAATTGAATGATTTAAATCTACACAGTAGGCCTTTAATTAAGCGTACTATTTTCCACTGCTGTAATATACACGGTGTTTAACATTATCTAAACAATATACACCCTATGTTTAGAAGTAAATGACGAATTTATTCAATATGCCTTTAAATGAAGCGTATTATTACCCAAAGCGTCCTTATACACGGTGATTAAAATTATTTGATGTCGTTAATTAATTTTCTACCCTGGTCTAAATTAGAGTAATATATATATATATATATATATATATATATATATATATAATAATAACAATAAAATTGATTCGTGGGTTTGAGGTCTCTGAATTAAATTGAAAACTGTTTTTTATGGCCTAAATTTTCGAATTTATTTTAAATTCTTGATCACAGGCTATCTAAAAATTTTCATACGCTAGATTATAAATATGGTACATAAATTAAAAACTTACAAACTTGAAGTTAGTTAAAAACTAGCATAACAAACATAATAAAAATCTTGGAAAAACTTGTAAAACTAACAAAATTAAAAATTTGAAATAAAAATTATAAACATTAAATTTGTATACATCAATTTATAAAATGCCAAAAATTTTTGAAAGGAAACAGTAATTTAATTATTTGCAAAGCTGATAAAGGCAACACAACAGTGTTAATGTCGAAAGAAGACTACACCAATAAATTAATTGATCTATTAAGTGATAAAACGACATATAGAGAAGATTACTCGGTCTAAATATTAGTTCTGGTGATCATTCTGTTCGTGGTATTGGTGTTAGTGGTAGCTCGGTTACAAGAAAATCAAACTTGATTATTTTGTCACGTTTTGATTCCAATATTAGTTATAAGTTGGAAGTTTTGTTAGTCGACAAAATTACGGACAGGCTCCCTAATAATAAAATACCTAGGGATTCACTTATGCATTTTATGGACCTTCCATTGGTAGACAATACTTTTTATCGACCTGGTCCCATTGATGGTATTATTCGAGCCCAATTGTTTTCATTTTTAATAGGTGCACGTAAAGTTACCGGATCACTGTATTCACCAATAGCAGTAGAAACAAAATTGGGATTTGTGGTAATGGGTTCAGTTCCCACTACCTCTTCCTTAAAAAATTCGTTTTGTTCGTTTCACACACAAGTGGAACCTTCTTGAGATAATTTAGTGTTAAATTCTGCGAGGCAGTACAACGTTAACAACACCCTGATGATATTAATTGTAAACAAATTTATCAAAGTACTGTTCGGCGCAAAACTTCAGGGCGATATACAGTGATGTTGCCTTTTAGACTAGATACTTTTGAGTTAGGGGATTCATATTATACTGCACTAAAAAGTTTGTATTCCTTAGAAAATAAATTTCGCCAGTTTCCGCTATTTAAGGAACAATATAGTGACGTTTTTAGAGAATATATTAGATGGAATTATATGTCGTTAGTTAAGGAAAGCGAATTAATCTATCCACATTATTTTATTCCGCACCATGCAGTATTCAAGGCAGAGAGTACATCTACGCCTCTGCGATGTGTATTTAATGCATCGTGTAAAACTTCAACTCAAAAATCATTGAACTGTTTTTTTTATATACAGGCCCGAAATTACAACCTCACCTTGGGAATTTTTTTTTAAATTTTCGATTATTTCCAATAGCTTTTACTGTTGATGTTCGTCAGATGTATCTACAAATTGGTATGCATCCTGATCATAGGCGCTTTCAGCAAATATTATGGCGATTTTCTGAGGAAATGCCAGTTGAGATATATCAGTTGAATACTGTTACTTTTGGTGTAAAACTATCACCATTTTTAGCTATTCGAACAAAACTACAGTATGAGCTGTTAATTCGGAATTGTTGTTATCAGAGATTCCTGTTGAGAATCGCTGTCCTAAAGTAGTTAATTTTAGTCCCGATTCTTTGAAAGTTTTAGGTTTACAATGGTATCCCAATTTGGACATATAGTCGAAATCAGGAAAGAATGAATGCACGTCATAGGTTTCTGAATTAAAAAACGACATACTTTCAAATCTTATGCATTAAGTATATTCCGATAAATCCTTTAAAAGTATGTCGATTTTTAATTCAGAAACCTATGACGTGCATTCATTCTTTCCTGATTTCGACTATATTTACTTTTAGCATACAAGTGGAAATACGTGACTGCACTAAGAAAACGTTCTATCAACAGTCGCACGTTTATTTGATTCTTGTGGATTTTTAAGTCCGGTTACGTTACTTAGTAAATTGCTTATCTGTACGTTGTGGTCCCTTAAATTAGACTGGGATGAAGTTCCTTCTGGTAATATTGCGAATAAATGGAAAAGGTTACAGGAGGACTTACATTGTTTAAAAAATTTTAAGATTGCACGTCATTTAGGAGTTATCCCTGATGCTCATGTTACGTTGATCGGATTTTGTGATGCTTGTTTAAATTCCTATGACGCTGTTGTCTATATTAGAACCATTACTTTTAATGGTGAAGTTAAAATTCGCTTAGTTTTAGCTAAAGCTAAAGTGGCACCCATAAAAGTTCAGACAATACTACGTTTAGAATTGTGTGCTGCTGTTTTATTGGCTAATTTATTGGATTTTGTGGAAAGTAGTCTAAAGACTCGTACAAAAGTTGATCAATTAATTTCCTTATCGGATTCCACGGTGACACTGAATTGAATTGCTTCCCCTCCTTATCGTTGGCATAAATTTGTTGCAAATAGAGTTGCACGTGTTCAAGATTTGGTTGCTCCCTCTCACTGGTATCATATCCAAGAAGATAAAAATATTAGTGATTGTTTATCTCGTGGTGAACAGCCCTCTAAACTGATTGATTTGAAAGAATGGCAGAATGGTCCGGAGTGGTTAAAGGGAGATTTTTGTTCATGGGCTATTCGTACCATATCATCTATGCATCAAGATAATCTACCCGAGGAAAAAATTGTTGCATTATCAATCATAAACGAAGAACAAAATGCGTTTTATGATCTCATTAATCGCTGTTTCTCGTGGATTAAGTTGGTTTGTTCGACTGTTTACATTTTAAGATTTTTGCGATTATTAAAAACTTCTGGATTTATGACCGCAAATGATTTGGAAAGGGCAGAGTTAGAGTTAATTAAAATAACTCAAAATCGTTATTTCGCGTCTGATATTTTGCTCTTGGAAAATAAGAAAATTGTTTCTACCAAGTTACGTAAGTTCGACCAGTTTGTGCTAAATCGCTTACTTAGAGTAGGTGGGAGACTTAGTATCTAGCTTGCAGTTTGGTGAAAAAGACCCCTTAATTTTACCTCATCGAGATCATTGGTTGATTTGTTAATTGATCATTACCATCAACAAAAGATATTGTTCTGGGGTAAGTAAATTTGTTTAGTCACAGTACACTATAAATTATTATTTTGTTTATATTGTTTTATCAGGGCGAACAATAAGTAATTAGTAAGTATAAAAAATACCTAACAATTAAAACCACGTTAAGTGACAAACACATGCGAATCAGGAACATTGCTCTTAAGTTATTTCTGTATATTTGATCTGTATCTCTAGTTAAGTACTTAAAATTACACACTTCGACATTTATACGAAACTAATTCTCTGAAAATAATTTTCCATATTCTTTATAACCAAATCTAAGATATTAATCAAAAAGTGCATGAGACAGGAACAATCTCATTGTAATTAGAACAGCAAAATTATTTTACATGCAGTTTAAAAGAAGAATAGGTTATCAATATTAAATAGCAAAAACACTACTGGTTTTTGTTCTGTAACGCAATGAAATTTTTGCTGTGGGTACCTTCAAAGTAATGTAATGTATGCTTGAAGGAACTTCTGTATACTCGTAAAAGTATATATAAACCGCCATCTAGTGTCTAAAAGCAATACTAAAGCTGGGACATTATCCAAACCTCAAAGGCTGATGTTATATTATATGTATGGCCATCTATGAAATTACTGTATAGTTTCGAATAAGCTTTTGTGCAATTCCATCTTTAGTGTTGCGGTTAGCCACCTCATGGCGGTTTATGTAGACTTTCTCCAGTGTACAGAAGTTCTTTCGAGCATACATTAGATTACCTTTGATGTATTGTTTGGGTTAAAACTACGCCGTTATGTCGAGGCCTAAAGAGGCTGAAACTAGCTCAATCTATGTTTTTTCTTATGAGACATCAAGTAATCTTTTTGTAATGGCTATGGAAAAATTAGTTTAATTCTATGGATATATTCCCGTTGTAGATTTACAGATGCATCTCGTGTGAATTGGTTTAATTTAAATTGTGAATTTAAGGAAGATTACGCTCTGTCTTATATTTTATTTGTCTTAAAGGGAGGAAAAAAAACACATTGTTGGGAGATACGTTACTACTATGCATTAAATTATGCTTGCGACATTGTCCAAACCCCAAAGGCAAAACGTATGTTTATGGCCATCTATGAAAATATGCTATTGTTTCGAATAAATTTCTGTACAATTCAGCCCTGGTGCCGTGGTTAACCACCTGATGGCGGTTTATATATACTTTACCCTGTATATAGAAGTTTCTTCGAGCATGCATTAGATTACCTTTGATATTTTGTTTGCGTTAAAACTACTTCATATTCACGAGGCCCAAAAGAGCGAAACCAGGTGAATGTATGTCTTTCCCCATTATGATAGTCAAGTAATCGTTTTGTAATGGCTATGAAAATATTAATTCTATTTTTATAGGTAAATTTGCTCCTGGATTTACAGATACATTTAATGTTAATAAGTATAATTTAAACTGCGGACTACAGAGAATGTTGATTTTATTATATTTTATTTGCCTTAAAGGCAGGAAAGGAACGACGCCATCGGAAGATATGTTACTTAGCTGCATTAAATTGAGCTTGTAACACCATCCAACTTCCAAAAGCAGAACGTATATGTATGCCCATTTTTGATAGTTTTGAATAAACTTCTGTACAGTTTGCATTGAAAATTTTATGTTAGTGATATAGTGCGCTTCCTAGAAGTGGGGTGACAATAATGTGCTCTGGTATTGCTCAAATAAGATTTCTAGGCGTGAAGTTAATATGATCGTTAAGCAAGATATAAGAAACCGCCGAAAGACTCAAAACAAGAGCTAGAACACTAAAACACCAGGAACTGAAGCTAATAGTAGCAAGGAGTACTTCTAAGTCTTCAAATATAACTGTATTCATCGTAAAGCGAAGTACTTACAACATCGTAAAATAACGGATCTAGCACTTTCTATAAATCAAAGCTGGGAATACCAACTTTAAGTTTTTCGCGTGTAAGTTCAGATAAGGTCAACAGCACTGCACTAGTAAATTTAAAAATAACAGTTCAAAAGGTATTAACCAAAGGAGAAATGGAAGCTACTAACTAAATCACACCAATAAGATAAGGGAGAACGTCAAAGCGTTACACCCAACTTCAAAGATAGAAAATTCCCTAGAAAGAATTTACTGGCAGAAATATGACCAAAAACACTTCGCAAACGCATACGAATATGCATACGCATACACATACGCATACGCATACGCTAAATTAATTATTAAATAAAAAATGCGCTTATGATAATTGATGTTGTAAATGGAAATTTTAAATAATAGGGAAAATTTTTTAAACTGGGATTTTGATGTCAATTTAATAAAAGAAGCAGAAGGTATTTAATACTGTTATTACGAATAGGATAAGTGTTTTTTGTATTTCGCAAGTATTAATTTTAGATTGTTGTCTGTCACTGAGATTTGTGTACTTGTCATTTGAATTTAAGCAGGAATAAGTTCTTCTGTTTATTATTTGGGAAGCGAATAGCTTGCTTTATATTGCAAGGTTGAGTTTGAAGCTTTGTGACCTTCTACATATTTTATGTGAGCAGTTTTTGGCCAAACACACTTACAAGCATGGGAATAGGAAATAGGCAATTAACCAGCTATTAATCAAGGAGGATTTTGTACTTTTAACAAAGCGTAGGTAAAAATCATATTAGTAATAGTTTAGGAATAATTTTATGGTTGGAAATCATGCTGTAAACTGTTCTATATTCTTTTGTATGAGGGAAAATTGTTTTTGAATGTATAGATGCTTTATGATATAGTTGTGTTTGATTTCATTTTGTAAATTCCATTACTTTCGTTGAGCTAGCAAAACAATGAAGAGTTAGAAAGGTAGGTAACTCAGTAATTTTAAACTTTACATTTCTTTGACCCGTAACACAACACTTTTAGAGACGTTCTTTCGCACAGACATTGTCATATTACTCATTTAGCGGCGCTCCAACATGTAGACGTCATCACAGCAATAATGTAGAAGTTCTCTATATTGTATTTTAAAAATATTTCTCTATTTTGCATAATAGTATCTTTAAATAGTGTAATATCTGAATTAAAATTCCGTTCAGATGCAAATTATTCCTTTCCACGAAAGCCGATCTAGATATCCTCCACCCTGACCTGTCTACTATGCCATGGGATGATTTCTACTTTTACACGGACACTAATGCTTTTTGTGATTATTTTTACTTACTGTTATATAAAACATTTGACAGATGTGTTTTTAATACATACCACAAAAAGGAATTATAGTTCTTTGCTCTGAGCTCGGTTGGCTACAATCGCGACGAGAGTGGGTCGATGGGAGAGTAAAGTAGTGACCATTGTCTTAACTCGGTTTAATCTAGTTAGGTTTTGCCTCAAAAGGACGTAAATTTTAGTCTATGTGGAGCACTGAAAATAAAGAAACCTTTGTACTCCCGTATAAGAACCCACATGATAAAATATTCAAATAGCAGGTTTATACGTGTTTAGGTGCTTCGCACCTCTGATACGGTAACTTTATAATCCAAGGGATATATAAGACGTGGTCCATTTCGAAAGGTAAGTAACTAAAGAGAAAAAACAAACAAAATATGTTGGTACTTTAATTTCACTAAATCAGTGTATTAATTCATATCACTTAACACTATCAAAGTTTCTCGTTCAATAAACTTTCATTAAATTATAACACAATGTTTCAGCATAATACCGTAAAACTGTTACTGGAGTTCGTTATACAAGATTATACTCGCAACTGAGTTCTTTCGCTAACGCCTGCAAACGTAAATTAAATAATCCGTTACTTGATTGTGGCTAAAACGTTTCGACAATAAAAACACTTTAGTCTACGTGCTTAAAAACTTTCGATATACAGAAATAAAGAGTCAGCTTCGTTTGAAGAAATTAAAACTTACAACTCTACTCGATACATTAATTATGCGTGACTTTCTTGCACTTCGAGTCTTTCTGACTCACCTGACCATCTACATCTCCACCTTTCAAGTACCCAACGTGGTAACTAACTCAAACATTCAGCGATTAACCTATTTTTCCTTTCCTCGCAATCGTATGTAAGTGACGCCAATAATGTATCCACTGCAACCAAGCAAGGCATCAGTTTACTATAAAATTCGCACCTGGACATGTATTTGTGGCGTGATATTTTTGGAATTTTTACCATCTGCCTTAACGAGAGTAAGATAACACAGTATTTCTATCATGGGTTCATAAAAACTAATAATGTAACATTCTTGTATTGACCATCTACTTTATAATGGGAAATATGCAGTATGAAACATGTGTACTCATAAAATAAAAGCAAATAATTAGATATGAGACTTTTATAAGCACAACCTTGCAGATTAAAGTACTGTAAATTAAAAATAAATGTTATTAATTTGTAAATTTTTACTAATAAGCATATTTTAAATATAGTTGCTGTTTTTTTAGAGATATGTTACTAAACGCGAAATAATTGTCACCGCTATTCAAGTGATTATGTTATTGAATTACATTTACACTATTTATTAAATTTTGATGTGTATAACTAGATGTCAGACTTGAGTAATAAATCATCACTATGACCAATGCTAATAATCAAAGGTGCATTCTGACATTGTCCAATATGCTACAGCGTGTTTTTTTACTGGGGGTTAGATAGTTAGGGGTTGTTTTTATATCCCCAAATATGACCAGTAACCTTTAAGAAAGGATTCCCTTAAAATGATGGAACGCAATTATCTTCCGACTATGCTAGGGGTCTATTCCTTGGGCAAAGCTTATGAGAATTGGTCGTGGTTCTTTTTACAAAGCATTATTTTATTACTAGGGCTAGATTCTCGACAAAACAGGGGTTTAAACAGGGCGCCACCAAGTCTGTAACTTTAAACACAGGGTTTCCTTAAGGGGGACTTGGGCGTCCTTAAGGAGGAATACCGCATTAACTGCTGACGCAGGAGCTGTAAGGAAAATTTAATTAAATATACTAAAATGAGGACACAAGAAGTTTTCTCTTGCTACCTCATCAAAAAAAACAACAAAGATTAATCAGGCAACAATAATATGAACACAAGTTCTGTTCTTTAAATACTGGAAAGGCTATTAAAGCTCCTTATTAAATTGGGTTTACCACTTTACTCTATTTGGTCTTATACTTTGTCATCTTACTTCTGAACATAGTGGTTTAGAATAAAACAATTAATTAAGAAAATTAAATGTTGTTTCTTTAATTAAAAATGGTACTTTCATAAAAATTGTAGATATAAAATTTATGTTTAAGGAAAGATAATACAAGCTTCATCTACTCATAAGGTAGAATTAAAGAAAAATATCAAGACTTTAAACGTTACTTCAGTTACAAAAATCTAACTTGAATTTATACCAGAAATGTCAGATCTGCTTTTTCTGTTTACACTTTATAAAACTTTAACTACTTCCCTATTAATTCATTATTTAAAAATTGTAAGTGAAATCATGTGTAAATAAAACATCATTAAGAACTCTTTAAGTTCACATTATTTTATAAAATTAAATAACTGTAATTGTATTGAACTAATATTGTCAACGAAAATTTACTAAGGTCCTTTTTAATATGCGAAATGGATTTGTCAAAATAGATAGATACAAAAATATTTTCTGAAGCAACTTGATATTAAAGGTCGCCAAATGTAGACATGATGCAAGAATAATTTAATCTCTTACCTTGGCTCTGCAGGTGTTCTTTACATGTTGTCTTCACAACATGTTACGGCAGGTGTTTGTAGATACATTTTCAGAAAACAAGTGACGTCAAATACACATGTTTTACCGAACACGAACAGATGCGTGACCCTTGGACTGGACCATGCTAACTTCCATGCGTATTCGTTATACGCACGAACTGGAGCAACGAAATTCCAATACTTCCAAAAGCATCTTCGGACTTAACTTATAAAACATACAAATTTCTACCTACTTTGTAGGACATTTCTCTTGCATTCCAACTTGTTGCTATTCCATAACATAACACAAAATCCAACTATGCATCGTACGGTTGAAGGACGTTCATATTTTGCATTCACAGATGTAAAAGTGGAATTTCATATTCTATTAAACACAGCCTACTCGCTGTTTTAGTTTTGTAAAACCAGATAATACAAAACGGCTTCTTAAAGTTGTTAATTATAATATAAAAATCTAGTTGACGAATTCATATCGAAAAACATATCTTATCGTACTTTTACAAAATCATTAAAGAATTGTGTTCTGTGTTATTTACACAAATGTCCAAAAAATTATTAAATGAGTTTATTTCAGTAATTATCGAAACAAAGTTATTTATTAAAAGTCATTTGAAATCGTCTTTTAAACGGAACGTTATCACCAAATTATTGAAGATTATTAAAAATAAAATTATGAAGAGTGTAATTATGAGAAGGGAAATTTATCAAACGAACATCTTCAAAAGTACAATTTCCAAAAGAACAACTACCAAAAGAACAATTTACAAAAAAACTATTTTCAAAAGAGCGCTACAACAAATTATTTAGTTGATCTAATTAATTATTATTTTAATTCTTACCATTGTTAAAATCACAAAGCCTAGGGCTGTACTCCGCACAAAAAGCTAGGCGTAAGTTACACGCCAGAACCTTTAGTGGTTCCATTATTTCTCTACGAGAGCTCTGGCGAAAGTGCCGCAAATGTGCTAAGCACTAAACAGGAAAGGTGTTTGGCCTTGATAACAGTTGTATTAACTTTCTGCGCCTGATGTTAGCAACCAAACTAACATTTCTGTATGGCGGTTAGCGCATACAATATCGATACTTGTTTGTTTAAAAATGGTTCGCATGATTTAATAGCTATACTTGAGTTATTAGAACTAAAATTCGTTGATATAGTGTAGCAGTCAAGGAAACTGTTACAATGCAGTTTATTTTGTATAATGCTTCCATTCACATCCGTAAAATTTTTTTATGGGTTTCCTATCTTTTCCGATGAGTCGACTGCAGTAGGTCTTACTTCCACTCCATACGTTCTCGATTGCATTGAGTTGCAGTGGTTAGAAGATAATCTCAATACTCCCAATACTGTTTGGTCAGTTAGTAATTCACTATAAACACCTTCGACTGTTTATGCCCACAATTAAAAAAATTACTGATACGTTACAAAGCACGTTATTTTGACATACATCGTGACAAGTTGAAGAAGTTTTGCTTCAAAACGATTAATTTCAAAAGAAATTCCTTGTTTAGTAAGTTATTTCGCAATGTCGCTTTTTTTCAGAAACGTATTTTATTTATCGCAGTACAATGATACGGCGCGGTGTCTAGAAACCATTGCTAATAGTGGATCTTCAAACCAATATAAGAAAATTTGCTCATTTATTTCTCCATGATAATTTGGGTTTTCGTGGAAGCAGAAAATTTAATTCTGCTGCATTTATAAACCAGTTTAAGTTTCTCGTAAGATTCTCTTTTGTTATTCTCACACATGTTTCTGAGTTGTATCCTTTTATCCACAATATTTGGCAATTCAATTAAACTTTTCTTGAGTTATCTTCTTGCATTTAAATCTAATATTGTGCAATACTGATTTTAGAAATCGTTTCTACCATTAAAAAGTCATATATCTTCATATTTTGCAATAGAGTATGGAGAGAAACACGATCATCTAAAATAATTACATGTTACACTATAACTTTAATTTGGAAATGAGTACTTATGATTCTCATACGACCTATAAACCACATTTCAAATTTTATATGTGATAAATTAATTTATGTCAGTGGTAAGCTTTTATGAACTGTTTTTGACGTTTTAAGATATCTCAGCACTCACCTGGTCTATACTCCGTTCTTGGCCGCTCTAACTGCTGGCTCAAAATCCTTGTCGCCGTATGCGTCTTTACACTGTGTTCTATCTGATTGAAGTTTAGTACCGCCTCCAGGTGTTGTTCTCAAATTTAGATGCTCCCCAATACCTGAAATAATTAACCCTAATTTAGAATTTTGAATACCCAGTGCTGTAACTTCCCCTGTGCTAATTTCTGCTTCGAATCCTCCACTACCAATTGTTGCTGTCCTAAATTTCGCTCTTCGTATTCTCGATTACTCCGTCCGCTTCTTCGTATCTTATCCAAATCTACTCGTCGTCTTACTTCAAATTGCTCTATGCTCCGCTACCTAATAATCGCTATCCAAAACCCACTTCGTTCCTTATATATTTTCCTCTCGATGTCCTGCTACCTAGTATCGCTATCCAAATCCCACTTCGTTCCTTATATATTTTTCCTCTCGATGTCCTGCTACAAATCTTTAAATCGCTCTCCAAATCCAACTTCTTTCCTTTATATAATTTCTCCCGATGTCCTGCTACAAATCTATAAATCGCTATCCAAATCCAACTTCTTTCCTTTATATAATTCCTCTTGATGTCCTGCTCCCTTTAAATCGCTACCCAAATCCAACTCCGTTCCTTATATATTACCCCTCGATGTCCTGCTACCTTTCCCAATATCACTCCAAATCTATATAATTTTCCGTCGCTTCGCCGTTGCACAATCACCACTTTTTATATTTATTACTTGCGTCGCTGTTACTTCTTTACCCTTCTTTACTTAATCAAACTCTTTAAAATCAAATACTTTTATTAACTTCTTTTAAAAATTGTTTACAAATTAGCACAGTTTGAAAAACACGTCTTTTTACAAAATGAATTTCGAAATAATCTTCGTTGTTTGCTTTCCAAGGCGACCATTTTAACTTACCTGCTTACTACACTTTTAAAGTACATAACTAAATCGTCCAATAACATCCTAACATTTCGTTTGTGTCGCACATACCCTAGTTCATGTCCTTTTGCACTTTCCTAATTCACATACAATTCTATTATTTGTCCTAAATATTTACAGTTCACCAATCATATTTGAAGTTGTTATAACTAATAATTTTGAGCTTACAAATATTGTCCAAAAGTTGATTCTATTTAAAATGAAACCAAAATAAATCGCACTTGAACCTGGATGCGTGGTTGATAGTAAACATTCATAGACGCATCCGGTTTTTGGACGGCAAATGTACTTTCAATGGTCTTTAAAATTCAAACTCGGCATAAACCCTTGAGCACTGTACATCTTACTACGTCATTTAGTCATTTTAATATTACCTTTTGGCACTTAATTTCAACTACCATTTTGAATGGTATTTTAGTATACATAAAATACGGCAAACCTACATTTTTAAGTTTATGTGATCAAATATGTGGATTATTTTGCTTGGCATATAACTACCTTGTACTAAACAACCCTTAGAACTCTTGGTATCTCCCTTATACACTACATTTGGCCCCACTGATTTTGAATGAAATTTGAAATTTCGTCGGTTTTACTCTTTCCTGGTGTGCATAATTTCTAATTTTATTTAAAATCAAACCCCCTCTCGTATTTCTACAAAAACCCCCTCTTGTATTTCTACATATTGTAATTATTCAACCCATATTGGTCTTTCTCAACATGCCTGTCTAACTACGCTATATAGTAACCTACACTATAAACTAAATCAAAACAAAAAACCAAAAACTAAACTTTCCGTCGCATGAACTATATAACAACTATTCTACTAAACCCTCTTCCTGTACAATATATGGGTATAGATTTTCCAAGTGAAAACGCCCACGATATTCCCCTGTCATAGTAGCTAATTCAAATGTATTTCCTTCCGCAAAAATCCGCGTGATCTTGTACGGCCCTTCATAAGGAAACAACAACTTCGCGCAAATGTTCCTGTCGCGGTTCGAAACTCTTAACCTTTTTACAATCACCAAATCTCCTATTTCAAAAGTCGTCCTTTTTTTGATCCTGTTACACCTTCGCTCGATATCCCTACGCTGCATCCTTTCGATCCTACGTCTAACACTACCCAATAACTCTGTGATGTCTTGTACCTCGACTTCTTCCCTCCATGGCCTAGCTGGTATAATCCTTCGAATCAATGTTACCGGACACGTTTTCGTAACTGAACTCGGTACACAATTCATGAAATTTTCAATCTGCGGCAGATATCTAGTCCATCTATTATGGTGCTCTTGCGTCGCTAACCGTAGATATTTTATTACCTCCCGTATATATCGTTCGCATGGATTTGCTTTCGGATGCCGTATACTGCTAAATGACACCTTAATGTGTGCCCGATTTAACCCGTTCCTAAATCTTTGGTTGTTAAAATAAGTCGCGTTGTCTACCAAAATCCTTTCCATTCTCCCTACCTGGCTTCCAAATTCTTTAATCGACTGTGTTGGATTTTCCTAAATTATTTCGTATTCGTAAAATCTTCTTTATTTTCAATAAGATTAATTACGTTCAAAAATGCTCTATTATTATTTCTTAGAGCATATTAATGTTCAATTCTATGTAATAGCCTGCCCTACAGGCAGGAAGATAACCTTGAGCACGTGCAGCGCTCACCTGCCTTGGTTTTAATAGACAAACAATAGAGTTTTGCTTCAACTTTCCTAGTTTACAGACGTATTCGCGCGGGCTGTTGTTATTCTATATGCTAAAACGCTGTTCTAAATTATTTCTAGTGTGCAAAATTGTAATGAATCGTTCCTATCGTAATAGTTATTGATTAACTGAAATACGAGGCGATTATTATGCGTAATAATTTCTATTCTCTCAACACAGGTGCGTGTCTTTTCCGGATGCATGTAAATTTCTTACTATCGTCCAAGTTATTGATTCTTTCGGTTATAATAGTAAATAATAACCATTTTTCTTAATCTGGTATCACGACAAGTTATCTCGTGCTTGCGTGGTATTAATGCAATGACCCTTTCCATTGACGTATCATACAAAATACGTTAGTGAACTTGATACGCGGCATATGTATTATGAATTCCTAATAGTGTGATAAAAGTATTATGTTTATACAAGTTCGAATAATTCAGAAATTTAATATACTGTAAATTGTGCTTTTCGCTGTATTTCTAATTCTTATTGACGTTATAATATATGATCCTCTTACTACACGGTGTACGATTAATTGTTTAATTTACTCACTCTATATAGTTCACCAGATTATCGTTGTGAGTTGTTATATTGACAATAGTGCTCATCTGCAACTTCTCGGTCCTTCGTATCTTAGCATTTCTTCCACTAGTGTCTAACCCCCCGACGATTACAGTTCACTGCTCCTGGAGGTGGAACTTAAGGGGTGCCTACTTCGCTCCACCTTCCCTGAGTTTCCCGCTCATAAAGTGGTCCTTCGAGCCGGATTTCCTGGATATTCCTGGAAGCCAGCCTTTCTATTGGAAAGAAGACACTAGTTCCTGAACACACATTGTCAAGTTCGCCTAGATTTCTGGAAGATTCCTGGAAACTCAACAAGCAGCGATTAATTGGGTGAGCTTATTCCATTTTTACTTGTCTTATCTCTTAAACTGTTGTGCAAAAAGTGCATGATTTTTCTATAAACATTAATGTCTAAAAAATTCAATATGAGCTTAGAAAATTTAAAAAAGTCTAGAGCCTCGGTCAAAGGCTCCTTTACACGAATAGAGTCGTGGTTCGCTCAAAGTGCGGACACTTGTAACACACCACTCGAATTTGAAATCAGATTGCAACGGGTGCATTCTTTGTTTAATTCATACGAAAAGTTCAAGATGAAATAGAAATTCTCTGTTCGGAAGAAGTTCTTGACGTAGAAGACAGATCCGTCATAGAAGACAAATATTTCTCTCTAGCAAGCAATATTACTCAATGTATTGCCAATTTAAGAAGAAAGCAAACGGAAGCCATTGAAAATCAAGATGATAGTTTTCAATCCTTTTAAGTAATCCTCAATCAACGGCAGTCAAGTTGCCGGAAATCAAAATTCAAACTTTTCGGGAGATATAAAAGAATTTGAATCCTTTTATCAACTTTTCGATGCTCTTATAATAAAAATTCTCAATTATCAAACATTCAGCGCTTAGTATATCTTAAAGTTATTTAAAAATGAACCTTTGCATTTAATTGACTCCTTGCCAATTACAAATGAAAATTTCCATATCGCTTTAAATATTTTGAAAAGTAGATTTGAAAACAAATTTGTTATAGTCAATTCTCATTTATCAGCAATGTTAGAATCTCCAATCATGACAAAATGTAAGTCAAGTTCACTGCGTGAATTCGCAGCTACCATTCAGAAAAATATTCAATCTCTCAAAATTTAAATTTTTCTTACGAAGATTTATGGAATATTATTTTAATATTTCTTTTCAAAAAAGTTGGATTTCAATACAAAACGTGCTTATGAAATGGAAAGAGATCATTCTATAATTCCCAATTTGGAAAATTTTATAAAATTCTTAGAAAAAGGAGTTCTGTCTTAGAAAATATTGATGTTGCAAGTCCCAAATTGCAAAGAAAATCAATTTCTGTTTATCACTCTGCTCCAGTTGCCAATCACGAAAAATTCCAACAAGTTCTTAAGTGTTCCTTTTGCAAAAAAGCAGGTCATAGAATCTACACCTGTATTTCCTTCAAAAATCTAAGATATCAAGAAAAAGTTGACTACATTAAATCTTATAAGTTGTGCTTTAACTGCCTAGGCAAGCACAATATTGCAAATTGTTCTTCTACCCAAAATGTTCTTTCTGTTCTAAATCGCATAATTCTCTGTTACACATAGACAAAGGATTGGGCGATCAATCTCTTCCGATTACAAGTTCTAGTTATAAAAGTAGCTTCTCTCCTAAATCTAATTTCCAAAATAAAAATTCACAAACAAACAAGAAAGTTCCGAGTTCGCAAAATGATGATTCTTTCGCACAGCAAGAATTTGATTACCCATTCAGCCCATTCGGTAAAATATTGCCATGTCCTCCTAGCTACGGCCAAAGTAACTCTCTGCTCTAAATACGGAGAAATTATTTCGGCCAAGCTGTTGCTTGACACTGGTAGCCAAAACTCATTTATCACACAAAAATTAGCTGATCAACTACCGTGCAAAACTCACAACACAACTATCAATATTTCTGGCATCAACGAAAGCTCTACTATCGTCGATAAATTGGTGAATATTAAAATATTCTCTAACAAAGATCTAAGTAAATCCTTCAAAATAACTTGTGCTGTTTTACCTAATATAACATGCAAGCTTCCTCAAACTCAGATAATGAATGACAAAATAGAAATACCTAAAAATATTTTCTTAGCTGACGACGAATATCACATGCCGTCAGAAATTGACATTTTGATAGGTCTAGATTGCTACTATGATATAATTCTTGAAAATATCATTAAACTAGGTAAAAATCTTCCTGTTTTACAAGAGTCCCACTTGGGATGGATTGTAGCAGGTACAGTCTCAAAAAACTACACTCATTCTAATATGTCTCTGTCTGAAAACGAAAATTCAGATAAGTCAAAATTTTCCTTTCTTGCGACTTCAAAAGTTGATTGTTTTCTAAAAAAATTCTGGGAAATGGAAGACATTTCCGAAATATCTATTCCTTCTGAAGAACACCAATTATCCGAACACATTTTACTTCTACAACAAAATATTAGAAAACGGCAGATTTCAGGTAGATATTCCACTAAAATCTTCGTCAGAGCCTAGCAAGCTCGGCGATTCCTTTACCATTGCTAAAAACGCTTTTGAGTTTAGAAAAAGGTTCCAAACAAATAGTACTTTATTTCATGAATATAAAATTTCCTGCAAGAGTATGTCTCTCTTGGACATGCTAAATATGTTCCTTAATATTGCAAAACTGCAAATTAGAAAATAAATATTTCATTCCTCATTTGTGTGTTATTCGTGAATGTAGCACATCTACTAAACTACGCGTTGTGTATGACGCAAGTTGTAAAACTTCTTCTGGTTACTCCTTAAATGACATCTCTCTTAAGGGTTACCAAGTTCATCCGGATTTATTCGACATTCTTTGTAGATTTAGAATGTTCCTTTGTCTTCACCACTGACATACAGAAAATGTTTAGACAAATTTTAATCAATCCCGAACAAACGTTCTTACAAAATATCCTCTGGCGTGAAAACCCTGAGGATGATCTGAAATGTATTCAGTTAGACACTGTTACCTACGGCACTAACAGTGCCCCTTTCTCGCATCTCGAGTGCTTAAAGAAATAGCATCTTTGAGTAAAATGAATTTCCACTTGCTTCGGAAGCAATTTCTTCTCAATTTTATATGGATGACGGTTTGTGTGGCGCGCAAAATTTAGACATTCTTTTCAAACTTCACACTGAGTTAAACGCCGTTCTGAACAAGCATGGGTTTGAACTTCACAAATATTGTTCCAATTCCAAAACTTTTCTAAAAATATCGCTAAAAATCCGATTACTTGGACTACGACATTAATTTTCAAGATGCTCCAAATAAAGTTTTAGGGCTAAATGGAACCCTAATTCTGATTCTCTTTACATTTCTACAACAGAAAATAAGCAAATCTTCCCACTTACCAAAAGAAAAATTCTGTCAGCAATAGCCCAGTGCTATGACCCTCTTGGGTTAATAAATCCTGTTATAGTAAAGGGTAAAATATTAATACAAAAGTTGTGGATTCTTAAACTGGACTGGGACACAATTATCTCAGATTCAAAATGCTCGACGAATTTAACAATTTCTACAAAAATCTTTCATTACTGAAAGAACAAAACATTCCAAGGTTCTATTTCTTAAATAAAACCATTTCAAAAACTGAACTTCATGGCTTTGCTGATGCAAGCTTAGCCGCATACGGTGGCTGTGTGTATGTACGTGCTATATATGCAGACGGCACCATTTCCTCTAAGTTAATTTCTTCCAAGTCAAGGGTAGCTCCTGTTAAAACAATTACACTTCCTAGACTTGAACTTTGTGCTATGCTCCTTCTTTCAAAACTCGTAAGATTACTATTAAAAATTTTCAAAAATAAAATAAATTTTGACTCGGTAAATTTGTGGACTGCCTCATTAATAGCCTTAGCCTGGTGTAAAAGTCACGCCAGCAGATGGTCTATTTTGTTTCACATCGTGTTTCTCAAATACAAGAAACAACTTCTGATTTTAAGTGGCGACACGTAAAGTCGTCCGAAAATGCAGCCGATCCTTTATCACGAGGCTTGTCTGTCCGCGAGATTCTTAGTAATGATTCGTGGTGGCAAGGTCCTAAGTTTTTGTTAAATCCTTGTCTAGATCTAACAGTAGATCAATCTTTAATTACCTTAGAATTGCCTGAAGAAAGAAAATCGCATCTTGTGACTCACGATGATTCACAACTCCTAACTTACATTGAAGAAACTTTCTTGCGTTTTTCTAATTTCTCTCGTTTGTTACGCACCTATGCGTACATATTTCGTTTTATTGATATTGCCAAAGGCAATCGAATCTCAGTGCCCTAGCACCTCAAGAACTAGAGGTATCATTACAGTTCATTATTAAACAAACACAAAATAAATATTTCTCAAAAGAACTGTCGGAACTCTCAAAAAATAAGCAACTGTCAAATAAACAGTTGCATTCTTTGTCTCCATTTTTAGATTCCACTGGACTTCTACGAGTTGGCGGTCGTCTAGGAAACGCTAGCATTTCTTATCAACAAAACATCCATTACTAATGCCTTCCAAAATCAAATAACCAAATTGATTCTTATGTATGAGCATAAGCGTTTAGGACACGCAGGTGCTCAAACAACCCTATCAAACGTTCGGCTGAGATTTTGGCCACTTAATGGTTTACGAGAAACCAAAGGGCTAATTCGAAATTGTATTACTTGTTTCAGATTTAGCAATCAGTTTTCTAAACAAATAATGGCAGACCTCCTCAAGACAGAGTCAATGTTGCGAGGCCCTTTCACAAATCAGGTGTCGACTTCGGTGGCCCCTTTCTCTTAAAATCTTCTGGGCTGCGTAAAGCTCCCAAAATAAAAGCCTATATAGCAATATTCGTTTGTATGGCTACAAAAGCTGTACATATCGAAGTAGTTACAAGTCTATCTACTGAATCCTTTTTATCTACATTAAAAAGATTTATTTCGCGACGTGGAAATCCGTCAACACTCTATAGCGATCACGCTACAAATTTCTCAGGTGCAAAAAACCAACTCAAAAATCTTTATGATTTTTTCAAAAATAAAAATAATTCTCTGATTATTTCTAATTTTCTTTCTCAAAATGAAACCTCATGGAAATTTATCCCTCCAAAATCCTCTCATTGGGGTGGTATATGGGAATCCGCCATAAAAGGTGCGAAATACCGTATGAAAAGAATCATAGGTAACCAAAGTTTCACCTATGAAGAATTTCTAACAATATTATGCCAAATAGAGGCTATAATGAACTCTAGACCTCTAAGTCCCTTATCTAATGATGCTTTTGATTTGAACTGTTTAACCCCTGGACATTTCTTAATTGGTTCTGCATTAACTTCTTATCCAGAAAAAGATGTCTCAAATATTTCTGAAAATAGACTCTCACTCTATCAAAAGATATCACAGATTCAGCAAATCTTTTGGAAACGTTGGTCTGTAGAGTATCTCAATCGTTTGCAAAATAAACCAAAATGGTTTGAAGAAAAAGAAAACTTAAAGGAAAATGACCTAGTGTTAGTCAAAGAAGATGACACTCCTCCTCTTCAATGGGTTCTCGCCCGTGTCTTAGAGACAATTCCTGGCTGCGACGGAAAAGTTCGTGCTGTCAAAATTCATACAACAACTGGCGACTACATAAGACCAATAACTAAATTGTGTCTTTTGCCAAATCAAATTCATTCTTCAAGTCAAGATTCGACTCGTGATCCCTGATCCGGCTCGAATGAACAAAACATTTTCTTCTTTCTTCCTCCTTCGTTGCTCTCCTTTCTGTTCTGGTTTCTTTTTTTGTTGAAGCGTTGCTTCAACGCGGGGGAGTATGTTGGAGTTTCCTAAATTATTTCGTATTCCTAAAATCTTCTTTATTTTCAATAAGATTAATTACGTTCAAAAATGCTCTATTATTATTTCTTAGAGCATATTAATGTTCAATTCTATGTAATAGCCTGCCCTACAGGCAGGAAGATAACCTTGAGCACGTGCAGCGCTCACCTGCCTTGGTTTTAATAGACAAACAATAGAGTTTTGCTTCAACTTTCCTAGTTTACAGACGTATTCGCGCGGGCTGTTGTTATTCTATATGCTAAAACGCTGTTCTAAATTATTTCTAGTGTGCAAAATTGTAATGAATCGTTCCTATCGTAATAGTTATTGATTAACTGAAATACGAGGCGATTATTATGCGTAATAATTTCTATTCTCTCAACACAGGTGCGTGTCTTTTCCGGATGCATGTAAATTTCTTACTATCGTCCAAGTTATTGATTCTTTCGGTTATAATAGTAAATAATAACCATTTTCTTAATCTGGTATCACGACAAGTTATCTCGTGCTTGCGTGGTATTAATGCAATGACCCTTTCCATTGACGTATCATACAAAATACGTTAGTGAACTTGATACGCGGCATATGTATTATGAATTCCTAATAGTGTGATAAAAGTATTATGTTTATACAAGTTCGAATAATTCAGAAATTTAATATACTGTAAATTGTGCTTTTCGCTGTATTTCTAATTCTTATTGACGTTATAATATATGATCCTCTTACTACACGGTGTACGATTAATTGTTTAATTTACTCACTCTATATAGTTCACCAGATTATCGTTGTGAGTTGTTATATTGACAATAGTGCTCATCTGCAACTTCTCGGTCCTTCGTATCTTAGCATTTCTTCCACTAGTGTCTAACCCCCCGACGATTACAGTTCACTGCTCCTGGAGGTGGAACTTAAGGGGTGCCTACTTCGCTCCACCTTCCCTGAGTTTCCCGCTCAGACTGTAAAGCATGCACCGTGTTACTTCGCCTTGCCGGAAATAATTTAACAAATTTTGAAAAAACGTCCACCATTACTAATATGTGCCGATATCCCTGTTCACTCGTAATCAGGTTGCTTAAGTAATCAATAGCTACCAATTCCAACGGTCCGCCCACGCTCACACTCATCGGTACGTTCTGGAACACCACGTTCTTGTCTTTCCCTAAGATACAAATTTTACAACGATTAATCCTTTCTTTAACCACCGTGATGTCGTTCCGTGCATAAAACGCCTCCCTGAATACCAAAAATGTTTTTCTTATGCCTATATGTCCAAAATTTAAATGAATTTCATCTATAATTTCCACAGCCGCGTCTCTGGATACCACTACCAGCTCTGCATCACCTATCTTTTTTACCACAAACTGCCCTAGGATGGTAAATCCACGGTACTCCTCCACATTTTCGCTTGTTAATCTCTCACGTATCGAACTCACCTCACTGTGCCTCTGCGTTTCCATAAGTTTGGCGTTTGTCCACCGACCAACATCCCTGAACTTCTGCAAAGCAACTAAACAAGCCTTCACGTCTTTATTCGCTTCCACCTGCGGTCTGCTTAGAAAATCCGCCGTCACATTCTCCTTTCCTGGTTTGTGCTTGATTTCAAAATCGTATTCCTGTAATACTAACGCCCATCTGTACAACCTGCTGTTTAGAAACTCCTTTTTCTTCATAAATGTTACCACCGTGTTGTCGGATTCTATTAAAAATTTGTTACCTAGCAAATAAAAACGCAACTTTTTCACTGCATATACTATCGCCAACATTTCCTTCTCTGCCGTCGCATATCTGGTTTCGCAGTCTTTTAATACCCTCGAAATGAATACAATTGGTACCTCAGCTCCATCCTGTATCTGCACCAACTCAGCCCCTATCGCATATTTCGACGCATCCGTTCTTAAAATAAATTCGTCTTTGAAATTGGGATATTTTAATGACAACTCTTTATAAAACGCACTTTTTAAATCCTGGAACGCCTTTTCTCGATCATCAGTCCATTTCCATCTTTGATTTTTTTTCAATAAACTCACCAACGGCCCACACAACTCAGAATATCGCGGTATAAACCGTTTATAATAATTTAGAACCCCTAAAAATCCTCGCAATCCTCTCACATTCTTTGGTTGAGCAATATTTTTCAACTCGTCTAGCCTTTTATTACAAATTTTCATCCCATGTTCACTGATTTCAAACCCTAAATACGTAACTTTGTTCTTAAACAACTCGCATTTCTCCACGTTCAACTTCAAACCCCCTTCGTCCAACCTCTGGATCACCTTTTCTAAATGCTCCAGGTGTTCTTGCTCGTTCCTTGAAAAAATTAACAAATCATCCACATAGTGCGAACAGAAACATTCATACTCGTTAAACAGCTTCTGCATGGCCCTTACAAGTGCTGCTGAAGAACTACTTAACCCAAACGGAACTACAGAAAACATGTAAATCTCCCCTTCAATGCTAAACCCTGTAAACTTCTTACTGTCTTCATGCAACGGAATTAACCAAAATGAATTTTTTAAATCTAATTTACTGAAAATCTTCATCTCGTACACTTTGTACAACAAATTATCTAACCCCTGCGGTTGTTCATACTGCGGTTTCGTAATCGAATTCAACTTCCTCGCATCCAAACAAATCCTAATATCCCTTTTGTTGGGTTTTGGTACAATAACTACCGGGTTCACATATGGAGTTTTCGCTGGTTCTATGATTCCTTCTCGTAACATCTTGTTAATCTCGGCTTTAACCCTATTTCTAATAGCAAACGGAATTGGACACACCTTTGTATTAAACCCGTTGTCTTCCGTGACTTCTAACTTATGCATGTATCTCCTCGCAAATCTTGGCTCTTCATTAAATAACCCTATATATTTATTAAATAATTCTCCTAGCTTCGCCTTTATCTCAATACTCACTTTTCCAATCTGTTCATCATTAATTAATCTCGCAAACATATTACATAATCGTACTTTAACCTGTCTATCATCACTTGTCCTATCCATTTCTAATCCTGACTTATCTATATTATTTCCATTCCTATATTCTTCATTAACCGTAGACACCATCCATAACTTATCTTTATCAAATATTCGAATCGACCTATCCTTACCATCTATATTCAATCCAAAATCCTCTATAAAGTCCATTCCTAATATGAAATCTAGCTGCAACCCCTTTGTAATTAAAAACTCGGCCTCTCCTGCCTTTTTATCCCCTACAAATATTGGTACACGGATGACCCTATAAATCGTAGTTAACTTTTTATTCATTGCCGACCATAAATTAACCCCATCAATCTCTTTTATTCTTTCTTAAAAAAAATCAGCATGTTTTATCACCACCTTCTCATCAACCAGCGACAACTGTGAACCACTATCAACTAAAGCAACATATAAACAATCCCTTAAACTAATATTAATAAACAAAAGGTTCTTTTTATTCAAATTATAATTATTTAACAATAAGTCTTTTAAACTATAACCTACGTCGATCTTTAATCCTAAACATTCATTCTTCCAAAAATTGGCGTTTTTTTTTCTCCTGAGGGTGCCTCGTGTATCTGCACCACTTCAATTTTATCCGTGTCCTGAGTCCTTGCGCTAGTTGTCATGTGGTGGACGTTGGCGTCCCTGTCCGTCCGGCTATATCCGTGCTGTGTTCCGCCCCCCGTAATTCGGCCGTCATCCGCGTTGTCGTCGTGCTGGTACCTATTTTGTCTTTGTAAGTCGTTCCCCCGGTGTTCCCTATTGTAGTATGGTCTTCTGTTTCCGTCGTGTCCCCAGTGATTTCGGTGTCCGTGGTTAAAATAGTCCTGTCGGTAGTTGGGTCGATGCTCGTGATTGAAATTGTCCTGTCTGTGGTTGTGTCGCTGTTCGTGGTACGCATGTCGTCTGTTTTCTTCCCTATAACCCCGGTTTTGATCCAAATAACTTGTCCGCGTTTTTGCCTCCAGTGCCGTTGCTAAATCGAAGTTTCTCATGACGCCTAAAAATTCCCGCAGTGTTTTTACATTGTGTACCACGACCATCTTCGTCACTTCCGGTTCCATGTGGCCCGCAAGTAGTAAAACTATGTCGCCCTCGCCCAATTTAGGTGTCAAGTGCTGTGCCTGGTTGAATTTGTCGATTGCGTATTCCTCGCGAGTCCCGTGTGTCCTACTGTAGTGTCCCGTAATTAAATTTGTCCGTATGTCCGTCTGGTGCGTGTTGCTCCAGAACTGTTCCACAAATAATCGTCGAAATTCCGCGTATGTGTCGTACTGTCGTCGTATGATGTTGTGCCACTTTTCTGCGTTCCCTGTCAACGTCGCCCCTACTATCTGTAATTTAGTCCTTTCGTTTTCCGTTTCGACGATTTCGTCCAGTCTGTCTAAAAATCCCATTGGCTGTTCCGTCCTCCGTCCTTCAAATTTAGGTAACGCGTCCCGGTTGAATTTAATGTGCTGTCCGTAGTCCAGTCCAATGCGCCTTCGTTCTAGGTCGTCCAATTTTTCCTGTATCTGTCTTACGTCATGTCCTACTCGGTTTTCTAATATCGTGACTTTGTCGTCAAGTTTTTCGTCTAGTTGCGTTCTACCGTGCACATTTTCGTTCTGTATCGTTTCTAAAGTTTGTCCTAAATTTTTGTAGTTCGTCATATGTTTTGTGTCGCACGTTTGTATCTCTGAACTTAATGTCGAAAAACCACTGACCATCGTCTCCTCTACTGTCTCTACGCGTGTCTTAATTTCCGTCCGTAGGTCAGTTTTTGTCGCGTTCAAGTCTCCCTGAATCTGTACCCGTGTATTTTCCTATTTGTCATCCATTCTGTCTATCTTTTCGTGTACCTCAGTCCTTATGTCGTCCTTTACGTTTTGCATTTGCGTGAGTAGATAGTCCTGTGTATAATTCAGTTTGGCCGTCAGTTCCGCGTGTGCCGTCCTAAACTCGTTTCTCAGTTCGTTGTGTGAATCTGTAATTTGGTTCGTTAAAGTCGTATGTAAAGTCGTTATTTTATTAGTCAAATGCGTATTCGCCTCTTTTTGTTCCGTCTGTGAAGTTTCAAAAACCGTCCGCGACTCTTTTTGTTCCGTACGTAAATCTGCAATTTGTTTTGTTAAGTCCGTCTTCAGTTCCGTCTGTGACTCTTTTTGTTCCTTACGTGATTCTTCCATTTGGTTCGTTAAATTCGTTTGCAAGCTCATTATGAGTCGTATTATGTCCTGGGTTCCGGCGGTTTCTGCTACTCTTACCTCCGGTGCCGTCGCCTGGTCCGTGTCCTTGTCTCTCACCTCCAGGTCTGTCTGCCTCCCCTCCATTTCCTGGATGTCTCCGCCTGCGTCTAGCTCTATGTCTTGTGTCCTAATTTCATCGTTTAGTGTCGTGATTTCTGCTTCAATTCCGTATATCCGTCCCGATCTCGTAATCCGTTTCATTTCTGGGTCCGTCATCTCTGCAGCCTATTTTTGAACTCCTTTGCCTGAAAATATCTAAACTACGGGCCCCACCTAATCTCAGGATCCCGTATCCTACTACTATTTCTTTCTAATTTATTTTATTTCACTCGATCTAGCCTTTTTTCAGCCCCACGTTGGGTTTGCCACATTTTTATTATTGAATCCCCCACTTTTCTTTTTTTATTACTCACTTACTGTCTGTTCAATCACTCTCAATTCTATATTCTTTTTAAAAAATTTTATTTTATTTTACCCCTTTTTGTCGCGCCTTTTTTTTGTAATGTGCACACCTAATGCACGCCCCGTACTTGCAACGTTTGGTTGGTTCTTTAATTAACTATTTATTTCAATGCCTGGACTATTTAAGCTCTTAAATCTCAGGGTGGTCAACTACTTATAGTGAGTTCTGTTATAAGTAGATGTGCAAAGTCCAACCAAAGTGCACCTCTTTTGTTTTAGTACTAAATTTTATTACTCTACTTTTTATATGCCAAAATTATACTACGATCAGCGTTGCTTTGTGCCAAATTAAATTACTACCAAAATTATATGTCTGTTTTTGACGTTTTAAGATATCTCAGCACTCACCTGGTCTATACTCCGTTCTTGGCCGCTCTAACTGCTGGCTCAAAATCCTTGTCGCCGTATGCGTCTTTACACTGTGTTCTATCTGATTGAAGTTTAGTACCGCCTCCAGGTGTTGTTCTCAAATTTAGATGCTCCCCAATACCTGAAATAATTAACCCTAATTTAGAATTTTGAATACCCAGTGCTGTAACTTCCCCTGTGCTAATTTCTGCTTCGAATCCTCCACTACCAATTGTTGCTGTCCTAAATTTCGCTCTTCGTATTCTCGATTACTCCGTCCGCTTCTTCGTATCTTATCCAAATCTACTCGTCGTCTTACTTCAAATTGCTCTATGCTCCGCTACCTAATAATCGCTATCCAAAACCCACTTCGTTCCTTATATATTTTCCTCTCGATGTCCTGCTACCTAATATCGCTATCCAAATCCCACTTCGTTCCTTATATATTTTTCCTCTCGATGTCCTGCTACAAATCTTTAAATCGCTCTCCAAATCCAACTTCTTTCCTTTATATAATTTCTCCCGATGTCCTGCTACAAATCTATAAATCGCTATCCAAATCCAACTTCTTTCCTTTATATAATTCCTCTTGATGTCCTGCTCCCTTTAAATCGCTACCCAAATCCAACTCCGTTCCTTATATATTACCCCTCGATGTCCTGCTACCTTTCCCAATATCACTCCAAATCTATATAATTTTCCGTCGCTTCGCCGTTGCACAATCACCACTTTTTATATTTATTACTTGCGTCGCTGTTACTTCTTTACCCTTCTTTACTTAATCAAACTCTTTAAAATCAAATACTTTTATTAACTTCTTTTAAAATTGTTTACAAATTAGCACAGTTTGAAAAACACGTCTTTTTACAAAATGAATTTCGAAATAATCTTCGTTGTTTGCTTTCCAAGGCGACCATTTTAACTTACCTGCTTACTACACTTTTAAAGTACATAACTAAATCGTCCAATAACATCCTAACATTTCGTTTGTGTCGCACATACCCTAGTTCATGTCCTTTTGCACTTTCCTGATTCACATACAATTCTATTATTTGTCCTAAATATTTACAGTTCACCAATCATATTTGAAGTTGTTATAACTAATAATTTTGAGCTTACAAATATTGTCCAAAAGTTGATTCTATTTAAAATGAAACCAAAATAAATCGCACTTGAACCTGGATGCGTGGTTGATAGTAAACATTCATAGACGCATCCGGTTTTTGGACGGCAAATGTACTTTCAATGGCCTTTAAAATTCAAACTCGGCATAAACCCTTGAGCACTGTACATCTTACTACGTCATTTAGTCATTTTAATATTACCTTTTGGCACTTAATTTCAACTACCATTTTGAATGGTATTTTAGTATACATAAAATACGGCAAACCTACATTTTTAAGTTTATGTGATCAAATATGTGGATTATTTTGCTTGGCATATAACTACCTTGTTCTAAACAACCCTTAGAACTCTTGGTATCTCCCTTATACACTACAATATATATATATATATATATATATATATATATACAGGGTGAGTTTTTAGTGTGGCAACGGTCGATAACTCCGTTATTATAAAAGCTACGTACACCAATTTTGGAGTCATATTAGGCATGCCTAAAGTGCACATTTTAAAAATATTTGAAAGCATACAGGGTGTTTCATAATTCCAGGGCATATTAAACTTATATTTTTTTAAATGGAACACCCTATATATTATTACATTTTTGAAAAGCACATAAAAAGAGCTTTAGTTTGATATCAAATTGTATCTGTCTATTCCTTTTAGTTTTTGAGATATTCAACTGTTTTTAGAAAAAATGACCCCAATTGGATACATTGCCACTGCACTAATACACAACTTATGTTAATTTTCAAGATGCAGAAAATTTTATCATATACCATAGTATATTTGTAAATATCACTTTTTTTGAATTTCTTCCCAGTATACAGGGTGTGTCAGGTTTCGCAAAATGCAATTTTTAAAATTTTTTTTAAATGGCACCCTACCACTTTTATTGCTACAATGGATAGTTCATTAAGTGTCCTTTCATTTTTGTTAAGCATTCCTATACCTAAATCCATTACTTTCTGAGATATTTTGATTTTCTTCAAATTTTATGAATGTTTTTAATTTACATAACTAAAAATAACTTACTATTGGAAAATATTATAAAACAATTAATACATTTTGATTAACAATCAACTACAGTTATCCAATAACAATTTTCACTAAAGATATAACAACCTACAATAATACGCTATCAACAGAATTCTGCCAGATCAACAATATGCATTTTATAGAAAATGTTTAAACAGGAAATCAGGCAGCCTTTGAAAATAATAACAATTACAATCAAAATATCATTTAGGTTTATTAATTGTAGCGTGTTGTCATTTAACACATTATCAGTTCTGTTTTAAATGTAATCTTTGAAGGAGTTTTCAAAATGAATTTTACAGTGGAAGAACAAATAAATATGATTTGGGTATTGAGAGCAAGTTTAAAAAATTTCCTACTTGCATCAAGAATATACCAAGAGAGATATCCTGTTAAATGAAAACACACTACAATTAATTAACCTAAATGACACTTTACATGTAATAGTTATTTTTTTCAAAGGCTGCCTGATTTCCTGTTTGAACATTTTCTATAAAATGCATATTGTTGATCTGGCAGAATTCTGTTGATAGCGTATTATTGTAGGTTGTTATATACTTTTTAGTGAAAATTGTTATTGGATAACTGTAGTTGATTGTTAATCAAAATGTATTAATTGTTTTATAATATTCTCCAATAGTAAGTTATTTTTGGTTATGTAAATTAAAAACATTCATAAAATTTGAAGAAAATCAAAAATATATCAGAAAGTAATGGATTTAGGTATAGGGAATGCTTAACAAAAATGAAAGGACCCTTAATGTGTAACAAAAACTTTTGTTATATTAAAATCTCTAAAGAAAAACATTTCTAGCCATTGTTATTCTACAGCATACGAAATTGTCATTTAGCGTGAAATCGTTAAATAGTTTAATTTACTATAAGGAAGAACATCTCTTCCCTTTTTTACATTATCTTCACCTATATAAAGCATTTAATAGTGACTCTTACGCTTTTGATATCTGCAAATACCCTGAACGTAACTTGAGTTGCATAAGCTACAGGTATTCTGAAGCCCACTTGTGCAATTGCTAGACAGACACAACACCTGCGCGTAAGGTGACGATTTAGGTAGGGTGTTGGCTGGTTGACAAGAAAGCGAGCGAGAGCGCGGCCATCTTGCAAGCAACAACGAGCAGGTACGGTTCGTTTTAAGATGCGGAGTTTCCCATGCTCCAAGTGGGGCATTAGAATTGCCCTACTATCGAAGAGGGTGTAAAGGTTGTCGTGGTGGGGGCTTTGCAAAAGAGCTCTTGTAAAGCCGCCCCGGACAATGAAGAGGAGAATGCAACAACACGTGCTGGTGAAAGTCCGTTAATGGTGAGATTGTGTAATAAAACTGCCTTATATAAAACTAATAGATGCTTTAATTTCCTTAGCACATTTAAATAGACACATCTAAGTATGCTCGTCTGAAGAATAAAATTTTAAGAAAGCACGTTTGAGTATGGTAGAATTGAGAATTCAAGTGGTTTGTATGTCGAGCAGAATTCCATGTAATGTTATTGGAACGTAATTATGTATTGTGGAATCACTCGTTTTGAAGCTGTCTGTGGGGCTGTTCATGTAAGAATGCTGTATCTAGTAAATGCCAACTTCGTACCTTTTTTAAAACTTCAATAAGATGGAGTATAATGTTGTTTTGGTTGGTCTAGAGCGTTTTGCAACATCACCATCGATCAGTTAAAACAAAACCATTCAGGTACTTATAAAACTATTTATTGAGAGAATTAATTTGACGTATTAATTACGGTCAAAGCTTTGATTTAACGTTTTCCAAATTATAAGAAACTTTTGTTAAACGAATGTTAATGTTAAATTATTTTGTAAGATATGTTTATGCTTAAATCCCAAATAAAAACCAGTTAGAGAATTATATCCTAGTAACTTAATAGGTCAAATACCTTTTTGTTCAGAACTAAATTTTTTCATAAGAGGGATTTTTGAACTTTTAGATTATTAATTTAAAGTTGTTATTCAAAGCACGTAAGGAATGCACATATTAATTGAGAAAAATAAGTATAAAGTTCACTTTTAATTGAAAGATGTTTAACTACAATATGCCATATGATGAGTAGAATATCAATGCTGCTTCTAACATATGATGAACTAACTTTCTTTAATTTCATATAATGTTTGAGCCATATGAACTTTTTGTGTAATAAGTTCGTTAGAGAAATTTTGTAAGCCAGAACAGATCTGTTTTATGGATGTTTAAGAACCCGACTGTACTAAAGAATTTAAAAATGTTAAGATCTCTCTATGTAGAGAAACAAATTCAGAGATTTTTGAAACTTATTTTATATTGATTATCAGATTTTTTATACATAATTTTTGCAACAAAGAGAATTACATTTAGATTATACTTTGATTTAAAACTTTCGTCTTTTTATTTCACTAATTGAAATTAATAATATCCAAATTAGATAAACAAAATTTTGAATGTGGAACTTAGAAAAAAGTTGATACAGTATCAGGTAATAGAAACAGAGTAAGTAATTTTCAGTAGAGTATATTTTCATAGGTAAGGTGTTGTTGAGATTTTGAATTCGGGACAGTCGATCTATAAAGACCGAAATATTTGTTGTCGTAAGACACAAACAGTGTCTTATATTTTATTTTTTTGTGTGACATTTTCTTGCAGGTCCGACATCGTAGAAGCTGGAGCAGAGGTCCAAGAAGTTTCCAGAGGTATTGCTTATTTTAATTTGTATGCTTTTTGATAATCATTATATCCTATAGGTTTCTGCGTCTTCCTGTAGGATACTTTAGTTTTGTTTATTGTCTATATAGATGCAGTGGCGCTCATTTCCATTTTTTGTTCCCGTTTGTAGTCGAGCCCACCTTATATCCACACCCAATCTCATTGCTCACCCTTGGGGTAATTCCCAGACTAAGCCGCGAATATAGTAAAGCCCGTGGGTCCACCGAGGTTTTGTTCACTAATTGACTCACTCCCCATTTAAAGAAATTTAATGTCTCACTGATGCCCAACGTCAGGACATAATTAAATTAAATAAAGAAAAAATTTAGTTTCAAATGAACTATCCATTGTAGCAATAAAATTGGTAGGGTGCCATTTAAAAAAAATTTTAAAAATTGCTTTTTGCGAAACCTGACACCCTGTATACTGGGAAGAAATTTAAAAAAAGTGATAATTACAAATATACTATGGTATATGGTAAAATTTTCTGCATCTTGAAAATTAACATAAGTTGTGTATTAGTGCAGTGACAATGTATCCAATTGGGGTCATTTTTTCTAAAAACAGTTGAATATCTCAAAAACTAAAAGGAATAGATAGATACAATTTGATATCAAATTAAAGCTCTTTTTATGGGCTTTTCAAAAATTTAATAATATATAGGGTGTTCTATTTAAGAAAATACAAGTTTATTATGCCCTGGAATTATGAAACACCCTGTATGTTTTCAAATCTTTTTAAAATGTGCACTTTAGGCATGCCTAATATGCGTCCAAATTTGGTTTACGTAGCTTTTATATTAACGGAGTTATCGACCGTTGCTGCACTAAAAACTCACCCTGTATATATTTTTTAAATATATATATATATTTTAAATATATATATTTTTTAAATATATATATTTTAAAAAAATATATATTTGAAAAAAATATATATTACAAAATATTTTACATATATATTAGAAAAAATATATATATTTTAGTATTTATTATAGACACAAACGGCGCCTCATACATTTCTCGCAATTGTTTAGAAAATTGATTTTACTGTGCTGATACTTAAACCCAGGGCAAGCGGCAGACAATTTATAAAAATATGCACAATAAATAATTTTGGTGTAAACAAAGAACTACGTTACTTCACGAACCGTTATTAAAGAAATAACCGGTTCCCCTATTTATAAAATGAATATTGAGAGCCATTTTTCTAGAATTGTTTTGTGGTACGAATTGATCTAAGATTCCTAAAAATGAGCTGTTATTAATGAATAATGCGTCCAAAATATCATGTCTTGATATAATTTTTTCTAAAATACGCTTTTTTAAAAAGCCAAAGAGGCTGATCTATTTTTGTGAACTGTGGCCGGTATCATGATTGTGCCCGTTATTCGTAGATTGTTTTTAAATAATTGTGGAAATCGGTCGTGGACGATCATTCGCAAGTTAACATTTTATTAGAGTAATTACAACGTGCTTTATCTTTTCAACTTTTTGAAATAACCAAACATCCGAAATTTTGGACTGAAAGATAAATCAATGAAAATTCTTAAAAATCGATAATTTTAACGGTACAATAATTACAATAATAATAATAATATTAAAGGAATAACGACTGCATTCTGTGCCAGAAATGATGAACAATGACGTTGGTTCTGAATTTCATCTAAAAGGTTTCGTCACTCATTTTTTTAAGTAGACACCGTATAAAACAAGTTCGATAAACACTTACTCATCGCACGAAGCTATCGGACGGTGCACAATTCACGTAAATGGCTAATCAGCATAGCAGATGTACTCGGGCAGTCACACTCTACTCGGGTAACAGAGTTGCTAGACTGTTCTCTGACATATTTAACTTGCCGAGGACAATTTGAATACATTGTAATCATTGTAGCGGATTAACATACGTGTTATGTATCAATTGAAAAAAAAGGTTTTCAAATTACATATCTTTTTGTAAATACCGGTTTTGGGAAACGGCTTTTACAAACTGACAAACTTCTACTTATAAAGCTTCCAGAAATGTTTTCCAATGCGATTCCAACCACACATATTTAAAACGAGAAAATTTCAAACCTGGTTTTAATTACAAATAAAATATTTTAGTACTTAAACCCTTATTTGCATTATCAAACAAATCCAAAAATTAAATTATAATCAGACTCGAACTCAAGAGCCCCGACCTCTTGAGGGTCAAAACTATCTCTTAAGTTGTGCTAGTTCACTGAATACAATTTTATTATTATATCTAGCAATTCCTAGAATGCAAAATAAATATCAAATATACTTATCTACAGATTATTTATAAAATAGAATCGTCTACGTTAATTAGGAATGAAATCAAATATTATAGATAACACTAACACCTGCAAACACTTGTTAGTTATTAGTAATAATACTTGAAAATCGTTTACATCAGAACAAACGTGACATATTTGAATAAATAATTTTTCCGGTATTATTAGATTATTTCTTACCCAATATTTCTGATATCAAACTAATTTTTAAAGGAGGCAAAGATCATAATGCTTTTATGATGATAAATCCTTCTAAATCGGTTTTATAATATTAAAAAAAAAGCAATTATTATATTAAGAGTTCGTGGTAATTTAAAAATAAAATCAGAGATATTAATATACAGAAGACTGTTTATTGATTTAGTTAGACACCATCTCACAATATATAAATATAGAGATATACATACATCATTAACATATACAATACCAAAAAGAACTAAACGGGAATAAATTTAATTGTATACAACCCCCCGAATTTCCAAAATCGATTAAACCATGCCTAGCATCCAAATATTTTCTATATAAAATTCATTTCTATCAACAAATAAACGAATGAGCTATGAATATAACGCTATCTGGTCTTATTGCACAAATAGTCGTGAAGGAACTAGAAACACAAGTAACACAACTACAATTTCTTTTTATAGGTACGTTGATGATAGTATTTGCACCATATACTTAGAGAAAAATGCGAGTACGTATTAAATTTATTTAAGTTTTCCATGAATGCTTCAATTCACAATAGAGATTGAAAAGTAATAAAATAGGTATTTTTGATTTGACACCACTTCAATGAAACAGTTAGAATGGTGCTCTAAGCAAAAACATGGACTTACAGAACTTCTTTTCCAAAAAAAAAGTTTTAATGGGTCTTACGGGCAGAGCTATTAAGGTTTCGGATCTAGAATTTATAAAAACATCAACTTAAAAGCTAAATTCCAATCTTTATAAAATAATTATTTACAATGCTAAATTGGAAATGTATTTAAAAACTAGTAGTTAACCACTACAAAAAATAAAAACAGAATAATAGGAAAACCATCAAAAAAATTTAAAGGTATGTTACAAAAACGCAATTTTACTACTTGCACATTTAGCATTTTATTACAAAATGACTCATAACTATCTACCAAATACCATGTTAAAATAATTGCTAACACTTTTATATTAACCACAGCTCTCAGTTCCTAGACCAAAGATTATACATAAACAACTATAATAAGAAAATTAACAAAACACAAACAAATAACTAAACACAGTTCGACTTCAGTAATACAAAAATTATACAACCTGACAAAAATCAAAAGGAGTACCTGGAAATGATTTACATTTTTAAATATCTAGAAGCGAAAATGATAAAATTGACATTAACAAATTAAGCAAAACGTACGATAATCTACTAAAACAAAACAAAATTATTAAATATTCCTACAATAAAAATTAAGTAAAAAAATTTCAAGTCCCCCGGTATATTGCAAATAACAAACACTTTTGTTAGCAAACCTTTCCAAAGTGATTCCATTATGAATAAGAAATCCATTTACAATTCTCGCAATACCATTCAATCGTCTACTCAAATACTATTGAATGGACTAAGGGGTACAAAATTCCCCTTTCCAAGAGAATATATTAAGCGTTTAAATGTTTTTATAATTATAAGTGAAAATTGGTAAATAATTACCAAAAACGACACCGATTAAAATAATAACTTAACTTAGGTAAGTGGTACATTAACAGTATCGTATGTTTACAAATTGTCACTAAGAAAATATCTAATACTTTAGCTTAACACCATAGAAAAAGACCTGAAGCATTCGATCGAAGAGTAATAAAAGGCAATGTTTAAAAGAAAATCACATCTAAACTAATGATCGTTAGTTTAAATGTGATTCCCTTTCTAGCAATATCCCGGTCGAATTAGTTAATCTCACTGTAGCAACTCGATGGTATAATACACACATATTGCAGTATAACCAAAACAAAATTCTTAAAACTAATTGATTTTCTTTTCGATACCATGCATTTCTCTTTTGATAATAGATGTTATAAGCAAATATTTAGTACTCCAACGGGAGTCACTGTCTCATCTATATTAGTGCAATACGTTATGAATGACCTGCCAGACAACTGCATTCGTCAATTCAATTTTGACTCCTCCTTCACCAAAAAATATGTTAAAGATCTAATCTGTTGTATTTCATCCGGCAGTGAAGATCGTGCATCTTAAATCTTCAACAGTTACCATCCGATCGTTCAATTTACCACTGAAAGATAGACAATGGTGCTAAACTCGTTTTTAGACATCCACAAAGACAATGTCTTGATTATCGATTGTTATAGAAAACTTAGCTCTTCTGGACAATATCCCAACTATTATATCTTTCATCCTACCAGTGTGAAAATTAATTTTATCTTGGGTTTATAGAAAAGGATAGATCTTTTTCACATCGCATCCTAAAGAGCAAAAACTTGTTTGTTTTAAGAAAACTTCTTCTCTATAAACTACCCCGGCACATTAATAAATGAACCGTTCTTTAAACCCCGTCTTATCAACAAACCCTCCATCAGTCACATTACATGTGATTTTCCAATGCTCCACCCGAAGGTACTACACTGGCCAGGAAGCGAGTTTTTGTTACCTGGAAAATTTTGAATTTTGCGTGACAACACTCACACACGGGACCTCCATTTTACCTCTCATCCGAACGAGGGTGTATTTTTGTGAAAAATGCTCGCCTAACATTTTTCAAGCGGACCGTGTCGGGATCCATCAGTCACAGGTAAGCTGCGACAGTATCTATTAACCTTACAATTTTCGTTCCTATAAAGATAGACTAACAACAAAATTCAAACATGTTTTCAAGGACATCGATAGGTACAACTTACAAGTAAATCTACCTTAACTTAGGAGGTGCTTTTTAGTAAATTAAAAAATCGCATTCCTAAACATCAACAGCCTAGGGTTGTATACCAAATACCTCATTCTAGAAGCATCTACTAGTCTGTAATAAATTCACTTTTTTGGTAGATGTATTTGTATTGGATGGAAGAGTCGCATTTCCAAAAACCAAACATGTTGTCTGTAGTTTCTATAATTTAGCGTAAACAACGGACTAGAGAGATTGCTTGGTAATTACAGGAATTCTTAGTCTCTGTAATTGTTTCTCTGATCGGTATTACTGCAGCTTTCTTTCAACCACTTTCGGTATATTAATATCTTTGTTTATTTCTCTGAATTTTCAAAAGTGTTTACTATAATAAATGTTTTTGTTAATTATATTATGAAATAAAGCTAGAATGGTGTTGCGCCATTAAAAATCATAATTATCCTTGCAACCTTTAAAAATTAATTTTCATATCTTTAATGTAGGATAAACAACTTAATGCTACCGGGAATATTATTTATTTTAATAGGTCACAATCGTTCAGATGTTATCATTTTTCAAGTAAATGCCAGCTGTATGACGATGACGCTCCACTACTTCGTCTTTGATTAAAATGATGTTGTTCATTATATGAATGTCATAAACAAAAAACTAAGTGTTCAACTATGGCACATACACATTTGGTAAATATACGTGCAAAAAGATCACAAATAATAATTCTGGGCTTTTTTTACAAAATTCAATACGAGATCAAACCGAAATTGAATATAAAAGTCGGTATCACAAAAGTTCAATATGTTGAGTATGCCGAGAAACCTCTGACTATACACGAATTTACAATTAGATTTAAAATACGTATAAAAAATGAATTGAAAATGCGTCATTTACACTGTATCAAAAACTAATTTTGGTATAGTCCGGAAAACCACTCTGTGAAACACTTGTTTGTTCAATATGATTTTTTTATAGCAGCGAACACCATCCGCGTTTAAGAGAAAACGGTTAGACTTATATAGGTAGTAGAATATTTTAGCTTACAAGCAAACCATTCAAATGAGGAAAACACATTTCGAATAGATTAAATAAGCCGCCTAAAACGGATAGAACATTTCAGTCAATAAGATTATTTAATAAGATTTTATGCATTTTAATGAACTTTTTAAAAATCTTGTTGATAACAAGAATTTATTAAGCGTAGAGATATTTTATTTCTTGCTGGACGCATTTGATTCAGATTCTAAAGGTTTAATTAAACATTTACCTATTACAGGGGATAATTTTAAGTTGGCATACGATACCATGGTTGAAAGATAAGAAAGCAAGCGACTTTTGGTAAACTCACATTTAGTGGCTTTGGAAAATGCTCCAAAGGCCAACCATAATTCTCACCAAGAGCTTAGAGCTCTCATAAATTGCTTTGATGAAAATTTGGCATGCTTAGAGCAAGCTAAGGTAGATGTTTTGAACATGTTTCAGTTTCGTACATTATCTAAAAAATTGGATAAAGAATTTTTAAAATTATTCGAATTGGAAACCAATGCTGTGGGTTTAAATTTGATTCCCACATATAAGCAGTTAAAAACATTTGTTGAAAGGCACTGTAAAGCCTTGGAAGTTAGTAGTCTATGTATGAGCAAACAGTCTAAAACAAATAGTAAATCCACACCTTTTGATAAACCTACTGGAGTTTATACAAAATCTCAATATCAAACTTCATTGGTGACAATATCAGACAACAAAAGTTGCATTCATTGTGTTTAGGCTTATTTACCCTATTTACACGTTTTACCTTAAGCTTATAGATATTAATTAATGTCGCTTATCCTTTAACCTAACAGTACTTAACCCTTCCTATAATCCGGTTCTATCCACTACCTACCTACAAGAAAAGGGACTAAATCGTGAGAAAAGACAAAAATACCAGTGCTTTGAAAGTCGTAGCAAGCGTCACATGTACGCAATACGTTGTCGTGGTTATTTTGCAGTAATTAGTGCCGTACAATCGGTTCGTGTGCTAATTAACATTACTACAGTCCGCAATCAATTAATAGTTTCGTTACATTGATCGACCAACGTTGAATCAAGATCGCAGTCATTAAAGGTAGGTGAATTCCATATCTTTGGTTCATCCCTTTATCCCTTCATTTTGGTTCCTTTCGACCGCATTAATTAATATTTGCATATAAAAATTGATTATCTAATCAAACAATTAGAGTAATCAGGTCAGTTTTACACATTAATAGTAATTGCAGTTAGGCTTATTTCATAATATTTGTGCATGCCGTTGCATTTTAAAAAGTTACTTCTTAAAATTTAAGTGCATTAAAAAAGGCAGTTAATTTAAATTAAGCGTATACAAATAGGAAAAACATCATTGCGATACCCCTGTTTTAAGAACTTGCATTGTATACCTGAAGCTGCACTAATCTATTTTGGTAAGAGCTTAAAGAACCGTTATTCCTCGAGGTATCTTAAGGGTTGTGGTCAACACAAGTCTCATTTTAACGTTAAATTAAAGTGTCACTCAGGATTAGCGACATAATTGCTAGTTTCTGAAAATTGGTAGAGTAGTTACATGTTCATCATTAGTTTGGGTCTACATCTTTAAGATTTGTTATTTTTGTGACAAGGGTACTCGTGTTTAGGGGAATAGCTATTTTGTTCGAAATGACTCAGATGCTTATGGACCGTCTTATAGTAGATGGAAAAGGGTGTTTGGATAGAATAGAAAATTTGTTTGAAAGTATTTCAAAGTTGGAATATAATCTTGAAAACCAAGCAATCGCTTCGATGATGGTACAGACAGCTGTAGAGATAAAGGAAGAATTTGATGCATCCTACAAAAGGTGTGTGTTAGACGAGGATGATTCGGACAGTTTGAGTCAAATTACAGCAATCAGAATTGAATTGGATAAAACTTTAATATCAATTAAAGTTATTGGGGCAAAATTTGTTAGTTTGGTTGAAAGTAAGCAGGAAGCGAAACCGTTTTCTACAAGTAGATCGTCGTATGATACCGCTGGTATAGGTATCACCAGTAATTTAAAACTTCCAAAGGTCGCAATTGGGAGCTTTTCTGGACGCATAGAGCATTGGGAATCGTTTCATAGTTTGTATAAAAATCTCATTGATTTAAATACACAGTTATTACCAATCGAAAAGTTTTATTTCTTACTGAAGCGTTGGATGTAGATTCCAGAAATTTAATTCGTCATCTACCAATAAATAATGACAATTATGAAATTGCATACTCCGTTATAGTACAACGCTATGACTCACGTCGTTTGATTGTCAATACATATTGGTCAGCTCTTGAAAATTGTCCTAAGGTGAAAGCAAAATCACATACAGAACTTAGGGATTTGTTGAATTGTTTTACAGAGAATTTGTCAGGTTTACGTCAAATAAAAATTGATTTACTTAATTTAATATTGTTTAATTTGTTGAGCAAAAGGTTGATGCTGACCTCTTAAAGGCATTTGAGGTTGAAAATAATGAAGAAATACCTACATACGAGCAATTGAAATCATTTCTTGAAAAACAGTGTAAAGCTTTGGAAATTAGTAGTATGATTTCGTCCGAACCATCGAAGTCAAGTTCAAAACACACATTGAATACAAACATTAAGGAAAAGCGTTTTCTTTTAATCCGAAGTCATATGTTAAAACCTCATTACTTACAACTTCAAACGCGGTAAAATGTTTGGTTTGCAATGGTAATCATCAGATTTATCGTTGTCAAATTTTTTGGATAAGGTTCCTCAAGAAAGGTATAATACTGCAAAGGATAAAAATTTGTGTATCAATTGTCTTCAAGATACACATAAAATTGCAACATGCCCTTCAAAATCGGTATGTAAAAATGTCACAAAAGGGTCACAATACCCTCCTTCATTTTGAAAATTCTGCTGCTGTTGTTGAAACAAAACCTGCTGCTGCAGATGTTTCAAATGTTACCTCTACTTCAAATTGTAGTATATTGTTCTCGTCGAAATTGTCAAGTGCTTCTACATTGTTATCAACAGTTCAAGTTTCTATTCGCAATGAATTTGGACAAGCGCAAATCGTAAGAGCATTATTGGATTGTGGAAGTATGGAATCTTTTATAACGGAAAAATGCCGTCAACGGCTTGGATTAAATAAATCAAAGGTTGCATTAAAGGTAGAACGGTTGGGGTTAGCGTCATCTCATATTACCGGAAAGGTAGTTTGTAAAATTAAACCCGTTGGACACACAATGCCAGAATATTCAGTTCAAGCATTTGTATTGCCAGAAATTTGTGGAAAGTTACCAACGGCTCCAATCTCCTCGAAAAATTGGATACATATAAAAGGTTTAGACTTAGCCGATCCTCTTTTGATAAACCAGGTAATATAGACTTGTTGTTGGGAGCAGATATTTTTGCCCGCACTTTGGGTAATGAAACTCGTTCGGGTTCACCTGATGAACCAGTTGCAATTCGCACTTCATTTGGTTGGTTACTGACAGGCAAATTTGTGTCTCCAGTGACAAGTGGCATGTCATTGTGTGCATTCGTAGAACCCTTAGAGTCTAGGATCACTAGATTCTGGGAACTGGAAAACATTCCAGACATTCCAACACACAAGTTATCCCCACAAGAGGAAATTTGTGAAAAACACTTTCGTAGCAATTATTCGAGAGACAAAACAGGTCGTTTCGTTGTATCGTTGCCGTTTAGTGGTCCTGAACCGTTGTTTGTTGGGTCTCGGGATGTCGCACTTAATCGGTTTTATTATTAGAACGTCGCTTGGAAAAGAATCAGGAATTATACACTTTGTATAAACAATTTATGCAAGACTATTCCGACAGTGGGCATATGACACCAGTAAATGCCTCAATGAGTAGCAATATTCCATCTCCGGAATATTATATTCCGCACCATGCGGTTATGAAACCGGAAAGCACTACTACACAAATTCGAGTGGTGTTTGACGCATCCGCGGTTTGTCCCAGTGGTGGTTCATTGAATGAACATTTGATGCCAGGACCTCCGCTTCAGAAAGATATTCTTGCTTTGTTGTTGGATTTTCGTTTATATCCCATTGTATTAACTGCCGATATTAAACAGATGTACAGGCAGATTTTTGTTGCTCGAATCATCGGGCTTATCAAAATTACTTTGGAGACCAACGTCATCAGAGTCAATAGTCGAGTATCAATTGAATACTGTTACCTACGGAGTTACTTCATCACCGTTCTTGGCAATGCGTGTTATTAAGGAGCTTGCGAATGCTGAAGCACCTAAATATCCAAACGCTGCCAAGGTTTTGTTGTCGGATGTTTATGTCGATGATTTGATTACCGGGTGCAGTTCACCTGATGAAGCTAAACGTCTAGTTTCTGAATTAAATCAGATTTGTGAGGCTGGAGGTTTTACATTGAGAAAATGGAATAGTAACATTGCTAGTATCATTGATGATTTACCAGAATCTTATCGTTATCAACAAGCTGTTTCCTTCGAGGAATCTAACAATGTTACCCAAAAGGTATTAGGTTTGCGTTGGCAACCGTCGCTTGATCAATTCTTCTATGATACAAATATCATAGACAGACCATGTACTAAAAGAAATATGTTGTCCGAAGTAGCAAGGATCTTTGATCCGTTAGGGCTATTAGCGCCTTTAGTATTTTTGGCCAAGCATTTAATACAATCGTTATGGATTTTAGGATTTGAATGGGATGACAGTCCCCCGTTGACCATAAGTTCAAAGTGGAAAATTTATTTGCAACAAATGTCGCAATTATCAGACCTTAAAATTCCTCGGTGGATTATTTCTGATGATGTTCAAGATCTACAGCTGCATGCGTTCTGTGACGCTTCTGAGGCAGGGTATGCTACTGTGATTTACTTTCGTACTGTTGACATACAGGGTGATATAAAGGTTGCCTTAGTATGTGCAAAATCTAGACTTGCGCCCACAAAGCGCATATCGTTTCCAAGACTCGAATTGTGCGGTGCTGTGTTATTGTCTGATGTAGTGGCATTTGTCCAAAATACATATAAAACTCGTCTGTCGTTAGATCGTATAGTTGCTTGGTCCGATTCTACAGTCGCTCTGTGTTGGATTCGATCGTCATCTTATAACTGGAAAACTTTTATAAGTAATCGGATTTCGCATATTCAGGATCGCGTTCCTCCTGCATCTTGGAACCATGTTCGGTCACATGATAACCCCGCAGACTGCGCCTGTAGAGGATGTTAGCATCAGATTTAGTCAATCATCAGTTATGGTGGACAGGCCCTCCATGGTTGTCACTTACAGAAGAAAATTGGCCGGTTACCCACATGCCAAAGTTAATCGATACATCTCCAATAGATGTGGAGAAACGTACATTGGTATTAAATGTTGTTGTGACAGATAATTTTTTAAATTCATTACTAGAGAGATTTTCAAATCTACAAAAAATATGTAGAATTGTTTCATATGTTTACCAGTTTGTTCGTAAGTTACAATTTGCTAGACAGGCAGTTGGTGAGAATTTGGATAACGTGTCTGTGTCTCAGCAACACGCTATGGAATTATTGATTAAGAGAATTCAGCAAGAATCATTTGGTCAGGATATAGAAAATATTAAACGGGGTAAGGTAATTAGTAAACATCTTCGACCTCTTACCCCTTTTATCGACTCGCGTGGTTTGTTGAGGGTGGGCGGTCGGCTCAGAAACTCGGAATTACCATATGAAACAAAATTTCCATTGGTACTTCCTCGCACTCACAGATTAACAGAATTAATCATCTTGGACTGCCATAAAACATACTTACACCCTGGTCTTGAAGCCACACAATTTTACTAACCCAAAATTATTGGATTTTGTCAGCAAAAGAGTCATACGTCAGTGTTTAAAATCTTGTATTCGATGTTTTAGAGTGAAACCAATTGCTTATTGTCCTCCGATGGGTGATTTGCCTGCATCAAGGTTTACCTCTGTAAAGGCCTTCCTACACACGGGAGTTGATTTTGGAGGTCCTTTCTGTATTCTCATGAGCCGTAATCGAGGTGTAAGGTCACTAAAGGCTTACATTTGTTTATTTGTTTGCTTCAGCACAAAGGCTCTTTATTTAGAGCTTGTGTCAAGTTTGTCGGCGGATGCTTTTATAGCCGCGTTACGACGCTTTATAGCCCGCCGGGGTAAATGCCTAAAACTCTATTCCGATTGCGGTACCAATTTTGTTGGAGCATCGAACGAAATCTCGCAACTGATGACTCAATCAGCGCATGCTGAAGGAATTGAATTCGTGTTCAATCCTCCCTCAGCTCCTCATTTTGGAGGGTTGTGGGAGGCTGGAATTAAGTCTGTCAAGACACATTTAAAAGAGTGATTGGCGACCAGATATTATCATACGAGGAATTAAACACGGTTTTAATTCAGGTTGAAGCCATTTTAAATTCAAGGCCTCTGTGCCCCATGAGCTCAGATCCGAATGATTTTCATTTTTAAGTCCGTCCCATTTTTGAATATAGAGCCTGTTTCTGTCATACCCGATCCAGTTCTCCTTGAGTTGGAAATATCAAAATTAGATCGTTGGCAACTTATTCAACGCATCCAACAATCATTTTGGAAGCGTTGGCGTAATGAATATCTGCATTCTTTGCAACAGAAGGCAAAATGGTTTACCCTACTTCTGAGGCGAAAATTGGAACGTTAGTCTTAATTCATGACAATCAAGTCGCACCTTTACATTGGAAATTAGGGCGCATAGAAAAACTGTATGTTGGTTCAGACAACATTAGCCGCGTGGCAGGTGTGAAAACAATGCAAGGTTTTCTCAAAAGACCACTTGTTAAACTATGTCCTCTTCCTTTGTAAAAATAGTTTTAGTATTTTTCGTAAGTGTATACGTATAAGTATTTGTTGCCGTTTACTTTTAAAATAAGTTGCTTCACACTTATTTTGGTGGGCGGTATGTTTAGGCTTATTTACCCTATTTACACGTTTTACCTTAAGCTTATAGATATTAATTAATGTCGCTTATCCTTTAACCTAACAGTACTTAACCCCTTCCTATAATCCGGTTCTATCCACTACCTACCTACAATAAAAGGGACTAAATGGTGAGAAAAGACAGAAATACCAGTGCTTCAAAAGTCGTAGCAAACGTCACATGTACGCAATATGTTGTCGCGGTTATTTTGCAGTAATTAGTGCCGTACAATCGGTTCGTGTGCTAATTAACATTACTACAGTCCGCAATCAATTAATAGTTTCGTTACATTGATCGACCAGCGTTGAATCAAGATCGCAGTCATTAAAGGTAGGTGAATTCCATATCATTGGTTCATCCCTTTATCCCTTCACATTGTAAAGGCAAACATGCTTTAAATCAGTATCAGAATTTTTTGGACAAGACGCCTCACGAGCGTTACGAGTTTATTAAGCAGAAAAATTTCTGCATTAATTGTTTATCGGGGCTTTATCGAGCCACGAAATGTTCTTCAAAATCTGTTTGTAGAAAGTGTGCTAAACCTCACAACACATTGCCACATTTTACAAACCAAAAATCATTGACGAATCAATTCGTTAATAACGCGCCCGCACTACAGTCAAATCAATCATGTGCAAGTACATCAAGTACTAGCAGTTTATTTTCAACGCATTCTACGAAAACCGTCACTTTATTGGCAACTGCAACTATTGCAATTCGAGATGGGAACGGAAAGATTCAAAAGGTAAGAGCATTGTTGGACAACGGCAGTATGGAAAGTTTTATGACGGAAACTTGTCGTAAGCGACTTGGCTTACAAAAATCCAACGTTGCCATTAAAGTGGAAGGTCTAGGTTTAGCTTCCTCACACATTTCGGGAGTTTTATCTTGCAAAATTAGACCTAGGTATAAAATACATCCCCAAATTGATGTAGATATTTATATTCTACAAAATATTTGTGGTAAATTGCTTGCAGTGCAATTAAACACCAACCATTGGCCGCATACAGCGGATTGATTTACTATTGGGTGCAATGTTTTTGCACACTCATTGTTAAATGAGACTTGTATGGGAACCGCAGACGAACCAGTCGCGATTCATACCAAATTTGGGTGGGTTCTTACAGGGAAAATCATTTCTCCTGCAACAGATAGTACCTCATTGTGTGTACTAATACAACCCTTGGATACTCTAATTCGTCGGTTTTAGGAGTTGGAAGGCATTCCAGATGTCCATAAGGTTTCTTCTGCAGAAGAAGCCTGTGAGCAGCATTTTTTGGCATCATACGCTAGAAACGAGCAGGGTCGTTTTATAGTGTCACTTCCGTTTAATGGTCCGGAACCCATTTTTTGGGATTCTCGCAAAGTCGAACTTCGTAGGTTTTTGGCATTAGAAAGTCGTATACAAAAAGACCCTCCACTGTATACAATGTACAGGGAGTTTATGCACTCATTCCTTCATTCGACAGAATGCTACATTCCGCATCATGCGGTTATTAAACCAGAAAGTAACACAACAAAATTAAGGGTAGTCTTTGACGCTTCGGCAACTACTCTCATTGGTGGGTCTCTTAATGACCATTTGCTTGACGATCCTTCCTTACAAAAGGATATTTTGGCTAAATTTTTGCATTTTCGCTTACATCCGATTGTCATCACCGCAGAGATCAAACAAATGTATCGACCAATTCTGATTTCCCCGGAACACCGGAAATTTCAAAAAATTGTTTGGAGGTCTAATCCTACAGAACCTATTTCAGATTTTGTACTAAATACAGTAACTTATGGTGTCAAATTAGCACCATATTTGGCATTGCATGTGATCCAAGAATTGGCGCGTCTTGAATCATCAAAATTTCCTTTAGCTGCTAAGGCTTTGGAATTCGATACATATGTTGACGATGTCGTGACCGGGTCACAATCGGTCGAAGAAGCTCAACAATTGATTTTGGAATTAGACAAACTGTGCTTGTTGGGTGGATTTACGTTGCGTAAATGAAACACTAACTTATATGACGTAATTAAGGTAGTACCTGAATCGGCTAGGTATCAACAGACATTTTCATTCGAAGATTCAACTAATCTCTCGCAAAAAATTTTGGGCCTTCAGTGGCATCCGTCAGTGGACGAATTTGTTTATGTAGTAAATCCGGTGGATCGGATTTGTACCAAAAGACACATGGTTTCAAAAATAGCACGGATCTTTGATCCCTTGGGCTTCTTGACACCGTTGGGGTTTTTTGCAAAACACCTAATTTAATACTTATGGATTCGGGGCATTAATTAGGATGACGACCCTCCTGTTGATGTCACTGTCAAATGGAAGGATTACCTTGATCAATTATTAGAATTGTCTTAAGGTGAAAATTCCTCGGTGGATTTTGTCTGATAACTGTCTGGAACTTCAGTTGCATGGCTTTTGCGACGCTTCCGAACAAGGGTACGCCGCAGTAGTTTATTTCAGAGTGGTAGACGCAAATGGTAATATCAAAGTTTCATTGGTATGTGCAAAATCAAGAGTTGCACCCACTCAACGCATTTCTGTGCCTGGGCTAGAATTATCTACCGCGGTACTTTTATCAGATTTGATTGAGTTCTTGTTCAATATTTACAAGGTTCGACTAAAGTTATCAATTTATGCGTGGTCAGATTCTACAGTGGCTTTATCATGGATTCGATCGCCTTCTTACCATTGGAAAACTTTCATTAGTAATAGAATTTCACACATTCAAGATCGAATTCCTCCTGGGTCTTGGAACCACATCAAGTCTCAAGATAATCCAGCGGATTGCGCCTCTTGGGGTTTACTAGCCACGGACTTAGTAGAGAATCGTCTATGATGGTCCGGTCCCATTTGGCTTTCTTTGCCACAATCAGATTGGCCTGTGAGTAAATTTTTTGAAATGCATTCTACACCTATGGATTTGGAAAAGAGAATTATCTCATTGAATATTATCATTTCGGATCATTTTCTTGATCTCTTAATAAACAAATTTTCTGATATAAATAAAGTTTGTCGCATTATATGTTATGTCCTTTATTTTATTCGCATTTTGAGAACCCCGTGGATCTCGTTTCAAACGCATCGCAAATCATTTTAAATCAGCAACAACAAGTTGCGCTTCATATATTGGTTAAAAGAGTTCAATCAGAATTCTTTTATAAGGACATAGAGAATATTGAAAAAAGGAGAACCATTAGCAAACACCTTAGACCCCTTAGCCCATTTCTGGACAGACATGGTTTGTTTACTCAGGGTAGGCGGTCGCCTTCGAAATTCAAATTTACCTTATGGGGAAAAATTTCTACTCCTATTACCCCGTACTCATCGTTTGACAGATCTCGTTATTTTGAACTGTCATCAAAAATATTTACATCCTGGTCTTAGAACGACCCAATTTCTTTTAACTCAAAATTGTTGGATTTTGGCCGCAAAAAGGCTGTTCAAAAATGTCTAAAGGCATGTATCATTTGTTTTCGTATAAAACCAATTCCTTATTCCCCCCTATGGGTGACCTACTAGCAACCCGCACCGTTTCGGTAAAACTTTTCTCCACATTGGGGTTGATTTTGGTGGCCGTTCGCAATTACCATGAGCCGCACTCGTGGTTCAAAGTCATTAAAGGCTTATGTTTGTTTGTTCGTTTGTTTTGGAACTAACGCTCTGCACTTAGAGCTAGATTCGAATTTGTCCTCATCTGCCTTTATAGCGGCATTGAGGCGTTTCATTGCTCGTCGTGGTATATGTGCCAAAACTTACTGTGATTGCGGTACAAATTTTACTGGTGCTGCCCGTGAACTGGCAGAACTTATGCAACATGTTGCAACCGCAAAGGGTATTGAATTTATTTTTAATCCACCGTAGTCTTCTCAGTTCGGAGGGTTGTCGTCGTTGTCGTCAGAGTGGCACAGATTCAAACTGCACACGGCATTGTTAAACGACTTTTGGTCAAATTGTGTGCTCTCCCATTAGGGGACACATATCAAAGGAAAAGTTAATTTTTTTTTCTTTTTCAATAATTATTTTTTTGTTGGAATTACGCATTCATTATTATTTAATTTTTGGTGGTATTACGCATTTGTATATATTTAATTACATTGGTTAAAATAAGTTTTCAATCTTATTTTGGTGGGCGGTATGTTATGTATTTTATAGCATTTTTGGTGACATACGATCACTTTATATTATTCTGGCTTGATATTTATATTATCAAAGTTCCTTTCCTGTTATCGCCTATCCTATAACATATACATACAACTTTGGATATTGGAAGGAGTGCGCGCGAGTGCCTTCTTTGGTTCTTGTACACAGTTCAAGTCGCGCATTAGACAGAGCATTATTAACTTGGCAACGGGGGTGACCGTAACAATCAGTTCGGTGTGCTTGACCATGAGGTTTTCAATGGTGAAAACGCCTCAAGAATAGTAAACTTTCGTTTATGCAGTTTACGGCGGTCATACAGATGCAGATTACAGTGCACTACATTTTTCATACCAGCGCAATTGGCAACCATTACAGGTTAGTGTATTTTTAATTGATTAACTTTTTTAAAATTCCGTTGGTCGATAGAAACATACAGACAGTATGAATGAGCTGTTATTATTATTTTAATTCTTAAAAATCGACAATTTTAACGGTATAATAATTACAATAAGAATAATAATATCAAACGAGTAACGACTGTATTCTGTGCCAGAAATAATAAACAAGGACGTTGGTTCTGAATTTCATCTAAAAAGTTTTAACACTTATTTGTTTACGTAGACACCGAATAAAACAAGTTCGATAAACACTTACTTATCCCACGAGCGATCGGACAGGGCACAATTCACGTAAATGGCTAATCAGCATAGCAGATGTACTCGGGTAGTCGCCCTCTACTCGGGTTGCTAGATTGTTCTCTGACATATTTAACTTGCCGAAAATAATTTGAATACATTGTAATCATTATAGCGGATCAATATACGTGTCATGTATAAATTAAAAAAACATCGGTTTTCAAATTACATTTTTTTTTATAAAAACCGATTTTGGGAAACGGTTTTTTACAAACTGACAAACTACTACTTATGAAGCTTCCAGAAATGTTTTCCGATGCGATTCCAGCTATACATATTTAAAACGAGAAAATTTCAAGCCTGATTTTAATTATAAATAAAATATTTTAGTGCTTAAACTCTTATTTGCATTATCAAATAAATCTAAAAATTAAATTATAATCAGACTCGAACTTACGAGTCCCGATCTCTTGTGGGTCAAAACTATCTTTTAAACTGCGCCAGTTCACTGAATACTATTTTATTATTATATATACCAATTCTAAGAACGTAAAATAACGATCAAATATACTTATCTACAGACTATCTCTAAAATAGAATCACCTACGCAAATTAGGAATAAAACCAACTATTGTAGATAACACTGACACCTGCAAACACTTGTTAGTTGTTAGTAATAACACTTGAAAAACGTTTGCATCAGAACAAACGTGACATATTTGAATAAAAAATTTTTCCGGTATCATTAAATTATTTTTACCCAATAGTTTTGACATGAAACTAATTTTTAAAAGAGGCAAAGATCATAATGCTTTTAAGATGCTAAATCTTTCTAAATCGATTTTATAATATTAAAAAGAAGCAATTACAATATTAATAGTTCATGGCAATTTAAAAATAAAATCAAAGATATTAATATTCCAAAAGACAGTTTATTGATTTAGTTAGACACCATCTTACTATATATAAATATAGAAATATACCTACACTACTAACATATACATTAATAGAAAGAACTAAATGGGAATAAATTGAATTAACCCCCCGATGAATTTCCAAAATCGATTAAACTATCCCTTGAAAATTAATTTTAATGTGTCCTACGGACACAGTCAATAAGCTTTCCTAGAATTTAGAAAAGCATTAATCTAAAAGGCTAATTCCAACTTATACAACATAATTGTTCAAAAAGCTAAAATGAAAATGTATTTAAAAAACGTGTAGTTAAGCACTACAAAAAATAAAAACAAAATAATAGGAAAACCATCAAAAAACTTCAAAGGTATGTTACAAAAACACAAATTTACCAATTGCAAATTAGAGGATATTATTTCATAATTTTATATTTCATCAAACTAAAAGATTTAGCACTTTATTACAAAATGATTCATAACTCTCTACCAAATACAATGCTAAAATAATCGCTAACACTTTTATATTGACCACAGCTCTCAATTCTTAGAGCAAAGATTAAACAGGACCAACTATATTAAGAAAATTAGACAACCCTAACAAAACAAACAAATAACTCAACACAGTTCGACTATAGTGCTATTAGCTATATCGGTTGAACAAACTAACAGTACAAACAATAACTTTTTAAAACTATCTTCTTAATGGCTGACTGACTAAAGCTACGTGCTCAACCTCCAAATATAAATTCATATAACACAGTAATTAAGAGTTAGTTAATTATTAATTCCTACTACAGTGAGTGAACAAAGTATTGTGATCGATTTACTTCAGTTTGTTTTCTAAATTCTTACTGGTTCGTATACTTACTATAAATTAAATTAAACCAAATATTGAAATATACCAAAGACGTCCATTTAAATAGCATCATCTATTGTATAGCAGCTGCCGCTTATCAGTATCGGCATTGAACCGTTGATTGAGGTATTAGGAAGATACTCAACTATATGGACGAAAACGTGTCACACGGTATTCTATATATTTTAAGTAAGTTTGGCATCGAATTTAGCGACGATATACGGAGTTCAGCTAAAACAAATAATGGAATGTAATTGAATCTAAGCGGTATATTTCCGTGCTAAGTTTAGTTCAATTTGGGAATTCAACAGATGACGCTTCAATAAATGTCATGGACGTAATATCGGTATAATATCACACAATCTAAAGAATGTAAATAAATATTGATAATTTATAATGCTGTGGGTAAAATTTTGATAACGGACTGAAAATCGACTTCGAAGCAAAAATAGTCCCAGTGTTGAGTTTTGCCGGTAAACAAGGGTATATTTATGTTTATTCATTGTGACGAACTCAGGTCACTGAACTAAAAAAAAGCTGCTCCATTATCAGTGTCTGCTTTAAAGGGGCGCAGCTGCTATGGACATGCTGTTTCACTCATATACACGGGCGCCTATGACTGAATGATGACAGACACGTAAAAAGTAGGTGCATAGGTATATGATCGTCGTATACACCTTTCAAACAGTTCCATTCTAAATGAATTTATTGTAAAATGTATACTTATAAAAAGCTTATTGTAAGACAAATAGTAGCAAGATAAACAGTTTGAATACTTATATTGTCAAATGATTCTAGATATATTGAATGCATTCTTTAGTAAATAAATAATGTTGTTACAAATGGAAACAAATCTATTTTGTATTTAAGGTTGGCGTTTTATTACGAAACTTTAATACATTCTAGGCAGTTTTTGTGATATTTCCTTGAAAATATGCAAACACGTAAGAACTAATCGAGAAAGGTTTAAAAAAGGTGAAGAATTCTCACCATAATCTATGTAGCACATTTATTTAAAACTGCTTTGGAAGTTGGGTAAAAAATGATCTCATGACCTCGCGCACTTTGAAATTGCACAAAAAAACGAGGCCATATCTACTGTAGCTAGAGTGTTAGTACCTTCTTAATACTATTATCAATACACAAAGTGTATATTTGTGGAGATACAATTAGAAATTTACAAGTGGAGATGCATTAAAAACACATTTTGAGCATTTCAAGGTGAATTACCATAAAAATATTTACCACCTTTTTTAAACCTTTCTATATTTGTTCCATACCAACTATTTTTTTCGAGGGGATAATACAAAAAAATTGTCTAGAATGTATCAGCTTTGTAATACCATGTCAGCCTTAAGGAATATTTTCTAATAATACACTGACACTATAGATACATCTAAAACTAATTTTTTTCTCCAACCTCATTAAAAGACCTCATTTTTAATACTATTTCTGACAAAGTTGAGGTTTTTGTTATGGATGTATAATATAGGTACGTGTTGCTAAGCAACTCATTAAAGTCTAGGAATAAACATACTTTTAGCTCCTGGGATTACAACTGTTGCCAATTAATATTTTCAACATTTATTAATTTTGAATAATAGATTTTTTAGTTGGAGAAAAAGTGGCATGTGTTATTTGTCTTAAAAGTGGCTTTGTTTGACGAACAAAATAACATAGGCTCAGCTACGATGCGTTTCGCCTCACCAACCCAAAATTTATATATCAAACAAAGAATCACTTTTAATCCTAATATCACAATATACTATTTTTGCAACCGCAGAAGTATAAGCATTTGTGTTCTCTCCACAGTACGCGAAATACAATTTCGCGACTGTTACCCCTAGTAATGAGCACTATACTAAATGTCATTTTTATAGGTAATTGACGTTGGTCACTTCACACTTATACATTTCTAAAATATGTCAACAAAGTGTAATTGCTTTTATTAAGAACAAAAATTAAGTAATAATTATTTTCAAATTCTCGAGTGCAAGAAATTGAACCATTGTTAATTGCCGGACATTTTCACAAATTTTAAGAACTATTAAATAGTTTTAATATATTATTTCCATAGCAATGTTGTGATTTAAAGCCACTACAAATATGAATGGTAGATTTATTATAACATCTAAATTCTAACCAAACTTTTATCGGGTAGAGAAAAAAATTTTGTAACATCAATACATATGGTTGTAGATCAAACAGTGTGTATAGCTTGGCCGTGAAATTTTTTAGTGAGCTCAAAATTATCTTGTCTCGGCGATAAACTTTTTCTCAGTACGCTAAAAGGCAATTTCTTGGCCTTGGTATGCAAATAACTATTAAAATTCTTTTGTGATGCCTTCACACTTTACTAATTTCTCTTCGAAGGCAATCAATACATACTATTATACAACTTTTAATCCTAATAATACAATACTACTATGTAACTTATAACTTATTCTGTAATGCAACAGTAAAACCTAGTAAGTCATTTTTTAGCCAAAATGAGGTTTTTACACAATCTGAGTGTACTAATAGGTAACATACAAGTGTTGGAAAATTTTCTAGTCGTGCAGGGTCTGTCAGATCTTAGAGCCTGTTCCTTGAGTTGTTATCCAAACTTTACTTTAAATGTAAGTTACATAATATTCAAAACGAGCATACTTGCAACCCCAATACTGCATACTAAAATTATTACTGTTTTATTATTGCTATCTAATGCAGTACTTCAAATAATGTATTATTTAACCTCCCTAAAAAGTGTGTAGTTGTGGCTTTACTGTGTTCTACCCTTGTAACGAAAGTTACCTTAGTACCTAATAACTAAACGGTTTAGGTGGCCAATTCTTCATCATTAATATTATCCGTCATACACATCCATAATGCTTAAAACTTTTCTTATCATATATAAAAAAGCAATATTCATTGTAGTGCTATGCGGTTTAAACGTTAAACATTTAGTTTCTATTACACGTTTATAGTTTGTCTAAACAAAAGGAATTAAAAATCTAAAAGTCCGGTCGGGTATCCTGCTGATCGTAAAATGTGTGCAGGGAAACAACTCAATGCATGAAATGCAGAGTGCTTTTCATTTAATAATAAAAACAACAACAGACTGTTTAAATTCACGATTTAAGCATATAAAAAAATTTAGTAAAAGTTATATTTTTTTGTTTCGAATTTTTAACAGTCCACTACTCAGTTTATACCTATATCTTATTGCGTTTAAACGCGTTATTATTTATGGTTAAACGATTAACAAAATAGTTTAAAAAGCACAGCCTTATTGTATTTGTTGTGGAATCAAAAACTAATACAACATCTTTAAAATATCTAAATCATTATTATCAACGTTTACTTTGAAGTATTTAAATACTTCTGATAAAAACCTGCTTCACTATCAAACGAACTTACCACATACTTAAAGTGGCAATATGAGCTACATTTAATTCGTTCTAAGAGATGACTCCAGATAATCCTCCTCTTTGAAATGTTCACTACAAAATATACTAGCAAAATATGACAACATTTTTCTGTGCAATGTATGTAGCCACAGCGTTAATTTAAGCTCATTTAATTGTTTGTATTTATTTCAATGGGCGAAATGTACTAATCCTATTTGATTAAGGATAAAAGTTCGTTACTTGGATAAGATCATAACCTTTCTATGAGGTTTTGTAGCGCTTGAGTAATTTTTATTATTTGAAGACATTAGCCATTTTAAACCTCTATATAATTTAATTTTAATTAACTGCTCTAAAACAAGTAATCTGTGTTCCTTGCATTGGTTCAACCAGTCGGTTTGTAATTTTGTTAATATACTATTTTTAATTTTTTTGTGAACTGTATTTTCAGTCTTATAAAGAGTAAAATAGATATTAAATGACTTCAACAAAAATGTAACCACCTCACACAGTTCATTCGATGGTCGCTTTAAGTGATTGATTAGTATTCCCTTTGCCCCATAATCTCTATTTAAAAGGAGTAGTTCATTAAAATCTATCACACTGTTAGAATCTTTCACTAATGTTTTTTCACAAATATCGCACTTTACTTTTTTAAACAAATAGTGACACAAATAACCAGCGATAAACACATTGGTGCAAGTTTCTAAAGTGGTTTCACTGTTTATATAGGTTGCTAAGCGTCCTTGATGTAGACTGGGAGGTTGTTCAATAACTGTAGTCAAAGCAAGTTCTGCATGAGAGATGGAAGTCATGCTTATATCTATTTCTAATTCTTTGTCATTTATGTCGTGAACAAGTAACTCATCACTATCAATTTCACAGTTGCTCGAGTTAACTGGCATTTGCAGTCTGATTTGCATATTATGTTGCAATGCAGTACGAAAGTCTTTTACACTTGGCTGCGGATTGTAACCTCCACGTGTTCTGATAACTGAAAAGGCATTCTCAACAGGGTCTTGATTGATTCGAGATGTTATAAAATATTTGCATCCTTCCTGTTGTAGTTGTTCCCATAACAATAAAACAGCCTTTATGGTCCACTGAAAACCTTCAATGCAATATATTTTGTGATACTCCTTTCCGTTTTTAAAAATTTTTATAGTTTTGAAGTATTCTAAGGCGTCTTTTAATGTGTCACAAGGTTGAGCTTTATAAATTGAAAGAGCACATCTGAATGGATTGGGATTGTTTACTGTTGTGCTGTTTAAACAATCAAATATATTATTTATAGCTTTAAAAAACAGCGCAGTATTAAGTGCAGTATCACTCTTCAACTGAAGGGTAGAAACACATGTAACAATTGCAGCTGCTACAGAGATACTAAATACTTGTGCAGCATATTTTACTCGCATTCGTTGAAATGTTGTTGGATTTACATGCACATCTGTAATTTTAACCATTGCTCTTAAAATGTTACTATGCTTATCTAGTTCATATGTTTGTGTAAAATCTGTCCACCGTATTTTTTCATTATCTACATAAACATCCAATTCAGCATTCATAATATTGTTTCGTAAACATTTCAATAAATGGGGAGGATCCCAAATTATATAAATGACCTTACTATCTACAATAATTTTTGGGTCTGTCTTTGTAGCACCTAGTTTCTTGACTGCAAGTCTGTTGTTTGAACCTAGATCAGACACTATAACACGTGGTGAAAGACCTATTCTAAACAGTTTTCTAACAACTTCCAATATTAATATTGACAGATCATTACTGTGTATTGGTCCATTAGAAACAAAATAGCAAAATGGCATTTTCCAATTAAACAGAATCCCTCTCAGATAAAACAATAGCCCATGATCTGCAAATTCTGACGTCCGACCCAAAGTTCCTAAGTCCTCAAATCCCTCAATTATATCTTGATATTTATTGTAAGTAAGATCTTTCTTGAGTTTTATTTCATCACAAAGCACTACACATTGCTTCTCTTGTTCAGCCATGGTCTTTACTTTTAATTGCAATTTTCGACTGAGTACGGTATTCACTCCAGATTTCAAATTAAATATTTTTAACCATGATTGAATGGTTGATACACTAGGTAATACAAATTGTAAACTGTTACGCATGAATTTATAAAGTCCTGGTGATTTATAATACAAAGATAGAGCCAATTGCCTTTCTGCAATTGTCCATTTAGCTCTGTTTTTGTGAAAACATTGCATATAAACAAAGGTTTTCACAGACTGTGATTTCTTTGCCATTTGTCTTCCTAGAATATTTGTTATGGATAAACGCAAACATTTTTTCTGTAACCTGGAATTTCTTGCTTGTTGTCTTTTCACTGTTCTTTGTAATTGGGTAATTTTTACTCTCAGTTTGTTTTTCCTTGGGGTAGAGCCAGGTGATCTTGGCATGGTCAACAAACTAGTAGATTTATTAATGGAAGCCACGTCCGAAGCAACACTCTCCGTGTACTTGTTTGCAGTTGTTAAAGAGCAACTAATATTTGATTTATCTATATATTGTAGGAATTCAATGGAGTCAGAAGAATCACTATCACTCTTTGTATAAGCGCTGTAGGTACGTACATTTGCAGTTTTCAATACAGTCAATTCTGTTGACTGTTTCTGATTAACGTTGACATTCTTTATTGAGCTAATACTTAAATCTAAAACAAGAAAAACATATTAATCATAGTACTCCCCGACATAAACTTAGTGCGAGAATATTAGTTAAAAAAGTTTTTATCAACCATGGTATACGGAGTGGCTATTTTTTAATAGGAACTTTTCAATAAACACCAGTACATAAATGTTCGAATAGACCAAAGAGACACAGTCTTGATAGCAATTTCCTTTAAAAATTGACAAATAAGGGATGCGCTTCAAGCTACAAATTTTAAAAATTAACAATTTTAAATTACTTTTCAGGATTACATTTAGTGTACCTATTTGAATAATATAGTTACATATGTAATATTCTAATAGGAAAAACCTATTTAAATTACTTTTTAGCTACGCTAGATTTCCAATCTTTAAGCTTGGCAGTTTGAAATTATTTTTCTGTTTTCTCAGGTAACGCAAGTTAAGGTTCGGGTCTTGGGAGCTGCCTTTTTAAAAACCAGTTCCAAAACTTCTTAACAAATTTATTTTATTTATACAGAAATTAATTGTGGAATTTTGACAATGTGATTCAAATTATTCTAAATTCATAATTTAATTAATAAATGTACTATTTTGAGTACTCTAGCAAACTGCAATGCTAAAGCGGAATACTTGACTGACTCATTTGAGTAGCCTGAACAACGAAGTATAGAGTTCGAAGCCTGACTGCCGGGTCCTTTAGCTCCCGGGCCTTTTATAATGTTACTACCCCTTCACATGACTGTGGGAACTTGCAGATCTCGTCTGCTTATTCTTAATATTATTCATAATAACAATGTTGTAATTTTAATTTCTAAGTAATCACAGTACCTGACCGTCTGTGACCTGACATCTGCAGTGTCACTAGAATCTGCGATACAAAGTAGCGCATCCGTTCTCATGAACGTTAATAAACTTTATAGTTTGTCCTTGTATTTACTTTGTTGCACTTCACTTAACATTTTATTACACTTTCTAATAATTTCCTAATTATTCTATTTTATAATATATGCATTAATTGGGGGATACATAACTCGCGTTTGTACTAACATTTGTAATAACTGTAGCAACAATAAATTTAAAATCTGACATTCCGTTTCTCCGGGACCAGTATCAACTTAATTTTTTTAAATGTAGCCCTGGATCTTTTACTTAATATTTTACAATCACTTTGAATACAAGATTCACTATAATATATAGCACTTGATGTTTCTACATTTCGTTAGTATGATTATTGTTAAAAACTAATCAATAAATTTGTATCACATGGTTGAGGTGGAAACTTTTAGAGAAAAATAAATGAACACATACTTTAGTAGTACATATATTGCGTATCACTTGTGATTTCCTCTACCACACGCATTTGGTCTATATGGCATTTCCATGTTCGGCCATCATCTAACACCACTGAACAGAGCAAGATTCCATCTCTATTTTTAACAGAACACCATTGCCGTTTGGTATTTGGATTAGAATAATTTATAACGGCAACCCTATCAACCCGTTGAAATAGCTTACAAGCTTCAAATGATGTAGTTATTCTTTTTGATGTGGCGGGTTTCATTAAGTCAAACCTAGTTTTAACCAAATAGTTGAAAACTAAATCTGCTGGAGATTTATTAGTAATTGAATGCAGACATTTAAGTTTGTTTTTAAGTGTTTGTACAAAATGCTCTGCCAAACCGTATGCGGTGGATGTTAAATAACAGGTAATTTGTGTATCAAAACAATAGGTCTGAATTAATGGTGTTTTTCTGACAAGTGCTGTCTGAACGGAAAATTTCACATATGGTGATAAGTAGGGGATGTGGATGGGTCGAGCACAGCGCCACCGCCACCGCCACCGCCACCGCCGCTATCTAACCTAGGTTTTACATGTAAATTCTTACTATAAAGTCTTATTTTTAGGAATCTTCTCCTTGCTTCTCCTTGCTCTACTCCTTGCTCTACTCCTTGCTCGAACCACCCCTTACCATTTTGATAACGTCACACCCGCATTCTTTCCACCCGCGAGATAAATCTTTCTCCACATTTCCACCCACGAGATAAATGTACATTGTTTGGTATCAATTAATATTAGAATTTTCTCAGCTACTCGAATCTCTAAAATTTTTAGATTGCATCACCCCCAGGAGCTACCCTCATTTTAAGATTTTTTACCGCTAACATTCTGAACCAAAATAGTTTTCTTCGTCTAACCAATGCATCTTTCGAGATAAACCTATCTTGTTTGGTATTAATTAACATTAGATTTTTCTCAGCTACTCGAATCTCTAGGAATTTTTCAGATTGCATCATTCCCCAGAGAGCTACCCTGATTTTAAGATTTCTTACCTGTTGCGATTTTTGACCGTCCTTAATCATTTTTTTAGTCATGCGATACATTAAATTAGCTTAGAATTTTACGCAGAATTCGAATCTGCAAACAGATTTAAAATCGGACCACGCCCTGCAAAATTACACATATACCCTCTGCGAGATAAATCTTTCTCCACATTTCCACCCACGAGATAAACCTACCTTGTTTGGTATCAATCAATATTAGATTTTTCTCAGCTACCCGAATTTCTAGAATTTTTAAGATATCATCACCCCAGAGAGCTACCCTCATTTTAAGATTTCTTAACTATAGCGACTTTTGAGCGTTCTTATAAATTTTTTAGTCATGCGATACATCTTGTTAGTCTAGAATTTTACGCAGAATCCGAATCTGCAAACAGATTTAAAATCGGACCATCCCTTACCATTTTACACACACCCTCTAAATTATAAATTTCCTGCGGCTCATACCTAAAAGAAAATCTAAAAACTATTCTTAAAACTTTTTATTACAGACAATTTTTACTAATACAGTTTAAATTTTGTAAACCACATTTCTAAATACATATTTACAATTTTTTATTCTTAACCTAGAACTTCTCATATCGACTTGTACTTATTAATATTTATTTCTAAATAGAGCACCTTTTCCAAAGACCAACCGGACCCGCATGTTTCAAATTCCTCTGATTTTGTTCTTATGGTTTCGCTTAAGACCTCGTACATATTTTCCAGATTACTAGAAGACGTTATAACCACATTTTTTGTGTTAAAGGATTTCACATCGGTAGTCTCTTCCCCCATTTTGGTGTAAACGCCGTAGAGTTCGCAATAGACTTTTATTGCTGTATGTTGTATTCTTTTTTCATTTATTAATCGAATAAATCGCTCTTTCTGCTTCCAAAGAAACTCGGACACTCCATCGTCGACACTGGCGTTCTTTATGCGATAGCTAGCCATACGGTTGTTAAACGCTGTACTAACCATTTCTACACCATCGTCGTTAGTAGCGGTAACTGATGCATTTTTATGTCTGTTGCTTCTCAAGTGTGCGGCATAGGTAGTCTTTTCCATTTCGAAATCGCATACTTTACACATAATTCGTGGTTGTTTCGTACAAGGCCCTTTAACAGCTGGCGGAGCTGAACGTTTACGGCTTAATGACATACCGTGCTGTTTTCCTTGTGTCGCTGTAAGTTGCCCATTCTCGTAAAAGCGATACCGCAAGACCCACAGTTTAAGTACTTTGCTGCGGACGGATGTATAAGCTTAACCGTAGATGATGTTACACCACGACATTTGTTCTGGTGCCGTTTGAGGGTATTTTTCCAGGTATAGGAAGCACCGCAAGAGTTGCACTAAAAACGTTTGCAGATACCATTTTAGTACAACACAATATCCGCACTATAGCACTTTGGTTAAACTTGTAAGCGAACTAACTTATAACTAAAGAGTTTACTCTTGCGCACCTGCTTTATGTACCCTATAGAATGCAAACCGAAGGTTTCCGAAGACACCCGAACGAAGCTGAGGATTCGGCGGGGAACTAAATGATGTCATATTCCTTGCTGCTCGTCCAATACATTTAGCGCTAATGCATGCACCTGGTTCGCTTCGTCGACGGTGCGCATACCGTTAGTAGAAACACCGGAAAACGTCTTCCATGTTATACGGATCGCGTGCATATTAAAAATCCAAAAGGGTGGTAGCACACGCACACAAGTTGTGTGCAAGTCGTGCTGTAGAAGATGCAATGCTACTATAACCAAAAACACTTTAAACCATTACTAAGAAAATACCAACTTGTTGTCTACAGGATACTTACAACAATTTAATTTTAAATAACTTCTACGTCATATTTTAGGAAATGGGGGCTTGAATATTTTCCAAATGAATCACCAAGCGAAAGTATATGCTTAACGGTATTAGAATTACCCATTAATTTCCTATTTTACGACCGTGGTTAATTATAGATTGAAATTTAATTTGTGCACGTTCGAGCTTCTCGTAAACTAACATATTTTAGAGCAACAATGCGCTGTATAATACATGCATACCCCTTCGCCGCGCTACTGCTATTCTTGTAATTGCTAGAAAAGTCACTCTCCTTTTTACTGTTAGGAGCGATGCAAAGCACCATTTTTTATACTTTCTATAGCACATCGCACGCTTTTTCGTCTGATAATTAAATTTTGCTTCTGTAGGCTTTACACTTTCGCATAGCGGTCGGCCGCACGTATTGATTTCTAGAACCGGTAAGTACTCGATATCCTCCAAATAGAGAATTAGATGCTCGATGTCTGTCAACTTCCAATTCCCTCGTAAAGGTAGAAAAACTCGGTCAATCATCCATTAAACTTCGACCCGCTACCGTTTTGATAATTTCCAAACATTTTCGAACGACAATGGGCTGAGAATTTTAAACCTCCGAGGATCTTTAAGTCGTGATCAATTACACATCCGAGCTACGCGTAAACTAACATATTTTGCAGCAACTGTATAATACATGCATACCCCTTCTCTGCGCTACTGCTATTCTTGTAGTTGCTTGGAAAAGTCAGTCGCCCTTTTTACTGCTAGGGTTGCTAAAAAGCACCATTCCATACTTTATTTATAAGTGTAGCACATCGCACACTTTTTGTCGAATAATTAAATTTTTGTTTATGTAGGCCTTTACACTTTCGCTTATTTAAACATCTAATACAATTGATTAACCACTTTCGATTATTCTAACGGGGAACCACCATACATCCCGCCGCACCGTTCTTTTTTGAATTCTATGGGCTTCCACGCACTAACACCTGACGTATCTTTCCTACTATTTGTTAAACAAAAACTACCGGTATCGCCATCGTGGACGTAAACAGATGTTTGTGGATGTGTACGAGAGTATGTTATACATTAACCAGTCTGAGCTATTTTATTTAGTCCACGAAAACTAATATTTTTCTAAACCGCAATTAATAATTGCCTTTATAGGTTCCACATTTCGACCATTACCCAATGACTGGTGCTACGTACATGGAAACTTTAATTTCTTATTGGAGAGAATTCTTATTCTCCCACGCACTGCTGCGTAGTTGCATGTCCATTCCTTTTGGAGGTATATGCTCGTTATAGGTTGTAAGACCCTCGGTTTTACTTAAATACACTTCGTGAGACCCTTTAATCTTTTAATCGTATCTTTCTCGCCTACAATACAGTAGGACTTAACATTACTACCAACAAATTCTAATACTGGATCCCCATTAAATACGTCTTTAAATTTCCCTACAACTTTTTTGTTGACAAGTGTTATATTGTATTTATTATACGCAGGGTAGTCACTCTTTTAAGATAAATATATTTTGTTTGGTATCAACTAATATTAAATTTTCTAGGGACCCCAAATCTGTAAATAGATTTTAAATAGGACCACTCCATACAAAGTTATGCGTTTTAAAGATCCAAATCACTAATTTTTGCTCATCTTTATTTAACACCATTTTAAAACCTTTTCGCTACCCAAGACATATGCCTTAGCCAACCATCTCCCGAGAAATCTAAAACCGCCGTGTCCCGCGAATACCACGTGGAGATAACACGTATACTCTGTCAACCAGGATAGAAGCCGGAAGGATTTGGAAGGTGGGAGAAGAACTTAAAATTATGGAGTCTTAAAACTAATATATACAATAGATTTACAAAATCCATACAAATATAAACAACTATCTTATATCTTTACACCCCATGCGTAGATTGTTGTACTATTAGGAATGATGTACCTTTTGTCATCTTCCTCGATAAACTAATTTTATTAATAAGCTGCGTATGCAAATCGTATTTTACTCCGGGTACATACGCAGGCAAGTACTCCACACCAAATAAAGAATTGGATGCTTGGTGACTGTTAACATCCGCTTCCCTCGTGTACGCCCAGACACAAACCCAGCCCATGAGCACCCCTGCGCATGCACACCCCTGCCCATGCGCACCCTGCGCGTACGCACCTACCCATGCTCGCTGCCCATGCGCACCCTCTCTGTGCGAGTGCTATTTCGGGGTAACGTCACAGCCTTTTATAAATAAAGAACAATGTTATATACTATTATAAAATGTTTATTCTGACATTATACATAACAAATTTAAAAATATTTAATGCCAAGCATGGAGTCATTTAAACTTAATTTTAATACAAAGTTATACACAGAAGACAGTCCTTTCTTTATGTTTGTGTGCAGTGGTTTTAATTTTATCTAATTTTATTCGCAGCTTAAAATTTAAATCGACACCCAAGTCTTCTATCTCCTTTTCTAACCAATAGTTTGATACATAAAGACCGTCTAGGTTTTCGAATTGTAAAATGTACCGAAGTTTGCCTCTATATTTAAAGTCTTTGATTCCGCCGAGAACCAGATCCATTCCTTCGTGTAATTCTTGCAGCTTGTGACAATCTTTTAATCGCAGCTTTCCACTATATCCTGCATACGTATCTTGTTAGCTTGATCGACTTCTTCTTGTCGGTATTGGAGGAAATTCTTATTCTCCCACAGACTGTTGCGTAGTTGCATGTCCACCACTTTTGGGAATATATGGTTGTTATAGGTTGTAAGACCCTCGGTTTTAAATGATCCAAAGGTTCTTTACTAGGCAAATATACAATGTTTAGCGCAACCTCTTTGCGTGTCGTGTACGCAAAGATTACGAAACCCGCTTTCCTTAGTTCGTCTTTGTTATCTGCCATTTTGATAAATACGTTTTTAGAATAACCTTTTAAAAAGTATACGGATTTAGTACCATCCTTTTCTGCAAGAACACCTACATAACTAAAAGAGTCTTTCTTACTAAACGCAAATGCATACAGCTTGTACAACCCGGATGTATCTAAGTCAGTCCATCGACACATAAAATAATCTTTTAATTCTTCCTCATTTTCTCTAATACGATGTTCTTTGTCTAACACATCTTTGTATTGTTCGCGTATTCGTCGCAGTGTTTTCCATGTAGTCCAATTTTCGCCTTTTGCATCCATTTCCTCTAATTCCTGTTGTCTTTTCCTTCCACTTACAGCGTATGGCATGCATAATGGGGCAATTTCCTTTAGCGTAAACGGATAAAGTTTACTACCAATATTTACGCGTTGTCGTACAACCTCTGGGCGAATGTTAGGTGTATTTATCAATCCCAATTCCGAAATGACTATTTCTTTTGGAATTGTAGAATAGGGTGTTGCAGATTGTGTAAAATATGTACTGCCTGCTTTAATGTAGCACTTGTGTAAGATTTTTATTTTATCTTGGCTGTCTTGCTCCTCTACTATCTCCAAATAATTTACAGGTAAATAGTTAAAACTAAAAGCCGAAAGCACATACTTTATCAATTTTTCCCTTTCTTTTGGTTTTTCGGACAACTTAATCTGCAAGCCCGTCAATTTCTTTGTATTACCATTCCCCCAATACACGTACTGTAGCAGGTTATTAAACACTAAACAGCAGCTATTTTGTAGCTTGTCCGATAGCTTACTCCACATTTTGGCAAGTGGTACCGAGTACATTGGCGCCTTTAGGAAGTATAACTTACTATCTTCCAATAACGTTAAACAGTCTTTTAAGGGATTATACACCGTTCCGCACTGACATTGCTTCCAATTGCACAATTGTATATTGTCGCTTCCAATCGCGTAATACCATGTTCTTTAGCCAAAGTAGACGCAAATGTTTCCCTTAAACGCACATCTGGACAACGTAAAAAATCTAGTATATGATTGCCAAGTTGTTTATTAACACCAGGACTTGTTATCTGACACACAAATTTGTTGTATATCTTAATTCTTGCATTGGTTGTTAGCCATGTTAAACAATCAATTCCTACAGTTTTATCGTTGTCAACTATAATATTACACTTTTCTTCGTATTCGCCCTTATGGCAAAAGTTATGGTTTGTAGTTAAATAATTACACATCTCCATCTTGCTAAATATACCCGCAAAATCTTGGGTTACATCCATGTCAAAAGATAGAAATAATCTTTTCGAGTTCGTCTAATATATCTGGTAGTTCCTCCAATAAAGTTTCCAACTTAACATCTGCTAGTTCCACTTTGTATGGAACACATATAGGATTTTGGAATTTTTATTAATGCATTCGAGGTCTTCTTTTCCGATAATTTCTTTTACTCTCTGGCCCATCTTGTTAGTGCTTTCCAGAGAAAACGGAAGCTTAGCTTTAACACCATGTCTAGCGGAAACAAATCGGTCAAACTTTCTTCGTAGATAGCTGTTAAATGCACCACAAATTTCTTTTTAGGATAAACATCCTTTTGCTTGCAGAGGTTTGTTCGGCGTCAGAAAAGTCGCAAATTTTAACCAACATTATATTGTCACAAAATGGTTCTGTAATTGGTGTGTGTAGTCCACCAGTCAGCATCTGCTCGCCTTCGACATAACAAATATTACCAATATCTGTTACCAGATTATTGTTGCACATATTTTCTACCAAAAGCCATAATCCAAATCGCTCATTTGTCGGTTTCACTTTATTCCCAAGAAGTTGAGAAACGTTAATCACCTTGGAGACGCTCATGTTTACCGTTCTAGCTACTATCGAATACTAAATTAAATACGAAAAAATTGTTCTCTTATGTATTCTACAGAGTGGGGGCGTATATTGCCGAAGATAGTCGAATATGTTGTTATCCGACCTAAGCCGACAGGGATGCGCATCGACATATATCCGGATATATGTAGGATGTTAAGTTATGGTGAAATTGCCCCATGACCACATGACCACATGACCACATGACCATATGATCACATGACCACATGAAAAATTGATAGGTTAGGCTGTTTTTAATGAGTTTTCTCATTAAAAACCCATTAGCACTAATTGTTTTTTAATGAGTTTTCTCATTAAAAACTCGTTAGCACTAATTGCTTTTTAATGAGTTTTCTCATTAAAAACCCATTAGCACTAATTGCTTTTTAATGAGTTTTTTCATTAAAAAACAAGTGTGGACCTAGGTTAGATAAAAGGAAAAATTAATAGGTTAGGTCAGCGCCGCGGCGCTGACCTAACCTATTCTGTGTATAACTTTGTATTAAAATTAAGTTTAAATGACTCCATGCTTGGCATTAAATATTTTTAAATTTGTTATGTATAATGTCAGAATAAACATTTTATAATAGTATATAACATTGTTCTTTATTTATAAAAGGCTGTGACGTTACCCCGAAATAGCACTCGCATAGAGAGGGGTGCGCATGGGCAGCGAGCATGGGTAGGGGTGCGTACGCGCAGGGGTGCGCATGGGCAGGGGTGTGCATGCGCAGGGGTGCTCATGGGCTGGGTTTGTGTCTGGGCGTACACGAGGGAAGCGGATGTTAACAGTCACCAAGCATCCAATTCTTTATTTGGTGTGGAGTACTTGCCTGCGTATGTACCCGGAGTAAAAACACGATTTGCATACGCAGCTTATTAATAAAATTAGTTTATCGAGGGAAGATGACAAAAGGTACATCATTCCTAATAGTACAACAATCTACGCATGGGGGTGTAAAGATATAAGATAGTTGTTTATATTTGTATGGATTTTGTAAATCTATTGTATATATTAGTTTTAAGACTCCATAATTTTTAAGTTCTTCTCCCACCTTCCAAATCCTTCCGGCTTCTATCCTGGTTGACAGAGTATACGTGTTATCTCCACGTGGTATTCGCGGGACACGGCGGTTTTAGATTTCTCGGGAGATGGTTGGCTAAGGCATATGTCTTGGGTAGCGAAAAAGGTTTTAAAATGGTGTTAAATAAAGATGAGCAAAATTAGTGATTTGGATCTTTAAAACGCATAACTTTGTATGGAGTGGTCCTATTTAAAATCTATTTACAGCTTTGGGGTCCCTAGAAAATTTAATATTAGTTGATACCTAGCAAAATATATTTATCTTAAAAGAGTGACTACCCTGCGTATAATAAATACAATATAACACTTGTCAACAAAAAGTTGTAGGAAATTTAAAGACGTATTTAATGGGGATCCAGTATTAGAATTTGTTGGTAGTAATGTTAAGTCCTACTGTATTGTAGGCGAGAAAGATACGATTAAAAAGATTAAAGGGGTCTCACGAAGTGTAGTTAAGTAAAACCGAGGGTCTTACAACCTATAACGAGCATATACCTCAAAAGGAATGGACATGCAACTACGCAGCAGTGCGTGGAGAATAAGAATTCTCCAATAAGAAATTAAAGTTTCCATGTACGTAGCACCAGTCATTGGGTAATGGTCGAAATGTGGAACCTATAAAGGCAATTATTAATTGCGGTTTAGAAAAATATTAGTTTTCGTGGACTAAATAAAATAGCTCAGACTGGTTAATGTATAACATACTCGTACACATCCACAAACATCTGTTTACGTCCACGATGGCGATACCGGTAGTTTTGTTTAACAAATAGTAGGAAAGATACGTCAGGTGTTAGTGCGTGGAAGCCCATAGAATTCAAAAAAGAACGGTGCGGCGGGATGTATGGTGGTTCCCCGTTAGAATAATCGAAAGTGGTTAATCAATTGTATTAGATGTTTAAATAAGCGAAAGTGTAAAGGCCTACATAAACAAAAATTTAATTATTCGACAAAAAAGTGTGCGATGTGCTACACTTATAAATAAAGTATGGAATGGTGCTTTTTAGCAACCCTAGCAGTAAAAAGGGCGACTGACTTTTCCAAGCAACTACAAGAATAGCAGTAGCGCAGAGAAGGGGTATGCATGTATTATACAGTTGCTGCAAAATATGTTAGTTTACGCGTAGCTCGGATGTGTAATTGATCACGACTTAAAGATCCTCGGAGGTTTAAAATTCTCAGCCCATTGTCGTTCGAAAAATGTTTGGAAATTATCAAAACGGTAGCGGGTCGAAGTTTAATGGATGATTGACCGAGTTTTTCTACCTTTACGAGGGAATTGGAAGTTGACAGACATCGAGCATCTAATTCTCTATTTGGAGGATATCGAGTACTTACCGGTTCTAGAAATCAATACGTGCGGCCGACCGCTATGCGAAAGTGTAAAAGCCTACAGAAGCAAAATTTAATTATCAGACGAAAAAGTGTGCGATGTGCTATAGAAAGTATAAAAAATGGTGCTTTGCATCGCTCCTAACAGTAAAAGGAGAGTGACTTTTTCTAGCAATTACAAGAATAGCAGTAGCGCGGCGAAGGGTATGCATGTATTATACAGCGCATTGTTGCTCTAAAATATGTTAGTTTACGAGAAGCTCGAACGTGCACAAATTAAATTTCAATCTATAATTAACCACGGTCGTAAAAATAGGAAATTAATGGGTAATTCTAATACCGTTAAGCATATACTTTCGCTTGGTGATTCATTTGGAAAAATATTCAAGCCCCCCCATTTCCTAAAATATGACGTAGAAGTTATTTAAAATTAAATTGTTGTAAGTATCCTGTAGACAACAAGTTGGTATTTTCTTAGTAATGGTTTAAAGTGTTTTTGGTTATAGTAGCATTGCATCTTCTACAGCACGACTTGCACACAACTTGTGTGCGTGTGCTACCACCCTTTTGGATTTTTAATATGCACGCGATCCGTATAACATGGAAGACGTTTTCCGGTGTTTCTACTAACGGCATTCGCACCATCGACGAAGCGAACCAGGTGCATGCATTAGCGCTAAATGTATTGGACGAGCAGCAAGGAATATGACATCATTTAGTTCCCCGCCGAATCCTCAGCTTCGTTCGGTGTCTTCGAAACCTTCGGTTTGCATTCTATAGGGTACATAAAGCAGGTGCGCAAGAGTAAACTCTTTAGTTATAAGTTAGTTCGCTTACAAGTTTAACCAAAGTGCTATAGTGCGGATATTGTGTTGTACTAAAATGGTATCTGCAAACGTTTTTAAGTGCAACTCTTGCGGTGCTTCCTATACCTGGAAAAATACCCTCAAACGGCACCAGAACAAATGTCGTGGTGTAACTTCATCTACGGTTAAGCTTATACATCCGTCCGCAGCAAAGTACTTAAACTGTGGGTCTTGCGGTATCGTTTTACGAGAATGGGCAACTTACAGCGACACAAGGAAAACAGCACGGTATGTCATTAAGCCGTAAACGTTCAGCTCCGCCAGCTGTTAAAGGGCCTTGTACGAACCAACCACGAATTATGTGTAAAGTATGCGATTTCGAAATGGCAAAGACTACCTATGCCGCACACTTGAGAAGCAACAGACATAAAATGCATCAGTTACCGCTACTAACGACGATGGTGTAGAAATGGTTAGTACAGCGTTTAACAACCGTATGGCTAGCTATCGCATAAAGAACGCCAGTGTCGACGATGGAGTGTCCGAGTTTCTTTGGAAGCAGAAAGAGCGATTTATTCGATTAATAAATGAAAAAAGAATACAACATACAGCAATAAAAGTCTATTGCGAACTCTACGGCGTTTACACCAAAATGGGGAAGAGACTACCGATGTGAAATCCTTTAACACAAAAATGTGGTTATAACGTCTTCTAGTAATCTGGAAAATATGTACGAGGTCTTAAGCGAAACCATAAGAACAAAATCAGAGGAATTTGAAACATGCGGGTCCGGTTGGTCTTTGGAAAAGGTGCTCTATTTAGAAATAAATATTAATAAGTACAAGTCGATATGAGAAGTTCTAGGTTAAGAATAAAAAATTGTAAATATGTATTTAGAAATGTGGTTTACAAAATTTAAACTGTATTAGTAAAAAATTGTCTGTAATAAAAAGTTTTAAGAATAGTTTTTAGATTTTCTTTTAGGTATGAGCCGCAGGAAATTTATAATTTAGAGGGTGTGTGTAAAATGGTAAGGGATGGTCCGATTTTAAATCTGTTTGCAGATTCGGATTCTGCGTAAAATTCTAGACTAACAAGATGTATCGCATGACTAAAAAAATTTATAAGAACGCTCAAAAGTCGCTATAGTTAAGAAATCTTAAAATGAGGGTAGCTCTCTTGGGGGTGATGATATCTTAAAAATTCCTAGAAATTCGGGTAGCTGAGAAAAATCTAATATTGATTGATACCAAACAAGGTAGGTTTATCTCGTGGGTGGAAATGTGGAGAAAGATTTATCTCGCAGAGGGTATATGTGTAATTTTGCAGGGCGTGGTCCGATTTTAAATCTGTTTGCAGATTCGAATTCTGCGTAAAATTCTAAGCTAATTTAATGTATCGCATGACTAAAAAAATGATTAAGGACGGTCAAAAATCGCAACAGGTAAGAAATCTTAAAATCAGGGTAGCTCTCTGGGGGATGATGCAATCTGAAAATTCCTAGAGATTCGAGTAGCTGAGAAAATCTAATGTTAATTAATACCAAACAATATAGGTTTATCTCGAAAGATGCATTGGTTAGACGAAGAAAACTATTTTGGTTCAGAATGTTAGCGGTAAAAAAATCTTAAAATGAGGGTAGCTCCTGGGGGTGATGCAATCTAAAAATTCTTAGAGATTCGAGTAGCTGAGAAAATTCTAATATTAATTGATACCAAACAATGTACATTTATCTCGTGGGTGGAAATGTGGAGAAAGATTTATCTCGCGGGTGGAAAGAATGCGGGTGTGACGTTATCAAAATGGTAAGGGGTGGTTCGAGCAAGGAGTAGAGCAAGGAGTAGAGCAAGGAGAAGCAAGGAGAAGATTCCTAAAAATAAGACTTTATAGTAAGAATTTACATGTAAAACCTAGGTTAGATAGCGGCGGTGGCGGTGGCGGTGGCGGTGGCGCTGTGCTCGACCCATCCACATCCCCTACTGTGATATCATTTAATCATCTTTAAAATACGCAACTTTTTGCTCATGTAACCGACTTTGCAACTTCCATCGTTTGTGAGAGCAATATTGCCACTATTACAAAGTTCAGATGAATTTCAAATCGATATAATTTAAACAAGGCATTTTAAAGTATTGCAATCATATTAGTCTCGACTTAAATCAAGGCAATTAAGATAAAAAAAAATGGAAAGGTAATTAAAGTACACCCTTTAGAAACCCAAAAATTTCAAACACAAACTTACCTTTTTCTTCAAATATTAAAGGCACTGCACTACGATTCAATCCCCTTTTAGGTAGTAAGGGAACCCTAAAAGAACTCGAATCAAAATGTTTTTGACATATGCATTTTCCTTTTAAGTCCACCTCTAACAGGGCTGAATTACCGCAGTTGTATAACCATTGTTTACAACGATTTTTATCGTTAACGGGAAATGTATAGAAAGCTAATTCACTACCCCTGCGAGAGGTTCCACAGCTTTTGTATACACAACGATGACAAACAGTTGTACTCATTCTTAAACTACTCAACTTCAAAACTCCATGTAATACATAAAGGGTTTCAACCTAAAAGTAGCATTTATATTATTCTTGGATATTTTAGTACCGTTGATTGAAGAATACCTCAATCAACGTTAGTACTTTCAAACAACCTGGTACAATTTTGCAATTAATCAACAGATAATATGAATTGATTACTAGAATGTTTGAATAATGTGCATCTAAGCATTGATTGAGGTTCAACGATCTAACTCAATACATACCTTTAATGGTGAATTACTATATAAAACCTGGAATTTTTATATTGCCATCAGTTTTAATTCTATAAATAAATCAAAATAAACTACAATGTCTTTTAAAACTTTTACAAACTAAAATTTGGATATGCCGGCACAGATATTATAAACACAAACTAATTATAAACAAATATTCAGATTAAAAACGTTCTTAAAATTGATATTTAGCCAGACTGCAAACCAAGCCACTCAATGCAGCAAGCACTTGATTTTCATAAAAGAAGCTTCTAAGCTATAGATGACACGAGCGTCTTTTAACCACTTTTGGCTATATTTAGTTGATGTCAGGATTCAGAGATGGCCCGACGCGGAGCCATCTATGATTTCTAACATTTAGGAGCTACGATTTATTTAGCAGTGGTTCAATATCTTTCCCAATACCTCAATCAACGATTGAACTCTAATATCGCGCTAGTGTGTTCATTTTATAAGTTGCAGGCTAGGATGGATTCGCGCGTATATTTCGAAACATTTGAGCGTACATTTCTTAATAAAATAAGCGATTTCGAAAATAAACTGCATATAGCATCTTCTAATAATTCCAAAGACAACAGAGAAGACGATGATACATCAATTAGCTTAGAAAGTTTGTGCAAGTAAAATTTTATAGTTTCAAAGATGGCGGCAGGGTAATAAAGATGGCGGCAACTGAGTAGGTTGTTTGTTATGCGCTGCTCCGTAATTTATTTTAGGCGTATTACTAAGTACCGGTAATTCGTATTTATTTGTTAGTGCATGTGTTTCGGGCCTGTGTCCATTATTTGATAATAATCTGAATTCGATTTTCATTGTGGTGATCAAATTCGTTAGATAACATTACAACAGCAATTATTCGATCGTCCATGATGGAAAAAAGCGTTTTACATTGAGTTCTAAGAATGTAAGGATGAAGGATTTGAAGCTATAAACAAGTGCAGCAATCAAGTTCAAGGTGATGAGAACGAGACGGGTACGTTAAAAGATGTTTTGTTGCATTTACGTACTATCAAAGCAGATATGAACAAACTTACGCTAAATGTTTCGGATATGAATGAAACGATTTCCTTGAAATTAGATGAATTATCTTCTAATTTCAATTCGCTTAATACTAAATGCGACTTCAATTCAAGCCGTTCGATAAACTGGAAAAAAAAATCAATTTTCTGGAGCAAATAGTGTAGGCGCAATAATTTACGATTGTTCGGTGTTGGTGAAGTAGCTGGTGAGTCTACTATTGCTCTGTCTGTACTGAACGAGCACCTAAAACTGGATTTATCATCACAAGACATCGAAAGGTCTCATTGTGTGGGCAATCTCTCAGTAACGAAAAAACCTCGAGGTATTTTAATCAAATTTGCTAGTTATAGAGTGCGCCCAATGGTTTTCAATAACAAAAGTTTATTTAAAAGCACCCGATTTGTTATCCGTGAGGACTTAACCTCAATTAGACACTTAAAAGTAATTAAGCCTCAGGAGCAATATGGGATAAGGAATTGCTGGAGCCGTGACGGAAAATTGTTCTTTAAAACCAGCAGTGGCGTGCAAAGTGTTATGTAGTTTATACAAATTTTCTTCATAATATTTGGAATTGGAGGTTCTACACTCGCGACGCAGCTGATTATTTTACAATTTTTTTTCCTTTTTATTATTTTATTTTTTTAAGTCTAGTTTTTCATTATCAAGAATTTGATGTACCGAGTTATTTCGCAGTATATTATAAGTTTAAAAGTTATTAATAATTGTGCAGGTAGTCCCCGGATTTAGAATTTATAATGTTACTTTCGTTATCATATTAAATTATAAGTTGAACGTTTTACATATTCATTCATATTGATTTTTCTATTCATCTTAGTCTACTAGTACTTCTTATTGTACTTATTTCTATTATTTTAACTGCTGAAGGAGCAGCACAACAACTCACAACAACTCATAATACCTGTGTTTATAAGTATATACTTGTGAGCACCTACTAAATTCCTTAAGTTTAATTCTTCGTTCTTTCAAATTTTATGTTTAAAATAGCTACAATCAAGGTACCTTCTTTAAACTCAAGGTTTCATGCTTTCTCTGCTCTGGTGGGTGAGAATAAGTTAGATATAATACTCGTAACTGAAACTTGGCTTAATGAAAACAGTAATGCAAACGATTATCAGCTTGTAGGATTTAATTTATTTCATAATGATCGAGTTGGTAGAGGTGAAGGTGTTGCCATATATGCAAGATGCTGTTTAAACTGTAAAATCCACCATCTTAATTCATTAAATAATGGGTCCTTAGAACAGCTGTGGGTCAGCTTCAATTATAATCGAAAGAAAATAGCTACTGGTGTGATGTATCGACCTCCTAGTTCTTCAGTTAAGGACTCGTTATCCTACTTTGAAGATACACTTAGTCAAATTTCTCCTCAATTTGAGAATATTTTTTACGGTGGTGATATAAATCTAAATTTATTCAATGTTGGTAATCCTAATGTTATGCAGTTCAATACTCTACTTGAAATATAATATTTACAACAAACAGTCAATGAGCCCACAAGGGTAACTCAACATAGCACGACATTAATTGATGTTATGTTGGTTAAATGTCAGGATATAGTGAAAACGGTCGAATGTAAGTCTGTGCATGATCTCTCTGATCATTCTTTAGTTGTGATTGAACTCTTGTTAACTAATCCTGTAGTAGAACCTAGATATATTACTTTTCGCTACCTTAAAAATATTGATTATGCTGCAGTTTATAACGATCTGTGCAACTTGCCTTGTTATGAAATTTATCATATTCAGGACGTAGATGCTCAGGTCAATTACTTATGTAAAGTTGTCCTAGGTCTTTTTGACTTTCATGCACCAGTGCGAAATGTCAGGGTTACTAAACAAAAAGCACCATGGTTAAGTAACGAAATAAAAGCGATGATGTCAGTTCGAAACAAGGCGCATAGTACGTTTAAACTTACCAAATCTCCTATAGACTGGCAGCAGTATAAACAACAACGTAGTGCAGTCACTAGTGCAATAAAGCGTGAAAAAAAAGCTTATCTTCAGCTCATGAGTAATCTTCCAAATAAAGATGTTTGGCAAACGTTTCGTGATTTTGATGTGCTATCACGTAAAGAACATGTTATACCCGAGAATCTACGTCAACCAGATACAATTACTCAATATTTTCTAAATTCTGTCAGAACTTTGATAAAATCACCTCCTTCAAGAAAGTGCGACCATTATAATAATAATAAGTATCATAATAGAACTTTTTCGTTTTCTCTGGTTACACCTGACAAAGTTAGCAATGTAATGAACTCTATCAAATCCAATGCAGTTGGGAATGATGGCATTTCAATTAATATGTTAAAACTACGTAGTCATATTATTCTTGACCCTCTTGCTAATATTATTAATAATTGTATACTTCAAAATTACTTCCCAACTAGTTGGAAATCATCAATACTAATACCGCTACCGAAAAAAGAAGTTGCTACGTTGTCTGATTTGAGACCAATAAGTATTTTATCGGTCTTATCTAAAATACTGGAAAAAATATTATACGAGCAAATTTATGAGTACGTTACTGTTTCTGAAATTCTACCTTCAAAATCAGTCGGGTTTTAGGGGAGGTCATGGTAATACTAGTGTATTAATAAAAATTACTAAGGACATTATTAAATCATCGGACATTGGTCTTGTTACTGCACTAGTTTTGCTGGACTTCTCTAAAAATTTCGATACAATCGACCATAAATTGTTACTTATAAAAATGAATTATTTTGGATTTGATGAACCAACTACGCAATTTTTTCCCTGTTATTTGTCTGACAGAACGCAGTCAGTACGAGTTAACCGAATTATGTCAACTTACGAAGTTGTATCTAGTGGAGTTCCCCAGGGGTCAATACTCGGTCCATTGTTACGGTTTACGAAAGTATGACCATATTTCTAATTTTTTGCGAGAATCAGGTTGGCTGAATATGGCTAACAGGCGTAAATTACACCTTGCAGTTTATACACATCGCGCTCTAACCTCGCCCACAACACCAGAATATATAAAGTCTTTACTAAAACCGCGTAGTTATTACGACTGTATTAACTTACGATCACTCGATCTATTGCATGTTGAGCGTCACTCGTCCACCTTCTACCTAAGATCGTTCCATTATTCCGCAGTTGCATTATACTATTCTATTGGTGCTTCTCTAAAGAATAAATCAGTATACAGTTTCAAGAGATTCTACAAAAGGTATCTGATTAACCTACAATGATCTTACGCTTATTTATTTACTTATTCAGTACTGGGTAGAGAAAGTATGAACACAAATTCAGTTAATTGTGTGCTGCTGCTTGTTACGTTTGATGCTTGCTGTCTGTTACTATAATATTACTTCAGGTTAAGTAGAAGAACAGTCTGTGACTGAACTTCGCCTGCACGATTTTGTATGTTTTTTTTTCTTATTCACTTTGTATATGTTAGTTTAGATGAATAAAGACGATAAATAAATAAATAACAAGTTGAAAATGCAAGGCATTGTCGCAACGAACTTCCAAATGTAGACTTACTTTAAAACAATTTAAAGAAATTAAAATTATTATGTTGTAATAATTATAAGTATTCAGATAAAATACAAAAATTTATAAACAACAAAAGAGACATTTTAATATATTTTATTTTATTGAATAAATATTTTAAAAGCTATATATGTGTTTGTGTATGTATGTATGTATGTATGTATGTGTGTTTGTGTGTGTGTGTGTGTGTGTAAATAAGGGGGCATCATATTTCGATTCAGTTTTTTCAGAGGATTCTAAATATGTATCGCACATTAATTTTGGACCTATTTGAAATTTTTGATAAAAATTAATTCCCCGGGGGTCGGGTATCCGTGGTCAGATTTTGTGTGGGGTACCATATTTCGACTCAGCTATGTTAGGGGAGTCCAAATATGTATCGCACATTAATTTTGGACCTATTTGAAATTTTAATTTTCCCGACGGAATATCGCGGGGGCACGGCGTCCCCGTGGCCCGATTTCAACTGACATCAAAACTTAAGCTCAGGACACCGAGCTGAATCGATTGATGTATCACACATTGATGTCCGACCATTAGAAAGGCCTCGGACGGACAGACGGACGACATATCGATTTCATAAACGAACGAAGTTCGTTGAAAATTATCGATTGCATGTCAACAATGAAAAGTTGCCTTGATGAACTGATCGTTGACGTTGGTGAACACATTGATGCTCTAGAAGCTTACTCACGAAGTATTTGCTTGCTGTTCCACGGTATTAAGAAAGACAACTCCAAGATCGACGTCAATAATATAATAGTTAATTTCGTAAACACTACGTTAAAGATCAACGATTTTTCGTTGAATGGTATTGATCGGTGTCATCGCCTAGGCACGCGAAGTAATGATGGTAAAAAAACCACGCCCTATTATCGTGAAATTTATGTCTTACCAAATTAGATGTTGTGTATGGGAGAGAAAAAGGTGCCTTAAAGGTATGCCGTATCTCATAACCGAGTCCCTCACTAGACGACGGTTAGCACTCTATAACTCCTGTAAGGAAACTTTTGGTCCTAGGCATACCTGGACACAAGACGGAAAAATACATGTTTTTCAAGCAGAAAAAAATTTCTCATTACCACTATGGAACATCTTAAGGCGGCAGCTCAGGATTCCCGCAAGGCTTCGGACAACACGACTAAGCATTACAATACCCTTAGCTAACAGCACGGATCACAAAAATCTGACTAAATAATTTTAATTTTTTCTTTTCTCTTTTTTTGCATTTTGGATAATAATTATTCATTTGTCCTCTATACAGCCTGTTTGTTTGGAGCCTAAATACTATAGGACCCTTGCTTCAATTTTGTACCCATTAGGTTTAAGTTTAGTTATGTATTTAGTTGTTTTTCTATATCTTGGTATCATTCCTTGTGTGAGTTCCGGGCGCTTAATCTGTAAACCCTGGTCTATTCGCTTTTTTTACTTTTTCTTTTGCAATGGCTGAATACTTTTCAGACCTTTACAAAATCGATGTAGATACTCCAGATGAGGAACCTTATGTTGTGTCTCTTCTGCCCAGTGTCCCACCTGTTTCGACTCGTCTTCAACAGGCATTACTACACATTCAAGGGCTTTTTATTGCTGTCATGTGAACTCGGAGTCGTTATTAAGCAAATTCGATGATTTTTCTAATGCCTTTGAATTTAGTGGTGCACTGTGCATTGCTATATCCGAAACTTGGCTCAAACCTTGATTCCCAGATACCCTAGTGGATCTGCACGGATATCGTATATTAAGAAATTATAGAACCAAACAACGTGGCGGCGGAGTAGCTGTATTTGTAAGGGAGGAGCTATCTGCTAAGTTGATCGCTAGCTTCGCAATCTGCATATCATGCTAGGCCCGAATACATGTTTCTTGAGATTTCGTTTAAGCATCAGAAAATCCTGATTGGCACTATATATCGTCCACCAAATACTGGCTATTTGTGCGACATTGAGGATATTCTATTTCGTTTCATACCAGTATATAGTGATATCATTGTACTAGGTGATTTCAATATAAATATCACTAAGGACACTTATGACGTTCGGTGTTTACGAAATATTATAAATTCGTGCGACTTAAGTTTACTGCCTCTTATGCCAACTCACCATTTAATCACCGGCACTCATGAGGTGCATTCAAGTATAGATCATATAATACTGCTAACGAAAGAAAAAGCAATTCAATTTGGCCAATTCCTCATTCTTGAACTGTCTAAACACGATCTTATATATGTATGTTTTTCAGCAAAACTACCGAAAATTATTCCAAAATATAAAACATACAGAGATTTTAAACATATGAATATTAAACAAATTACAAAGGATGCTTATGAAATACCGTGGAATCAAGTTGACCTTTTGCCTAATGTCAACTGCAAACTACAATCATTTAACTCCTTTGTTACTGACCTCTACAATATTTATGCTCCAATTAAAATGATTCGGATTACAAAGCCTAAAGCACCGTGGCTAAAAGATCAAATTCAGGAAATGAGACGTTTAAGAGCCGCTGCTGTAGTTCAGTTTCAACGACCACCTACGTTGGAAAATCATTCACGTTATAAGTTATTTTATAATAAAACTAAACAATTAATCCATAATTCTAAGTTACGGCATTTGTACTCGCTGTCGTCAAATTTAAGTTCTGCCAAAACCTGGAAAAGAGTTACAAACGTTGGGAGTTAATAAACATTCCACTCGTTTACCAAATGTGTTAAGTTTAAATGAATTAAACGATCACTTTGTAGCTATAATCTGTGCAGATCAGATTCTTATTGAAAGAAATATTAAAAATATCACTTTGTTAAATTCTCCTGTATACCCTAAATTTTATTTTCAAACTGTAAATAAGGATACTGTCCATAAAGCGTTTAAGCACATCAAATCGAGCGCAATAGGGGTCGATGGAATATCTAAATCACCGATTCTATATATACTTTCTAGTCTAATGGAGGCCCTTCTGTTTATTGGAAACTGTTCATTCTTAACAAGTACTTTTCCCGATTGCTGGAGACAAGCACTGATTTGTCCGTTACCTAAGAAGAACAGTCCTTTACCTCCCTATGATTTTTGCCCAATCAGTATCCTTCCAACCCTCTCTAAATTAATTGAATATATAGCTCTTGATCAACTTCTTGACTATTTTCACCTAAATAACCTTTTTGATAAATACCAGTCTGGTTTTCGCAAATTCCATAGTACCTCTACAGCCTTAGTTTGTGTAATTGATGATACTAAGCAAGCCATGGATAAAAAATAGTTTACCGTTCTTGTGCAATTAGATTTTAGCTCAGCATTTAATAATGATAATTCTGCAATATTACTTGCGAAGCTTAAAATGTTATATAATTTTTCCAATAGCGCTCTCGAATGGTTTAAATCATACCTTAACGGCCGTGAACAACGTGTTGTCAATGATGAAGGAAATCAATTTTCTAATTGGCTGAATCTACAGGCAGGGGTGCCACAGGGAAGTGTGCTTGGTCCTTTTCTGTTTTCCTTGTATGTTCAAGATACCGACAACATTCAATATATTGTTACTGTCATCCTAATGATCTACTAAATACATTTATCAACATTAATTCTGATCTGGCTAGAATAAAATCGCGAGGAGACAAAAACCAACTAACAATAAATCCTTTTAAATGTGAAGCAATTGTAATCGGATCTTCCAAATTGTTAGGTAAAGCTGACCAATCGATACTCCCGCCTCTTCAATTGGGTGGGTCGCTAAGCAAACTTTGTCCGGTCGTTAAAAGTCTTAGCGTTGTTATTGACGCGACCCTATCTTGGAAGGGCCATACACTATACACATGTTAAAAAGTTTTTGCTTCGTATCATGGTCTCAATAGAATTAGGCGATTTTTACCAATTAGCTTAAAAATCAAACTTGTCCAGGCTCTAATCCAGCCCATTTTTGATAATGGAGATGCTGTATATAATAATCTGCCCCAGATTAGTGGTGATCGTTTGCAAAAAGTTCATAACAGCTGCATTCGCTTTATATTTGATACTAAGCGCTATGATCACATCTCACCATTTTTTAAGAAATTACCCTGGTTGAAGCTGCATAACCAGAGTACATTACATCAAGCGATAATGATGTTTAAATTTTTACGCGGGATTGGTTTAAACTACCTTACTACAAAATTTTCGCCTTTATCTAACGGCCACTACAACATCAGAGATTATAACCGGTTGAAAATTCCACATCATCGAACTAAAATGTATCATTCCTCTTTTGTGATTTCTAGTTCTTCATTGTGGAATTCGATTCCTACCACTATTAGAAATTCTACCACAATTTCTAAATTCCGACAAACGTATCGGGAGTATCTACTATCGCAACAGTAGTTACATTTAGGATGCATGGGTACTGAGATTAAGTGCCTGTTGTGTGATTGAGTGTTTTTGTTATGTGTAAGTATGAGCATGGGTGCGAGTGCGCATACGCGCGCATGTGTATGTGTATGGCAAAGGTATATATATATAAAATATGATTTGACAAAATGTCAAGTAATTACGAACTGCTTTAAATAAAAACTACTTGTTGTTGGATACAATTATTGGGAACTATTTAGTTTGAAATGAAATGCTTGAGGTAGAATGTATTTATTTATATACCTGACGTTTCGAATCCTTTTTTGACTCTTTTTCGAAGGCTACAATGGTGACAGTTAAAGTACATTTAGGTACATAATAGAAAAACTTACATATAAATTTACATCAGCATTTTAACTTCAACTAGCAAAATCTTAACAAATTAAAACTTTAATAACAATAAAACTATGAAGAAGAATAAAACTAGATATTAACCATTAATGTAAAAAAAAATAATTTTGTTTGAAACTTATCGAAAAATTAAATAAATGTCAAATTTAAATTAAGGCATACGCCTTCTAAGGTATCAAAATTATAATGTTTATGAAACGAAGTTTGCATTTCTAACTATTAAATTTATAAAGCGAAGTTTAAACCGCACTTAGGTTGTCTATATCACTTTTAGAATTTAGATTGTTTTTAGTCCTGTTTATATGATAAGATTCCAAAAAAAGCCTTTTTTTTGTAGTCACGTTCAACTTCCATTACTTTCACATCAACAAAATTGGGGTTGTGGTCTATCAAGTAAAGTGCTCGTGTGGGGGCTTATACCTTGGACAAACAAAACAGTACCTTGGCAGAAGGTTAACTCAACACAAAAGTGACGCCAAACTTGGAAAGATGTCCTGCGCACTAGCGTCACATGTCTAAACGACTCACCACAACCCCAATTTTGTTGATGTGAAAGTAATAGAAGTTGAACGTGACTACAAAAAAAGACTTTTTTTAGAATCTTATCATATAGACAGGACTAAAAGCAATCTAAATTCTAAAAGTGATATAGACAACGTAAGTGCGATTTACACTTCGCTTTATAAATTTAATAGTTAGAAATGCAAACTTTGTTTCATAAACATTATAATTTTGATACCTTAGAAGGCGTATGCCTTAATTTAAATTTGACATTTATTTAATTTTTCGATAAGTTTCAAACAAAATTTTTTTTTTTACATTAATGGTTAATATCTAGTTTTATTCTTCTTTATAGTTTTATTGTTATTAAAGTTTTAATTTGTTAAGATTTTGCTAATTGTATTTTAACTGTCACCATTGTAGCCTTCGAAAAAGAGTCAAAAAAGGATTCGAAACGTCAGGTATATAAATAAATACATTCTACCTCAAGCATTTCATTTCGAACTAAATAGTTCCCAATAATTGTATCCAACAACAAGTAGTTTATATATATATATATATATATATATATATATATATAATACTTCTTCTTTGTAGGTTTTTAGGTCTGCTGGATTTAAATAAATACTCTTTTTTATGGCCTAAATTTTCGCATATATTTTTTATGCTTGATCACAGGCTACAACTGTATTAACGCTTTATAAAGGATGAACAAAGATAAGAAAACTTACAGTGAGGATGGTTGAAATTGACATCAGTGTTTGGAATAAAATAATGTTTTTTATAGAATAAATATTAATGTAAATAGTGAAAGTAAAATGACAGTGTCATTTTTGATAAAAGTTTATTATTTGTTTTTAACGACAGTGTTGGTTTGTGAGTGTATGTGCATTCAGGTGTCTGTGTGCATGTAAGGGTGAATGTGTTTGTGTAATTTTGTATGTTGTGTGTGTGTGTGTGTGTGTGTGTGTGTGTGTGTGTGTGTGTGTGTGTGTGTGTGTGTGTTGTAATAGTGATTTAATTGAAATATGTGTTATCAACAATTGAGTATATATAAATGTAGATTAAACAAAAAACAAAAAAGAAAGAAATAAAAAGTGGTTGAGGGTGAAGGGTTTGATTATTATTGAAGGCATTTAATGTTTAAATTTTAATAAATATGAATATATGATGCTTAGGTTGTCAATGTCCGTTTTTTTGTTAAAGTTGTTTGGGCTTTTATAGATGTAGCACATCTCCAAGAAAGTCCTTTTAAAAAGATTTTGTTCCACTTTTAATAGTTTTGGATTTGAAAAGTCCATTTTGTGATTTTGGTTAAGGGTGTGAGTTGTTAATGCACAAGCTTTTGGTTTTACTCGAATGTCACTTTTGTGTTGGGTAATTCTTTGACCAATATTTTGTGACGTTTGGCCTATGTAACACTGATCACAATCTAAACAGTTAATTTTGTAGATGGCATTTCTTTGAAGTTTGACTGGTGTCGCATCTTTAAGCTTGGAGTGTAGATTTCTTATTGTTAGTAAATTCTTTTTGGCAATTTTGACATTTAAGTTTTTGAATACTTTGCTTAATTAATTAATTAATTAATTAATTAATTAATTACAGATTGGTATCAAAAATCAATGAGTTCCAAACGTTACCTAATTATAAATCAAATCATCCCTTTAGCATGAAAACAAACTTTATATTAGAATTCAAAAACAGGGTCAAAAGGCTATCACACACTTCTCTACATACAAAAAACTTATTACTTTTGGAAAACATATTATTAGATAACAATTATCCAAAAACATTGATCAAGAAACTTCTATATAATCACAGAACAACACCAACAAGAAATAATCACAATACACCAAAATCCAGTACACCCCAAATTTATACACCCATACCATTTATTCAAAATTTAACTACTAAATTAAGCAAAGTATTCAAAAACTTAAATGTCAAAATTGCCAAAAAGAATTTACTAACAATAAGAAATCTACACTCCAAGCTTAAAGATGCGACACCAGTCAAACTTCAAAGAAATGCCATCTACAAAATTAACTGTTTAGATTGTGATCAGTGTTACATAGGCCAAACGTCACAAAATATTGGTCAAAGAATTACCCAACACAAAAGTGACATTCGAGTAAAACCAAAAGCTTGTGCATTAACAACTCACACCCTTAACCAAAATCACAAAATGGACTTTTCAAATCCAAAACTATTAAAAGTAGAACAAAATCTTTTTAAAAGGACTTTCTTGGAGATGTGCTACATCTATAAAAGCCCAAACAACTTCAACAAAAAAACGGACATTGACAACCTAAGCGTCATATATTCATATTTATTAAAATTTAAACATTAAATGCCTTCAATAATAATCAAACCCTTCACCCTCAACCACTTTTTATTTCTTTCTTTTTTGTTTTTTGTTTAATCTACATTTATATATACTCAATTGTTGATAACACATATTTCAATTAAATCACTATTACAACACACACACACACACACACACACACAAACACACACACAACATACAAAATTACACAAACACATTCACTCTTACATGCACACAGACACCTACATGCACATACACTCACAAACCAACACTGTCGTTAAAAACAAATAATAAACTTTTATCAAAAATGACACTGTCATTTTACTTTCACTATTTACATTAATATTTATTCTATAAAAAACATTATTTTATTCCAAACACTGATGTCAATTTCAACCATCCTCACTGTAAGTTTTCTTATCTTTGTTCATCCTTTATAAAGCGTTAATACAGTTGTAGCCTGTGATCAAGCATAAAAAATATATGCGAAAATTTAGGCCATAAAAAAGAGTATATATATATATATATATATATATATATATATATAAAGACAAGTTATTTGCAGTCCGCAATAAGAAATAGTATATAAAGTAAGATGTATCTGTAAACAAACTCTTATGAAAATAATAAGAGCTATTGACAAATATAAATCGGGCTGGTAGTTATATAGCCATTAACAAAACATTAGCTTTGTTACTTCACAGAGGAGGAAACATCCACTGACCAATGGTTTCGGCTTGTTAAGCCTCATCAGAGTGAAATAGTTCCCAAGAACCCTATGAAGTAATCGAAGCTATTATAATGTAATAATTTCGAAACAATCACTGTACTATGACAAAAGTAAATAAAACCGCCATCAGGTGATAAAACACCAACACTACTAAAGTGTGGAAGTACAGAATTGAACCGAAACTACATAATAAATTTTATAGATGACTATAAAAGTACGTCTGGCCTTTGAGATTTGCGGAATGTACTTTCACACTTTAGTAGTGTTGGTGTTTTATCACCCACTGGCGGTTTTATTTACTTTTGCCATAGTACAGTTATTGTTTCGAAATTATATCATTATAATAGCTTTGATTACTTCATAGGGTTCTTGGGAACTATTTCACTCTGATGAGGCTTAACAAGCCGAAACCATTGGTCAGTGGATGTTTCCTCCCCTGTGAAGTAACAAAGCTAATGTTTTGTTAATGGCTATATAACTACCAGCCCGATTTGTATTTGTCAATAGCTCTTATTATTTTCATAAGAGTTTGTTTACAGATACATCTTACTTTATATATATATTTATATATTTATTTAATTATTTATTTACTGTTACTTATATTTATTTATTTATATTTATTTATTAAGTGCTTGTTGTGTGACTGAGTGTTTTTGTTATTTGTATGTATGAGCATGGGTGCGAGTGCGCATACGCGCTAGTGTGTATTTGTATGGCAAAGGTATATTTATTTATTTATTTAAATACCGTAAAAATACTTATTATTATTTTTAGGTTTATTTTTAATATTTTTTTATTTAGTTATTTTTCTGTCAATTTTGAAGTAATCTCTAGTTAGGTGTAAGAGTGGACTTCATAGTCCAAATCTCGCTAAAGTTACTTCTGGAGTTAATAGTTATTAGTATAAATGTTATTTAAATAATAAAGATATACAATACAATACAATACTATAGTAATACAAAAATTATACAACCTAACAAAAATCAAAAGAAGGAGTATCTGGAAATGTTCTACATTTTTAAATATCTAGAAAGAAAAATAATAAAATTGACATTAACATATTAAGCAAAACGTACGATAATCTACTAAAACAATACAAAATCATTAAATATTTTTACAATAAAGATTAAGTAAAATAATTTCAAGTCGCCGGTTATATTGCATATAACAAACACTTTTGTTAGCAAACAATTCCAACATGATTCCATTATGAATAAGAAATCCATTGACAGTTATCGTAGTACCATTCAATCGTCTACTCAAATACCATTGAATTGACTAAGAGATACAAAATCCCCCTTTCTAAATTAATATATTAAAAGTCTAAATGTTTTTATAATTATAAGTGTTAAATGGTCAATAATTACCAAAAACGACGCCGATTAAATTAGTCACTTAACTTAGGTAAGTGATAAATTAACTGTATCGTATGTTTACAAAATGTAACTAAGAAAATATCTAATCCTTTAGCTTAACACCATAGAAAAAGGCCTGGAGCATTCGACCGAAGAGTAATAAAAAGCAACGTTTAAAAGAAAATAACGTCTAAGATAATGATCATTAGTTAAATGTGATTTCCCTTTCTAGCAATATACCGGTCGAATTAGTTAATCTCAGTGTAGCAACTCGATGGTGTAATACAGACATATTACAGTATAACCAAAACAAAATTCATGAAACTAATTGATTTTCTTTTCGATATCATGTATTTCTCTTTTGATAATAGATGTTATAAGCAAATACTTGGTAATCCTACGGGAGTCAGTGTCTCATCTATATTAGTGCAATACGTTATGAATGACCTGCCAGACAACTACATTCCTCAATTCAATTTTGACTCCTCTTTCATTAAAAAGATCTAATTTGTTGTATTTCATTCGGCAGTAAAGATGTTGTTCCTTAAAACTTCAACAATTACCATCCGATTGTTCAATTTACCACCGAGAAATAGACAATGGTGCTAAATCCGTTTTTAGACACCCTTATCATCCACAAAGACAATGCCATGATTAACGATTATTATAAAAAACTTAGCTCTTCTGGACAATATCCCAACTATTATGTCTTTCCTCCTACCAGTGTGAAAATTAATCTTACCTTGAGTTTAAAGAGAAGGATAGATCTTCTTTTACTTCGCATCCTGAAGAGCAAAAACTTACTTGTTTTAAGAAAACTTCTTCTATATAAATTACCCCGACTCATTAATAAATGAACCGCTCTTCAATCCGCTTTGAATTTATCTTAAAAATACATTCAATCGTAAAAATACGTTATAAACCAGTCACTTGTGTTGCCTACTCCGTAGGCCATCTGTATCCATTTTTATGAATTATTAAGTAATTGTGGTGCTTGTGGAAAGTGTCACGAGGTGACGCTTCAGACAGCCCACCTGTTCCATAAATTGATAGGAGCGAGGATAACTAGGCCATTTTCTTGAGTGTAACGATAACAGTGCGAGTGAAAGAAAATGTTGACGCTTTTATGTGCCAGCTAGAGTTTGAGGATCGCTATCTAGGTCGACGTAAGGTTGACGGTCGTTTTAGAAGAGACCGGGATGTTAAAGGTTCTCCGAGCTTTGGTAAAGCAGTCCAAATGTTAAATAAACGTAACAACATGGTTATCTACCTTTGGCATGCATTAACGCGCGTTTCTTTTATTATAAAGAAATTTTTGTAATTGGAAGTATTTGAGATCGTTCTCATGGTGTTTGTTTAATTGAGGAGTATGACGTCATGATGTCAGTCGTTTACTTCGGAACTCACATAAACGAGATTTTGTTGCTAATATGAAGTCCGATGCTTTTGGTTTGAAAATCTTTTTCTGAAGCTGGAGTTTTTACGTGTATGAACGTCAGGTATTTAGCACACTCATAGGTGCGGGAGTCGATTCCCGGTAAGTGTTTAAATTTTTTATGTTGGCTATGGTTGAAGCTTTATTATCACGTTTATAAACTTTTGAAAATGTTTGTATAATTACGAAAGGAGAGTATAAATTTTGCATTTAGGATTTCATATAAACAATCGTAAAAATTATAATGTTCAGGAAAAAGATTGTGTGTTGTTTTTTTGAAGCCAATTAAAATATTTTGTAGAACACGTAGAATAAGCATGTGGCCCCATAAGAAGTTTGTAAAGTCCAAATTTGAACTAAATATGTCTATTTATAGCAAGCTTGATAATTAGTAGATGAACTGTGTTATTCCTATGCCATGTCAATCTCAACAATTTTAATTTATTTAATGAATATGCTTTTTCAATACCTTTTTGTAACAAAGCGACGTGTGAGTATTTTTTTAAACTTGTGAACCAATCTAACAGATCTGTCAATTGGGGTTATTAACATTTTGTTTGTAAAAATGTTATCAAGTGTCGAAATTTCATTATCAAAAGAGAAAATTTATGAATCTTCATTACATAGAAAAATTGAATTTACTATTGAAAATCAATTTTGTGATTTTGTTTACATGTATAAAAAACTATAAAAGAAAGGGAAGAAAAGAATTACTTTACATTATATTTTTGAATACTCCCTGTATATTTGTTGTGGTTTGTTTAGCATTTTCCTTAATCTTCTTTGGAAATTAAACACTCAAATTTTTTAAAATGATCTTTATTTAAGTTTCGATCCATGACCTACGATCGTTTCAAAATAATAAAAACTTCAAGTTTGACATTTATGACATAAATTGAAGGTGATTTTGATTTATTGATGTTCGAAATATTTGCTTTGAGTACACTAGGCAAAAATTTTTAAAAACTAAAAATCTTCAAACAAAATTTGAAAAATTTAGAACGTGAGGTTAGCAGCCTCAATACCCGTAAAAAGTTGTGTTAATATTTCTTTGTAATTGTATTTTCTACTATTCTTACAGGCTGAATAGTTAATGCTTAACTTTATAATTTTGCAGGAAGTAAATGTAGTGAAACAGTTGCCCAGCATCAGGAATTTGAGTTAAGTTTCAGATCAGATAGTAATAAGACATTGTTCCATACCGATATAATTATCTAATAGAAAGCACCACCTTGGTGTAGAGGTTCGAAAGTCATGCTTGTAAATTGATATAATGTAGAAACCGGTTCAAATCCCTGCACTACAGGTATTTTTCCTAGATAACATTTTTTACATCATGGTGTGCAGTGAGGAGGCGGTATATAGCAAGAGAGTTATGTCCCCGTAATGTATTGAACAGGTATACAACTGATTTTTGCTAGTTTCTTTGTCTGCATAATACAATTTGACTTTCTAAGCTTGTGTAAAGAAATTTGAATAATAATAAAGTGTAAAAACAATTGTACATTTGTATGGAAATAAGTCTTTTAAAATTTTTGAAGGGCCTATCGAATATTGCAATTTAAGTTTCATTTCCGGTTAATTATTCCATAGTTGTTCACATTCATGATCATATGGCCAAAGATGCAGCTGATTAAACATTTGCAGTATGGTCAAGTTAGTTTCGTGCAGAAAACCAGAGACGGGCTGTGCCAGAGCAGATAGCTTCCATAATGGGTTTATTTATTTATTGATTATTTTTATTACTTACTATATATCGTAATATTTTATGATTACACACTTGCTCTGTTTGTAAAAAAGAAATTTCATGTTGAAAACCCTATCAATAACTAGTACTTTATGAGCTTTAAACATTTAGGTATACATGTGTGACGTTGCGCATGACGAGGTCTATTTAGAAAATGCAATAACTACAGCATCTACAATTGCTTCAACATGATTTTTTTATGCAGTATATCAGTAACTGCTAAGCGTATGTCATTCGAATATCACAGTTGATTAATCATTGGTGATACTTGGCCAAATAATTCATATCGGTTGCTAGATTCAAATATTTTTTTGGTTTTTCGGAAACTAGGTTTAACGTTGTATTAGCATTACAAGAACTTGCTATCTGAGCTAATCCTAAATTATTTTCAAGACTTTTCTCGCTAGTTCATTAACCTAGAATTATAGAAAATTCTTTCCCATCTTTGTTCGTGTAGTCAAATACATTTATAGTTTCATTTATGATAGTTTAATAAAATGAATAATGAAATCGATTTTTCTTGAATTGTTTTGTAGTAAGGAATAGCCTTGTTGATTTAAGACTCTCGTATGAACGAGCTTGTTATTAATGAATAATCCATCCCAAATATCAAGTCATGAGGTAATTTTTTCTAAAATATTCTTTTTCAAAAAGTCAATGATGCTGAATTATTTTTCTGAGATACAGCCGGCATCAAGCGATTTTGGGCGTTTTTTCTTGTGACAGCTTTTAAAGGAACGTGGAGACCGATCGTGGGCAATGATTCGCAAGTAAACCTTTTATTAGAGTAATTACAACATGCATTACCTTTTCAGCTTTTTGAAATAATTCCAAACATCTGATATTTTGGAATGAAAATATAAATGAAAATTCTTAAAAATCGATATTTTTACGGTATAGTAATTACAATAATAATAATATCAAACGAATAAACACTGCAGTCTGTGCCACGAAATAATAAACATGGACATTACTTCCGAATTTCATATAAATAGTTTCAACATGCATTTGTTTACGTAACACCGAATAAAGCAAGTGAATTACCTACTCCTACAGTTCGATGTATAAATTAAAAAAAAAAGGTTTTCGAATAACATATTTGTTTTATAAAAACCTGTTTGGAAGCCGGTTTTAAAAATTAACAATCTACTACTATCGATGAAACCTCCAGAATTGTTTACCAATGTGATTTCAACTTTACATATTTAAAACGAAAAAATTTCAAGCCCAGTTTTAATAAAAGAAATTGAATATTTTAGTACCTAATCCTTTATTTGCATCATCAAATAAATCCCAAAATTATTATTAGACTCAAACTCAGAGCCCCGATTTCTTGAGGTCCATAACTAAATCTTAAACTGTGCTAGTTCACTGAATTCAATTTTATTATTAAATCTAGCAATTCCCAGAGTGTATGAAATAACTATCACATATACTTATCTTCAGACAATTTCAAAAACAGAACACCTACGCTGATTAGCAATAAAACCAACTATTATAGATAATGCTTACACCTGCAAATACTTCCTAGTTATCTAGTAATAGTACTTGAAAAACGATTACATCAGAACGAACATGATATTTAAGAACAAATAATACTTCCGGAACTCTTAAATATTTCTTACCCTACATTTCTGATATGAAACTAATTTTTAAAGGAAGCAAAGATCATAATAGTTTTAGATGCAAAATGTTTCTAAATCAATTTGATAATATTAAAAAGAATAATTATTATATTAAAGTTCATGGCAATATAAGGTATCAGAAGAATATTTATTGACTTAGTTAGACACCAACTCACAATATGTAAATATAGAAAAATACCTACATAATTAGTGGTATACATTATTAGAAAGAACTAAATATGAATAAATTGAATAGTATACAAGCACCCCTCTGGACGAATTTTCAAAATCGATTAAACTATCCCTTGCAATCACATATTTTCTATATAAAAATCATTTCTAGCAACAAATACACGGATGCACTATGAATATAGTGTTATCTGGTCAGTTTGTACAAATGTCGTGAAATAACTAGAAACACAAGTAATACAACTACAATTTCCGTGCAGGTGCGCTGATGATTGTATTTGCGCTATACGTAGAGGAAAATGCAAATACGTATTAAATTTAAGTTTCCATAAATGCTCCAATTTACAATAGATATTGAAAAATAATAAAATAAGTATTCTTGATTTGATACTATACCACTGCAGTGAAACAGAATGATATCCAAAAAAAGAACGTGGACAGCTAGATATCTGATGACTTACAGCATTCCTTTATCCAAAAAATAAAGAAAATTAGTCGTAGTGGGTCTTATCGACAGAGCCATTAAACTTTCAGATCCTAGAATTTAGAAAAGCATCAATGTAAATGGCTAAATTCAAACTTATATAAAATAATTATTCATAAAGCTAAACTGAAAATATGTTTAAAAAACGAGTAGTTATTGCTACGCCAAGTAATCGTGCAAATTTTCTTAAGAAATTCCTCGAATTTCCTACTTCTCATAACGCTTTGCTATTTAGGGTCGTAGTTTGCCGCCAACGCGCCTCATTTTTCAATGCAACCTTTCTATTATAGAATATCGCGAATCAACGTGCATAGTACAGGGTGTACATTTTTGGACACCTGCAAAGTATTCGCTTATTTTTAAAGATAGAGGGTTGCGGTTTTAAGCAAACATATGTTTTTTTTTTTAAATAGAACACCCTATATATTTTTAAGTAATTAAATTAAACATTTTTGGGATTTTCAAAAATATATAATAGTCTATATTTATTTTAAAAAATAACTGAATAAACTATATATTTCTCAAAATTAGTGTTATTTAATAGTCAGCCATATCACTGATAAAAGAAAATGCATATATTTGCATATTATTTATTCTGCAAATGTTTTAAAGTGATTATTGAATTATTTTTTCTTTATTAACCTAATAACGTAAATAAATATTTAACAGTATAAATAGTAATTATAGGCTTGAAACGTGCATTTTTGTAGTTGAACATTTTACGCTTTTTCCCAATTCGTAAATATTTTTCTGCAACTACTATCTTTATGTTTTATATTTATTAACTCGTTTGCGAATAATCCCTTTATATTATATTACGCGATTATCGACTTTCACTCTCTACAATTCGATAGTGTGGTTAGGTGATCGAGATTGAAACACATCCTTAGGTGAATGCGTCGTATTATAATGAGTGGATATTATTGATTTTCTAGCTATCGATAAGAGGTTGTAATAGCAACGAGTTGAATAAACAGATGGGTAGTTGTAGTTTGTTCTATGTTCCTATATATTAATTACGGTAAAAATACTGTTTTCCTTTTTGCTTTGAAAATAGTGAGAATTAATGCGGTATGAATTTTCGAATTGTTCATGAACAAGCACGACACGATTTTAGTTGTTTTTCTTGTGAAATAAAAGTTGTATATTAACTGTAGAGAGTGTAGTTCTTATTCCATTGAAGGAAAGATGCTTTATAGGCGAACGGGTTTACTCGACCGCACGTGCTTGTTACGGAACATCGACGGACGGTTTTATTGCTTACGCGTGCCTTACTAATTGTTTTTCGGTTGAGTTTCTGTTGGAAATAAAAGTGGTAGAACTTGTTAAACTCGACCTGCACGCGTGTTTTACGGAACATTTTGACGGACTTACTCTAGTGATACACGTGCTTTACTCATTGTGGTTTTCTTGTTGGTGCTTTGTCTCTTTATATTTAAACTGTGTGTGCGATCTAGTTTCGCGGTCCTTTTCTTTTTTATCAGAGTAGTGCATACTTTGGATTATCCAAATACAGTTGATACTGTAGTTTCTGAATTTTCTAATCCCAAAGAATCTAAAACAGATCATTGCTTGCGCAAATTTCGTTATTTGCGAAATATAACAGATTACCGGTTTACAAAGGTATTGGTTGAAGTTTCTCACTGCTTTTTGGATGTTTATAAAAATAATATACATTTGGTCCCAGTTGAAATTAAACTAGTGCTACAGAATATTTCGAAATAATTGTCTCAGGAAATAGAATTAACAAGAAATTTATTAATGCTACATAGTTCCGTCGCGTGGTAATGTCTGCTGCTAACACCAGTAAAATACGTAGGTGTGATTAGGGTAACGTGTGATAAGTTCCATCAACACCCTCCCAGTCAAGGGTGAAGTGCTGCGTTAGTGCCGGACATCGTGAATCCCACACTTCAATTGCAAGGAAGCGTTACTGAAGGACCTTTTGTAAGTTGAACTATTTCCTACTTGTTACTACATTAAATATCTATCCGTTGTTTTGCCATATCTTTGTCGTTCTGATACCTTTTACTATAGAATTGCATGCTATTAAGAAACAAAAAAAAAGAAGAATCAACAATACTAGATGACTCATATCAATTGTGCTTACCTATTTACCTTTTGTTAAAATTTTGTCTGATCTATGTTTAATTGGTGTGTGAGGAAACGTTTCTGCTACTCCCCAATATTACCTCACTTTGTACTAAAAATTTTTTGTATTGTTTTTACCGTTGTTATATTATATAGATTATCTAAACAGTTTTTTTTTACATTCTACAAAGTACTGAACAATCTATGCTCGATCAGCATGCTATGCTTTTTCTTTATTTTAGGTTTGCAGGACTTATTTTTTTTTTATTGCAGGTTTACTATTCTAATTTTTTTTATTGCAGGTATTGTTACTAAGTCCTTACAACCGCGTACATAGATGTTGGTCTGCTTTCTACAACCCCCCCTAATCTCCGATTGAGCCCGATTATTTCTTTGATTTTCTTGGTGTTACGCACGGCTACGAGCCAACGTAGCATAAATTTGGCGCCCAACATGGCTGCCTCAATAAACGTAACATAAATTTGGCGCCCAACGCGGGGCTCGAAATTGTTTTTTTCTTCTTTCTCGTCTGAACTGGATTTTCTTTAGTATTTAGTTATTTCGTTAATTTAGTTTCTCTATCGAACCAGCCTAATAATTCGTTTTTGTGTCTTTAAATATTTGGGTGTTTGTTGATTCTGTAGTAATGGGGGACTATTGGAAATTAAAAGTTGATCGTTTACATGAAGCTGAACTCGAATATGAAGTCGGTTCTCGTGAATTCGATGCAAAGGTACCTGTATCCAAACTTCGTAAATCCTTTAGGAATATTTTGAAAATGGAATCTTCTGAAACTCTAAGTCCACTTAAATCTGGTATCGATTTTCAGACTGATAATAAAGCCGTGACTGAAGGTTTAACTGAATTAACTACGAAAAGTAAAGATTTTAATGGTGATATTTCAACTGCCGACGGCAAACGTATTATTAGCCTTGCTATGCATCTCAAAGGGAGAATCCAACGCATGAATGTTACTTCTGACGCTGAAACAGTCATACAGCGAAAGTTGTTGCTATGTGTTAGTAATTTACGCAGTGATTGCGATAGGTTATACCGTCGCTTTAGACGTTCTTCCACTTCACCTAGGGCACCACTTGTTTATACGGCTACTATTAATCCGACTACTACTGATACTGAGGATGATCTTACGTCTGCTGAATCTTCTGATGAATTACCTATACCAATATCTATTTCTAAATCAATTGCTACGTCTGGTTATGGACAGCTGGTGTCTAAATGGGACTTAAAATTTTCGGGTGATGACCGTATGTCTTTAAATGCATTTCTATTACGCGTGGACGAATTATGCTCGGCACGCAACGTTTCTGCTTCTCAACTATTTTTTTCGGCATCAGACTTACTTTCGGGAAAAAGCTTTAATTTTATTCAGAGCGCATAGAAAATCCTTAACTAATTGGCAAGATGTTATTCGACTATTAAGGGAAGAATTTCAACCCGTTAATTACAACGAAAAACTTTTAGAGGAAATAAAGCAACGTACTATGGGTCCCTCAGAGTCTATTGCTGTATATTTAGCTACGATGGAAAATTTATTTGCTCGTCTAACAATCTCTCTCTCTGAACCACAGAAACTCGAAATTATTTTACCAAATCTTACCTCTTTCTACCAAACCAAATTAGCTTTGCTTGATCTGAATACTATTACGGAACTTTTGCGTGTAGGTCGCAGACTAGAACAGCGCAAAATACAAGCCGATAATTTCCAGTCTCCTTCTGCTCTGAACTTTTCTCAACTCCTAGAGCCTGACTTAGCTTATACAGGTTCTGCGGTCCGCAGCAAACTTACTTCTGCTTATGTCCCTCCCCATTCTGGTGTTACTACTTCGAAAACATTTACACCTGGTGCAAGTGATGCTCCTAAAAATATTTCTAATTCTTCCGTTACCTGTTGGAACTGTGGCCAACGAGGACACAAGTCTCCTTCCTGTACTAAACCTCAAATACTTCATTGCTATGGTTGTGGTAAACCTAATGTTACTCGTACCAATTGTACGAGTTGTAACAAGAATTTAAACTACCGATCGAGTCACTAAGCCGAGAAACCGACCCGATCCCTTCTACAGCTGTCTCGGTACCTATTATTTCCTCAGAAAATCCTTTCTCTGGTCTTGATGACCGATCTAAATATGTTCTGGATTTTATTTTAGCTAGTTTTCGTGAGGACGACAGACCTTATCTTACTGTTACTATTTTCGACATTGAATTTAAGGGTTTGCTTGATTCTGGCGCTTCTCGTACGATTATTGGTGGTCCTGGTTGGGATATTCTCTATTCTCTTTCTTTGCCTTTGTCCCAAACGGAGATCCACAGCTGTACGGTAGCCAATGGTCAAGCTTGTGACATTCTCGGGTCACTTACTTTACCCATGTCGGTCGAAAATAAAACTATTCTTCTTGACGTCCTAGTCGTTTCTTCTATTTCTCAGTCTCTGATCTTAGGCATTGACTTCTGGAAATCTATGGGTGTTGTCCCAGATTTTCGAACGGGTCAATGGACTTTCGGTTCTTCTTCTACTGTCTCGATCAGTCTGATCAATGCTCTTTCCGATCTGTCGATCATGCAACAATCCGAATTGTCTCGTATAGTCCAACAGATGTTTCCTAAAGATGATACTTTACCTTTGGGCTGTACTAATCTCATTGAACATCAGATCCGTACTACATCTAGTCCTATCAAGCAACGATATTATCCCATGTCCCCTACGGTACTTCCACATGTCAATCAAGCTCTGGATGAGATGTTAGAAAGTGGTGTTGTAGAACCATCTAATAGCGCTTGGTCTAGCCCTATTGTTATGGTGCCTAAGAAAGATGGCACATATCGTTTCTGCATCGATTTTAGAAAGGTCAATGAGGTTACAGAAAAAGATGCCTATCCCCTTCACTATATTTCTACGATTCTAGACCGTCTTAGAGACGCAAAATTCTTAACTAGTTTGAACATTTGCTCTGCTTATTGGCAAATACCTCTTTCTTCTAATTCTAAGGCGATTACTGCATTTACGGTGCCTGGTAGAGGTTTATACCAGTTTACTAAAATGCCATTTGGTCTTCGTAATTCTCCAGCGACATTTCAGCGACTTATAGATCGTAGCTTGGTGCTGATCGTGAACCTTTCTGTTTCGCATACTTAGATGATGTGATCATCGCTACCCCTACTTTCGAACAACATTTGGTGGTACTACAGAAAGTGCTTTTTCGTTTAAATTCTGCAGGTCTTACTCTTCGCAGAGATAAATGCATTATATGCCGACCGGAACTCCGTTATCTGAGATACGTAGTAAATCGTCATGGACTCCATGTCGACCCAGAAAAAGTTTCGGCCATTCTTAATCTTCCTCCTCCTACTACTGTAACTGAAGTACGACGCATAGTTGGTATGTGCTCGTGGTATCGTCGCTTTATCCCAAATTTTTCTGCTCTTACTGCTCCAATTACTGCTTTGACTAAGAAAATTCTAAATTTGATTGGTCTTCGGAATGTCAGCAGGCGTTTAAGCTGCTGAAAGAACACTTGGTAACGGCTCCAGTGATGAGTTGTCCTGATTTTCTTTGCCCTTTACTATACAGACTGATGCCTCTGATTTTGGTCTGGGTGCTGTGCTGACTCAACAACAGGGTGATGACGAAAAAGTCATTAGCTACATTAGCTGTTCTCTTAAAAAGGCGGAACGCAACTATAGCGCCACCGAAAAAGAATGTCTTGGTGTTATTTGGGCAATTGAGAAATTTCGTCCCTATATCGAGGGTTCTCACTTTACTGTGATCACCGATCACTACTCGCTTATCTGGCTGAATAATCTACAAAGCCCCAACGGTCGTTTAGCTCGTTGGTCTGTACGACTTCAACAATATAAATTCACCATCGTACATCGTAAAGGTAAAGAAAACATCGTTCCCGATGCCTTATCTCGCTCAGTACCTAAAATTGACTTAATTGATGACTTTCCTAAATCTTCTATTACTCTGCCAATTTTGGATCCTTGGTATCTTAAGCTACGGACTCGTGTTAATTCCAATCCTAAACTATACAGTAACTGGCATGTGGAAAACGAATTACTATGTAAACATGTAAAATCTAAACAGTCTTTGCTCCAACCTCCTCAAGACGATTGGAAGTTAGTAGTTCCCAGCGAACAACGGAATAGGGTTCTAAACGAAAATCATGATCTACCTACTTCAGGTCAACCTGGTGTCTACAAAACTGTCTCTAAAATTTCCATGCGCTACTATTGGCCTAAACTTAGAGCCGCTGTTGCTCGATACGTCCGTCGTTGTAAAATTTGCTCTGCACACAAAGTCGAACAAAAGAAACCTCCTGGCTTTATGTCTCCCCGTGCTACTGCCACTCGTCCTTGGCAAGTCCTATGTACTGATATTGTCGAACCTCTTCCTAGATCCTCTAAAGGTAATTCTTTCATTTTAGTTGTTGCCGATTGTTTTACAAAATATGCTTGTTTTTTCTTCCTCTACGTGCGTCTACGGCCGCTGCTGTTGCTCGAACCATTGAGGAAAATATTTTCCTGGTGTATGGTACTCCTCAGTATCTAATTGCGGACAATGGTGTACAATTTCGTAGTAATATTTTCACTAAACTCTGTGATTCTTATCGAACTAAAATTCTGTTTAATGCTCGCTATCATCCTTAGGCGAATCCAGCCGAACGTATTAATAGAGTCCTGAAAACTATGATTTCTTCTTACGTTTCTGATAATCAACGTCGGTGGGACGTTAATTTAGCAAAATTTGGTTGTGCTATTCGAACGCTTAAACATGAGGTTATTGGTTACTCCCCGTATTTTGCTCTATATGGTCGTGAGCATGTTCTCTACGGCGATCATTTTGGAAAACCTCTTGATCCTGATAATGTTCTTATGGATCCCGAACGTCCTATTCCTCCTACTGACTTAGTCAAATTTGAGTCACTTCGTGAAGAAATTTCGAAACGCCTTTCCTTAGCATACAAGAAAAATGCTAAACACTACGATCTTCGTCGTCGTCCCTTAACTTTATCTCCTGGCGATCTCGTTTGGAAACGCAATTATGTTCTTTCGAATGCTACTCGCTACTTCAATGCTAAACTTGCTCCCAAATATGTGGGTCCCTTTACTATTAGAACTAAACTTTCTCCTTGGACCTATATCTTAGTGGATGATTCTGGTAACGATCTGGGTACTTGGCATATTAAGGACCTCAAACCCGATAAAACTTTAGACCCTCCAGACATTGATCCTGAACCTCCGGATCCTAGAGGGCTCCCTACGGCCAATTCTATTTTGACCCCTACGTGTCGCTATCCCTAATGACTTGTAATTTCTTTGGCTTATTGGTCTTGTGTTTTCTCTGATAAGCTTGTGTCCGAAAACACTGGCGCCCATTTCGTATTCCTATTTATATCTTGTAGCTAGCCCATCCCGTGACTTTTTCTTTTGGCTAGTTCTACCATTTGTTCACTATTTGACTATTATAGTCGCTTTCTACATCCATTCCTAGAGGTAGGCTTCAGATCTATTTTCTTTTCCTTTAGGTATTTCGACTTGGTCGCTTTTGGAGGTCTGTTAGCCATACTTTGCTTGAGCAATCGTTTCATACGAATCTGCGTTACCTCAGTCGGAAGTATTCTAGATTGTGTACTAGCTTGCCTTTGTCCTTTGCCTTGTCTTGGTTCTTTCTTTGCTGCACACTTGAAGTTGACAGTTGTGTCGTCTAGTTGGTTTGCTACGAGTTTTCTTCCTCGTTTCTTTTTCTTTCCTCTTGGTTTCTCCGCGGGAAGCCAAAACTTTTCTTTGAGGTGGAGAACAGAAATGTCCCTTTTGGGGACATCCGTCTTTTGACGTTTTTGAAAGTAGCTAAGAGCTTTAATCCTCATTGGGTGTTTACTTGATGCTTTCTTTACCTGTTCTGTCGTTGTTAGTTACGATATATGACTTTGTCTTCTTTTGGAAAAATGTTCTTTTTCTTATACTGGTGTTGGCCCTTCGAACCGGATAAAAAAAAATATTTTTTTGTTTGGTTCCTTGTCTGTCGCTTTTTTGTCTCACCCCGACGTCTTTATTTTGCTAGGGGGGAATTTGTAACGTGCATTTTTGTAGTTGAACATTTTACGCTTTTTCCCAATTCGTAAATATTTTTCTGCAACTACTATCTCTATGTTTTATATTTATTAACTCGTTTGCGAATAATCCCTTTATATTATATTACGCGATTATCGACTTTCACTCTCTACAATTCGATAGTGTGGTTAGGTGATCGAGATTAAAACACATCCTTAGGTGAATGCGTCGTATTATAATGAGTGGATATTATTGATTTTCTAGTTATCCATAAGAGGTTGTAATAGCAACGAGTTGAATAAACAGATGGGTAGTTGTAGTTTGTTCTATGTTCCTATATATTAATTACGGTAAAATACTGTTTTCCTTTTGCTTTGAAAATAGTGAAAATTAATGCGGTATGAATTTTCGAATTGTTCATGAACAAGCACGACACGATTTTAGTTGTTTTTCTTGTGAAATAAAAGTTGTATATTAACTGTAGAGAGTGTAGTTCTTATTCCATTGAAGGAAAGATGCTTTATAGGCGAACGGGTTTACTCGACCGCACGTGCTTGTTACGGAACATCGACGGACGGTTTTATTGCTTACGCGTGCCTTACTAATTGTTTTTCGGTTGAGTTTTGTTGGAAATAAAAGTGGTAGAACTTGTTAAACTCGACCTGCACGCGTGTTTTACGGAACATTTTGACGGACTTACTCTAGTGATACACGTGCTTTACTCATTGTGGTTTTCTTGTTGGTGCTTTGTCTCTTTATATTTAAACTGTGTGTGCGATCTAGTTTCGCGGTCCTTTTCTTTTTTATCAGAGTAGTGCATACTTTGGATTATCCAAATACAGTTGATACTGTAGTTTCTGAATTTTCTAATCCCAAAGAATCTAAAACAGATCATTGCTTGCGCAAATTTCGTTATTTGCGAAATATAACAGATTACCGGTTTACAAAGGTATTGGTTGAAGTTTCTCACTGCTTTTTGGATGTTTATAAAAATAATATACATTTGGTCCCAGTTGAAATTAAACTAGTGCTACAGAATATTTCGAAATTATTGTCTCAGGAAATAGAATTTACAAGAAATTTATCAATGCTACATAGTTCCGTCGCGTGATAATGTCTGCTGCTTACACCAGTGAAATACGTAGGAGTGATTAGGGTAACGTGTGATAAGTTCCATCAACACCCTCCCAGTCAAGGGTGAAGTGCTGCGTTAGTGCCGGACATCGTGAATCCCACACTTCAATTGCAAGGAAGCGTTACTGAAGGACCTTTTGTAAGTTGAACTATTTCCTACTTGTTACTACTTTAAATATCTATCCGTTGTTTTGCCATATCTTTGTCGTTCTGATACCTTTTACCATAGAATTGCATGCTATTAAGAAACAAAAAAAAAAAGAAGAATCAACAATACTAGATGACTCATATCAATTGTGCTTACCTATTTATCTTTTGTTAAAATTTTGTCTGATCTATGTTTAATTGGTGTGTGAGGAAACGTTTCTGCTACTCCCCAATATTACCTCACTTTGTACTAAAAATTTTTTGTAATGTTTTTACCGTTGTTATATTATATAGATTATCTAAACAGTTTTTTTTTACATTCTACAAAGTACTGAACAATCTATGCTCGATCAGCATGCTATGCTTTTTCTTTATTTCAGGTTTGCAGGACTAATTTTTTTTTATTGCAGGTTTACTATTCTAATTTTTTTTATTGCAGGTATTGTTACTAAGTCCTTACAACCGCGTACATAGATGTTGGTCTGCTTTCTACAACCCCCCCTAATCTCCGATTGAGCCCGGTTATTTCTTTGATTTTCTTGGTGTTACGCACGGCTACGAGCCAACGTAGCATAAATTTGGCGCCCAACATGGCTGCCTCAATAAACGTAACATAAATTTGGCGCCCAACGCGGGGCTCGAAATTGTTTTTTTCTTCTTTCTCGTCTGAACTGGATTTTCTTTAGTATTTAGTTATTTCGTTAATTTAGTTTCTCTATCGAACCAGCCTAATAATTCGTTTTTGTGTCTTTAAATATTTGGGTGTTTGTTGATTCTGTAGTAATGGGGGACTATTGGAAATTAAAAGTTGATCGTTTACATGAAGCTGAACTCGAATATGAAGTCGGTTCTCGTGAATTCGATGCAAAGGTACCTGTATCCAAACTTCGTAAATCCTTTAGGAATATTTTGAAAATGGAATCTTCTGAAACTCTAAGTCCACTTAAATCTGGTATCGATTTTCAGACTGATAATAAAGCCGTGACTGAAGGTTTAACTGAATTAACTACGAAAAGTAAAGATTTTAATGGTGATATTTCAACTGCCGACGGCAAACGTATTATTAGCCTTGCTATGCATCTCAAAGGGAGAATCCAACGCATGAATGTTACTTCTGACGCTGAAACAGTCATACAGCGAAAGTTGTTGCTATGTGTTAGTAATTTACGCAGTGATTGCGATAGGTTATACCGTCGCTTTAGACGTTCTTCCACTTCACCTAGGGCACCACTTGTTTATACGGCTACTATTAATCCGACTACTACTGATACTGAGGATGATCTTACGTCTGCTGAATCTTCTGATGAATTACCTATACCAATATCTATTTCTAAATCAATTGCTACGTCTGGTTATGGACAGCTGGTGTCTAAATGGGACTTAAAATTTTCGGGTGATGACCGTATGTCTTTAAATGCATTTCTATTACGCGTGGACGAATTATGCTCGGCACGCAACGTTTCTGCTTCTCAACTATTTTTTTCGGCATCAGACTTACTTTCGGGAAAAAGCTTTAATTTTATTCAGAGCGCATAGAAAATCCTTAACTAATTGGCAAGATGTTATTCGACTATTAAGGGAAGAATTTCAACCCGTTAATTACAACGAAAAACTTTTAGAGGAAATAAAGCAACGTACTATGGGTCCCTCAGAGTCTATTGCTGTATATTTAGCTACGATGGAAAATTTATTTGCTCGTCTAACAATCTCTCTCTCTGAACCACAGAAACTCGAAATTATTTTACCAAATCTTACCTCTTTCTACCAAACCAAATTAGCTTTGCTTGATCTGAATACTATTACGGAACTTTTGCGTGTAGGTCGCAGACTAGAACAGCGCAAAATACAAGCCGATAATTTCCAGTCTCCTCCTGCTCTGAACTTTTCTCAACTCCTAAAGCCTGACTTAGCTTATACAGGTTCTGCGGTCCGCAGCAAACTTACTTCTGCTTATGTCCCTCCCCATTCTGGTGTTACTACTTCGAAAACATTTACACCTGGTGCAAGTGATGCTCCTAAAAATATTTCTAATTCTTCCGTTACCTGTTGGAACTGTGGCCAACGAGGACACAAGTCTCCTTCCTGTACTAAACCTCAAATACTTCATTGCTATGGTTGTGGTAAACCTAATGTTACTCGTACCAATTGTACGAGTTGTAACAAGAATTTAAACTACCGATCGAGTCACTAAACCGAGAAACCGACCCGATCCCTTCTACAGCTGTCTCGGTACCTATTATTTCCTCAGAAAATCCTTTCTCTGGTCTTGATGACCGATCTAAATATGTTCTGAATTTTATTTTAGCTAGTTCTCGTGAGGACGACAGACCTTATCTTACTGTTACTATTTTCGACATTGAATTTAAGGGTTTGCTTGATTCTGGCGCTTCTCGTACGATTATTGGTGGTCCTGGTTGGGATATTCTCTATTCTCTTTCTTTGCCTTTGTCCCAAACGGAGATCCACAGCTGTACGGTAGCCAATGGTCAAGCTTGTGACATTCTCGGGTCACTTACTTTACCCATGTCGGTCGAAAATAAAACTATTCTTCTTGACGTCCTAGTCGTTTCTTCTATTTCTCAGTCTCTGATCTTAGGCATTGACTTCTGGAAATCTATGGGTGTTGTCCCAGATTTTCGAACGGGTCAATGGACTTTCGGTTCTTCTTCTACTGTCTCGATCAGTCTGATCAATGCTCTTTCCGATCTGTCGATCATGCAACAATCCGAATTGTCTCGTATAGTCCAACAGATGTTTCCTAAAGATGATACTTTACCTTTGGGCTGTACTAATCTCATTGAACATCAGATCCGTACTACATCTAGTCCTATCAAGCAACGATATTATCCCATGTCCCCTACGGTACTTCCACATGTCAATCAAGCTCTGGATGAGATGTTAGAAAGTGGTGTTGTAGAACCATCTAATAGCGCTTGGTCTAGCCCTATTGTTATGGTGCCTAAGAAAGATGGCACATATCGTTTCTGCATCGATTTTAGAAAGGTCAATGAGGTTACAGAAAAAGATGCCTATCCCCTTCACTATATTTCTACGATTCTAGACCGTCTTAGAGACGCAAAATTCTTAACTAGTTTGAACATTTGCTCTGCTTATTGGCAAATACCTCTTTCTTCTAATTCTAAGGCGATTACTGCATTTACGGTGCCTGGTAGAGGTTTATACCAGTTTACTAAAATGCCATTTGGTCTTCGTAATTCTCCAGCGACATTTCAGCGACTTATAGATCGTAGCTTGGTGCTGATCGTGAACCTTTCTGTTTCGCATACTTAGATGATGTGATCATCGCTACCCCTACTTTCGAACAACATTTGGTGGTACTACAGAAAGTGCTTTTTCGTTTAAATTCTGCAGGTCTTACTCTTCGCAGAGATAAATGCATTATATGCCGACCGGAACTCCGTTATCTGAGATACGTAGTAAATCGTCATGGACTCCATGTCGACCCAGAAAAGTTTCGGCCATTCTTAATCTTCCTCCTCCTACTACTGTAACTGAAGTACGACGCATAGTTGGTATGTGCTCGTGGTATCGTCGCTTTATCCCAAATTTTTCTGCTCTTACTGCTCCAATTACTGCTTTGACTAAGAAAAATTCTAAATTTGATTGGTCTTCGGAATGTCAGCAGGCGTTTAAGCTGCTGAAAGAACACTTGGTAACGGCTCCAGTGATGAGTTGTCCTGATTTTTCTTTGCCCTTTACTATACAGACTGATGCCTCTGATTTTGGTCTGGGTGCTGTGCTGACTCAACAACAGGGTGATGACGAAAAAGTCATTAGCTACATTAGCTGTTCTCTTAAAAAGGCGGAACGCAACTATAGCGCCACCGAAAAAGAATGTCTTGGTGTTATTTGGGCAATTGAGAAATTTCGTCCCTATATCGAGGGTTCTCACTTTACTGTGATCACCGATCACTACTCGCTTATCTGGCTGAATAATCTACAAAGCCCCAACGGTCGTTTAGCTCGTTGGTCTGTACGACTTCAACAATATAAATTCACCATCGTACATCGTAAAGGTAAAGAAAACATCGTTCCCGATGCCTTATCTCGCTCAGTACCTAAAATTGACTTAATTGATGACTTTCCTAAATCTTCTATTACTCTGCCAATTTTGGATCCTTGGTATCTTAAGCTACGGACTCGTGTTAATTCCAATCCTAAACTATACAGTAACTGGCATGTGGAAAACGAATTACTATGTAAACATGTAAAATCTAAACAGTCTTTGCTCCAACCTCCTCAAGACGATTGGAAGTTAGTAGTTCCCAGCGAACAACGGAATAGGGTTCTAAACGAAAATCATGATCTACCTACTTCAGGTCAACCTGGTGTCCACAAACTGTCTCTAAAATTTCCATGCGCTACTATTGGCCTAAACTTAGAGCCGCTGTTGCTCGATACGTCCGTCGTTGTAAAATTTGCTCTGCACACAAAGTCGAACAAAAGAAACCTCCTGGCTTTATGTCTCCCCGTGCTACTGCCACTCGTCCTTGGCAAGTCCTATGTACTGATATTGTCGAACCTCTTCCTAGATCCTCTAAAGGTAATTCTTTCATTTTAGTTGTTGCCGATTGTTTTACAAAATATGCTTGTTTTTTCTTCCTCTACGTGCGTCTACGGCCGCTGCTGTTGCTCGAACCATTGAGGAAAATATTTTCCTGGTGTATGGTACTCCTCAGTATCTAATTGCGGACAATGGTGTACAATTTCGTAGTAATATTTTCACTAAACTCTGTGATTCTTATCGAACAAAAATTCTGTTTAATGCTCGCTATCATCCTTAGGCGAATCCGGCCGAACGTATTAATAGAGTCCTGAAAACTATGATTTCTTCTTACGTTTCTGATAATCAACGTCGGTGGGACGTTAATTTAGCAAAATTTGGTTGTGCTATTCGAACGCTTAAACATGAGGTTATTGGTTACTCCCGTATTTTGCTCTATATGGTCGTGAGCATGTTCTCTACGGCGATCATTTTGGAAAACCTCTTGATCCTGATAATGTTCTTATGGATCCCGAACGTCCTATTCCTCCTACTGACTTAGTCAAATTTGAGTCACTTCGTGAAGAAATTTCGAAACGCCTTTCCTTAGCATACAAGAAAAATGCTAAACACTACGATCTTCGTCGTCGTCCTTAACTTTATCTCCTGGCGATCTCGTTTGGAAACGCAATTATGTTCTTTCGAATGCTACTCGCTACTTCAATGCTAAACTTGCTCCCAAATATGTGGGTCCCTTTACTATTAGAACTAAACTTTCTCCTTGGACCTATATCTTAGTGGATGATTCTGGTAACGATCTGGGTACTTGGCATATTAAGGACCTCAAACCCGATAAAACTTTAGACCCTCCAGACATTGATCCTGAACCTCCGGATCCTAGAGGGCTCCCTACGGCCGATTCTATTTTGACCCCTACGTGTCGCTATCCCTAATGACTTGTAATTTCTTTGGCTTATTGGTCTTGTGTTTTCTCTGATAAGCTTGTGTCCGAAAACACTGGCGCCCATTTCGTATTCTTATTTATATCGTGTAGCTAGCCCATCCCGTGACTTTTTCTTTTGGCTAGTTCTACCATTTGTTCACTATTTGACTATTATAGTCGCTTTCTACATCCATTCCTAGAGGTAGGCTTCAGATCTATTTTCTTTTCCTTTAGGTATTTCGACTTGGTCGCTTTTGGAGGTCTGTTAGCCATACTTTGCTTGAGCAATCGTTTCATACGAATCTGCGTTACCTCAGTCGGAAGTATTCTAGATTGTGTACTAGCTTGCCTTTGTCCTTTGCCTTGTCTTGGTTCTTTCTTTGCTGCACACTTGAAGTTGACAGTTGTGTCGTCTAGTTGGTTTGCTACGAGTTTTCTTCCTCGTTTCTTTTTTCTTTCCTCTTGGTTTCTCCGCGGGAAGCCAAAACTTTTCTTTGAGGTGGAGAACAGAAATGTCCCTTTTGGGGACATCCGTCTTTTGACGTTTTTGAAAGTAGCTAAGAGCTTTAATCCTCATTGGGTGTTTACTTGATGCTTTCTTTACCTGTTCTGTCGTTGTTAGTTACGATATATGACTTTGTCTTCTTTTGGAAAAATGTTCTTTTTCTTATACTGGTGTTGGCCCTTCGAACCGGATAAAAAAAAATATTTTTTTGTTTGGTTCCTTGTCTGTCGCTTTTTTGTCTCACCCCGACGTCTTTATTTTGCTAGGGGGGAATTTGTAACGTGCATTTTTGTAGTTGAACATTTTACGCTTTTTCCCAATTCGTAAATATTTTTCTGCAACTACTATCTCTATGTTTTATATTTATTAACTCGTTTGCGAATAATCCCTTTATATTATATTACGCGATTATCGACTTTCACTCTCTACAATTCGATAGTGTGGTTAGGTGATCGAGATTAAAACACATCCTTAGGTGAATGCGTCGTATTATAATGAGTGGATATTATTGATTTTCTAGTTATCCATAAGAGGTTGTAATAGCAACGAGTTGAATAAACAGATGGGTAGTTGTAGTTTGTTCTATGTTCCTATATATTAATTACGGTAAAAATACTGTTTTCGTTTTTGCTTTGAAAATAGTGAAAATTAATGCGGTATGAATTTTCGAATTGTTCATGAACAAGCACGACACGATTTTAGTTGTTTTTCTTGTGAAATAAAAGTTGTATATTAACTGTAGAGAGTGTAGTTCTTATTCCATTGAAGGAAAGATGCTTTATAGGCGAACGGGTTTACTCGACCGCACGTGCTTGTTACGGAACATCGACGGACGGTTTTATTGCTTACGCGTGCCTTACTAATTGTTTTTCGGTTGAGTTTCTGTTGGAAATAAAAGTGGTAGAACTTGTTAAACTCGACCTGCACGCGTGTTTTACGGAACATTTTGACGGACTTACTCTAGTGATACACGTGCTTTACTCATTGTGGTTTTCTTGTTGGTGCTTTGTCTCTTTATATTTAAACTGTGTGTGCGATCTAGTTTCGCGGTCCTTTTCTTTTTTATCAGAGTAGTGCATACTTTGGATTATCCAAATACAGTTGATACTGTAGTTTCTGAATTTTCTAATCCCAAAGAATCTAAAACAGATCATTGCTTGCGCAAATTTCGTTATTTGCGAAATATAACAGATTACCGGTTTACAAAGGTATTGGTTGAAGTTTCTCACTGCTTTTTGGATGTTTATAAAAATAATATACATTTGGTCCCAGTTGAAATTAAACTAGTGCTACAGAATATTTCGAAATTATTGTCTCAGGAAATAGAATTTACAAGAAATTTATCAATGCTACATAGTTCCGTCGCGTGATAATGTCTGCTGCTTACACCAGTGAAATACGTAGGAGTGATTAGGGTAACGTGTGATAAGTTCCATCAACACCCTCCCAGTCAAGGGTGAAGTGCTGCGTTAGTGCCGGACATCGTGAATCCCACACTTCAATTGCAAGGAAGCGTTACTGAAGGACCTTTTGTAAGTTGAACTATTTCCTACTTGTTACTACTTTAAATATCTATCCGTTGTTTTGCCATATCTTTGTCGTTCTGATACCTTTTACCATAGAATTGCATGCTATTAAGAAACAAAAAAAAAGAAGAATCAACAATACTAGATGACTCATATCAATTGTGCTTACCTATTTATCTTTTGTTAAAATTTTGTCTGATCTATGTTTAATTAGTGTGTGAGGAAACGTTTCTGCTACTCCCCAATATTACCTCACTTTGTACTAAAAATTTTTTGTATTGTTTTTACCGTTGTTATATTATATAGATTATCTAAACAGTTTTTTTTTACATTCTACAAAGTACTGAACAATCTATGCTCGATCAGCATGCTATGCTTTTTCTTTATTTCAGGTTTGCAGGACTAATTTTTTTTTATTGCAGGTTTACTATTCTAATTTTTTTTATTGCAGGTATTGTTACTAAGTCATTACAACCGCGTACATAGATGTTGGTCTGCTTTCTACAACCCCCCCTAATCTCCGATTGAGCCCGGTTATTTCTTTGATTTTCTTGGTGTTACGCACGGCTACGAGCCAACGTAGCATAAATTTGGCGCCCAACGTGGCTGCCTCGATAAACGTAACAGGCTTTTTATATAACATACATTAACAACAACAACATATGAAAATTGTTCAAATTTCTCAAATACACAATTCGCACAGTTTGCTTATTCGTTTTAGAGCATTTAACAGAATTATGGAACGTCTTTGTATATTTTATAATTCCAGTTCATTCCAGTTCATTCCATTCCTTTCACTAAGTTCACGTGAGTTGCGATGGCGCTTGGTATAAACTTTATTTTGTAAGTAACCCCAAAGAAAAAAGTCTAGAACAGACAGATCGGGCGATTGTGGAGGTCATCTTATTGGCCCATTAGTGCCTATCCATTTGTTAGGAATATGATTTTCTAAAAAGATGCGAATTCTCAGGGAATTATGAGCAGGCGCTCTGTCTTGCTGAAAATATATACTGTTCAAACGAGCCAGTGGAACATTATCTATGAGTTCAGTGACTACATCTGGCAAAATTTCCAGGTATCGGTTTCCTGTAAGACTTCCTGCATAAATTCTGTATACTATTTGGCGACCCAAAATAAAATATGTGACGCTGAAGCCGAACCTACCCTGCTGCTCACGCTCAAATACAAGATGATGATTTTCTTGATAACAATGTCTAGTATTATGTATATTAAAAATACCAGCACTTGAAAAATAAGCCCAATCAGACCATATTACTGAATGTGCAAAATTTCTGTTTATTTGAATTTGTAAATACCAGTTACAAAAAATTAAGCGACGTTCAGCATCTCTAGGGTGTAAGTGCTGAACAATTAGTGTTTTATAGGGTGTGAACTTAAACTTCTTTAATATCTTCTGTGCCCTATTTTCGATTACCCCGACTTCTGCCTCAATGCCCCTTCACGAGATTGAAGGAGTTGCCTCTACGACGGCTAAAACACTGGTCTCGCCAATTTCTTGATTTTCCTTATTGTAGGATTTTGGTCTTGATCGCGTAAATGATCCATGAATAAGTAAATTATTATTGAGTATAGAAAACCTATTCAAGCAAGATGGTCTTCTTTCAGGATATCTATAATAAGTATAAAGACGCGTAATGATAAAGAATACTTAGCTATTAAATGAAGAAAAAGTTTACCTGTTAAAATATAGTTCTGAGGTCTGATGCGCATTTTCATCGGATTGTATGTAGCAACATAACATATCATACCTTCAAAGTTCTGATATACTCCCATTCTAACCATTTTTTTAAAGAAAACACAAATTTTAAACTTTTTAAGTCAATCTTAAATATTCTTTTGACAAGCAATCTGACATCACCATTGTCAAACTATTTTCTTTTGTTTCATTACCGTCGTGGCTAAAAATTAAGGGTTACCATAGTCTACTATTAAATAACATATTAATTTTGAGAAAAATGTAGTATATTCAGTTATTTTCCAAAATAAATATAGACCATTATGTATTTTTGAAAAGCCCAGAATATGCTTAATTTAATTAGTTAAAAATATTTAGGGTGTCCTATTTAAAAAAAACATATGTTTGTTTCATAATTAAAAGACGGATGGCGCAGAAAAGAAACAAACTACGCTACTCGATTCTACAGAAAAAGTTCTATAAGAATACCCTATCACCTGTGTAATAAGTTGAAAAACAACCGAGATACGGGGAATGCCCCAAAAGTGATGATTTTAAATTTTACCCCAAACAAAGAGGGACATGAAAATTTTGTTGGCGGCATGTTTAGTTTCACAAAGAGAGAGTAGTGTTGCGAAAACCGCAACCCTCTATCTTTAACAATAAGTGAGATACCTTGTAAGAGTGTCCAAAAATGGACACCCTGTACTTTCATTTCAAAGCGATTTCTCCAAATACCTGACTAATATTAGCCGCTGTTGCAATATTTAAACCATTTTTAAATTGAAAAAGTAAAACATCTGAATATCATACGTTGACGACATTTTTAGAAGGTCTTTTATAAAGCGAATGAAAAGTATTCATGTCAAATGACAAAAAATGAATGCATGTTATCTGTCATAATTAAAACAAAGAAAAACACGAATGAGCCAAGATGAAGTTGATCAAAACGATTGATGCTTTTGAAGTTTAAAACATCGAACATTTTATATGGATAAGCTTAATAATTTTCATGTAAAACTGTTAATACTTAAACTATCGACACAAATGTAAACATCGAAAGTACCTCACATCTTAGGTATTTAATCATTTAAGTTATCTCATAATTATTGAAATATTGTCGACGCAGTTGGAGACTGACATTGTTTGTCAGACAGTTTGGATCTGTGAATCAATACTTATTAATTTTTCGAACCGTTTACGCAGCCTCTGATTAGATTACTTTTTCAATAATATTGATAAATACATGTTGTAGTTTACGTTTAATATCATTTCCGTAATCGCTGCTTTCGCAATTAAGTATCCTTGCCTTCGCTATAGCAGGTGATTAATAAAAACGACCAACTAAATGTACCACACAAATTTCGATTATACAATTTGTATTTTAACCGCTTAAAAGCTGACGCACCAATCGTATAATCGAATTAATGAAGTCTAAAGTGTGGGAATGAACAGCTAATAATACAGACTGCAATATATTCCTTAGAAGCACCACACTTCTGCTTGCGAAATACAACACTGCTTTATTTGTTTTCCGGCTAGAAGAACTTGGTATATTTATTTTGCAGTATTCATAGTTTGGAGGACCTGAAATACTAAACAAAATGCATGTCAACAGGTAAGCGCACGTCTTCTTCAAGGAAGACATATTTACTTTAAAATCGATTCCGACCTTGAATTTCTTTATTTGTTACCTCATCGACCAACATAATTTTAGAAAATTTAGTTAGCGCACCCACGGGTGCCATGATGTCAGTCTACAGGCAATTAGACTATCACTTTCAAAAGTATTACCCTTATACTTTATAAATTTGCTCCCTGACAGATACATATACATATACATAGACATATAAATATACACATACATATACTAAATTTGGTAACGACCTTGCTTTCTTAGTTGTATATAATTAGTTTTGGGTTTTAGGTCAGCTGAATTGAAAAGTTCTCTTTTTTATAAACTCAAGCTTTCGGAAATTTATTTTTCCGTTATCAAGAGTATTAAAAGTAAATACAAATGAATTAGTTATGAGAACAGGGTTGACTTAATAGCTAAGAATTATATATAACTGATACTTACTAAAGTGAGATAAGATACAATTGGACGATTAATAATAATGTACAGTGTATAAGGGTATGGTATAACTAAATTTAAAAATAAAAATAATACTAATTATTTTTATTTGTAAATTTAATACACATACATTCCAAGAAAAATTTGACTAGCTGTTACGATCCGACTGCTTAATAGTTTAGTTAACTATTATCATCACCACTTCAACGTAAATTCCAATATAAATGTCTTAATTCCTTGCTTAGTTATATCAAGCATACGACACGGTTTCAGTTTTTACATGAGTGGAGAATATACATCCAAACGGCAAATTAAAAACGATACTTAATTTGTTGTGCTAGGAAGTGCAAGCGTTATCCAAACGCTTAACTAGATTATACAAAGTAATAGTGTTCATATATAAGCCTTCAGAGTCTCCCAAACAGCCTTCTGGCTGCCAAGTACCGATATATTCTGTCCTACTCTTTAATTTTGAACTGCCCAAAATAGCGGCTAATGATCGCTTTCGAAAACCACAACAAACAGCTTTGCGAAAAAATATGTTCAAAAATACAACGAGCCATACAGTAACGAAAAAGATAAGTTCTGTTACTAGGAAATAGGAAAATACAAATTGATAACGCTAAATTAGTTCGTGGATTTTTTATTATCACAAATTTAAATCAAATGAATCATATGATAGGAAATAACTATACCACAACGCCTTTGCAAGTCGATCATACTGTCACCATAACTTCTATGGATAGAGTTTCTGTTCCGGCCCAATACCCAGAGTAATTGAACTATTTTCCAGTTGTCGTAGGGCATCTATTTTAATCCCAGATTACAATGCGTTCAAAAAATGGCACAAATTTATTTTGATTAAGTAATGGAGTTAATTATAGTAATGGTCCTAATTCGTTTGCAGGCTCAGTGGAACCCATCCATTGACATTCCTTATCGTCCTTAGCTGATGCAAATGACAGTTGATGGTATATATCTTATTAACTATTCTGAATTCTTTTACAAAACAAATAAATTACCAAACATTATTTTCGTGTGTGCGTGCATTGTGCAAGTTCTCATCTTCGACGCGACAAAGCCGTTACTGTAGAGAACTTGCAACGAGTTGGCTTTATACATCATAATCGTAAATGGATCGTTAGGATATGTCGCAGTCCCATGCAGTTAGTGTTAAACCCATCTTTGACTTTTTACAAAGTAGTAAAACATTATTAGTAGTAACCTATATTGAAATCCCAAAACTATTTTCACACAGGTACTCCTATCGATTATTTTATTTTAGTAGAAAAGTGTTACGACTACTAACTTAAGTAAAAACCTTAACACTATTTTCGCCTCAGCACTATTTCCGCACGTGTATCCAATCAATTATTTTGTCATAGTAGTAAAACATTTCGACTACTAACCGAAGTTGAAACCTCAACACTGTTTTCTCCTCTACACTATTTTTGTACATTATCGATCGATTATTTTGTCTTAGTGGTAAAACATTCCTATCACTCACCTAAGCAGAAACCTCAACACTATTTTCGGGCTCAGCATTATTTTCGAACATGTACACAATCAATTTGTTACGACTACTAACCTATGTAGAAACCTATAACTATCTTCGCCTCAACACTATTTTTGAACGTATAGCCAAATGATTATTTTGCTTTTGTAGTACAACATTTCTACAACTAACCTAAGTAGAAACCTCAACAGTATTTTCCGGTTCAACATTATTTTCGCGCATGTATCCAATCGATTATTTTGTTTTAGTAGAAAAACATTTCGACTAATAACCTAAGTTGGAACCTCAACACTATTTTTGCCTCAGCACTATTTACACTCCAACACTATTTCCGCCTATGTACCTTTTCGCGCATGTATCCAATCGATTATTTTGTTTTAGTAGAAAAACATTTCGACTAATAACCTAAGTTGGAACCTCAACACTATTTTTGCCTCAGCACTATTTACACTCCAACACTATTTCCGCCTATGTACCTTTTCGATTATTTGGGCGTTAATAGTAAAACTTTTCTACAACTCAACTTAGTAGAAATCTCAACACTATTTTAGCTTCAACATCCAATCGATTACTTTGTCTTTGTAGTAAAACATTTTCGACAAGCTAGAAACAATCAGTCAAAAAGTACGAAGCTCAGTCAGCGGGCATGTGTCTAACATTGATCGATTCTTTGTCTATTTCCTAGCATATTTCCATTTATAATACTCAATTTAAAAAGTAGTTCGAATACTATTTGATATAGTGAATGCAGCCAGAAATATATAACCTACCATTGTGTTTTATGATTTTACACCACTGGAAAATAACTCGTACAAAGTGTGCCATCAATGTCCTTGTTTATACACTCCGCAGCATATAAACAATACTGACGTATTCGTTTATGAAGTGAATAACGCTAAAATAGCCACACTATATTTTTTAATTTGGAGTGGCATCGTGAAAGTTTAGTGGAACGACCGTTTAAAATAAGTGCAACCATTAAAAAATAACCTAATCTCATATCGTATTTCTGTTTACATATCCACGTACGCAAAGTTGTCGAAAAAATAGTGAAAGACCTAAACATATAGACAAACGTAGGATGTCTAAAATAACAAATCAACACAAGTAATAGTTTGAAGTGGCATTTTAAAGTTTGCATAATTTGTCCTATATAAATTAATATTTTTGTCGCGGTTGAATTTAATTTTCATTATTTTATTTGTTTATACCATCTGTTTCTCTTATATAAAAAATAGCTTGTAAATAAAATTTATACCAGGATATCGCCTGATTTTCTTAAATAAGAAAATTTAGTACACCCTGACTCACCCCACTCTCCGCGTTTGCAGCTAGCTCGTTTTATCTAAATTTCTTTACTGTTTTTTTAATATGCGTTTCCTCTCTTTGCAACGTAACAAACTATACTATATTTATCCGTTGAAATCCAGAATAATCCTCATTATAACACTTCAGTATGACATGCACCACAATTTTCTATATCCCATACCTGAAGCTCAGAATAATATTAATGTAACTATTAAAACAATAACCTAATTTCTCCTAATCAATACAGAAGCATAACCTCGTCGCACCTTAAGTGTGTTAATATTGTTTCTTTGACGATCGACATCGAATAATATTAATGCAACTGCTATATCAATAACCTTCAGTTAGTACTAGAAGTACATCTCCATGCTTCATGATGCCCTAAGCAACAAATAATGTTAGTGTAGTAATATTCAACAATGTTAAGCATAATCATTGCACATCCGTAATTGTTATTTTTGCGTTCTGACATCTCACAATGGGAACACAATATAAATAAACAATATGCTTTTGTCTTTCACGAAATAAAAATACAATTTTTTTTTATAAAATTTGAAGTTATTTCTTATGATATTAGTGATAATTAGCAATTGTGCTAACCGAAAGCGTAAGTATTTAATAGTTAATGTATATTAATGACAAAACAGAGATATAGAAACCCAAGTATTTTTATCGGGACGTAACTCAGTGATGCGTAGTTGTGATAAACGTAAAACAATAAAAATAACTAAGTTATATTTCTATCACACTAGAAAAGGATGAGCAAAAATTATTTTGTTAATACATATTCCAACCTTATGTAAGTTGTATTCAAAGCAGATTATCAAATGTGTTCGTTCCATCCTTTTATTATATCACAATGAATGCCTTAAACACAATTAAAGCAAAATTGAAATCACACGTAATGGGGTTACATAACCTTAAAATTGGGTGTAAAAATCTCCTCTTTTACGCATGAATCGATAAAAACCAGCAATTTTTTCTGTTGATTTGTTATTTTAGACCTATTAGAAACTATTTGCCTCAAGGTAGAAAGAAGTCACGTATTGTACACCGTGCCCGATTCTTTTATAGAGCGATTGAAAAGTGATTATTATGTTAAATGACAAGAAAATAAATGCTTTTTATTTGTCATAACTAAAACAAAAAAAAAGAGTACAAATGAGACAAGTAGAAGTTGATCGAAACGATTGATGCTTTTGAAGTACATCAAACATTTCATATGCACAGACCTAATAATTTTCATGAGAATTTGCCAATACTTAAACTGTTGCTACAAATATAAAAATCGAAATTACTTCACATCTTTGTCACTATCTGAATAAGTTATGTATCTAATCATTTAATATACGTCATATTGATTGAAATATTGTCGCCGCAGTTGGAGACTGATTTTAAATAAATAATATTGTTTGTCGGAAACTGTTTGTATCTGGTATCAATGCTTATTAATCTTTCTAACCGTGTAGACTGCCTCTGATTAGATTACTTTTCCAGTAACATTGATAAATAACTGTTGTAGTAATTACATTTAATACCTTTACCGTAATCGCTACTTCCATAACTATGTATCACTGCCTTCGCTATAGCAACTGTTTAATAAAAAACGACCAACTAAATTGAACCAGACAAATTGTGATTATACAATTTGTATTTGAACCACTTATAGTTCGACACCAACAGTATAATCAAATTAATCGAGTTAAAAGTGGGAGAATAAAGAGCTAATACTTTACAGATAGATGTCTGTAGTGACAATCTGCTTGGGAAATCCAATACAGTTTCATTTGCTTTCCGGCTAGAAAACTTAATATATATATATATATATATATATATATATATATATATATATATATATATACTGTACAGCAGTCATACAGTTTGGAAGACCTAGAATTCCAAACAAAATGCATACAACCGGAAATAGCACGTCTTCAGCGAATATAGCTTTACCATTAGACAATTTCCGATCTTTATCCTCCGTATTTGTTCTCACATTCACGATCTTTCTTCCTAAGTTTAATAATACAATCCTTACTGACCAACATTATTTTGGAAAAATTAATTAGCACACGATTGGGTGCAATGATGTCAGTCTACAGGCAATTAGACTTTCAGTTTATAAATCTGGTTCCCTGACAGTTCTCAGATGTACGCGAATCAGCAACCGCCTGTTGTTTTCGTAAATATTGCTTGATTGCCGTTATAATATCTCAGAACACATATATTGATTTAGCTGGTGGAGTGCGGTTTAAAAACCTACACCATTCATTAACAAAAATAATTCAATATTCTTAAATTCATTTCAAAAACCTTCAGACAATATTTGAAATACATAGAACGCGAAGTTAGCAGCCCCAAATCCGTAAAAAGTTGTGTTCATATTGCTTTGTAATTGTATTTTCTGCTATTGTTACAGGCTGAACAATTATTAATTAAATTTATAATTGTGCAAGATGGAAACGTAGTGGGGCAGTTGCCCAGCATCAAGAAATTAGGTTAAGTTTCATATTAGATAGTAGTAAGACATTATTTCTTACCGATATCATTATTTAATATAGAGCAACACTTTCGTGCTGTTGTTCGAAAGTTTTGTTTATAGATTGCTATAAAGTAGGAACCAGTTCGAATCCGAATACAGCAAGACTTTTTTCGTAAAGATTTTCTACATCATGATGTGTAGTGTCTTCAAGTGTGTTAAAATCCCCCCCACTGTGTCGAATAGAGATACAAAGTTGCACTTATGGTTTCTCCTAGTTTCAGTGTCTGCAAACTACAGATTATGACTTTCTACGCTTGTGTAAAGAAAATCGAGTAATAATAATATTAGAACCAGGGTCGAAAATTTTTGAAACGAAAAAAACAATAGTAGGATGAAACTCATTGAAAAAGGAAGAAAATATAACAAAAATGAAACGAATAATAATTTAGGGCGATCCGAGATCGGGAAGTGAAAGGGGGTGAGTTTATAAGGGTAGAAGACAGTTTATCTCGATTTCCGGCAAAACTACAAGTCCTATGGAAAAAAGATAAATTGTAAAGTTGTAGGTAATAAAAAGATCTACAGCTATTGTATTTACACTTTTATCACATAAGCTCAAAGTTTATGTGAAAAACTCAAAATAACCAAGTTTTTCGTTTTTCATTTTTATCTTTTACAAAAAAAGTACTTTTATCACGAAATTTGGTGAAAACGTACCTTTTTATGTCCCAAACACACTGTAATTTGTTTGATTTAAAATATTCAGTTTTTCACCTTATTTTGACTTAATATCGAAAAACCACCCTAATTTTCAATCGAAAATTCTCACGTCAAAATATCTGCTTTTATAAAAAAAGTCGGTAGGCCTTTGCTTCGCTAAAATCTCTACTTTCTGATGGTGTAAAAATATACATTACTATAGTAAATGTTTGCAAAAAATGCAGAGAAACGAAAAAAAACTCGAATCCGAAAATTTTTTCTTTATCATTATGTACAATTTTGAGCTATTTATTAAAATTTATACTTTAATTACTCGAAAAACGTAAGATTCCATGTTACATTGATAAACAAAAAATTACAAATCTATAAAACATGAATATTGCCAAAAACTTAGAAAATAGTTATTCTATATATAATTAAAGATATGATTTAAAGGGGATTTCATCTAAAAAATGTGACTACTGCTATTTTTTCCTGTAAAAAAGTTGATTTATTAAATACTAATCACATTTATGTCATGCAAAATCTCATCATATATAAATATACATGTAAAACGCGCTACTGAATTTTGATACTTGATACTGATTACGTTATTCATTATAATATTTTCGAATACATTAATCTTGTTACTTATAAATACCTTATCTTGGATTCTAATCACTTATCCATTAGTTTTTGTCTCGTTGATGGTATTACTTGATCGTTACATTCGACGAAACTTCCCGATTCTAGTAGATCTTCGAAATCTTCAAGACCATCACCGTCTTCGTCTTCGATATTATTTCCAGTCTGCATTGGTTCTTCATCCACAATTTCACTTGAATCATTAAATTTCTCGTAGCTTTTTTATTCCACATTGAAGCATATTTCAGAATCATGACAATTTGAGAATAAATAAAGTTGAGTTTTAACATTTTTCCTGAGACCATTTTCTGTAAAAAGTGACAATGGAAAAGGTGCAAGCTCGTATTGCAAATAAGTTTCCATCTCCTTTTTACTGTCGATCGTTAATGATATTCTTTGAAATATCAATTATAGATCGATGGTTATAATATCTCCGTTTACTTTAACGGAAGATTGAACCGTTTTTAGAGATAAGACTTTGTTTTTTCTTTTAAATTTGACACTGTCAAAATTCATTCCAACAATAGCTTGCAAAGATTTCTTTCCTTCTTCATATGCTTCGTAGCAATTTACAGAACCACTGCCAATAATTCCAGAAAATATTTACATCATGTTATCAGTCTCTTGAAAAGGATCATACCTGTTAAAAATTTTGTAATATTTGTAAATTAGCTACATTTCTTTTATTCGATATTCCCTGGAATCAATGTGTTGCTCTGTAGTTGTAAAGGAAACATTACAAAATCTGCCATTTCATTGCAAACTGCGACAAGTATGATCATTGTTAATACGAATTTTGTACGTCTAATCGTAAATAATTCTTCGGTGAATCGCGTTAATTCATAATCATCATTTATTGTGTCTTTAAGCTTACGCATGTCTTGGAGATAAAGATGAGCAGATTTTGCGTATAAAAAGTGCCCACTTGCATGAAAATAGGGAAGTATTCTTTCCACGCATTTTAAATGTTATTCCTATTTACTTGCACGTTCAGCCCGTATGAAATCTTTAACTAACGACACAATTTGCCAGTATTGCATCCAAAGTTTTGCGGTAGGACCTCTTTTTGTACTAATTTTAGATTCTCGATAAATTTGTCTTTATGATTTTAAAATCATCGTGATGCAAATTGTCTTTAAAATTTTCTGTTCCTAAATGCAGCAAAATGTATCCATTAACCCCTTTTCTGTGTCCGACAACTCCATCGATGAAAAATTAATTCAGACAATGCAAGTAGTACTAAAAATGGCCTCTGATAGCTCGTGCATATGCGTCCTCAGAAAAAGCTTTACCGGTCCAATTTTTAGCATATAATTCACAAAACCTCCATAAGTCCACTACCATCCATGATGAATCCAATCGCTCGAGGAACGACATCAATAAATGAAATCCCCGAGTTTTGCTTGGATTGACGACAAATTGTAGGGATCATTATCTAGATCAATACTGACTAAAATTTCACGAACTTTATGGTATAGCGGTTGGTCAAACGTTACAAACACAATATTTTGCTTTTGTTTTTAGCATTGTTTAGCCGCTTCTACCAACGATGTAAAAATGGTATCATACTCACTCGGTGAATTTTTAATAAACGGCATGGGAATAATTCTTGTAGTATGCTAAGTCAAAATAGGATGTAATTTCTCCATGAACCCATTCCAGCCATCGAATTTGTTGTTTGCAAATTTTAAGACCATGTAAAATCTAGTGAAGAAATTTCATAGTTGTCCGTAACATCTAAAATATCTTCTATCTGAACTGTTTTCAATCCATCGGAATTTTTGATTTCAAAACGTTTCAATTGCACAAATCCAATTTCGCCTATCTCTTCAGAAGATGGAATATGTTTTAATCTAGAGATTGTTTTCTTTGTGGTAACACTAGACGCCGGAGTAACAACCATTATGCCACCCATTGCATGGAAGTATTCTTACCATCAATCGTGCATGTATTACGATCCGCATTGTCATAAATAAATTGAACGTATGAATCCGGAGAAAACGTATGATTAGCAGGGTCCTTGATAATCGATGCTTTAAAGCTTCAAATTGACATTCTGTTTGGTTGTCAACGATGTAATTAATAAGATATCTAATGAAATTCTTAATGTTTTCACATGCTGAGCGACCCTTTTTCTTTCAGTTCTTTTGTTATAAAAAGTAGACATACAAGCAGTGTAATAATGCGCTTTAACTGCTACTAAATCAGGTATATTTCTCAAACGAGCTGAAATGTTTTTATCAAAATCATTTATTGTGTTTTGTTTTGAATATACTGTAATAAATTCTCTCTTGTATCGTTACTTTGAATAGATGAATTTTGAAATATTACCGACAAACCCACCGCAGAGAAAGCAATGAGATTCAAAATTAAATCTAAGAGTGTCTTTATTTATTTCTTTTCTTTCGTTTGATTTTCTATGTCTGGAACTCCAGAAGACAGTTTATCTCGATTTCCGGCAAAACTACAAGTCCTATGGAAAAAGATAAATTGTAAAGTTGTAGGTAATAAAAGATCTACAGCTATTGTATTTACACTTTTATCACATAAGCTCAAAGTTTATGTGAAAAACTCAAAATAACCAAGTTTTCGTTTTCATTTTTATCTTTTACAAAAAGTACTTTTATCACGAAATTTGGTGAAAACGTACCTTTTTATGTCCCAAACACACTGTAATTTGTTTGATTTAAAATATTCAGTTTTTCACCTTATTTTGACTTAATATCGAAAAACCACCCTAATTTTCAATCGAAAATTCTCACGTCAAAATATCTGCTTTTATAAAAAAAGTCGGTAGGCTTTTGCTTCGCTAAAATCTCTACTTTCTGATGGTGTAAAAAATATACATTACTATAGTAAATGTTTGCAAAAAATGCAGAGAAACGAAAAAAAACTCGAATCCGAAAATTTTTTCTTTATCATTATGTACAATTTTGAGCTATTTATTAAAATTTATACTTTAATTACTCGAAAAACGTAAGATTCCATGTTACATTGATAAACAAAAAATTACAAATCTATAAAACATGAATATTGCAAAAACTTAGAAAATAGTTATTCTATATATAATTAAAGATATGATTTAAAGGGGATTTCATCTAAAAAATGTGACTACTGCTATTTTTTCCTGTAAAAAAGTTGATTTATTAAATACTAATCACATTTATGTCATACAAAATCTCATCATATATAAATATACATGTAAAACGCGCTACTGAATTTTGATACTTGATACTGATTACGTTATTCATTATAATATTTTCGAATACATTAATCTTGTTACTTATAAATACCTTATCTTGGATTCTAATCACTTATCCATTAGTTTTGTCTCGTTGATGGTATTACTTGATCGTTACATTCGACGAAACTTCCGATTCTAGTAGATCTTCGAAATCTTCAAGACCATCACCGTCTTCGTCTTCGATATTATTTCCAGTCTGCATTGGTTCTTCATCCACAATTTCACTTGAATCATTAAATTTCTCGTAGCTTTTTTATTCCACATTGAAGCATATTTCAGAATCATGACAATTTGAGAATAAATAAAGTTGAGTTTTAACATTTTTCCTGAGACCATTTTCTGTAAAAAGTGACAATGGAAAAGGTGCAAGCTCGTATTGCAAATAAGTTTCCATCTCCTTTTTACTGTCGATCGTTAATGATATTCTTTGAAATATCAATTATAGATCGATGGTTATAATATCTCCGTTTACTTTAACGGAAGATTGAACCGTTTTTAGAGATAAGACTTTGTTTTTTCTTTTAAATTTGACACTGTCAAAATTCATTCCAACAATAGCTTGCAAAGATTTCTTTCCTTCTTCATATGCTTCGTAGCAATTTACAGAACCACTGCCAATAATTCCAGAAAATATTTACATCATGTTATCAGTCTCTTGAAAAGGATCATACCTGTTAAAAAATTTTTGTAATATTTGTAAATTAGCTACATTTCTTTTTATTCGATATTCCCTGGAATCAATGTGTTGCTCTGTAGTTGTAAAGGAAACATTACAAAAATCTGCCATTTCATTGCAAACTGCGACAAGTATGATCATTGTTAATACGAATTTTGTACGTCTAATCGTAAATAATTCTTCGGTGAATCGCGTTAATTCATAATCATCATTTATTGTGTCTTTAAGCTTACGCATGTCTTGGAGATAAAGATGAGCAGATTTTGCGTATAAAAAGTGCCCACTTGCATGAAAATAGGGAAGTATTCTTTCCACGCATTTTAAATGTTATTCCTATTTACTTGCACGTTCAGCCCGTATGAAATCTTTAACTAACGACACAATTTGCCAGTATTGCATCCAAAGTTTTGCGGTAGGACCTCTTTTTTGTACTAATTTTAGATTCTCGATAAATTTGTCTTTTATGATTTTAAAATCATCGTGATGCAAATTGTCTTTAAAATTTTCTGTTCCTAAATGCAGCAAAAATGTATCCATTAACCCCTTTTCTGTGTCCGACAACTCCATCGATGAAAAAATTAATTCAGACAATGCAAGTAGTACTAAAAATGGCCTCTGATAGCTCGTGCATATGCGTCCTCAGAAAAAGCTTTACCGGTCCAATTTTTAGCATATAATTCACAAAAAGCCTCCATAAGTCCACTACCATCCATGATGAATCCAATCGCTCCGAGGAACGACATCAATAAATGAAATCCCCCGAGTTTTGCTTGGATTGACGACAAATTGTAGGGATCATTATCTAGATCAATACTGACTAAAATTTCACGAACTTTATGGTATAGCGGTTGGTCAAACGTTATAAACACAATATTTTGCTTTTGTTTTTAGCATTGTTTAGCCGCTTCTACCAACGATGTAAAAATGGTATCATACTCACTCGGTGAATTTTTAATAAACGGCATGGGAATAATTCTTGTAGTATGCTAAGTCAAAATAGGATGTAATTTCTCCATGAACCCATTCCAGCCATCGAATTTGTTGTTTGCAAATTTTAAATAAGACCATGTAAAATCTATTGAAGAAATTTCATAGTTGTCCGTAACATCTAAAATATCTTCTATCTGAACTGTTTTCAATCCATCGGAATTTTTGATTTCAAAACGTTTCAATTGCACAAATCCAATTTCGCCTATCTCTTCAGAAGATGGAATATGTTTTAATCTAGAGATTGTTTTCTTTGAGGTAACACTAGACGCCGGAGTAACAACCATTATGCCACCCATTGCATGGAAGTATTCTTACCATCAATCGTGCATGTATTACGATCCGCATTGTCATAAATAAATTGAACGTATGAATCCGGAGAAAACGTATGATTAGCAGGGTCCTTGATAATCGATGCTTTAAAGCTTCAAATTGACATTCTGTTTGGTTGTCAACGATGTAATTAATAAGATATCTAATGAAATTCTTAATGTTTTCACATGCTGAGCGACCCCTTTTTCTTTCAGTTCTTTTGTTATAAAAAGTAGACATACAAGCAGTGTAATAATGCGCTTTAACTGCTACTAAATCAGGTATATTTCTCAAACGAGCTGAAATGTTTTTATCAAAATCATTTATTGTGTTTTGTTTTTGAATATACTGTAATAAATTCTCTCTTGTATCGTTACTTTGAATAGATGAATTTTGAAATATTACCGACAAACCCACCGCAGAGAAAGCAATGAGATTCAAAATTAAATCTAAGAGTGTCTTTATTTATTTCTTTTCTTTCGTTTGATTTTCTATGTCTGGAACTCCAGAATGTAGCTATTGCAGTCTCACCATTATATTGACTTTGACAAGTTCGATGAATAAAAGCTGATGTGAAAGTCTCAAATTTTTTGTATTTATTGTCGATTCTTTTCTTGCTAGACCCCGCTAAACGATTCAAAGCTGCGTTATTTTATTCCATACACTTGCCTATCATCAGCCTTATTGCAGATTATACAAACAGATTCATCCATACTGATGATCTGAAAAGACAAAATCAAATTGTACTAAAATATCATTCGATTTTAATTTTGTAGATTATGTTGTTAAATATACTATTTATGAAAGAAAAAATTACTATTTTTATTTTAGAGCTGATTGATACAGATTAAAATACAGGCAATATTTACCTTGCTAGTAGTATCCAAAAAGTAGATTCCAAAAGTTTCTTGTAAAGTAAATTTGTCACAATTTTCTTAAAGTCACCCAGCCTGCACATGTATTTTAATGAATGATGTTGTTCACTGCTCTGTATCACAAATACTGGCTAACGGTGTTTACAGCTGCTACGAAATAACAGGTAGTAAGGCCCAGAACATCCTAGCCCCTTCCCCAATTCTCTATGAAATACCCTTTGATGGCCTAAAATTTTCCGTTAATCACACGGGTATATAAGTTATCTTAAAATAGCAATAAATAGGTATCAATGCATATAATTTAATGAAGATTCTACGACTTTCTCAAAATATTGTAGATGTCTTATTAAATAATAACCTTCTTAACTTATTTGGTTGTTAATTATAGTAGTATATTTCGACTTGTAATTTTTTGTTTATCAATGTAACATGGAATCTTACGTTTTTCGAGTAATTAAAGTATAAATTTTAATAAATAGCTCAAAATTGTACATAATGATAAAAAATTCGGATTCGAGTTTTTTCGTTTCTTTGCATTTTTGCAAACATTTACCATAGTAATGTATATTTTTACACCATCGGAAAGTAGAGATTTTAACGAACAAAAAGCCCGTCAACTTTTTTAAAAAGCGGATATTTGACGTTAGAATATTCGATTGAAAATTTGGGTGGTTTTTCGATATAAAGTCAAAATAAGGGGAAAAAATAAATATTTTAAATCAAAAAAATTACAAGTATATTTGGAATATAAAAATGTACGTTTTCACCAAATTTTGTAAAAACAAATTTTTTGTAAAAGATAAAAATAAAAAACTAAAATCTTGGTAATTTAAATTTTTCACATAAATTTTGAGGTTATGTAAAAAAAGTGTAAATACAAAAGTTGTAGATTTTTCTACTACCTACAACTTTGCAATTTAACTTTTTTCAATAGGACTTGTAGTTTTGCCGGAAATCGAGATAAACCGTTTTCTACCCTTAAAAACTCGCTCCCTTACACTTCCCGACCTCATATCGCCCGTAAATTATTTTTCGTTTCATTTTTGTTATATTCTCTTTTTTTCCAATAGGTTTCATTCTACTATTATTTTTTTCCTGTTTTTACCATTTTCAAAGGCGTCAGCCCTGGTCTTTATGTATTTATTCGTTTTCTAGATTTTCAACGTTTACTTACAAGTTGCTGAGTAAGTGCAAGTCTCAGTCCTATTTTTACATGTCATTGCGACAACCTGTTTAGTCAAGTCATATTGCCATCAATTTGGAGAAATCGGTTTGCCTAATTGTAATTTATGCATATTAATTACTTGGAGGTTTCTAATTTTTTAATAGTTAAGTTAACGTTTCCCTACATCCGCTTAAAAATTAGATTAGTTGTTTTACTACTAATGTTAAATATCAAGATTTTTGTTTTACTAATGGGAAAGGAACAATTACTTTAGATATGCCTCTGGATATTATTTAAATGGTATCTAAGCATGCTCAAATTAAGATTGTACATTTGTAAGTAAATACATCTTTTGACTTTTAAGGAAGACTTAGGGAATACTACAATTTAAGTTTCAATTCCTGTGTTTAATGATTTCATATTTTTCGATATTCAAGATTTACCTTTCATAAACAAATGAACGAAGATACCATTTCTACAGCTACTTAAACATTTGCAATTTGGTCAAATTAATTTCGTGCAGAAAACCAAGGACGTCTCGCTTTGCCAGTTAGTTTCTGTAATAGGTTTATTCTTTTTTTTATTATTTTAAGTGCTTATTATATGTAGTATCATTTTATGGGTACACGCTTGCGTTGTTTTCAAAATTTCATGCGTAATTTTTATTATCAAAAGTGATTCACCTTTGGTTATTGTTTTCCCATTCAACAAGATAAAATTTTGATCAACAGATGTAGTTATTAGCTGGTTTAGAGTTTTAGTTCTCTTTAATTCGAGTCTTCAAAGTGTAAAGATGCGTTGCGGGCTCTACTGACAATCTAGCATTATCTGTTTATAAATAGTCATCTGACGGATTGTGTTGCGATTAGTTAGAAGAATCGCAAGTATACCAACCTTTGGTAATTAGTTTTGGTAATCGGCTTTGGTGTAGCCATTTGTTTTGAAACGCAAATGAAGCTATGAGCAATTTTTTCGTCTTATTCATTTTCCTGTATCCTGCAAGAAATATCTCTATTGTACTAGATCATAACTAAACTACGCAAACACGATTGATTATTGTTGATTATTGTTGATTGCGAATTCTACGAACATTCTATTAGAATTAATTGCGATATTTGAACGAGTAGTGCAAACTTCTTTTATTTGAGTTTTAACTTTTGTAACCCAAATGCATGAGGCGTCTGACGCACAACTTCCTCCTTCCACCAATTTTTCGCATAAGACCCCTTGTAAATTGTATCCGCCTTCACTCATAAGCGCGTTGAAGATATCTTTGGTTACCTACTCTTGCTACTTTACATATAAAACTCGCGCAAATAGATCATACCTTTTCGGACAGCCAATCGGAATGCAGGAACGTCATAGTGTATGCCGACATTTTACGGGGATTCAATCAGAATGCGGGTAATGTTTCGAGTCCAATTGCTCAACCCTTCTTTCAATGCCGTTTAAATTGGTCACAATTGTGATACACAAAAAGACGGCAATTTCTGGGATTTGAAAACAAAACCACGAGAATGCTAGCTGCATGCCTCAACTTGACCTTACAGGGTGTAGATAATCTAACATGTTTTTATCAAAATCATTTATTGTGTTTTGTTTTGAATATACTGTAATAAATTCTCTCTTGTATCGTTACTTTGAATAGATGAATTTTGAAATATTACCGACAAACCCACCCCAGAGAAAGCAATGAGATTCAAAATTAAATCTAAGAGTGTCTTTATTTATTTCTTTTCTTTCGTTTGATTTTCTATGTCTGGAACTCCAGAATGTAGCTATTGCAGTCTCACCATTATATTGACTTTGACAAGTTCGATGAATAAAAGCTGATGTGAAAGTCTCAAATTTTTTGTATTTATTGTCGATTCTTTTCTTGCTAGACCCCGCTAAACGATTCAAAGCTGCGTTATTTTATTCCATACACTTGCCTATCATCAGCCTTATTGCAGATTATACAAACAGATTCATCCATACTGATGATCTGAAAAGACAAAATCAAATTGTACTAAAATATCATTCGATTTTAATTTTGTAGATTATGTTGTTAAATATACTATTTATGAAAGAAAAAATTACTATTTTTATTTTAGAGCTGATTGATACAGATTAAAATACAGGCAATATTTACCTTGCTAGTAGTATCCAAAAAGTAGATTCCAAAAGTTTCTTGTAAAGTAAATTTGTCACAATTTTCTTAAAGTCACCCAGCCTGCACGTGTATTTTAATGAACGATGTTGTTCACTGCTCTGTATCACAAATACTGGCTAACGGTGTTTACAGCTGCTACGAAATAACAGGTAGTAAGGCCCAGAACATCCTAGCCCCTTCCCCAATTCTCTATGAAATACCCTTTGATGGCCTAAAATTTTCCGTTAATCACACGGGTATATAAGTTATCTTAAAATAGCAATAAATAGGTATCAATGCATATAATTTAATGAAGATTCTACGACTTTCTCAAAATATTGTAGATGTCTTATTAAATAATAACCTTCTTAACTTATTTAGTTGTTAATTATAGTAGTATATTTCGACTTGTAATTTTTTGTTTATCAATGTAACATGGAATCTTACGTTTTTCGAGTAATTAAAGTATAAATTTTAATAAATAGCTCAAAATTGTACATAATGATAAAAAAAAATTCGGATTCGAGTTTTTTTCGTTTCTTTGCATTTTTTGCAAACATTTACCATAGTAATGTATATTTTTTTACACCATCGGAAAGTAGAGATTTTAACGAACAAAAAGCCCGTCAACTTTTTTAAAAAGCGGATATTTGACGTTAGAATATTCGATTGAAAATTTGGGTGGTTTTTCGATATAAAGTCAAAATAAGGGGAAAAAATAAATATTTTAAATCAAAAAAATTACAAGTATATTTGGAATATAAAAATGTACGTTTTCACCAAATTTTGTAAAAACAAATTTTTTGTAAAAGATAAAAATAAAAAACTAAAATCTTGGTAATTTAAATTTTTCACATAAATTTTGAGGTTATGTAAAAAAAGTGTAAATACAAAAGTTGTAGATTTTTCTACTACCTACAACTTTGCAATTTAACTTTTTCAATAGGACTTGTAGTTTTGCCGGAAATCGAGATAAACCGTTTTCTACCCTTAAAACTCGCTCCTTACACTTCCCGACCTCATATCGCCCGTAAATTATTTTTCGTTTCATTTTGTTATATTCTCTTTTTTTCCAATAGGTTTCATTCTACTATTATTTTTTTCCTGTTTTTACCATTTTCAAAGGCGTCAGCCCTGGTCTTTATGTATTTATTCGTTTTCTAAATTTTCAACGTTTACTTACAAGTTGCTGAGTAAGTGCAAGTCTCAGTCCTATTTTACATGTCATTGCGACAACCTGTTTAGTCAAGTCATATTGCCATCAATTTGGAGAAATCGGTTTGCCTAATTGTAATTTATGCATATTAATTACTTGGAGGTTTCTAATTTTTTAATAGTTAAGTTAACGTTTCCCTACATCCGCTTAAAAATTAGATTAGTTGTTTTACTACTAATGTTAAATATCAAGATTTTTGTTTTACTAATGGGAAAGGAACAATTACTTTAGATATGCCTCTGGATATTATTTAAATGGTATCTAAGCATGCTCAAATTAAGATTGTACATTTGTAAGTAAATACATCTTTTGACTTTTAAGGAAGACTTAGGGAATACTACAATTTAAGTTTCAATTCCTGTGTTTAATGATTTCATATTTTTCGATATTCAAGATTTACCTTTCATAAACAAATGAACGAAGATACCATTTCTACAGCTACTTAAACATTTGCAATTTGGTCAAATTAATTTCGTGCAGAAAACCAAGGACGTCTCGCTTTGCCAGTTAGTTTCTGTAATAGGTTTATTCTTTTTTTTATTATTTTAAGTGCTTATTATATGTAGTATCATTTTATGGGTACACGCTTGCGTTGTTTTCAAAATTTCATGCGTAATTTTTATTATCAAAAGTGATTCACCTTTGGTTATTGTTTTCCCATTCAACAAGATAAAATTTTGATCAACAGATGTAGTTATTAGCTGGTTTAGAGTTTTAGTTCTCTTTAATTCGAGTCTTCAAAGTGTAAAGATGCGTTGCGGGCTCTACTGACAATCTAGCATTATCTGTTTATAAATAGTCATCTGACGGATTGTGTTGCGATTAGTTAGAAGAATCGCAAGTATACCAACCTTTGGTAATTAGTTTTGGTAATCGGCTTTGGTGTAGCCATTTGTTTTGAAACGCAAATGAAGCTATGAGCAATTTTTTCGTCTTATTCATTTTCCTGTATCCTGCAAGAAATATCTCTATTGTACTAGATCATAACTAAACTACGCAAACACGATTGATTATTGTTGATTATTGTTGATTGCGAATTCTACGAACATTCTATTAGAATTAATTGCGATATTTGAACGAGTAGTGCAAACTTCTTTTATTTGAGTTTTAACTTTTGTAACCCAAATGCATGAGGCGTCTGACGCACAACTTCCTCCTTCCACCAATTTTTCGCATAAGACCCCTTGTAAATTGTATCCGCCTTCACTCATAAGCGCGTTGAAGATATCTTTGGTTACCTACTCTTGCTACTTTACATATAAAACTCGCGCAAATAGATCATACCTTTTCGGACAGCCAATCGGAATGCAGGAACGTCATAGTGTATGCCGACGTTTTACGGGGATTCAATCAGAATGCGGGTAATGTTTCGAGTCCAATTGCTCAACCCTTCTTTCAATGCCGTTTAAATTGGTCACAATTGTGATACACAAAAAAAGACGGCAGATTCTGGGATTTAAACACAAAACCACGAGAATGCTAGCTGCATGCCTCAACTTGACCTTACAGGGTGTAGATAATCTAACATGCTTATATGTGCTGTTTAAGTTATCTGTCAGACAGTTTTGAATTTATTTAGAGAAAATGCTTTTCAATGGTCACGGAAAACAATTTAATTTATATGTGACGTACATACTGAATTTATTAGCTCCTAATATTCACGTATAAATATTAAATCTGAAATTGGCTCTTAGCTTGAAAACTTTCGAGTAGAACAAATTAATACAATTTAATTTTTACGTGACGTTTAAAACATAACATTTAATACTAATATTCGTTACTAACAGTTGCATATTGATATATGATTTAATAGAGTAAACAGTATTTTAGTTACTGATAAATGCATATTGACACACGATATTATTTACTTTGTCTTAAGGTTATATATATATATATATATATATATATATACGTTTTCCTCTTCTACAATTAAATTCTTTGCTTTTTCTACATTTTGGGGATTTCTAAATCTTATCTTGTCAGATAACTGCTCCGGTAACGCGTTTATATAAGTATCTAAAGTCATTTTGTCGTACATTTTAGTTTTAGTTACACGTACGTTTGGATCTGGTTCCTCTAATTTCAGTTTGGTTAAAATTAAACTTCTTACGTCTTGTCATCGTTTACCGAATTGATATGGTAATTGATTATATTTCATAAGCCTCTGATAAGGCATTTTATATTACGCTGGTCTCCGAAATACCCGATCAGTATCTTTTTGTACGTTGGTATTGAGCGTAAATATAACCTTAAGTTTTCAGTGTTTATCTTTATAAATTGTTTGTTCTCTGTTACTTTAATCAAGTTTGCTATAATTACATTAATTTCAGACTTTTGCTTAATAATTGTTTCGTTATTAATTGTGGCAATAATAAATCGTACATAAAATGTGTATAATAATAGACCTTTGTTATGATCAATTTCAAACTTGCTGAATAAATTATTTCAGTAATAAATTGTAATAATAAATTGTACATAAATTCTCTCGTTTCAAATCTTACTTGCTAATATCAATATGCAATTGAAAAAAATGGTAAGGAAAATGAACTATAGGTACGCACAATAATTTGATTGTTCGATCCATTGCCTTACTTCTGTATTGAATTTGGTCGATTTTGTGCTTCGTCCAATCTTTGTGTTCTTGTTCCAGTTAAGAATCGAAATTCACGGTCACCAGTTTTTTAATTTTGGAATCGCTAATGCTATTTTGGAATCCGTTCCAACTGCGCCAGATAGGTTTTGGGTTTTTGGGAGCTTCTTTTTAAAAACATTTATTTCCCTTAAACACTTCTATCAAATTATTTTCTATACAGTAATTACAAGAATGGTTTATTTCTTCTATAATAACTTGTACGTTAGGTTTAATTTAGTTAACAAAAATAATCACAGTTAATATTTTAATAATTACCAATGAGTATCTTGAACTATCAACAATGTTAAAGTTATGAAGTTCGAAAATTGACGATCAGCGGCTCCTTACAAAGTAGTTGCTTTCGTTCTTATGTCTGATATGAACTCTGATTAACCTTTAATATTATAACTTTCAATTAATACAATGTAACATGCTTTTACTAAAACATAATAAATGCGTTTAATTTTATATACATTTTCATATGGGGGATATGTAACTCATGGTAATACACTTTTGCGCTTTATAAATATATATCGATATAAGTAACTGAAAACTAAACTATACATAATTCGCCAGTAACATATTTCTAATTTTTTTTTATGTTAATGTTTCACTTTTTTTTTCATACACTACCAAATGCAGTGGTATTATTTTGCTGTCGATCTTTATTGAACATATCAAACATTGTTTCAGATATGTGCAACATGTATGTAGTCCATACATTAATCTGAATAAATTTGGAATAGTTGTAAAATTGTGAAAGCTAAATCAAAATGAGTAAAATCTTAGCTATAGATAAACTTTATAGTTAAAGAGACATATACAATACTTAAAGGTTATACTGTGTGTTTAGTAGCATAGAGTATTTTTTTGTTGCTTTTATAATTCATTTTCTACGTATTTTAATTAATAGCAAGCATAAGGGTGAACATGCGCTGTAGAATTTATAGATATAGAACCCGCTGTTTACATAAATTTCAAGAGTGAAGTTGAAATTAGGTTCTGAACTCTAGCCCCTAGGTTCTACGCGTTACATGTTAGAAATGAGTAAATTCTCTAGTAACTCCTCTTAATGAAATATTTCTTGTGATTTGATATAGAATAGAAATCAATGTACATTAATTTCTTGTCACTCCAGTACTTCCTAGTGTCAGAGGTTATTAAGAACCTCCGTTGATCCTGACAAGAGCAATATAGTTTCATTTTAGTAGCGAGATCTGGGACCAACATTGAAAAAAGAAATCACGTACTTGGTTGAAGCATCACCCAGAGAGCCTATGTCAAACCTTCAGCAAGTAGATTAAAAACGGCGGGGTTCAATTGTCCCATTTAATAAATTACCCTGGTATATTAGGTCACCCTGCAAAGCCCAAGGCTTTAAAACATGATAGTCAATCGACATTTGCACATGCAATAATAGTGTGGGATAATAGAGAAAACTCATGTCTAAGCTCTGATGAATTAGAACACATTACCGAGAGAAGGTTATGAATAATGCAACAAGTTCAAAAAGCCGCCTCACTGTAAAAACAAACGTGCGTTCAGATAGAGGATAGTTACAATTCAATCCTGATCACAAAACGATTATGAAGAACGCCTGCTATAGGTCTTGGGCGTTTATAAGTACGTGGTCTGATATCGGTAATACTCGCTAAAGACGATCATCCTGTAACAGTTTTTTTTTCTTTTAGTAGAATCAAGTGCTGGAGAAGAAAAATTGCTCATGCCCAAATGTTTAACCCCTCGCGGTGGTGGCGAAAACGTAGTCTTTGTGAATTTGTGACGGTAAATCTATACGTTTTTCACGACTAAGGATGTTATACCCGAAACTCAAAGATAAACGTTGCATCAGTGGAACACAGACTCGGGCACCACGGTAGAGGGCATGCTTATATCTTGATCGTCTGCGTAAAGTCAACAGTTTAATGGAACCCAGCAACTTACAAGAATTTAGCAATGAACAGAATAGAACTCTTTTCCGAACTCCCGAATAAATTGAGGCGAGAGTCGAGGAATTGTTGGTTATGAATAAAGCAGAACCTTAACAATCGAAAGGATATTTTTCCTAATATCAGGACACTATGAACGTATTGAATCCATTCATGTTAGCATTTCAGGTGTGCAAGATTTGAAATTGGAAAGCTTCTAGCCTTACATGGCGTTTGTTATAGCTCCGAATTGCAAAAGGTGACGAGGTATAAAGTTTTACTCGTGGTTCATGCATCTAAGTTAACATTATTTATTATAATTGGCATAGCACTATATTTTAAGCATAGCAAATTAGAAGATCTAAAATTGCTACTATATTCAAATAGAAACTTGAAATGCACTACTAATGCTTTATTGAGGCTTTTTGCAGCTTAATCTTTGTTCTATTACAAGTCCTAAAGCAGTTGCTCTTTATTTAATGCATATTTTTTAATCCAATTTTTTTAAACTTGGCTAGTTCTACTATTCTAATACGAACATTTTTTTTAATTTTTCGATTACTTTAATATGAACATTTCCTTACAGCGTAGTCAAAACTCCGTCAACGGACCAACAATGTGACAATAAATCAGAACTACAAAAAGTTCTGCCACAAATATTAGCGGTCATGGTCAAAAACTTAGTTTTGCTGGCATTTGGTATGTCTTCGGGATTTACGGTAATTTTAATTCCAAGTTTATCCAAGCGCACATCAGATAATGAAATTTACTTAACGGAAGAGGAAATTTCATGGGTTGGTAAGATTATTTATAGTTTGAGTACATACATTTTTATACTGTGTTGTATCAGGTTCTATAGCTTTCTTGTGTGTACCTATTGGATGTTTGCTGTCAGGCATAATTACTCAACCAATTGGTCGTAGAAGATCCATGCAGTGTGTCACAGTCCCATTAATATTATGCTGGCTAGGATATCGCTATTGTGATAGCGTTTGGCAGATATACCTTGCTCAATCTGTTATTGGTCTATCAGGAGGGCTTGTAGAAGTACCGGTAAATACTAAACTATTACACAATATTTTATCTTAAAATGAGTACATTTTTGACTAAAGTGCATATGGCCAAAATTAATTTACTTTACAATTGCTTACTGCTTTTCAGGTATGAACCGATTTTTAGAAATCAAGTGTTTGTTGTCAAAAATTGAAACGACATTTACTTTTCTTCAATTTTATTAGATATTATTAACAGCGTTCTAACCTAAAGCACTTTTAACTATATCCCCTTATATTTGGTGGCTAATTTAGAGGAACTTCTTTTACAAGGTAAAAAATCGAAAAATTTAATTTTATTGGGTGATGTTTATTACCATAAAAAACAATAATAATTATGATTTAGCAATTAGGTTGACCTTAACTGCGCCTAACGTGGCCATTCGGAAGTTTCAATTTTCGAAAACGCGCTGGAGCCTTTCGAGTGGTATTTAATGAATGGTGTATGTGATGTTAGCTCAGACTTTTCATAGCACCATGTCGCATCACATGACCTATATTGGTCCGAAGCTTACAATTAACTGTTCACCGAATTATGCTCGCAATAAGTCATGGTTTCAAGGGCTGTATGGTAAATATCGCCATCTTGTTGAAGACAGATGTCGCCGAGATTACGTACTTTAATTTCCGGCAGCAAATAGTTTCTTAATATAGCGTGATAGATAAAGGATGCCATGTGCAGTTATGTATTGGCCGGCCTCATTTTTGGAAAGATATGGGCTGGTAATTTCACCTGCCCATAAACCACACAAAACCGTTGCTTTGTCTAGATATAATGTCAGTTCTTGAACCTATTTGGGTTGCTTTTCAGCCGAAATACGGAAATTTTGTTAATTGACGTAGACATTAAACCTGAGATGGGTCTCATCGTTAAAGAAATGTTGGCCGATAGGAGTGGAGTTTTTCAAGCGCTCAAAGATTAAAACGGTGACTACCCTGAAGGTCGGTCGGCTTCAATTCTTGCACGAATTAAATTTTGTATGCCTTTAAAACAAGATCATTACGCTTAATACGCCACGTTGTTGCATCGGTAAATCAAGCTTTTGAGAACGGCGCCGAATTGATTCACCGTGGTTTCACCTACACTCTCAACTATTGTCGCTATATTGACTTCGTTGTGAACTGGATGTGGGCTATTTGGTAGGGTATGGCGCCCTACTTTACTTATCATAAATATTAATATTTCTTTTCTAATTTTAACTAACCCTTTATAGTTCTTGCTTGACCCTACTTTCGTTACGCCGACGGCATAAATGTGTATTTATATTGCCTTTGAATAAGTTTAACGTTACAAGAAGTGTTTTGTGTACGATGGTTTAGCGGTTGACAATTCGGGGATACTGCGTTCATATTTAATTAAGAATAACGGAGGGATGCAGCAAGCAGGGAGCGATTATTGGTGGTTGAGTCTTCGCGCATTTAGGAACGTTAAAAGCATGCTTCCCAAAGACACAAGTGGTAATGAATTATAACAGAATTCACACGGGCGTGTTTTAATAAGTGTCGGAAAATACAATTAGCTAAAAATAAGGTAGGATTAATCCTGTTTAAATGTAATTGAAATGATTCAATTATGGGTGTAAGAGCGATATTGCATAATCACAGCGGTTTCCAGCTGATTTTCAATGTTAGTGGGGTCGACCCGCATTAGGTGGAGATACGAGGCTTCCAAATAACGAAGTCCATTGACAGATTTCATGTTTATGTGCACAATTAATTAGTAATAAACTCCCCGATTGCGGTTTGGTTATCAACCTTAAATTGAAGTCCCCAGTGGTACAGTTTAATCGTGAACTAAAAACTCCCTGTTCCGTCGTGTAATCGTAGTGACAGAAGATAATGAACTAATTTGTTTTACGGCCTTAGCCGTCGGTGTTGCATTTATTGGCGTTATCTGGTCGAGCCATTAGATTTACGTTGTAAGAATTTATTCTTAGTGACCTTTAGCGGTCAATGAAATTATTGTATGTTCGGTTATTTGATTTTTGCTAACCTCTTATTCTAGGTATTGTTCCATGCAGTTGATTTTGTTTATAATTAAATAGTTTCATATTTGTCCATATTTCACTTATTCAGTCTCATGTCACAATTCAAGTCAAGGTCACCATTTTACCCGAATCCACCCTGAATTAAGCGGCCTCAATAAGACGCCCGACCACACTGGCGCCAGCACGTAAAGGGTCAAAGGAAATTGGAAACTTGGGTTGTTAGGTGACAAAATTGATGACAGCTGCTTAAGTAAATTGTTTTATGTTATGGGTTTAGTTTTCACTAGTTATATTATTGAATCTGTGAGTATGTCGAGACGTAAGAGTAGATTATTTAAAAAAATTAAAGGGATTCTGAAGATGTAGAAGATGCTGCTTTAATTGTTTTAACTAAATTAATGCGGGAAATTTGTAGTAATTTGCAAGAAAACAATAAAGTTATTAGAGAAAATCTCACGGTGTTAGCACAGAATGACAGTCAGTTAATTAAAAATATAAGTCAGATTAGGGATGTTTTGGAAAAGAAGGAAGAGGATACAAATTCTTGCAGGAAAATTGAAGTTCAGGGAAAATTAAATCAAGATGACATTACGGTTGACCAAAGCGGACTAAGAGCGACTAATTATGGATCTGCGTTGAACTAGGCGGAAATTAAGAGCACTTCATGTCAAAATTTCCGTGATTTAAAAGCAATTTTTGTATAGATATTGGAATAGACAAAATCAACGGCAGGTTATAATGAAGTTGAAGTATGGAGTATTTGAACCGGGTTCAAAAGCAGAATATTTTCTGAAACAAGTTCTTGAAGCAAAATATTTAGATTCTTTATTTGAGGATCGAGAAATTGTGGAACTCTTAATAGGTCACTTTGTTGAAAATATTATGCGAGGTATTTTTAGTTTAGGGCTGAAAACAATAGACGAGGTTGAGGAGTATTTGCGTAAGATGGACGAAGCGGAGTTAGATAATACAGAATACCACAAGAATAGATACAGGGGTGCTGTTCCCTAAGCACCTAAGTATTCTAGAGAGTGGCGTCATTGAGCAACTTGGCAAAGAAATAATTCTGAAAAAAATGTGATTTATGGGGTAGCGCATAATTTAGGTTATAATCGTTGGTGGGAAACGCGGATTAATTAACGCGGAGATCCGAAAACTAGGGGCGTATCAGATAATAGACGTGAGAAGGACACAGAACAGCTGATGGTAGCGACGATTGCAGACCAGTGTACGGTTTTAATGATAGCTATGGTGATTTACTGCTAGAAACGGAAGCAAGTAAGCTAGATGTAATACCGATAATAAAAGCGGAAGTTGAAAGGTTGAAAGTCGATATTCTGATTGATAGTTGAGTAGCTATATGAGTATGTCAGTCAAGAACTGTTAGATCAATTACCTGAAGGGAACAAAGGCTACCTGGTATACCAATGGTCGGAGTAACTCTTTTTGGAGCGATTCATAGTAAAAAGCTACAGATACGGGAACAGGTGTATTTAACTTATACTATTGATAAAATCAGTTTTCATGTCGGTTGTGTTGTTGTGCCGAGGTTGGCTAAGGGTTTGATTCTTGGTTGCGATTTTTTGAATCAGTTTGCTATCACACTAAATTTTAAACCGGCTCAAATGTCATGGATTTTGAAAAGAAGGAAAGGGTATTTTCGTTTGAGGGTTGTTGGTTGGAGAATGCCAAGGCCGAGAAATCTGTGAAATAGGGTTAATGTTAGAGTCGGCGAATGCAGTCTCGGCGAAGCAGTTCGAAGTAGGTTATTGTGAAAAGGATATTAAGGAATCCGTTCAAAGGTCCAAACAGTTTAGTGGATCGGAGAAGTACGAATTGGCAGAGTTTTTAGATGGGTATTTAGATGTATTTTCCGAGCAGCCGGGTTTAATGGAGGCTTATCATCACGAAATTTTATTGAATAATGAAGCACCATTTTTCCTAAAAAGCTATCCGGTTGTTCATATCCATAAAGCGGAGGTAAAGCGACCGATACTACAAAAGATTGAGTGGGGGTTGTTATTGAAAACCGGGCAGAGTATGTAAGTCCGCTGGTCGTAGTTACGAAATAAGATGGTTCGATAAGGGTTTGTTTGGACGATCGATTTTTGAACAAAAGGATGGTTAAGAATCACGTCGTTCCTCCCATACTTAGCAAAATAAAATTTTGTTTTTCAGCCGGTCAATTATTGATGACGGTGGATTTGACGAGCAGCTACTGGCAAGTACCAGTTAAGCCGGAGCACCGGAAGTATTTAGGTTTTTCATTTAGAGGCGACACTTATATTTTCAATCTATTGCCCTTTGGATTATCTACATCCGTGGGTAGCTTTATAAGGGTTTACGGTTAATTCTTGAGGAAGGAATCGATGAGTTTATCATTGCGTATGTTGATGATTTATTAATTTCTTCGCCAAATTTTCAGGAGCATTGGCGACATTTCAAAATTGTTTTTGATAAGCTAAGAATTGTTGGTTTGACAGTTAAACTACGGAAGTGCAAATTTTCGCAAGGGAGCGTTTAATTCTTAGGTCACATTATTATTATTATTATTATCTAATCATTCTCATAACTACATGTAGCTATGGTAAACTTAATTAGTGGAAGGATAATTTAACCCGGCCCACTAATTTAAGAACTTGCGTACGATGTTGCATGTTTGAAGTATCGTAGCCTTTTGGCAAACAGTATGTAACTCAGAAGGTAGTGAAAGGTTAAGTAAGTATTTTTCCATGTTTTTGCTGGTTACTCCATCGACAGCAATTACTAAAGGGCTTATTTTCACTGAATTTAAATTCCATAAGCGTTTCACTTCTATGGCCAAGTCCGTGTATTTTTCAATTTTATGTTTTTCGGTTTTTATAACATTATGTGGTAAAGGGGTTGCAATATCAATTATGTGACCTGTTCTTTTTAATTTATCAATACATAGTATGTCAGGTCTATTAAAAGCAATTGTATGGTCTGTAAGTATTGGTCGATCCCAGTATAACAATGTCTTTTCATCTTCAAGAACTGCACATGGTGAATATTTATAAAATGGCGGAGGGCTTTGAATTAAATTATAATTGATGGCTAACTGTCGATGAATTACTTTGGCAAATTGGTTGTGTCTTCCTAGGTAAGCGCTTTCTGCTAGTTTGGAGCATCCAGCAGTAATGTGTTGAATTGTTTCACCCACTTGATCACATTTGCGGCATTTGTCAGTAACATCCATGCAAAGAATATGTTTTTCGTAGTTTTTCGTTCTTATCACTCCATCTTGAATAGCCATTAAGAATCCTTCAGTTTCACTATAAAGGTACCCAAGTGTAGTCCATTTAAGTGATAGTTTCTTGTTTATTTCAGGTTCTTCTAATGATTTAGGGTATTTTCCGTGTAAAGTCTTTTCCTTCCACGCTTCTAGTTGATCTGAAATATTGGACACAATCGATTCGGTGCAATTTTGAAGATTTAGTGCAGAAAAGTTTTGTCGTACTTTTGAGTATTTTGAGTCTGTCATTATCTGAATTTAAAAATAGTTTTTGATAGAATTTGTTTGTTCTTTGCATGTATTTGAAATATTGCACAAACCCCGTCCACCTAGCCTTCTTGGTAAGTACAACCTTTCCATTGCTGAATTTGGATGAAGATATCTAAATTTTCTCAGTAATCTACGTGTCAGTCTATCTAGCTCATCTAAATCTGCATTACTCCATTTTATAATACCAAATGAATAATTAAGGCTAGATATTGCCCATGTATTAATGGCAATGATTAAATTTTTTGAATATAGCTTTGTATTAAGTAATTTCGTAAGACGTTTGGAATATTCTTCTTTTAATTTTGATTTTAGTTTTGTATGGTCTAAAGTTTTATTTTGATAAAAACCAAGGTACTTGTATTCATCTGTGGTGTTCATGGATTTGAAATTTTCGATTGATTTTGTTTGTTTAATTACATTACCCTTAATTATACTTATTGTAGCACATTTGTCAGTGCCAAAAGACATTCCAATTTGATTATTAAATAGTTTAATTGTTTTTAGTAGAGAGTGGAGTTGATCGTGTGTTTCGGCATATAGTTTCAAGTCATCCATAAACATCAGATGGTTAAATTTAGTCATTCCATTTTGTATTTCCAATCGATAGCCTGCACTTGTTGAATTTAGCAGGGTTGAGAGTGGATTTTAGCCAACAAAACCATAAAGGGCTTAAAGAATCACCTTGGAAAATACCTCGTTTTATATGAATATCGGTATAAAACCCATCTTGTATGTTTAAACGGATACTCCAAAAGTTTATTATATAGTTTAATAAATTTACCACTTTTGAACTAATTCTGTAAATTTTCAAAATTTCTATAAGCCAATCGTGAGGTATACTATCATACGCTTTTGAATAATCCACATAGCCAACATGGAGATTGCGCTTTTGTTTTAGCATTGCCCATTATAATTGCATCTATGACTAATTGTTCTTTCGCTCCAAGCGTTTTTAGTGTGCAACCCTTTTGCTCGTTCGCTAAAATTTTGTTGGATACACAATGTTGATATATTTTATTTTGTAAAATGGACGTCAAGAGTTTGTAAAGCACTGAAAGGCAAGTAATGGGCCTATAACTACTGGGATCTAAGCGGTTACCATTTTATAAATAAGTATTGTTTTACCAACCATTAGAAATTGTGGAATTGTGGACGGATTATCCAATAGATCATTGAAGCATTTTGTAATGTCTATATTTTTATTATTATTATTATTATTATTATTATTATTATGGGCTCAGCTCTCGTGCTGGTCGGACGTGTTTTAAGTCGCTCCGTAAATCGATAATAAGGTTAGTGATATGAAAAGTGAACTTAAAAGTAAATTTAATTGATTTGATCGCGTTATGGTGATGTGTTAAACTCTCTTTAAGGAGAACCTGCATTGAAGATAATAATTACCGAAAAAAGTAAAATGAATTGCGATAAATGTACTGAAAGATTGTCTAGAGATGGAAATTTTGTTACATGCAACTTTTGTAATAGTAATATGCATTACAATTGTGCAGGATTAGCAGAAAATACTTATTCGCGTATGTCGACTGCAAATAAGGAATCGTGGAAATGCCAGAAGTGCAGAAAGGAAAAACAAATACCAAAATCCGCACTAGTAAATATTGCAAACGATTGTGATATAAAGCAAATGTTTGAAACACTATCTAACAAACTGGATATTTATAAAGAGGCCGTTGATGGCGTTTGTAACGATTTAAAACTTATCTAACTTCTACGAAGATTTGAAACAAGAATTTATCGGACTTAAAAGATAAATACTGATCTTGCTAATCAAGTGCGTGCATTGTTGGAAGACAATCATAAAAGGATGCCAAACTGTTGGAGCTGGAAGTAAAGATAAATAATCTGGAACAGAGTAGTAGGAATGTTAATCTTGAAATTCATGGATTGGATATTATGCCAGAGGAAAAGGAAGGTAAATTAAAAGCGGTTGTAGAAAAATTAGTAAGACGTTTAGAGGTGAGTGTAAGCATGGATGATATACAAGTAGTACATCGTTTACCTAAGAGGCGATTAGATGTTGTTCCACCAGTAATAGTTAAATGTTCCTCGCAGGCAATTAGAGACCGAATTATTAGTAAGAGAAAGGAAACGATGAAAATGATGATTTAATTAATAACAAGAACGAGCGTAAGATATTCTTGTATGAAAATTTAACAGCTTACAATAAATCCTTGTTGTGGCAAACTAAACAAAAAGCCAGAGAATTCAATTACAAATTCGTGTGGGTACGTGGCGGTAAAATACTAACAAAGCAATCAAGTGAGTCGTCGAGTGTAGTACGTATTGATACCGAAAAAGACCTACAAAAGATTCATTCATAAATATTGATGTAATGGCTAGGTTAAAAGAAAAGACTTTACTGATAACATAAATTTTTGTACAGTTAGTAGTGTTACCGATTATGAGGAGTTAACTTCCGGATATAAGCTGATCTCGCTAATTCTGATATACCCAAATATTAATGGTATTAGATGTCATTTTGATGAATTGCTGTTGTATATATCTAACATCAAATTTCATGTTTTAAGTTTAGTAGAAGTATCTATTGAGGAAAATATGGTCTCAAATTTTCAAATTAATGGATATAAAATGTTTTATGAATTAAGAGAGGCTCGTAGAGGTGGTGGAATATTAGTATGTATTAAAAGGGTTTAGAATTTACTGAAACGATATACCAATCACTATCATACGAAAATGTGCAGGGTCATTACAATTTCAAGGAAAATATATAAATTTGATTACAGTTTATAGACCTCCAAATAATAGTGTTAACGATTTTGTGGAAGAACTTCAAAAACAGTTGCAAGAATGTAATGATTTTAGCTATATCATTTTGGGGAGATATTAACATAGATTTACTGGGTAAAACTTATATATCGCGGAAACGGAATATCAAATTTTATTAACATCAAGCGGTTTATATAAATGCATTTTGGACTATACACGTCAAGAATTGTTTGGTGTGGAAATTGGTAGCCTCTTGTATTGATCATATTTATGTACGAGGAAAGTACAAACACATAAATTCTGCTGTAATACAGTCGAAAATATCAGATCACTACATGACCGCAGCCCAACTAACTTTTCAAACAGAAGTTAATAGAACAACATGTACAAACAGGAAAAAATTTTGAACGAACGTCAAATTAAAGTTAAATTATCCGATATAAACGTTCAACAGCTAAGCGAACATAAAAATTCTAATACATTGTACAATAGCATTATAAACAAATTTAACGAAGCATATGAAGCTTGTCAAGTTACACAAAATTAAAATCCTGAAATGTTTCTACTAAAATTATAAAAAAGCAATTGTAAATTTGTATGCGAATTGGATAATAAATAACAAAGTAATGCAGGAGAACTGAATGTGGAAAATTGTAATGGAGAGAGAGAGTTGAGTCAGAACAAGGACTATACGCAGAAAGTTCTAAAATCATACTGTATAATAAAAGAAGACCATTCGTTTACTAGGTGATATTTAGTTCATATAACAAATATATTATGTATTATTAATTAATTATTTTATATACTTTTTGAAATATTCTAGATTATAACGAATGTATATACATAGTTTTAACACCATGTCAAGCAACTCATGGAGTTAGCTTATGGTGAAAAGAGAACAAACTTGTAAATAAATTGAAATTGAAATTGAAAATTGAAATTGAAAATTGAAATTGAAAATTGAAATTGAAAATTATTATTATTATTATTATTATTATTATTATTATTATTATTATTCTTTATTTCTCTCCAAACTACATAAACATAATAATTTACATAACTTTGGTAAGTAATTAATGAGTTTTCATTTCAGATACGCTTATTAACTTAGGAACATACGTACTAAATGACATGTTTGTAATATCACTGCTTTTGCACAAATACAGTATAACTTTTCAGATAAACCAAGTATTTTTAGGTTTTTTTTTATATTTTTGGTGAGTACTCCATTATTATTATTATTATTATTATGGGCTCAGCTCTCGTGCTGGTCGGACGTGTTTAAGTCGCTCCGTAAATCGATAATAAGGTTAGTGATATGAAAAGTGAACTTAAAAGTAAATTTAATTGATTTGATCGCGTTATGGTGATGTGTTAAACTCTCTTTAAGGAGAACCTGCATTGAAGATAATAATTACCGAAAAAAGTAAAATGAATTGCGATAAATGTACTGAAAGATTGTCTAGAGATGGAAATTTTGTTACATGCAACTTTTGTAATAGTAATATGCATTACAATTGTGCAGGATTAGCAGAAAATACTTATTCGCGTATGTCGACTGCAAATAAGGAATCGTGGAAATGCCAGAAGTGCAGAAAGGAAAAACAAATACCAAAATCCGCACTAGTAAATATTGCAAACGATTGTGATATAAAGCAAATGTTTGAAACACTATCTAACAAACTGGATATTTATAAAGAGGCCGTTGATGGCGTTTGTAACGATTTAAAACATCTAACTTCTACGAAGATTTGAAACAAGAATTTATCGGACTTAAAAGATAAATACTGATCTTGCTAATCAAGTGCGTGCATTGTTGGAAGACAATCATAAAAGGATGCCAAACTGTTGGAGCTGGAAGTAAAGATAAATAATCTGGAACAGAGTAGTAGGAATGTTAATCTTGAAATTCATGGATTGGATATTATGCCAGAGGAAAAGGAAGGTAAATTAAAAGCGGTTGTAGAAAAATTAGTAAGACGTTTAGAGGTGAGTGTAAGCATGGATGATATACAAGTAGTACATCGTTTACCTAAGAGGCGATTAGATGTTGTTCCACCAGTAATAGTTAAATGTTCCTCGCAGGCAATTAGAGACCGAATTATTAGTAAGAGAAAGGAAACGATGAAAAATGATGATTTATTTAATAACAAGAACGAGCGTAAGATATTCTTGTATGAAAATTTAACAGCTTACAATAAATCCTTGTTGTGGCAAACTAAACAAAAAGCCAGAGAATTCAATTACAAATTCGTGTGGGTACGTGGCGGTAAAATACTAACAAAGCAATCAAGTGAGTCGTCGAGTGTAGTACGTATTGATACCGAAAAAGACCTACAAAAGATTCATTCATAAATATTGATGTAATGGCTAGGTTAAAAGAAAAGACTTTACTGATAACATAAATTTTTGTACAGTTAGTAGTGTTACCGATTATGAGAGTTAACTTCCGGATATAAGCTGAACTCGCTAATTCTGATATACCCAAATATTAATGGTATTAGATGTCATTTTGATGAATTGCTGTTGTATATATCTAACATCAAATTTCATGTTTTAAGTTTAGTAGAAGTATCTATTGAGGAAAATATGGTCTCAAATTTTCAAATTAATGGATATAAAATGTTTTATGAATTAAGAGAGGCTCGTAGAGGTGGTGGAATATTAGTATGTATTAAAAGGGTTTAGAATTTACTGAAACGATATACCAATCACTATCATACGAAAATGTGCAGGGGTCATTACAATTTCAAGGAAAATATATAAATTTGATTACAGTTTATAGACCTCCAAATAATAGTGTTAACGATTTTGTGGAAGAACTTCAAAACAGTTGCAAGAATGTAATGATTTTAGCTATATCATTTTGGGGAGATATTAACATAGATTTACTTGGTAAAACTTATATATCGCGGAAACGGAATATCAAATTTTATTAACATCAAGCGGTTTATATAAATGCATTTTGGACTATACACGTCAAGAATTGTTTGGTGTGGAAATTGGTAGCCTCTTGTATTGATCATATTTATGTACGAGGAAAGTACAAACACATAAATTCTGCTGTAATACAGTCGAAAATATCAGATCACTACATGACCGCAGCCCAACTAACTTTTCAAACAGAAGTTAATAGAACAACATGTACAAACAGGAAAAATTTTTGAACGAACGTCAAATTAAAGTTAAATTATCCGATATAAACGTTCAACAGCTAAGCGAACATAAAAATTCTAATACATTGTACAATAGCATTATAAACAAATTTAACGAAGCATATGAAGCTTGTCAAGTTACACAAAATTAAAATCCTGAAATGTTTCTACTAAAAATTATAAAAAAGCAATTGTAAATTTGTATGCGAATTGGATAATAAATAACAAAGTAATGCAGGAGAACTGAATGTGGAAAATTGTAATGGAGAGAGAGAGTTGAGTCAGAACAAGGACTATACGCAGAAAGTTCTAAAATCATACTGTATAATAAAAGAAGACCATTCGTTTACTAGGTGATATTTAGTTCATATAACAAATATATTATGTATTATTAATTAATTATTTTATATACTTTTGAAATATTCTAGATTATAACGAATGTATATACATAGTTTTAACACCATGTCAAGCAACTCATGGAGTTAGCTTATGGTGAAAAGAGAACAAACTTGTAAATAAATTGAAATTGAAAAAAAAAAAAATTATTATTATTATTATTATTATTATTATTATTATTATTATTATTATTATTATTATTATTATTATTATTATTATTATTATTATTATTAATATATATATATATATATATATATATATATATTATTATTAATATTATTCGAGGTTCAACCTTCGAGCTGGGTGGACGTGTTTTCGTACGCTCCACTATTTTACAGTACAAATTTAGTGATTAGAAACATAAATAGTTTTAATTATAAATAAAAAGTGAAAATAGTTTAATGTGCAACGACAATTCCCTCAATTATATGTACTAACCCAAGAAAATAATACATTTTAATGATGAGTTGCAAAAAGTGTAAGAAGGGATTGCCAAAAGACGGTGATTTTATTACATGTTCCGGATGTGACGCAGAATTGCACTTTAACTGCTCTGGAGTGTCTGAAACTACATATGCTAGGTTATCCAGTACAAAAAGGCAAGAATGGAGGTGCAAGGATTGCAGAGTGAGTAAATACTCCACGAGCAGGTCATCATCTGTTACTGAATTAGAAGATTGCGATATTAAGCAAATGTTTAATACCATCAACAAAAGGTTGGATGCCTATACAAATGTGATGAACGATTTGGTCAACGACGTAAAAGGTTTGTCCAATCTATATGATGGATTGCGAGACGAGGTTGCATCCTTAAAAGAGTCGAACATCAAACTTTCAAGTACAATAGCAAGGCTGCTGGAAGACAATAAAGTAAAAGACCGAAAAATCACTGAGTTAGAAATACAAGTAAATAATTTAGAACAAAGAAGCAGAAATTTTAATTTAGAAATTCATGGATTGGAAACAATGCAAAATGAAAATGAAAACAAACTAAAATCCGCGGTAATGAAAATAGCCGAATGCCTTGAAATAGATGTTATTGATAATGAAATACAGGCCATACACAGACTTCCGCAAAGGCGTCAAGACTCAATGCCGGGGATCATGGTCAGATGCACCACACAATTTGTAAGGGATAAGTTTTTAAATAAAAGAAGAACTATGGTCACCAATGACAAAGTACTGGGTAACAAAAGCAATAGGAGGATATTTTGCTATGAAAATTTAACTCCATTTAATAAGCAATTACTGTGGCAAACAAAAAATGCGGCAAGAGACAAAGGGTGGCATACGTATGGTATAAATATGGCCGGATATTAGCGAAGAAATCTAGCGAATCGCCAAATGTTATTAGAATCAGCAATATAAATGACGCGTAAAATAGATTGATAAACACATCATATAACCGAGTTTATGTAAGTTTAATTTTAGTTTTAATTTTATGCAAAGTTTAATTTAATACTTAGTTAGGTTTATTTGAAAACAAAATTCAATACTATACAAGAAACCGATATTCAAGTTAATGAGGTTCACTATCAGTCGTTTCAAACGATAAAAGACTGGCATACGTCTTTAAATGGGTTTTCCAATAATAACAATTTAAATTGTATTGCAAATGTATCGATGGTGTGTTTGAACATAAATGGAATACAATCCCACTTTGATGAATTTGTTTTGTACATTTCTAGGTCATATTTAGATATAATTGTATTAGTTGAGGTATCTATCCATGATATCCAAGTTTCAAATTATAATATTGAAGGATACCGATTATACTGGAAACTGCGCAGTAAATCGAAGGGGGGCGGGATTCTTGTTTATGTAAAGAATAAATACACTTTTGCCGAACATCCTTATAACTCCAATTCATATGAAAATTTAGAAGGTGCTTTAACCATTGAAAATAAGATAACAATTAAATTAATTGCGATTTATAGACCACCAAATAGTAGTACTAGCCAGTTTATAAATAAATTCCGAATGCAATTAGAAAATTGTAGTTCTTATAAAAACGTTGTATTTTGTGGCGACATTAATATAAATTTAGAACAGCAAAATAATTTGGTAAATAATTATGAAGCAGAACTAAATTCCTGGGGCTTTACAAATGTATTAAAGGATATACCAGGAAGCAATATACAATAATTTTTAGTTTGCACTAGTATTGACCATTTATTTATTCGGGGTATTTTCAAAAACATTTTCTCTAGTACAATAAAAACAAAAATTTCAGACCATTATATGCTGGCAAGTGTGATTTACTTTGAAGAACTTGAATCGTATACAGAACAAACAACGGTTGTTATAGACGAGAAATACATTAAACGTGAGCTAGCTAAGTTTGATTTTAATTCATTTAAAAGTATAATTGAAGCTGAAAAATTATATACAGCAATAACAAAAAAGTTTGGAAGAATGTATAATAACAGTTACACCTCCGTATATAACAAATCAGTAAAGGAGCGCAAATTAGCCAATACCTTTAAGAAAGATTGGATGACGGATACTTTATTAGCATGCATTGATAACAGGGAAAGGCTGTATAAAAGGTGGACGCATTCAAAATTGGACGTACATAAAGAAGAATATAAACAATTTAGGAATTGGTTAACTCTTAGAATACGGCAAGCAAAAGAAAAATACTACAAAAATAAATTTAAGAAATCACAATACGACATAAGAACAACCTGGAATAACTTAAATGAACTATTAAATAGAAAAAACCAAATGCCTTTGGATGTGGCTATAAAGCAAGCCATGCCTAAGGACTCAGATACGGAGCTAGTCAATAAATTTGCGGACTTCTTTTACAATAGTGTGAATGAACTTAGACATCACTGCAATATACAGCATTTAGAAAATTGCTCTCTTATTAATATTAATAGCGTAAATTGCAGTTTTCGTTTAATACAGGTAGATAATGATTTTGTAAAAAACAGCTTTCTTTAATGAAACCTGCGAAATCGCCGGGTTATGACAGCATAAGACTTAAAGACATTCTATTTTTGAAAGAAGACATGTATTTGTTAATTACAAAACTTATAAACTTAATTATTAAAGCTAGAAAAATTCCAGAAAAACTTAAAATATCCATTGTTAGACCTATACATAAAAAAGGTTCTTTTTCAGAAATTGCAAAGTACCGGCCAATTTCTATACGACCCGTTATAGAAAAAGTATTGGAAAAGCATTTAGTTACTATAATGGGAAACTTTTTGGAAGCTAACGCAATAATTGTTAGAGAACAATTTGGTTTTGTTAGAGGGTCAAGCACCAGTAAGTGCTTATCACAATTCTCACAGCTAATTTATGAAAATCTAAACATCAATATGAATATCCTATGTCTATTCGTAGACTACTCAAAGGCCTTCGATACAATTGATCACAACATATTACTAGATAAAATGGAAAAATACGGATTTAGAGGGCCATCTTTGAAGCTATTTCAGAGTTACCTGAATTATAGAAAATTCGTCGTTAAAATAAACAAGTCAAAGGGTAAGGAATATCCCCTCAATGTTGGAGTGCCTCAAGGATCTGTGTTAGGTCCGCTGTTATTTAATCTATACATTAATGATCTACCAAGTATGATGCAAAAATGTACAATCTTTATGTTCGCAGATGATGTCTTATTAATTTCAGTACATAAGAATCTAACAGTAGCAGAACAATATCTTCAGCTTGACACAGATAATTTAGCAAAGTGGTCGCATGATAACAAGCTATTAATCAATAACTCTAAAACTAAAATTATGCATATCACCACACCATATACACAAAAGGAAGAAACACGAATAACAATGCACTCATGTAGATGTTTTCAATTAAAAAATAGAGGCTGTTTTTTATGTACTAGTGGATGCAAGGAAATTCAATGTTGTGATACTTATAAATACTTAGGAGTCACAGTGGATAATTATTTCCGTTGGGACCAACATATTTCGACAGTATACTGTAGACTGAAAATCATTTTAGTAAAAATGTATTATGCTCGGCATCTGCTATCTCCCGAAGTTAAAAAAATCATTTATTATACTCTGGTGGAACCAGTGATTCGCTATGGACTAGAAGCTTGGGGTTTTGCAACTGACGTACATTTAAACCAGGTTAACCTAGTTCAAAGAAAATTACTCAAACTTATTTGCAATAGTGAAGCCAATATATCATTTCGAGAACTGCTGTGTGAATTCAATCTACTCAGTGCAAAAGGGTTATTGTTATATAGGATTTTACTTGAAAATTACTTTAATAGTGAATATTTAAAAGTAAAAGCTAATGTACATGAATTGCGAAGTGAAAGGTATTGGGTTCCGTTTATGTTTAATAAGTATGGAGAAAACTGTTTCAAATACATAACACCAAAGCTATTTAATTAATTACCAGCTGAATGTAGAAGCTTTATAAATATGAAGAAATTGAAAGAAAATTTGAGGCAGTTTTTAAATTCAACTTACGTATAGGTGTGATAGATTTACTATAACTTTACTGGTATATATTCTGTTTTTTGTTTATTATTTTGTTTATTATTTTGTTTATTATTTTGTTTATTATTTTGTTTATTATTCTGTATATTTTCTGAATTGTTTTAAATTATTTTGAATTATTTTGAATTAATTGGAATTATTTTGAATTATTTTGAGTTTTTGAATTATTTCTAATTTTGGATAGTTTTCCTTTTTTAGTTTTCTTTTTTTGGTTCGTTTAGTATATCAACACTATCACAATAATTGATACAGCAATTAATATAATATTATTATTATTATTATTATTATTATTATTATTATTATTATTATTATTATTATTATTATTATTATTATTATTATTATTATTATTATTATTATTATTATTATTATTGGCTCGCTTCTCGAGCTGTCCGGACGTGAATTAAGTCGCTCTATAAAATATTTATAAACTTAGTGAATAAGTGCGATTAGTAGATAGAAGACTGAACAAAAGTGATACCATATGATTACTCTTTCTAAATAGTATCTGCATTTTGATTAAAATTAAATACTCTGATAATGAAGTGCGATAAGTGTGAAATAGCATTAAATCCAGATGGTAATTATGTTACTTGTAATACTTGTAAAAGCAAACTGCATTATTCGTGCTCGGGATTATCGGAATCGACATATTCGCGTATGTCGACAACAAAAAAAGAGTCCTGGAAATGCCTAGAATGTAGAAGTGAAAATCTAAGTCAGAAATCGGAATCTTCCACGCCTGCAGGTGATGAAGATATCAAGCAAATGTTTAATGTAATTTCGAACATACTTGATAAATACAAACAGGCTGTAGACGAGATAAAGAATGACATAAAAGCATTATCAAATTTCTATGATGATCTAAAACACGAAGTAATTCAACTACGAAACGCAAACAAGGAACTGACTAAAGACGTGCGTACTTTACTCGAAGAAAATAAGGCGAAGGATACAAAAATCCTGGAACTTGAGGGCAAATTAAATGCAATTGAACAACGTGGAAGAAACGTTAACTTTGAAATTCACGGTTTGGAAACAACTGCGGAAGAAAAGCAGGACGGATTTTTAAAACAAGTAGTTAAAAAATTAGTACACCACTTTCAGATAAATATGGATCCAAATGATATACAGATCGTACATCGGCTTCCGAAAAGGAAACCAGAGGCTATTCCAATTGTAATTGTTAGATGCACTTCCCAAGTATTTAGGGATAGCGTAATTAGCAAAAAAAGACAGGTAGTCAAAAATAGTGATTTGTTAAATAATGCAAGCGACCGAAAAATTTTTATTAATGAAAATTTAACAGCATACAATAAATCACTACTATGGAATGCAAAGCAGAAAGCCAAGGAACTCCGATGGACTTTTGTATGGGTGAAAAACGGTAGAATATACGCAAAAAAATCAAACGAAGAACCAAGCGTAATACGTATAGAAACCGAAAGGATTTACTTAGAATACGTTAAGATTACTACTATTACAACATTACAGTTATTTATAGGTAATTTAAAGTTAAGAGAACAGTTTTTATTTTTAAGTTTGATGGTTACTTTGATAGAAAGATATTTTAAGTTTAGTTTTTGATATTTATTCTGAATAAAATAATAAATTTAAAGTCGCAATACAAAATGCTAGACGAAGACGATTATACGAGAATTGAGACATGTTACCACCTCGTATGAGGAAAATAATATACACGGCGTTAGTAGAATCTGTGATAAGATATGGATTGACAGCTTGAAGAAATGCAAATGATATTCACTTAAATAAAATCAAAATAATCCAAAAAAAATTCTTAAAGCTGCTGGATAAAGAAAACTGGAATTCTACTTTCCAAGAAAAACTAATCAACAACAATCTGTTAACAGTAAAAGGAATATTCAAATACAACATGATAATCGACAATTTTTAAAGAGGAATATCTAAGTATTGACGAAAATAAGTACCACTTAAGAGAAGTTAAATACAGAGTTCCATTTGTAGCAAATAATTATGGTAAAAAATGTCTAAATTACACTGTACCAACCTTGTTTAATGAACTGCCACAAGAATGCAGACAATATATTAATATGAAAACTTTAAAGGCTAACATAAAATTATATTTAAACACACAAACTAATTAAAGCACCAAAACCGCACAAAAAGAAATAAATGCAGAGTTATGCTAAAACGTACACGTTAATAAAAGAGAGTAGAGCTAAAAGAAACTTAAATAGATCACACAATAATTTTCCCTTTATAAATTCCCGTAATAAGTTTAGGGCGCTGAAAATTAACTATGTAAATAAATGTATATATAGCAGAGAAAAATATACAAAAATTCCATATATATAGTCTATACAATTCCTACACATAATATTGCGATACTTAGTTTTTAGTGATAAAATTTGTTTAGTATATATTTATAAAAAAAAAATTGTTTATATTTTTTAGGCGTCAAACAAAATATTGTAGATAATTTATTATACAGCGCTAAATTACGGGAACCAAGAAGTAGAACAACATCATGTCAAGCAACCTCATAGGTTAGCTTATGATGTATATGTAATTGTGTTATAAAATATGAATAAAAGTTTATTGAATTGAATTGAATTGAATTGAATTGAATTATTATTATTATTATTATTATTATTATTATTATTATTATTATTATTATTATTATTATTAAATGTCTTTATTCAATAAAGTATGTGTTAACAAAACATAAAGTAACAAATAATAAGAATATGGGCGAAGTTCAACTTGATGAGACAAACCATCAGTTGCCCTACCACTTAACCCACACGCCGATGGGAACTGGCATTGACCCGGGTCACGTGCGTGTGCTTCACGAGTTTAGGGCACCGAGAAATATTAAGGATCTGAGATCCTTTTTAGATTAGTCAATTATGATAGAAGGTTTTGTCAAAGTTTCGCTGAATTAACGGTGCTCTTATTGTCATTGCTTAGGAAGGATTGTCTATGGAAGTGGGGGATTGGCAAACAGGACGCGATGGAGAAAATTAGGTTAGCGTTTCTAAAAGTCAGTATGCAGCGATATCTTAATCCCAACCATCGATTTTATATTCGTACCGATAGTTCGGCGTGTGGTTTGGCTGCATACCTGTACCAAATTTATCATGAATCTCAAGATGAAGAGGTGATAGCGTATTTTAGTAGGACCTTGAAGGAGCTAGAATTACATTACACAGTAACAGAAAAGGAGATGCTAACTATTGTTGCAGCGTTGAAACAATAGCGAACCTGAGTTTTATTCAGAGAACTTTTCTTGGTTATTGACCATAAGGCTGTCATTTTTGCAGAATTGCAAATTGTTAAATTCACGCGTAACTAGGTGGTTGTTGTATATCCAAAAATATGCTTTCGATATCAAGTATTGCAAAAGAGTGGAAAATGTTACAGCGGACACCCTTTCTAGGTTTCCATGTGGTTGTAAGGGGGAGATGGCGGAATTCGAATTAGTAGATACATCTCGAATTGAAGTGTGTATTATAGAGAAAGGGGAGTTTACCAAAGTGTTGCACAGGAGATTTAAAAATATATTCATAGAGCAGGCAAGAGGTGTGTTCTCTTGCCACGTAAAGTCGGAGTTAAAAGGAGAAGGAACGAAACAGAGGATTAAAGACTGCTTTGTTGTGCACAAGGATTTATTGCTTCGAAGGGGTGCCGACGGATATAAATTATGTATTACGAGAGATATGATTTTGCCTTTAGTTTTGGAGAAGTATGAGGGACATGGACATTTTGGAACAGACGAATGACTCCAATATTTGTCGAAATCTTATTACTTTTTAAAAATGCGAAACATTGTGCGGAAGGTGGTCGCCAGGTGCGATCTGTGCCAAAAAACGAAGCCTAGCAAAATGCAAAGTATTTTACCGGATGGGCCGAACTCATTAGTGGCTGTAGATTTAATCGGTTTCTACATTTCATTGTCGAATGCCTCGAAGGTACTACATTGGCCAGCGAGCGAGTTTTTTTTACCTGGAAATTTTGAATTTTGCCGAACCCTTGCTGTGGCAAGTAAGGTAGGGATCTTTAACATGCGTAACAGCACTCACACACGGGACCTCCATTTTACCACTCATCCGAATGAAGGCGTATTTTTGTGAAAAATGCTCGCCTAACATTTTTCAAGCGGACCTTGTCGGGATTTGAACCCGGGACCTTGGGCATAGTAGTCACACGCATACCTATTACACCACGGGGCCGCCACTTAAAGCTCACAGCAACTCTTCATTATTTCACTTTGTCAATTGATGGATTTCGACAAATTAACAAATTAAACGAAAATATGTAGGTGCAGTAATTTCTTGATATTGACGTATACAGATCGGATTCAACAAAAACAAAAGTCTTATTATTTCGAAACTTCCAATCTAGAAAAATTTCGTTTTTATAGATAGTTTATATAACTACGTAAATCTGCACTAGCGGGCTTTGTTTTTGAAGAAACATTAACACTTAGAATATTTACTTCGCTACCCGTGTTCACTTTTACACAAATGTTACTGTTAACGATTTTAATGACTAGGAACCATTCCAAAGAACCTGTGTTTTTGTAACTAGAGTAGATACACGCTCATTAGGAGTAGTACACAGGTTATTCTCAATAACAACATCGCGGTTATTTTCAATAACCTCGTTCACCATATTCGGGTTAACTTTCCGATAATTTCCCTTTTGTTTACAAAAAGAACACGTACTAAACCTACCATGACACTAGTAATTTGGTGTTTTAATCCACAGTTACTACATTTAACTTTACCGTGACGTGAAGTATGTTGTTAGGTAACGGACGTTTCTCGAGTATTTATTTTGGTTCTTGTCACTAATTTCTATAGCGGATGTCGCTTTTATCTTGTAGTTTTGAATTACCTTTCTGAGGTAGTTTTCTTCAATTTCTCTATTATTTATTCCTTGTACAATTCGATTACAATTTAAGACTTCTTCTCTTTAAATCTACAAGTAGTCGTCAGCCGTTTCAAATAGATTGTAAATGGGTCAATTGTTTCACCGTGAAATTGGTCCCGTTTAAAGAACTTGAAATATTCATAAACGGTATCTATTAAGTTAAATAAAGTCATTTAATAATGTGTCCTATTTTGTATTACCTCTAGTTTAATATAGTCAAAAGTATTGTAAAATTGTATCACTTCGTTATCAATGAAGTTCTATAACGTTCCTATTTTAATGTTTCCGACTTCTTTACTCTGTCGCTGGCAAATAAATACAACTCAAATTTTTGTTTCCAAGATTTCAGGTTTTTGTTATATTATTGTCCTCAAAAGTATATTTTTTAAGAGGTTTACTTTGATTACTTATGGTAAATCAAGTTACGCAGCACCCGATATTACAAAGTTTAAACAAAATATAGTGAAACACTTTTTGTTTTGTTTACAATTAGCCAAAGGTATACCGTCCATTTTCAAAAATTTCTACCCTATAATCAATACTACGATCTATTAACATATTATATTTGTATTATTTTTTGCTGATAGAATAAATGCATTTGGATGTGATATTACGCAATATATAACGCTCTAATGTATGAGCACGATTTCTAACGATCCGGTCTCAACGTACGTTTTTTATTGTTCGATGCACCAGGCGAGACGCAACGAAGTCAGCCGTGTTTAAATATCAGATGAGCCAAGATGGCCTGAGTAATCTTGAAGCTTGACTTGCGATTACTTTAAAATTTTTGTAGTACATAAGATCAATATCTTATTGCAAATCTAACGTTTTGTTCTAACAAATGCGTATACAAGCACCAACATCTTTAGAAATAACGTTATCATGTTTTTGTAGAGCGAAAGTTTTACATAATTTATGAATTAACTACATAATAGGCTTATGTAAATAAGCATCGTGCAGTTCTTTTTTTGTGAGGAGTGATCGTCTGTTTTCATGTTGAAAATTGCAGAAAGGATTTACAAACTTATATTTTATTCTCATGAAGCTCATCACAAAGTCTAGATGTTTATTAATTACGTGACTTTACATGCTTTTCATTTGGTTAAGAAAAGTTTCTTCGGTAGACCAGAAAGTCAAATCTGTTACTTTGTTTGTTTGCAAACTGAAAATATCTGAATAACGTCTGATCATCATTAGAAACTTCCTTTGGTTGAACATTTGTTTCCAAAGATCTTATAAACTTTTTTAATACACATTTATTTATAACGTTCTAGAACCAAAACTATCATAAAAACTTTATTTAATGTAGTGAGCTTTTGGTATTTATTTCCAGAGGGAAACCATACGATACTTGCCAACTTTTGCTTACTTACGTGTAAATTCGATTTTTAAATATTTTGTTATTGTTGCGAAAGGCAACTTTGTACTAGTCATATTTTTACATTAGATAGAATCTCGGTAAATAAAATTTGAAGTAAGAATTATGTTATATAAACTCACGTGTAAATTTGTAAGGAAGGCAGATCGGGCTTTCATATTCGACTCACTGTTAATTACGTCAATAACCTAAATAACTAAGATTTGGTTGTTGATTTAAAACGTCTATCAAATATTTTGTCCTCTAGCGTGGAATGTAAAGATAATTCCCATTGCTAAATTAAACTTTTAATACCTCAGAATTATTGAATTTAACCTTTGAAATTTTTTTGTTTGAACAAAGAGCAAAACTAGATACGATTAGTTCAGTGATCTTGAAACGAAATCTTCTAACAACTTTGAACCAGGGGATTTCTTTATGAACACATTAAAGACACTTGTTTATCATTTCTTTTTGTAAATACTCTGTAATTTGAAATTGGGTTTGTTAAAATTTTCTTAATTTCTTCTGGATTATCATGTTTTTAAAGTGATCTTTATGTACACAAGCGATATAATGTAGAATCTTAAATAATAAGATACTTCAACTTTAGACATTTATGACATAATCTAAGGTGACTTTGATTATTGATGTTTGAAACTAATCTTGGTTTGTACTAACAAATTTTTAAAGTTTAATGAATAATTGCCTTCAATTTTGTTACAGGCCTGACCGACGTTAGCTTTGGCTACTAACAATCTTTTGTTACTTAGAACATTTAGCCTTAGGTTTACTTCAAATTTTCAGATAAATAGTTTGAGTTAGTTTGTACTGCAAATAATTTTTCAAACCTCAAATTCCTTTGTGTGTTCAAAACAAAATTTATTAATTACTCTGTGTTCATATTAATTATTAAGTAACCCTTTTATTAAAATTTGTATGGTAATTAATAATAAATATTCCTATTATTGTCTAGTTATAAATCTTTGTGCTTCCTTATGAAAAATAAATATCCTTTCTAAGAATTTCGTCCCGTTGAATTTACGCCTTAATTAGATAGGTGACTTTCCTAAGTATTTTAATTAATTAAATGTTGGTAGTTTTTCCTTGTTTAAAGAATTCCGCGAATTTATTTTAATAAAATTAAGGTTTTCCTGGTTTAATTTCTTACTTTGGTGCTTTAACAAATCGTAACTATTCATTTAAGCTTGTTCGATATAGCCACAAGAAAAATCGTTTCTATTTGGCTTCGTTCGTTATCTTTATGTGAATTTCCGGCACGCATTTATATTAGCGTGGTAACTTCCTTTAAGATCGGCGGAATCACGTTAATCCCTTGAGTTTCTGTTTTCGCTTCTTCTGGGTTAATGCGAAGTACATAATGCGCTCATACCTTGACAGTAAGACTGCCTGTTCGTTGTACTTAGGAGATTCCAGCGACTGGTCCCACTCCGATGCCAGTAACTCGAGGGTGAGTTATCCTTTTTGTTTTCTGGATCTGTAATGCGCTTCCTTGACTATCCGTGAACCAGAACCGCCTGGGGTTTTACCCATTAAAATAGGTGGTCTTTTTTATTTCAAATTGAATCCTTTATGGAACCGAACGGGTTTCTAAATTGGATTCAATTAATTTTGGTAATTTACTTACTTTTTGTTGTACTATTTGCTATGTTACTATTTGGTTATAAATGAAAAATTAATGAAAAATTGTTTAAAGACTTGCTGGCACATTTGAAAATGTTGTTGCTATTGTTTGTAAAAATAGGTTAAGTGTATATTTATGATATTCTAGAGCTGTGGTTTTTAGGGTTGCGTTTGGTTCTTTCTTTTTGTTCTAATTACTGTTAGGGGGTAGCTGCCTAAAAACTACAGCTCGCCATTTTTCTTGAATAATATTTTTTACTGTGTTGTGTAAATATGTTTTTAATTATAAGTTCTTTCTTTTCCGTTGTATGTTTTGTTCTGAGTGTGAATAAGTGTGAATGAGTGAGTGTATCCATTTTTTTTCTCTATTTTTTTCAGGCTCTCCTTTACTTACTGATATGTATAAAACCCCGCCCACTCGCCGCCTGAGCCCGGACTTACTTCTTCTTTCTTTCTTTTGGTTTTTTTTATGTTACGTCAATGTACGTAGCATAAAATAGGGTTCTTACGCCAACCCCAGGGTCATAACAACTACTATTTAAAAGGGTGTAGTGGTGACTAGCTTTAACTCCTTACATCTTTAACTTTAACTCCTTTAACATCTTAATCTTACAGTGAATTTCCTGATCATCGCTTTAACGCTGGGGTAAAGTCCATAACTAGGCCATAGACTTTTATCATATTAGGCACGAATGAAAGTCCTTACAACTTGACAAATATGAAATCCGCATCACAGCACTAGTCCAGCAAGTGAACAACTGTAAATGTTAAACCGACGTATTTTAAATCCCGTATAGTAATTATTTTTGTTATTTTTACCCAACCTAACTCCATTACCCCTGTCACCATGTAAAGTTAATCTTTACTGGATAAAGCACTATTTGTAGTCTCTACGGTTATATTGGCATTTACAAAATAAACCAGTGCTTAGCACATGTTTAGTACAATAGGCGTATTTGTATGTACTCTTATGATAAACCAGGCGGATACTAACTATAAAAATTCATGTAATAACAATCCGAGCGGGACGCTGTCGTATTGTATTTATTCAGTCAGAATTAGCAGAATGGTCAGTGTGTGTTCAATTGTGACACTTCCAAAACAACGTTTTGTAAAAATTATGTCAATGGAATCGGACAACGAAGAAAGTTGTATACCACCCGATATAATTAAAAAGGCGAGAGCAGCTTCATTTGGTTTTTGACCCTGCAGGTCGAAACATATACATGAGAAACAATATGACATAATATAGCAATGGTGCAGTACAAAGAAAGTGAACAATTATACTGCTCGCATATATGTCCTGCAAATCCCAAACAACTAATTCATTAGCCTCTTGGACTTGCCCAATGTTGAAAGCAACTATGGCAGTTAAAAGCATCATTGACATAATAATATCTCAAAAAGAAAAATGTGGGATATAAGCCAAACAAATTGAAAGTGTTAAGCCAAGAAGTATTTGTAAAGCTTTCAACTGATGCACCAAACTATTTACCTCATGTGGAAGGTTAGTTAATTTATAGTTTTATTCACAATGTAATTAAAAACTTTTAAACATTATGTTTAATTTGGCGTTTGGCGTAAGCGATGCTTGTCGCAGAGAAATACTACCTAAACCCAAATTAAAGGATATTTCAGATAAAAGAAACATGATTGTTAGTACGTTTTCTAATTTGAAAAATGGAAAGAAGTAAACTTTAATTATCACTGACCAAATTATGGGAAACGTGAAAATATTGATGTCATTTGATCAGCGGCGGCCTTAGACTCTGCGGGGCCCTGGGCAAAAAGTTTTTGCGGGGCTTTTTTATCGTAAAATCAAAATTTAAAGCTACTGAAATGCGGGCTTAAGTTTTTTGGTAAAAGCCTAAAAATTTTAATATTACCAAAAATACTGATTTTTTTATTGTTAACACAATAAAACGTTTTACATGAACTGTATTAGGATTAGAATCAGGATCAAATGGATTTTAATTTAATATTAAAAAGTAACTTATATTTAAATGTAGGAAATGAAGAAAACATGAAAATAAAAAAAAAACATCAATTAACAATTCGATGAATAAGAAAAATGTTGAGAGTTTTTTAAACTTCTCAGACACAAACTTTTCTACTTTTTATTGTAGCAAAATCTTGTATCAAATGTTGATAATTAAGCGAGGCAGCAACGTCGTTTTCGATAGAAATTAATGCAAGAGCAGACAACCTGTCTTGAGTCATTGTAGTCCGCAAATATGTTTTTATTAATTTTAACCTAGAAAAGATTCTTTCTGCAGACGAAACGGTCACTGGAATTGTAGATAATATTCTTAAAGCAACACTTATATTTGGGTAAACTTCATTTAAATTGTTTTCAATGATATATTTTAATGCAGAAATGGCACTGTTTTCACCATCAAAGCTCTTATAAATAGTTTTAACTCTTCATATAGTTCTAATCCATCCACATCTTTGCTTCCTTCAACGCTTAATGATATCTCCAAATCTTTACAGTGTTTTAGAATAGACTCATCGGTCATATGTATTAAATTTCGAATTTGATACATAAGGCAAAATATATTACTGTGCTCTTTAAGTGCTTCAAATCGACGCTCAACGCTTCCTCGAACCGTATCAACAATCACATTAAAAAAATTATTTTTGAAGTTAATTTCTGGTGTCTGGGAACTCACATCTTTTGCTTCATAATCAAAAAAGCGTTTCTTTTGCCTGCTTCTTTTACATTTGAATGTTGGTTCAATTTCCGCTTGTTCAGCAAGTTCTTTTGCATCAATTAATGCCGACTGAAAGCCAGTATCTCGGTATTCGTTTATCCATTTAATAAAACATTGCAAATGTTGTAAAGCGACAGTTAAATGCATATTTTTTACTTGCCACATCTTGCTAATTAAATTTATTTTGTGTAATATATCGTACCATATTGTTAAAGACATTACGAAGTCAAAAGAAGTTATTTCTTTTTCGATTGATTGGCATTCACTAATCAAAGCACAATCTGTTGTATTTTCGGCTAAACTTTGTATGGCACTGCATATATCATTTAGCTGATATTTTACAGCCTTTACGGATTCTACTCTACACTCCCACCTCGTTTCCGATAAACGTTTTAGCGAAATATTAACATTTTCCTTTAAAATAGCCCACCGTTCACTAGAACCAGAAAAAAGCGTATAAAGCCGTTGCAAAAATCCAAAGAAGGATTGAGCTTGTACACAAGAGGATGCAGCATCACCTAATACTAAATTCCAGTTATGGCAGCCACAGGGTACAAAAAACGCCAAAGGATTTGCAGTCAAAATTCTTTTTTGAACCCCACTTTTTTCTCCACGTATGTTTGCACCGTTATCATATCCTTGACCCCGGCAGTTTTCTAATGGCAACTTTAAGCTTTCCAGTGCAGTTAAAATGTAGGTAGTTAAATATTCTGCAGAATTTTTTTCTGGGGCAATAAAACCAATAAAATGCTCTTCAATGTCACCACTATCTACATCGACAAATCTGAATATCTTTGACATTTGTTCAATTCGAGCAGTGTCTCGTGTACAATCAAGAATTATGGAAAAGTACTTAGACTTTTGTATTTTTTCTATAATTTTAGATTTTACGTGATTTGCAATCAGTTGTATGAGTTCATTTTGAATGTTTTTTCCGAGGTAGTGATCGCTAATTTTTTGAAGTTACTTGTTGCAAATGGATTTTAAAATAGGATCAAATCGACCAATTAACTTAACGATATCTAGAAAGTTACCGCTGGACGTATCTTCTAGATTTTCAGAGTGTCCTCTGAATGCTAAATTATGAGAGGCTAAGAATTGCACTACAGCAAGTAGCCTTTCTAAAATATCCTTCCATCGTTGTTTTATAGATTCAATTTCAGACTTTGATGAATCATCAATACCTGTTTTGCATTTTAAAGCTTTTTGTAAATCGAACCATTTTAAAAGACATTCCTTGTGTGATTTAGAAATTTCATGTCCTTTTAAGAGATCACCTACATTCTTCCATTTATTTAATCCTTCATAGGAGCTTAATTTTGATGAGCAATTACCAAATAGTCGGCAAGCGAAACAGTATATAACGTCTTTCAGCTTTGAGTATACCAACCAACTTCTGTTTTGCTCTTCACCGTTTTTTAAGGTGCGGGTATAGTAAAACTTGCTAAAATGTCGCCCATTAGCATCGGTAGAAAAATTAATATCTACGACACTTGGACCTTTGAGCACAATAACAGACCGTGCTGCATCAGTAATGTACGTAGGCCACATTCCTGGATCATTTTCTATATTTATATTGAGCGGCATGTTGAAATTTTCAGCTGATTCATACTCTAAGGCTGCTGAAAACAATGAAGTATGTGACCCAAGCGTAGATGATGATTTGGGTGACTCATCAGGCTCCGGTGAAGATTCAGAGGGAAGCATTGTTGAATGTAATACTTCAACAGGTGCTAAATTTGTCAAATCGATTGATGTCAATGTCAATGACGATTCCATATCCGTTTGTCTTGAACAATTTCCTGTTTTCAAATATTTTACGAGAGATCCGCTTAGTTGCCCAGCTTGTTCCTTCCTTTTCTCGGATCTTTTTCTTTTCGAACTTCCAGACTCATATTTTCTACCAACGTCTCGTTCGCGCGATGCCATCACTTTAATATATATATATATATATATATATATATATATATATATATATATATATATATTACACAATGTGGAAGTTACCGATGGAATAAAAATATTTTTCACTTTATGCATTATTTTAGACAATAATAAACACTTTAACAATATCGATTTCGTTAATAGATTGATGCAAAGAATTCAAACTTGTCTGTTATTGAACCAAAATTTCAAAACATAAGTGAATGATTAATTCCATCCTATTCCAATAGGTATTGTAACTTACCTAATTATTTTCCTTCAGTAGATAATCATTAATCAGTGTATCTGCAGTTTATGCTATTTGCTATTGGACTTAATTTTAATTTAAAACACTAATAATTTATTTACAATTACAATCAAATTACGTGATACTTAATAATTCATTAGTTCATTACATTTATTTATTGCATGCACTTGCACAAAACTATTATTCAATTCACTATAAAACTAATTACACTATTAAAAATACGTCCTTTTTCGCCACAATATTAATTCAATGTATTTACACGCACATAAACTAAATTAGTAAAACTCAAAAGGTTGTTGAATATGAAAAGCTCAATGCTCAATGACAACTGAACTAACTTAAAGTTTTATTATTCTGAAGACTCTAAATTTACTGATATGATATGGAAGTAACCCGTACTTAGTTTGAACACTGATTATCTATGGGGAAAACAACCAACAACAAAAGAAATATTACAATGGCATGGCACCCTACAAAAGATAATGAAGTCTGTAAAGTGTGCAGTCTAAAGAAGTTTCAAAAGTATTAGGTACACAATGTAACTGCTTAGTGCTTTCTGATATTTATCTTTGACCTTAACAGGACGTTTCATTGTTTCTTATTGTAAGCATGGAAGTTTCTTATTCTTACAGTGATTCATCCGCTCGAAAAAAGTGACTAGGATTATAACTGTAAACTACACAATATGTACTAGGTATTGTATAGATTTATGATGCATAAAGCTATACTCTGAACAGTTTTGCTATCGTTTTAAATAAAGTGTAACACAAATTTTTAAAATATGCATTGCGGTGCGCGGGGCCCTTTTGTTCGCGGGGCCCTAGGCAGTTGCCCAGTTCGCCCCCCCCCAAGGCCGCTGCTGCATTTGATGAATACCGTGCTTTACGACCTCCACATTGCGGTCACAACGCTTTCTTTTTTGGTAACTTTAGAAATGGAAGGTGCACCACCTAAATAGTGAATGTACACATTTTTACTAAAATCCTTAATGAAATTGCGAAGTTCCTCAAATTACCTGATGATTTGGATTACTCTAGGCATTGGTATAGACGTACACCTGCATCTATACTTGCAGAAACGGGTACAGAGATTCTAACAATTAAAAGGAATGCAGGATGGAAGTCTTTTTCAGCAACTGAGGGCTATGTTGAGCATTCCATTAGAAATAGAATTAACATTTCGAATAGAATTTTTTCTAGAAATGTACGTCCAAACAGCGGTACATAACTCACTGAATAATAACATAAAGCCCATTAACGACTATTTGCAGGGAAACGTTTCAGATGTAATTAGTGGACAAAATGAAGGCGGTTCCGTGGTGTAGTTGATACGCGTGTGACTACTATGCCCAAAGTCCCAGGTTTAAACCCCGACACGTTCCGCTTAAAAAATGTTAGAGTGCATTTTTTACAAAAATACGTCCTCGTTCCGATGAGAGGTAAATGGAGGTCCTGTGTGGGAGTGTTGTTACGCACGTTAAAAATCCCTACCTTGCTTTCAACAGCAAGGGTTCGGAAAAATTCAAAATTTCCGGGTAAAAAAAACTCGTTTCCTGGCCAATGTAGTACCTTCGGGTGGAGCATTGAAAAATCATATGTAGGGGACAAAATGAAGCTATACAATACTATCGCTGTGTGCTGGGTTCAGATTGACAATAATCATAAATCATTCATCTGAGGTTACAATTCATAGAATAAATATATACAATCAAGGTGGCAACAATAATTAATTCATATTTATGATTATTGCTAACATGCGTAATTAATTTTTATAATTATTAATTTGAGAATACTGCTGCAGGTGTTAGATTTGCTTTTCGGTGTCTGGACAAATGTAATATGCCTTAGAAAATGCACCATTTTTGGCCTTGCCAGTTTGATGGTCTCGATACGCTTCGGCCATCAAACCATGACGCGGCTTAAAATGTGTACCTTTCCGTCTTCGGTAAATAGATAACTATATTTGTACTCATTTCAATGATAAACGGTTCATACTAAATCCCACATTTGTTTCAGATATACACTTACGTAGCTGAAATAACTCAACCTCATGTACGAGGAATTCTATCAACCACAGGCGCTTTTGCCGGAATTGGAGGTGGCTTAATAGTACTCATACTAGGCACTTGTTTACATTGGCGCACAGTGGCTGTTTATAGTATTATTGTACCATTACTTTCCTTTGTTTTACTATTTTTTGTACCTGAAAGCCCACACTGGTATATAGCAAAAAACAGAATGAACGACGCACGTAAAAGTTTAGCATGGTTAAGAGGATGGACTACAACATCAGCAATCGAAGAAGAATTGCAATTGCTATCGGTGCAAGAAAAAGACAAAGAAATGGTTAGCGGAAATTACCTAAAATCGAGTGTAAAACTATACACAAAACGGCGCTTTTTGTGCCCTTTCGCATTGTCCATTTTTGTGTATTTCCTTGGAAATTTTACAGGCACCGTCGGTCTAGCAACGTATGCGGTATTAATCCTTTCAACACTGAAAGTACCCATGGATAGTTATGTCGCTGCTGTGTTATTAGCAACAGCACAGTTAATTGGAACTATATTGTGCCTGGCTTTTATCAGGTATATTGGAAAACGTGGTATTACCTTTGCGTCACTCTTTCTTATTGGTGTATGTTTTACTATTGTAGCAACTTATGCATATTTAATAGACGCTAAATACCTAATTGCCGCTACATCCAAATCAAGTGGGATGTCAGATATTGATGCGAGCCAATGGGTACCCTTAATTGCTTTAGCAGTTGCGTCACTAGCAGGGGCTGGTGGTATAAAGATACTACCAGCGATCTTAATTGGAGAAATTTTTTCAGAAGAAACACGTTCAATTGGCTGTGGAGTTGTATGTGCAATTGGATACGTATTTGCATTTATTGCAAATAAAATATTTTTACAAATGGTTTCGACTTTTACGTTATATGGAACGTATTGGTTTTTCGGATTTATGGGTATATTAGGCATGATAGTGCTGTACTTTTGGCTGCCTGAGACAGAAGGAAAAGACCTTCAAGAAATTAGTGATCACTTTGCTGGCAAAACAAATATTGGTAATAAGGTAAAACGAAAACGAAAGTCTAATCTATACGGAAACGAAAATGAAGGACTTGAGCATGAAGTGCCAACAATTGGTAATGTAAACAGAGTATGATCTTGGAAAGTATTATATTGAATAAGTTGTTGCTCAAATTGAGTACTGTGTCATCTTAGGTATATATAGACTATATAATAATTCAGTATTATAGTCCTTTTTCATAACCGGACTTTAGGCTTAAGACTATCTTTTAACTTGAAAACATAGGATTTTTATATATTTAATGTAAAAATTGTTATTTATTTTTATATTTAACTGAATAAAATTCTAAAAAAATGTTGTAACAAATACATTTAGCTGATGCTGACACTGAGGCGCTAAAAACAATATCAAACCACAATCGGTAATTGATAGGTATACCAAAATACCTAACCATTAGAACCACGTTAAGTGACAAGCAGGTGCAAACTTGAGACACTTTTTCTTAATTTTGTTTTGTATATTTGTTCTGAATTTCCAATTAAGTACTTAAAATCACGTACTTCGACTTTCTTACGCAAATAATTTTCCATCTTTCATATAACCTAACCTAAGATATTAATCAAAATGTGCACGACACAGGAACCTCATTGTAATTAGCACAGTAACATTATTTTACATGCAGTTTATAAGAAGCATAGGTCATTAATATAAAATAGCAAAAACGCTACTGGCTTTATTCTGTAAAGTAATGAAATTTTTGTCATGGCTTCTTCCATCTTAAGTTTATTGGAAGAATTTTTTTTGGTCTATTTGATTTCTCCTCTCCGGTAGGCGGTACCTGTCGTTTCATAGGGGAAATAGATTCATTTACTTGGTTTCGACCATTTGGACATAGTCAGAACAAAGTGGTTTTAATCAAAAGAAATTTCAAAAGTAATATAATGCATGCTCGAAAGAACTTCTGTATACTGGCAAAAGTATACATAAATCGCCATCTAGTGGCTAAAGCAGTACTAAAGCTGGAGAATTATCAAAAGCTCAAAGGCTGATGGTATATATATATATATATATATATATATATATATATATTGCTATAATTATAGAGTAGTTTAGGGGTAGGTTAAGTCACAGGGGTCGTAAAATAAATAAAAGCAACTTCCAGTTAACAAAAGCACATAATTACAGGTACTATAAGAGTAAATAGGTCACTATACATATTGTTAGTTCAGAGCACACTGTATATAAAAGTACAAGAGATTAAACGCATAAGATATAGAAATATCTAAGAGTAGTTACGAGCTAAGATAAGATTTGAAAACGTAACGAAATGCATCAAAATTAAATCAACGGAAAAACCTATATGAATTGGCTTGATAAATATTTAACAAGTGCGTTAAATATATCATCGTATACACAGGCTAAAATTATGCATTATTTTAATAAATCGTACGTGACAAAGTATTACATTTGTTCAAAAATCCAATTTAACTAAGAAATAAACAAACACCAAATTTATCTCGGTTTAGATTAGAATACGCAATCAACAATGAATACGTGACTTAATAAACGAAAATTCGTGGGATTTCTCTATTAAATATCATGGTATGTAAATAAATACGTGACAATTTAAGCGTTCATCCGAGTATTTGAACTATACAATTGGTAAATTTTCTCGGAGTACACAAAAGATAAACGCAAAAGGTGTCGCTCCAACACGTAAACAAACGAATAGAAAACAAGAGGTACGGCCTATAAATACGATAACAATTGAGCGACGAGTTTAGTATACATTTTAAACTGGGCTACGACGATTCTCAGAAGTGCTAAATTATTTACGTAACCAGTCATACGAAAGTAAATGAAAATTATTTTGAAAAATGTATAAATTGTGCAAGTGTGAGGCGATCGATTATAGACGTAAGTAAAACAACTTAGTAAAAATACAATTTCTAACATAAATAAAACAGAGCTCTGGTAAATTCTCTGGTGAATTCTCTGGTAAATTCTTCTGTAAATTACTCTGGGTAATCCCCTCCTGTTAAATTACTTTAGTAATTACTTACATGGTAAATGTTCTATTACTGTCTTGTTAAATACAGAGATGGAAAACCTTTTATTTACTGATATACAAATTGAATCTTAAATTGGATTAACTTATGGGATTTTGAATAACGATTTGGATAGTTTTTTGGTTTTGATGTCGACTTCCAAATTCGACTCTAAATATTCAAACTTGGCACGAGAACTCTTGAGGGATCCAGAGGAACTATAGAACCATTCCAGGTTAGCCATATTGATATAATTTATTAGTGAAAACTGTTTAATTCAATATTTTTGGTACATGTAAGAGTCAACAAAGCATTAGTTTTATTGATCAATTTATGAAAGGTTAGGCATCTTGAAACGTTTCAAAATGTCTCTTAATATAACAAAAGGCTCGTTTTGCTGGCTTCAATTTCTTAAATCTGGTATATGTAAATATTCTGAAAAAGGGGAAGATTTTAAAAAGGTTGTAAATATTTAATCATTATATTGTGTATTGTAGAATTGTTTTATTGAATCAGCTAGTTGAAGAAAAGAAAATCCATAACTTAACATTTCACATCATAGGTGCATGATTAACATAAAGGGAGCATTATATTACATTTAGGAATCGTGGGGCCTAATATAAGGGGATAACTCAGCATTTTATGATAGACCAAATCGTGGGGCGGAAAGTAACACAGCATTATATTACACCCAATCCTGGGGCTGAAGAAATAACAGAGCATTTTATTTACGCCCTAGTCGTGGAACTAAATATAATAACAGCAATACATATATATATATATATATATATATATATATATATATATATATATATATAATATCGGTAATAATAATCTTGGATTTAGGTCATTACTAAATCTTGGTATATTGCAAAAGCTTCACATATAAGCCAAGTAATAACAAATGTAGTGATAATCTTTTATTTGACGCGTTTCGGCAACAGCATAATCAATAAATTTATCTATAAATACTAAAACAATGTGTTAACAATTATTAGATTTTTATACATATATGTACATACCATTGTGCAATTTTAATTATAGTATAGTATAAGTCAAAACAAACAAATAATTTTACAAACTAACATTTTAACTTGTATCACACTTTCGCTTCAATAAATAGTATGAATAACAATAATATAATTGGTTGTGTAATCTAATATTTAATCACTCTGCAACATGGTGTATTCAAATATGTGGGGATTTTTAATAGTCTAAATAATGGTAGAATATTTTTGTTAAAATTCAGAAGATTCATCTTTTACAAATTAAATTGTGGTAAATTTTCATAGATCCATCTTGGTCAATTTTTGAGTTTATGGTATTTGAGTATTTATATATGTGTAAAGTTTCCATTACGTTTCTCTTGTTGTCATTGTTTTCAGTGTCTAAAATATCTACATTATTGAAATCAAATTGGTGTAAGTTGTCAATTGCATGAGAAGCAAGAGCAGTACCTTTTTTATTATTAGTTTTATGCTATATTTGTGCTCATAAATTCGTTTACGAAGGTACTGTTTAGTATTACCTATGTATACCCCAGGACATCCTGAGCAGTTAATTTTACAAATTGTGTGTGTCTTATTGTTATGTTCGATAGGTGGAAATAGTTTGGTGAAAAAATTTAAATGAGTAGTTGGGTTTATGAATTATTTGTATGTTATATTTTTGAAAACAGTTTTTAATTTTTTCAGAGAGTCCTGGGGTATATATAATTCCAATTCTGGTTTCTTCTGGCTGTTTTTTATTTTTATTTTGATTATTGTAGATTTTATGTATTTTTGATTTTATTATTAGTTTACATACGGAAATGGGATAGCAATTATCTTTGAGTATAGTCTTAATGGTGTTTAAGTTGTTGTATCTAAATTTAGGGTGTGCTAATTTTATACCTCTTTCAATTAGGTTATTAACTACGTTAGTTTTATATTGTTTTGGTACGTAGGAATTGAAGTTTAGATATTTACCGCTCCATGTGTTTTTTCGGTACCAATTTGTTGTAATTAATCCTTCGTCATTATAGTTTATGACGACATCTAGTAATGGAATCGTTCTGTTAACAGCTGGTTCAACGGTAAATTGTAAACGTTGATGGAATCCGTTAGACGCTTTTAAAGTTTCGTTGATTTTATCAAAAGGTAAGCAAATAATACAATCATCAACGTATCTTTTATAAAATGTTGGTATGTATTGTAGTTAATTTATGGCATAATTTTCAAGTTCTTCCATCACTAGGTTGGCAATACTGAATGAAATATATAAATATATAAATAAATTCCATTTAATGATAGAATTGTTTATTTTTCTAAACGTTAATAATATTTACATGTATCTTACGACCCCTATGACTTAATATACCCTTAAATTACCTTCCGATCATAGCAATATATGTATATATATATATAATTGCTATGATAATAGGGTTAATTACGGGTATTGTTCCGTCCAACCCTGTATATATTCATTTAGTTTCTTTATATTATTACTATAAAGTTTAAGTTTATTTGTTTATGGTAATATCTGCTCTTTTATTTAAATTTAGTAAACCCGGTCACCTTATAGCTTTCAAAGTTCTATATTGTTTGTCATATGTTTGGTGGTGGCGCGGTCTAATTCATTCTACTGTCACCGCTTGGACAATAAGTTTCGGTTTCGGAGATCAATCCCCGCATAGAACTAACTCGCCGCTTTATATTATTTTTCGAGTGTAGTAATAAGTATTCTGGATCCAAGAATCTTCACCGCTATAACTGGATATCAGGTAAGAATATTGAAGACCGCATTAGTTTGATATCTGTTTGGTTATACTCCCGCTTTTCTCTCCTAAGTATTTTTTTATGTACTCAATAGGTATATATGATCACAATGGGAGTATACTTCATGTAAACAACGCCAAAGTCAAGGAAACTAAACATTTGAATCATAAAAAGTACACAATTCGTTAATTATGCAAAAATCGAATGTCAAACACACTGTATAAAATCTACAACTAACTTTAGTCAATGAAAGGAAGCTCTTTCTTTAATAATTTAACCACATCTAATAGAATACATAACTCTAGACGCAATTCGATTCGTTTTAGAAAACAGTAATACATTCAGAGACTTTAAATAAATACAAATTAGGAGTATCTAAATAAACATGAAACGAATTTTATTGAGCTCGACGCATTAATGTAAGAAAATAGTAATGTGTGCTCACAACAAACAGGGCTTTCAAAACAAACATATTTCAGAACGAAAGAAGTAAATAAACGTAACTAATTACGTCATCTGTTAAAGAATCACATTATAAAATTTGCCTAAGTAGTCTTTTCAAAAGTAAACTCGACAAATTCGAATAGAGTCTAGCATATTAGGAAAATAAAATATGTAACCGTACATGTTTAGCGTACGTGCAAGGTTAAATGTAATGGTTAAGGATTTCCTATGCAAAATATGAACTCATGATAATGAACGGTATAAAGTACCATAGTCAACGAACTCCATAATGTGAAGCTTTGATGTCTAGTGATTTGGGAAGCATTGCAACAAAATTAAAGATAGGAAATTTTAATAAAATTCGAAGGCTTTCATGATAAGCCAAGTATTACGCCTCTACCAAGCTTAGACAACAAAGGTAAGCGCGGTCAGCTATTGACAGCACGTGGAAGGGCTGGCCTTTATATATTACATTATAATTTAAATAAGGGCCGCTATACTTGCGGCCACGTCCCCAATGCCCTACCCGGAGGTACTACATTGGGTTTAAACGCGAAAAACAACGTGCTTCTAATTTATGCTAACTTCATAGTTGATCCACCTTAAATAAAAACTAAACAAGAATTTAACAAACCTAAAAATCTAACAAACCTAACAAACTCTAACAATCTAACAAACCTAAAAATCTGACAAAACTGAAACAAAAACAAAACAAAAACTAAAAACAGGGTTGTAAATAATGGTATCCCTAGCGCTGACTTTCGAGTGTACCCGATCAACAAGACACAAGCAAAAATGAGATGGGGAGGGATCCGTAATACCGGATAGCAGACGCCGGTTCTGCTTACCAGTGCGACCTGAAGGGTCGTCTTAAAACTATCCAAATCTAGCTAACTAATTTAAATCCATCCCTAACTTTCCTATCATTCCCTAACTGATTTATATTATGATTACAATCTTCACAACTCTACTCTTCCTTCCCAATTATATACTGCAACCAAAATGGCGACAGAACGTCAAACAAAACAAACAATCCACATAATACTACAATACATGCTAATAAAAAATAAATATAGTGTAAATATAATATAAAAAAAAATATGATTGTTAAAAGATATAAATAAATGTATAATAAGCCTTAAAAGATAAGCATATAGCATTGCACAAAATAGCAAAAGCATCACCCTATTTATCAGGTGCACTCGCACAAGCATTATGTCGGCTAGCGCCTTTACACACTAAACGTGCTTGTTAAATTATTTCGAAAACTACTAATTAATTTAAATCAATGATTTTGCGAGTACAGCCGCAACAATTTAAATCTTACCTCGATAATAAAATTCTCCAGCATCCGAAGATCTGGTCGTCTGCCTACATCTAACTGTAACTTACTTCTAAGGGGGGGATGGGGTGCACTGCTAAAGTCCTGGTGGGTATGCACTAAATGTTCTTGGGGGGATCACAATCACTATCACTATCACTTCACTTTCAAGTCTTGGGGGATGCGCGGTTTCACTCTATTTTATTATCTTTGTTTATTTTATTGATTTAATTTAATGAGGGTTTCTGATTTATTTGTTATTGTTTATTTGTTATTATTTATTCCCGATTTCCGCACATAATTATGAAGATAGGCAGTGATTGTATTAATGGTGTGGGGGTTTCTCGTGCATATTGAACATTTGGGTATAATTATCATGTTATTTTATTATTATTATTATTATTATTATTATTATTATTATTTTTGTTTTTAATATCAGGTTTTGGTTATATCTATGCTCGTATCCTTACTCACGCCAAGTCAATCTAAAATTTTCCAATCTTCCCACCGACCCCACCGAATTTTACACGCGGTTATCATTGTCTAATCTCGCGACCCTTCCCGCGAATTCTTTTAAGGCTGTCCAGAACGCCTTCTGGTTAACCACTTCCCCGACTTCCTCTAGGCTCTTTGGCCATGCCAGACCTAAGATAGCTAGTTTGCTATCAGCCAACCCACAATTTCCCGCCTCAAGCGGGCAGTCGAAGAGCACGTGCTCTGCGCTTTCCGCGCCCTCACCGCATTCGCAGCGGTCGCTGTTGGTTAGCCCGAACCTTTGTAAATACGCCTTCAGGGCGCCGTGCCCTGTTATCAACTGCACCATTTTGTGATCGAGCTTAACCTCGATCTTACCTCTAGCTTCTATGCTCGGTATGAATTTGTGGGTCAACCTGCCCGTGACAGCGTTGTTCCACCTCTCTTCCCATTGTCGAATTGATTTTTCGCGCAGCTTTCTTTTAATCAAAGACTTCGGTATTGAGGAATGTGATATTCGCAAGTCTCCCGTCGCGGCTTCTTTAGATAATTCATCAGCCCTTTCGTTTCCTACGTTACCATTGTGCGACCTGACCCAACAGAACTTTAAACGTCGAAACTCGAGCGCCGTACGCGCTATCCTCCAGACGTCCGCTTGGAGGTCTGTCGAGGTGTTCATGTTTGTTAAAGCCGTCAGCACCGATTTACTGTCACTAATTATATAATACTCGTCTCTGCCCGTATGGTTTATTACATAATCGATAGCCTCTCGTATGGCTACCAATTCGCACTGGAAGATAGTGCACCAGTTCACGAGTTTGGTTTGAAACCGAAACACCTCCTTTTCCTGCTTATACACGACAAACGCCGCGCCTGCTTGCCCATCGTCCATACGTGAACCGTCCGTATAAATTCTGATACCCATCGCGTCCTCATCACCTTCGACAAACTCGATTCCTCTAATATCAGCCGGGTGCCCCAACTCAGATACAACGATCTTTCTTGCAATTTCCCTATTACCAAGATTAAGATCTTCGATAATTTCGCGCCCTTTTCCTATATTTATTAATCGCCTATCTCTAATCTCCTAACGACATATTCGATAGGGAGAGTCCTACTGATCACCAGGACAGCCTCCGTGGAGGTGGTCCTGTACGCCCTCGCCGCTTTTACCGCGGTTATGCGTTGTACGCTCGTCAATTGACGCATCTCCCGGACTTTACAACCTTCTGCCCATACAGAAGCTGCGTACAGTATTGCCGGCTCAATTGCTCCGGCATAAACCGTCCTCAGCGATTCGCCCCTGAAACCCCACTTTATTTTAGCCGCCGTCATCATTTTATTTGATATTTCGCCCCCCTTACTTTTTACGTATTGTACGTGCGCTTTCCAATTTAATTTATTGTCAATCTTGACGCCGAGGTAGGTAATACAATCTTTAAACGGGATTTTCTCCCCTTCTAGCTCTAACCTAGGAGGTCTCTGTCCTGGTTTCGTGCCGAAATAAAGCGCCTGCGACCATTCGTGTAATTTATTAAGCGCCTCGTGCGGTTTTGCGCGCATATCCATTAGCAATCTCGATCTTACAATTAAAAGCGTGTCATCTGCAAACCCAACGATTGAGCATCCTGCGGGCAACTTGACCCTAAAGATGCTCTCATACAACAACTTCCAAAATGTGGGATCAGAACATGACCCTTGCGGGCATCCCCTTTCCACCTCACGCGACAGAACTTCACCCGGAATTTCGACCTGTGCCAATCGCCTCGAGAAATAGCTCTTGACCAAAGACATCAAGTTTCGCGGACAACCCCTACGATCTAACTCGCAAACGATTAATGGCCACCAGGCAGAATCAAATGCTCCTGAAATGTCCAAAGCACCAACGACACAGTACTCTTTAGCATCTCTTGCCTGCTTAATTTCCCCGACAACGAACTCTAACGCGTCGATAGTCGACTTGCCCTCCACGAAACCAAACTGTCGGTTATTAAAACCGCCGCTGTCTCGCACTAGGCACTCAACACGCGTAGTCATAACGCGATCTAAAACTTTCCCCAGCACCGGTAGCAAGCTAATTGGGTGATAGCTGCCCGGATCTGACGTATCCGTCTTTTTAGGTTTGGTTATAAATTTCACATTCTGGATTTTCCAGCAACGCGGAAAAACGCCCCTTTCTAAACAAAGATTAAACAACCCAACAAAGATACACGGGGCTAACAGGCACGCCTGCAGAGCTGCGTCTGAGGTGATTCCATCATGCCACGGTGCCTTCTTAGGGTTCATCCTCCTAAGAGCTTTGACCACCTCGTGAACTAGGATTGCCTTATCGGCACCTGTTCCTTGCGCCTCTGCAGCTTCCCGACGTACTAAATCGTGCGACCCTTCATCCCCCTCGGGATTATCCGATGGGAAAAATTTCTCTAGTAAATATTCCGCTGTGGTTTTAAAACCTTCCGTGTATTCGCCATTTGTTTTCTTTATATTACTAAGCGCGATTTTTTGTTGTTTTCCTCTAATTACGCGGTATGCGGTTCCCCAGGGTTCTTTCTGTGAGTTTTGCGTGCAGAATTCTTTAAATTTATTCGTTCGCGTTTCTTCTATTAATATTTTATATTCGCGGTAACTTTGATTATATTCTATTCTCCGTTGTTCTCTTATTTCTCCCGAGGCGCGTTGATAGCGGCGCCTTAGGTTACGCGTTTCTGCCCGCTTGGTGGTTAGTTCCCGGGTTCACCAGGGTACGCTGTCTTTAAATGTTTTCTTTTGGGGCATGGAATACGACGACGCGTCTACCACCGCGTCGTTCAATTTTTTTGCGAGTGTTTCTACTTCGTCTGCCTCTCGGCAGTTAAATAGCTCATTTTCGAGCGCAGGATACTTTCGCCAAATTTTCTTTAAACCGCTCCCAATTTGTTTTTATTACAGAACCGCGGAAATATAGTTAGCTGCTCGTTTGCGCTTGTTTTGGTTTCAACGTCCCATGTTATTAATTTATGGTCAGAGAGCGTTTCCTCGTCCGACCTTAGTTTCCAATTACAAATCGTTTCTAACATTTCGTGCGAGACTGCAGTAATATCTATAAAACTGCTGCCTCTATGCGTCTCAAACGTAGGTGAATCATTAGTTTTTATCACACTAAGGTCCCATCCCGTAAAAAGATCAGCAACCTGCGAGACTCTATCGTCTTCGATAGGGCTGCCCCATAAAGGCGACTTAGCATTTAAGTCTCCCGCGATAATTAAATTTCTATTTCTACCGATTTTACGAAGAATTCCTTCAATTTGATTTATTAAATCCTTTGTTTGAGGATTCTCCCGCCGGGAATCGATCGGCGGAAGGTAAGTGCTTATCACGTAAAACGTATGCAATCCCGTTTTTATTTCTGGGGTGGTTATGAACTCATTCAACAGATTGTTTAGGATTATTCCGGCGCACGTCCCGTTATTTATTATTATCCCGCTACGCGGTCTTTCGCTGTTTGCGTTTAAAACGGTAACCCCCTTCCCAAAACCTGTTATTTTGTGGCTATACAGGTGCGGTTCCTGTATAAGCCTGATGTCGATATTATTTTCGCTGAATAACTTTACGAAGTTATTTGTAGCCCCTTTTCCTTTCCCGAGATTTAATTGCGCAAATTTTATCTTCTTGCTTCTTTCAAATCTTTCTTTTTCTTTACGGTCCATAATCGATGTTCCGTGTGATTGCGTTCTTCAATCTCAGCATCGTGGGGCATCTACTCGACTTGGCGTCGTGGCGCGTATCGACCTTCGCACCACCGCCAGTTCTGTCGTTTGCCCTAGCGCAAACCACACAGCAGGGGATTGCCCTCCGGCAATTCTTGAACTTGTGTCCGACTTCGGCACAGTTACCGCACCACTGTACCTTCTCCCTGCACTCCATCGATCTATGGCCGTACTCGTAGCACCTGTAGCACTGGGTCATCGAGAAGTGGTCCCGGGCCCAGACTCTTCGCCACCTGAGGTATATAGCGTCAGCTAATATGCGTCTCCGAAGTGTGGGGGTCACTTCGAAAACTACGTTGACGAAGGGATCCCTAGGGCCCTTTCCGCCAAACCTAAATTTCTCCCTCAGGTGGTCTTCGATCTTCAAATCGCCGAAGCGGGGATTCTGGCTCGCGATCAACCGCACCAGTTCTTTCGCCTTCATTCCTGCTTCGACCCCCGGAAGAACGACCCGTGGACGCTTCTTCTCGATGGTCTTCGCCACGAGCTCTTTGCAGTGACCGACAACCTTCGACTGCAATTTCTTCGCATCTTCTCGTCCCGCACATTCTACTACTACACCGCCCCTGCGAGTCCTACGAGCTCCGACCACTACAAAACCATCACGAGCGGGATCGACCTTTTTCTTCAGGGTCGACATGACGTCATCCTTCTCCCCTGGTCTGGCGTCGACACTAACTGCAAAGGTGGGCGTCGCACTTGCAGCAGCTGCAGCATACGACGCCTTCCGCGGCATCGGCACCTCCTGGTTCCTGAAACACTGCTGCCCTGAAATAGAAGCAACCACCGCTGGACTTCCCCCGACAACATCAGCTCTCCCAGAATCACTAGCCACAAGCCGCAGCGCCCTAACCATACCTATAAGTTGATTCGCCGCGTCGAGAAAATCATCCACGGCGTAGTAAATCCTCTTTCTGTCTTTCACGACGATAGTGGCGAAGGTCGTCGGCACCCTCCCGGAGATGACCGAGTGCGCCTTCCTCACCCTCAATCTCAGGAGGTCCAGCTCATCGAGGTCGCTAGCAGCAACGCTAACGTCGCTGCTAGTCGACATCTTTCGCTGGGCTCCCGAAGTTGAGGGCGATTCAGGCGCCGCAGCCACCCCAGGGGGCCCCGACTCCCCCGACACGACCGCCGCAGACACAGGCCCCTCTACCTCCTGTACCTCCTCCTGTGTCCCTAACATAACGTCCTTTAATATCACCTTCAGCTGTTTCCCCCCAACAGCGCCCTCAGCCTCCGACCTATCTCCCCTCTTCTTCCTGGGCAACGGCTCCTCGTCGCGGTGGACCACCATGCTGACAAAACAAACGACAAAAAATGACACCTAAAACGCAGCTCAAAACCACTTGACCATTACGACGCTAAAAGAACGACGCTAGAAGAACGCAAAACGTTGGTTCAATAAAAATGTTTTGTTTAAAGGTGAACCGTAAGCAACCTTGTATTTATTTAAACTTCGAACCGCCCAATTAAATATTAAATTTTTAACAAAAATACAACAAGCACTAAGCGTCAAAATAACAACTAGAATCAAATAAATTCCCTAACGCAATTCGATTCAAAATGTACCGCGAAGAACACTATTTATTTATTTTAAATTTTTAAAACCACCAAATCAAATTTAAATAAACTAATTACTTCAAAATATTAAAATATCTAATTTATAAACAACAACACTTTATTTTTAAACGTGTAAGTAAGAAAATAAGGTCGAGTGCAATCGGAATGCGGTTACCGGAAACGACCTTTCACTTAATCGCTTGGTAACTAGCACAACTTGTAACTGTTACACCGCTTAATTACACTAAAAATCGATATTAAAGGAACTTTTAAGTACGCGTGTACTTAAATTACGGAAAATTTATATTAAAATTGTTTTAAAATTTACAGTTTTGAGATATTTATTTGATTTAAAAGGCTTAGATTTTTGTTTTTTGGTTATTATTTGATTATACGCGCACTATAAAAATTCACACACTTTTGGTTGTTTTACCCGGTTTTTACTCGATTTACGCGGTTTTATTATTTTAAATTTATTATTAAAATGCCTTTTAAGTTATTTCGAAATTATTTTTGAATATTAGTTTAGTAGACCTTTGTTTTATTAACCCGAAATTTATTTATTTTATTTTAAAACGCGGATTTGGTTTAAATTACAAAGAGAACGCGATTTATTTAGTTTAAATTCTGTTTTAAAATTTTTATTTTACTGCCCTGTATTTAAAATTTGATGGCACACAATTATAAAAATAAAACACAATAAAAAGCAAAGCTTTAAATAAAATAATTCAACAATAAATAATAAAACCTTAGATAAAAACTTACTGTTATTGCTGAAGCGGGAGCTCGGCAAAAACACGTCCGCTCGCTTCAAGCGGCAACTAGAAAGTCCCTTTATATATTACACCATGCGGGTAATGGTCAGTCTCTACATAACTGAAGCACAAACTGTACTAGTTTAAGAAAAATACTACGCAAAGTTTAAGTGTGAAATTAAAACCACAATTTATAAGTGAGGGTTAAAAATTAAAAATCTCAAGTACAAGTGTACGTTTAAATATACAAGTTCGCCGTTGTCATAAGACGTAAGTCCAAATTTTAATGAAGGTAAACATGATCTTTAACATTTATTAACTTAAGGCATAGAGAAAATCTTCTAAAAATATACTGAGAGATTGTCGAAGCGATTCAATAAATAATTCACGGAACAAATTTAATAAGAAATTTAACGTAAAAATCTAATACTACAAGTAACAAATATAATAGAGAATAAAACTCTCAGGACGTTAAGCTGAAAGAAACTCAAGGTTACTGGTTAGCAGCACATAGCAGCAGGTCAAAGGATTGGGGTGTATGCAGAACTACACATTCTAACCATGGAATCAACCTAGAAATATACCAGGTTAGCAATCATTAATTAATAGCATAAGACTTATTTTGTTTGAACATTTAAAACTTGCATGTACTTAAATATTTATGTGAAGGATCATCAAAAATTTTGATGGATACGTAGCAATTACGTCAAGAAAACGAAAGGTTGTTGAACGTTTGACGAGACTTCCAATATAATACAGAGTTATCTTAGCTGGCTTTATACATGTTTAATAGGGTTATAATTTTATATCGTGTATAGTGAATGTAGTTGAGCTTTTGAAGTTCCGAGAGTAAACATAAATGCTATATGAGCTGAACGTGTCTAATGTACATGCAGCTTGTAGTATACATACATATATAGAAGTGTATAAATAATAGTTGTGTTAGTGTTATTAATGGACCTATGGTAAAGAAGTTAGTTTAAGAAGACATTAGTGCTTGTAAATTCATTAGTGTGATAGTGCTTCATTGTTAATTGGACTGAAAACATCTATAAATTAGGCGTATACTGTTAATTAGACTTGTGAACCGTAAGTAATAAAGACTATTGTTATTACTTGTTTTTAAATTAGAGAAACGCGGGAGTAGTAGCCCGCTTCACTGGTGTCAGGTGCGGGGTATATAGTGATTAATTTAAAAGGAAAGCACACAAGTCTAAAGACATTTAAGTAGTTTATATATGCCAGTTACAAGAAGTCAAAGTAAGATGGACGCAGAAGCTTTAATGAATTTCCTTAAGGATTTTAAATCCGGTATGGAAGAAAAGTTTACTGAAAAAACTGCGAAAATAGATCAAAAGCTTAGTGAAAATGCTGAGAAAATGGAGGAGAGGTCGGTTAAACTGGAAGTGACACTAAATGAAAACGTAGTAAGGTCAGTTGAACTGGAAACAAACCTTACTGAAAAGCCACGTTAGAACAAAGATTAATGGAAAGCTCCTTTGCATTGAAAGCAGATTTCACTAAACAGGTAAAAACAGTTGAGCAAAAGTTGGACAGTAAACTGATAAAAATGGAAGAAGATGTGATGAGGCTGCAAGAACAAGTGATTTCACTAACAACACGGCCACTTGAATTAGTAAACCACGTTGTAAATCAGAACATTCCAGAAATAAGAAGCATGGAAATGAGCGAGTCAATACCGTCTAAATTTAAAGTGAAACCACCTACATTCGATGGTAAAACACCTTGGCCCACATATTTGAAACAATTTGAAGCTGCTGCAATAGCCAACGGTTGGTGCAACAAAGAGAAGGCTATCTCTCTAATAGTGGCCCTACGGGGGAAAGCCCTTAACATCTTACAAACGATTCCCAATCACCAGCAGTATGATTACGGCCACTTAACATCGAAGCTAGAGATGAGATATGGAGATGCTCACCTTCAACAGGTTTACCACGCACAAGTTAAGAACCGCTCGCAAACGACAAGTGAAAGCCTGCAAGAATTCGAAGCTGACATCGCCAGATTAGTTAGATTGGCATACCCAACGGCACCAGATAGCTTCCTCGAACAACTGGCTGTTCAAACATTTGTGGATGGCGTTAAAGATGGTGAGATACAGCAAGCGCTAAGATTAGCACGGCCAAAAATGTTAGATGACGCACTGGCTCATGCGCTTGAATTGGAAGCAGCTAAGCATATGTCACATAGGATGAGTCACAAAGTTCGGTCTGCATTAGAAGAACCTGAGCAATCGCAGAACAGCATAGATGAAATAATCAACCGTGTGTTTGAAAAGCGAAAAGCGGAAAGGCTGGAAAGATTACCACCGCAGAGATGGCGTATGCGATGCTGGAGCTGGGGTAAAGTTGGTCATATGTAGAGACGCTGTACTCAACCAAAGAAACAACCGGTTGAGATAAAGCAGGTCAATGTAAGGGGGGCGAACGTCGACAGCACAGCGTAGTGCCCCGGAGAATATCATCCGTGCTGCTACGTCGATGGGAAGTCTGGACAGCATTTATATCGATAGTAGAATTAATGGTAGGATTGTCCGATTACTCGTGGATACAGGAGCGACAAGGACTATTGTGAGACCAGATTTGGTTGGTCGTGGAAAAGTGCTACCTGTATCGGTGTGTCTCCGAACGAAAAATGGTGAGAAAATTTGTACTCACGGAGAAACTGCCGTTACGTTGGCAATTGGGGACAAACTAATTAATCATCGGGTGTTGGTAGCTAAAATTACAGAAGAAGTAATCTTGGGAATGGATCTCATGAGAGAATATGAGTTTCATGTAAACATGAAAGAAAATGTGCTACAGATAGATGATGATGAGATTCTATTTCAAGGTACGAGTAACCAGACGATGCAAGTTCGAATGATTTGCGATATGAAAATACCCGAGAAGGCGGAAATGATAGTAATGGGACGCCCGGACGGTACGTTCCGGGAAGGACAAGTATGCATGATGGAAGCAGCTGAATCGGGGATAGGTCAGGAGGGATTACTGATTGGAAGAACGCTGGTAAAGTTTCGAAGCATGATACCAGTAAGGGTGCTAAACATTAATCCGCATACGGTGACCCTGAAAAAAGACATGATCGTGGGAAGTTGCATTCCAGTATGCCATATTAAACGTTGTGTGGACGACAAGAAAGATAAACCAACCAACGGTTGCTCACAGAAATTTCTGGATATGTTGATACCCTCGTGTCAAGGATTAAACGGCAACCAACTGAGCAAGGTAAAAGAACTGGTCGGACGATATCGAGGTGTGTTTGCACTGGATGATAGTGAGAAAGGAAGGACAAATGTTGTGCAACACAAGATCAACACTGGAGATGCGCAACCGATAAGACAACACTCCAGGCGGCTTCCTTTGGCAAAACGTAAAGAAGCCGAGCAAATTATCACCGATATGGAAGAACAGGGAGTGATTGAACCTTCGAATAGTCCATGGGCATCACCGGTAGTGCTTGTCAAGAAAAAGGATGGGTCGACAAGGTTTTGTGTAAACTACCGGCGGCTTAACAATGTGACAAAAAAAGACAGTTATCCTTTGCCCAGAATTGATGACACCTTGGATACTCTATCCGGATCCAAATGGTTTTCGACCTTGGACTTGAAAAGAGGATACTGGCAGGTAGGCTTGAAGCCAAACGATAAAGAAAACACTGCCTTTACAATTGGAACTGGATTATGGCAGTTCGAGGTCATGCCATTTAGATTATGCAATGCTCCTGCTACTTTTGAACGATTGGTGGAGTCGATACTGCGTGGACTGTCCTGGAAAATATGTATGGTGTACCTAGACGACGTGATAGTGTTAGGCCGGTCTTTTGAAGAACACCTTAAGAACCTAGAGGAGATATTCCAAAGATTACGGGCGGCAAACGTTACATTGAGCCCCAAGAAGTGCCACCTATTTGGAAAAGAGGTGAAATACTTAGGACATGTCGTTTCGGAGACCGGAATAGGAGCTGACCCTGACAAAATATAAACGGTACAAGAGTGGCCTACACCAGCAGATATACACCAACTACGCAGTTTTCTAGAATTGTGCACATATTACCGACGATTTATACTTGGGTTTGCGAACATTGCCAAACCGTTAACGAAACTAACCGAAGATGGACAAGAATATGATTGGAATGACGACTGCCACAGTGCATTTGAACAACTGAAACGGCTACTAGTTACAGCACCAATTTTGAGTTATCCACGGATGGAGGGAATATTTGTGTTGGATACTAATGCCAGTAACACAGCTATAGGAAGCGTTCTTTCCCAAGTGCAAGACGGACAAAAAAAAAGTTATTGGGTATTTCAGCAAGGTCTTGTCGCGGCCAGAAAGGAATTATTGTGTGACAAGCAGGGAGCTGTTGGCTGTCGTCAAATCCGTAAAGCACTTTTATAAGTACTTTTACGGCCATAAATTCCTGTTAAGAACAGACCATGCTGCACTAAAATGGTTACTGCAGTTTCGAAATCCTGAAGGGCAAGTTGCAAGGTGGATAGAGCGGCTGCAGGAATATGACTTTGACACAGAACATCGTGTAGGAACTAGCCATCGGAATGCAGACGCTCTCTCAAGGAGACCTTGTCCGGTAGACTGCAATCATTGCTCCAAGATGGAAGAGAAAATAAGTGTCATCCATAGAATGACGGTGACCGATGATACTTGGCAACTCGTAAAAATACGAGAAGACCAGGAGAATGACGCCGAATTGTATGTATTATTGAGTGCAAAAGTAGAGGACAACGACCAGCTTGGGAAGAAATTAGTATTTCAAGTAGGAGCCTGAAGGCATACTGGGCACAGTGGGACCCCTTGATGATTGAAAATAGAATCTTGTAACGACACCTGGAATGTGAAGAGGGCACCGAAAGACTTCAAGTGATAGTGCCGAGAAGCAGAGTGCCGGAAGTGTTGCAGCACTTGCACGATGGTATTTCCGGAGGGCACTTTAGCGTGAAAAGAACTCTCGAAAGGGTGAGAGAAAGATTCTATTGGGTGAACTGCAAAGAAGATGTGAAGGAGTGGTGCCGAAAATGTGAGTTGTGTGTCTCTGCAAATGGCCCGGTCACAAAACGGAAAGCCCCAATGAGACAGTATAACGTGGGGAATCCTTTTGAGAGGGTAGCCATTGATATAGCTGTTCCGTTTCCTGAATCAGAGAAAGGAAATAATACATCTTGGTTGCAATGGATTATTTTACCAAATGGCCGGAGGCATATGCTATATCTAACCAAGAAGCCGAGACCGTTGCAGATGTACTAGTGAGGGAATTGTTTTGTCGCTTTAGAGTTCCGTTGGAATTACACTCTGATCAAGGTCGGAACTCGAATCAGCGTTGTTTCAAAACGTCTGCAAGCATCTTGGGATCAGGAAGATTAGAACCACGCCACTTCATCCCCAATCGGATGGAATAGTTGAAAAAATGAACAGGACGTTAGGAAAGTACCTAGCCAAAGTTGTGTCTGAACATCAACGAGACTGGGACCAATATTTACATTTGTTCCTACTGGCGTACCGATCTTCGGTACCTTTTAGCACAGGAAACTCTCCCGCTTGCGTGATATTAGGACGTGAACTGCGGCTACCATGTGATCTTCAGTTCGGAATTAAACCTGGAGAAGAGATCTCAGGTGAAGATTACGAAAACGTCCGAAAGAATATCCAGGCAGCAAGCGATCGAATGAAATCACAATATGGCACGAAAGCACAAAAAGGGGGAAATTTAGTGTAGTTGTACAATCCACAAAAAAAACGTGGATTGTCGCCAAAACTACAAAGAAAATGGGAAGGGCCGTTCGAAGTGTCAAAAAGAATTAATGATGTAGTGTACAGGACCAGAAGATCTCCCCGTGGTAAACTGAAAGTGGTACACTTTGACCGTTTAACTTCCTACGCTGGCAACAACCAAGGAGACTCGAATAATGATAATGGTGTTCGACAAGTTAATAATCATGAGCCAAATGTAGATTTTGAGAGCTTTATGGCGGCGTATGGTGGTTCCGCTAAGGCGAGATTTGGCGTTGTTGTTGAGAAACAGCAAGATCTGTTTAGAGCACCAGAAGAGTATTCCCTTGCACACTGCGTAGCTCAAGATTTGACAGTGTCAAGGGGAATAGCTGTTGTTTTCAAGAAAAAGTTTGGATGTGTAGATGAATTAGTACAACAGCAGCCAACTGTAGGAAAAACTTTGGTAAATCGTTATGTTTACTCTCTGGTCACCAAAAATTCTTCATGGCAGAGACCTAGTTATGGACATCTATGGGAGGCTTTGCTAAATCTTAAGGCGCAAATGATGGAAAATGGAGTAACGAGACTAGCGGTGCCCAAGCCAGGCTGTGTACTGGATCGCTTAGATTGGAGGATAGTCCGAAATATGCTAGAAGTAGTTTTCCAGGGAACCAACGTCCAGGTCCTTGTTTGTTGTTATCAGGTTGCCTAAAAAGACCAAGAAAAAAGTGTTGACTGTTATTTCCAACGACGCGGTGGATGCACCAGAGGATATAGCTGCCGATATCGTCATCAGTCATCAAATTGACGTCAAAAAGTATTTACAGTTACGAGACGTAACGGTTTTAAAGAGGGGGCAGTGTCGCGATTCACTATTAGGCAACCCGTCAAACATACAAACGCCGGAGGCACAGCATATTCTCCAGGATTCCAGAATTCTTCTAGAAACTACTAGAGAATGAGTCATGTCTTTAACTCAGGGTATATATAAGATTGCTTATGAATGTAAGGGTTAGTCTACCTAAGAATGTCGTATATAAATTATATCGTGTATAGTGAATGTAGTTGAGCTTTTAAAAGTCCGAGAGTAAGCATAAATGCTATATGAGCTGAACGTGTCTCATGTACATGCAGCTTGTAGTATACATAAATAGATAGAAGTGTATAAATAATAGTTGTGTTAGTGTTATTAATGGACCTATGGTAAAGAAGTTAGTTTAAGAAGATATTAGTGCTTGTAAATTCATAAGTGTGATAGTGCTTCATTGTTAATTGGACTGAAAACATCTATAAATAAGGCATATACTGTTAATTAGACTTGTGAACCGTAAGTAATAAAGACTATTGTTATTACTTGTTTTTAAATTAGAGAAACGCGGGTGTAGTAGCCCGCTTCATTATGTTTATGTATTCGATAATTATCGGTTATCGATGTTTTGCCGCAACAACGCTCGCGCTCATCCCTATATATTGACTAGAACGCAGAAAGCGAGTTTAGTCTTGTTTCTGCAAGTTTTCCCGTTCATTCCTTCCTGTTGAATCTTGAGTCTTGAAGCTTTATAAATACCGCCGCGCTTTTAAAAACAATTCATTTAACATTGGGTATCGAAGTGTCGTAAACACTGTAAATTGTGCACCTGAATTAAAAAAGTTAAGTGTTCTTCGATATTTTACATTATTAGAGGATTGCAGAATTTGACCTATTAATGAATTAATGTGTTCATTGCGACAAAGCTGTAGGTTTAACAATTAGTTTTTGAGATACAGGGTGTCCAAAATCGCTACTTCATAATTTCAAAATTTCGTAAATTGTATGTTGTTGCCGATATGAATACAAAAATAATAAATAAATTTTAAGATTGGCGTATCTAGCGGAATTTCAATTCTGTAATAGTCTATTTTAATTTATTATAGATGTTTAATAAAGAAAAAAAAAGCCTTCGGGATATCAAAATTTGATGAAAAAAATAAAGCTGGAAAAAGAACTGGAGAAGGCGAATTCCAAAATTACGCTATTTTTTCCTTCACCTTCAAGCACAAATATACAAACAGATGCAGATCTTCCATCGACTTCGAGAGAGGACCGGGAGGAGTCTAAACTACAAGAGATTTCATCAACATCTACAGACGAAGTTGAGGAAGACGAAGACGTAGTTTCTACGGAAGTGGACGATACGCAATTTCCTCAAGATCTAGGTTTGTGGCCAAAAATATTGTCTCCTAGAGATGTACAATAATTAATTGAAAACGGGCCTACTCATTATCGAAGTAAAAATTGTATAAATTATCCTAATGATAAAATATCAGGCCGAAGGTTTTCGGATAAATATTATTTACGAATTTTGTCTAATAATGAAAAAGTCGAACGGGAGTGGCTTTTATATTCAACAGAAAAAATTCAGTGTTTTGTTTTTATTGTAGAATATTTTCAAATACTTTAAAAACAATTAAATTAAGTGATGAAAATGGGTATAATGACTGGCACCACATTGGTGAGCATTTAAGTATCCATGAAAAAAGTAAATTTCATTTTGAAAACTTAAAAAAATGGTCAGAATGTTTCACTCGCTTAAAAAAATGGCAACTATTGATTTTGCGGCTCAAAATTTAATTAATATAGAAACAAAATATTGGCATGGAGTTATCGAACGCATTTTTTATATTATTCAATTTCTTGCTGAGCAAAACTTGGCTTTACGTGGTACTAATAGCAAACTGTTTGAAAAAAATAATGGTAGTTTTCTAAAATGCATTGAAATGTTAGCAAAATTTGATCCTATAATATCTGAGCACACGAGAAGGATCCAAATGCAGGAAAAGATAAAAATGCCTCATTATCTTGGGGACAAAATTCAAAACGACATAATTAATTTAATAGGAGATTATCTTAAATTAAAAATTTTAGGCATGATTAAACAACTAAATATTTTTCAATTGTACTTGATTGTACCCCAGATGTTAGTCATCAAGAACAAATATCAGTATGTGTTAGATTCGTTAATTCAGAAAAAAATTAAATTGTCGTCGAAGAACATTTCTTAACTTTTTGCCCTATAAATGATTGTATAGGTGAGGGTTTGAAAAATTTCTTAATAGAAACATTGGAAAAAAATGGCTTAGATATTTATAATTTACGAGGCCAAGGATATGACAATGGTGCAAACATGCGCGGTAAACATAATGAACTACAAAAAAAATTCTTAAAATAAATCCAAGAGCATTCTTTGTGCCTTGTTGCAACCATAGTTTAAACCTTGTCGTGAACGATGTCGCAAAATCAAATATTTCAAGTGTAAATTTTTTTTCTATAGTACAGGAATTTTATAATTTTTTTCCGCTTCAACTAACCGTTGGTCAGTCTTAAAAACAAATATATCAAATTTAACCTTAAAACCCTTATCTGATACAAGATGGTCTAGTAGAGTTGATGCTTTAGCTCCTTTAAGATATCAGCTTGGAGAAATATACGATGCTCTATTTGAAATCTCTAGTGAAGGAAATAAAGTTTTTGACAATAATTCAAAAAATACGGCATCATCGCTTGCCAAAAAAATAAAAAATGTTGAGTTTATATGTATGTTGATTCTATGGTATAATATTTTAAATAAAGTCAATATTGTAAGTAAACTTTTACAAACTGAGAATTTTAATATAGCAGAGGCCTGTGCTAATTTAAAAACTTTAGTTAATTGGTTAGCAGAATATAGATCAGATAAAGGATTCAACGACTTGTTAGTCGATGCTCGTGAAATAGCTGATTCATTAGACGTTGATTTTGAATTAAAAAAAAAAAAGATGGCTTGAGGATGAGAAAAGTTAAGAAACAATTCAATTACGAACACGATGATAAACCCACTGAAGATGAAAAATTAAAGTTTAAAGTAAATTTTTTTTTTAATATGTTAGATATAACTATAGCATCTGTAAATGAAAGATTACAATTATTATCAGCTTATTCAAATCATTTTAACTTTTTGTGGGACATTAGCAAATTTTCCAAATATTCTAAACAGGAGCAGTTAAAGTTATGTACAGACCTTGAAATAGTATTAACTGATCTAAATCTCAAGGAACGTGACATAAGTGGTGTAGAACTCCTAAACGAATTGCAGTTTATTAATTTAGGTGAAGTGAACACTTCCACTTCTACAGTAACTTTAAATTACATTATTAATAATAATTTGAAACAATCCTTTCTAAACATTTATGTGGCTTTACAAATTTTGTTAACTATGCCAGTATCTGTCGCCACAGCAGAACGTTCGTTTTCAAAATTAAAAATGATAAAAAACTATCTAAGATCCAGTATGGCTCAGGAAAGTCTGGCAAATTTTGCTATTATTTCAATTGAATCTGAACTACTAAAAGATTTAGAAACTGAAGAATTGATAAATAAATTTGCGAAAAATAAAGCACGCAAAGTCAAGTTCGTTTAGTTTAGTGCAATGCTATTCTACTACTATTCTATTATATATACACTCTAGCTATGTATAATTTAAAAAATATTGTAAAAATGTAAGATATATTTTTGATTAAAATGTTTATAAGTTTATATTTTGTTTTTTTTTAATATATCGTATCGTTACTTTTTTGGTGGTACTACTTAAAAAATATTTTTTGTGATAATACATTTTTAGCGTTTATCTTATTATAAAGTTTATGTATAGTATAAAACGATATACGACTTTTATTTCAAATTATGAAAAAATTTTAGTTCTAATTACTTATTTATATTTGTCCCTATCCAGGCAATTTTATAAATTTTTGAAAATAATGTACAGAGTAAAGAACAAAGCCTTTGTTACAAAGGCACAATTTTTTGAAAAAATTAAATAATGTAAGAGAAGCTAAGATGCAAGCAACACGCTCCTACTCTACTACATTAAAAAAATTCTCCTACAATAAAAAGGCGCCTTAATGTTTTTGCCCCAGGGCGCTATATCCTTGGAGCGGCCCTGTCTAACACGGTATTACCCATTTTTAATTTTGGTTTAGAACTATGCTGTAACTCTCTTGTCATTATCTTTGTCTTTCCTGAGTTAATTCTTATACTATAGTTACTCTGTAGTATCTCATGTAGAATATTTAAAAACTCTCCTAACTGTTTTCTAGACTTTGCTATAATGTCATAATATCATCTGCAAAACTGTCTCTGTACACTAATACCTATCTCTTTTCTCTCTCTCTAGCTAAGTTTAAAGCTTGCTTCCCCAATATAAGCATTAAAACTCAAGGGAGATAGTATATAGCCTTGTATAACACCATTTCTGATCTTCGCTTCCTTTTCTATTTCCTCAAATCTAATTACTACGCTTTAGTTTTTATATAGACTGTAAATAATCTTTCTATCCCTGTGAAAGATTCCTATTGTTCGCAAAACCATGAACATAACAATCCAATTAACCCTATCAAATGCTTTTTCTAAATCTACAAACGCAAAATGAGTTTTTTAATTTTTTTGTAACCTTTTTTCGATAATTACCCTAATCATTAGTATCGGTTCTCTAGTCCCTCTGTCTATACGAAAACCATATTAGTCTTCGCCTAAATAGTTCTCAGTCAAAGCTTCTACTTTATTTTTAATTATTATTGTTAGTATTTTTGAAGTGTGGGAAGTTAAACTAACTGTTCTAAAATTCTCACACGTATCAGCTCCTGACTTTTTTGGGATTGGGATAATAATATTTTTTTGAAATCTATTGGGACTTCACTTCTGTGATATATTTCTTTTACTAGTTCATATAATCTGTCTAAAGTTTTCTGACTTGCATATTTTATTAATTCTGCGGGTGTGTCGTCTATCCCCGGCGTTTTATTTAGTTTAAGATTCCTAACAGCCCTATCAAATTCCTCTCTTAATATCGAGAACCCTATTTTTACATCCTCTTCTTGGTTGGTCTCTAACTCATCCATATCGTCTCCCTTATATAAATCTTATAAATATCTTTTCCATCTATCTGCTACCTCAACTTTATTTATTAGAAGCTCATTATTCTCATCTTTAATACCGTTATATTTTTTCCTATATTCCTCGAAAAACTTCTTAACTGTACTGTAAGTCCTGTCTGTCTTACCTACTCTCAAATCATCTTATTGTATTCCCTTACAATTTTCCTTCATCCATTTATTTCTAGCTTTTCTACACTAACTTTTTTTAACCCTATTATATTTTTGCTTACTTTCACTATCCAATTCTCTGAAACGTTGAAGCTTTCTTCTATTCTCTATTAAATCTAATATCTCCTTTGTTACCCAGGGTTTTTTTCGCTTCTACTTTTTTCTTACCTATAGTCTGTGTTGCAGTTTCATGTACAGCCCTTTTATTTCTTTCCCTCTATTTTCTATGTTCCCTCCTATAGCTATCTCTTTGATCTTATTATCTAATACTTGTTTATATCTCTCTTATACCTCACTATCATTGAGCTTACCTATATCCCTATTCTCTCTTTTAACCTTTCTCAATTTTTTGAATTTTAGATTACACTTCAATTTAACTAAGTTGTGATCGCTATCTATGTCAGCCCCTAGATAACTACGACAGTTTTTGACTTGGTTTCTAAATCTTTGTTTAACTAAAATATAATCCATTTGGTTTCTAGCCCTATCACCTGGCGCTTTCCAGGTATATCTTCTTCTAACATGTTGTTCAAATAGGGTGTATACAGTTACTAATCTATGTTCCTGGCAAAACTCAACTAATCTTTCTCCTCTATCATTTCGTCTACCATACCAAATTTTTCTACCATTTTCCCTCACTACCTTCTCACACTGACGCATTAAAATCGCCCATAATTATTAAATTCTCATCTGCCTTTACTTTTCTCACTATACTATTTATATCCTCGTATACCTTTTCTACTTTCTCACCTCGTACTGAGTTGTTGGCATGTAAACTTGTACTAAAACAGTGGCTGCGGTTTTGTACTCAATCTAGCCATAATTATTCTATTACTAAATTGTAATTACTCTTTAACTTTACGTCCTAATCTTTTACCTAACACTCTTCCTACCCCTGCCTGTCCATTAGTTGAAGAAGTTGTAATTATTCTATAGTTATCTTTCCAAAAGTATACGCTACAGTAGTAGTAGTATACGAAGTAATTATGCGCTATAAGAATATGGGTCAAACCAACAGACACCTAAAACTAGGTACCGATTATTCGATTGTGGAAGAGCTTTTCGTTTTAAAGTTAATAGATTTTAGTGCAGATTATTAGGAAGCGTACTTACTGTAGGAAGGTGTAATGCATCGGGCGTTGTTGGAGGATTGAAGCAGAATGTACGTAGACGAATAATAAACGACAAAAAAGAGGTACGTTTTAATTTTACCGTTGCAAAGTGAACGTAACAAGGTAAATTCGCTTTGTGCAATTACGGATACATTTCATGTTAATTTGTATAGTTCAAACTGCGAACTTCAGAGAACTTTGATTTTATTATAGTTTATTTGCTTTAAAGGCAGGAAAGGAACGACGCTATTGGAAGATATGTTACTTAACTGCAATAAATTATGCTTGTAGCATTATCCAAACTCCAAAGCAGAATGTACATGCATGGCATTTGTGATAGCTTTGAACAAACTTCTGTACAGTTTGTCACGGAAAAATTTTGGGATTTGTGATATAATGCACTTCTTAGAGGTAGGGTGACAATGGGGTTCCTTGGTATTGCTTAAATAAATCCCTTCAAGGTGTAGGTTTAATATGATCGTTAAGCAAGACATAAGAAACGGCCGAAAGATTCATAATAAAAGCTAGCATATAAGGGCGCTAGGAACTGGAGCTAACAGTAACAACGAGAATTGTTCCTAATTATTGGATAGACCCAAAGGCACCGCAATGTATCAAGGAAAACATTAAGTTCCTATAGGCTAAAATTTATTGATTTAACATTTAACTCCCCAACAATTTTTCATAATGCAATCCCTGAAATACATAGCAAATGAGGTTAAGCGCTGTACATTTGACAATAGTAAACAATTGAATTTAGTTATTAACTCAAGTATGATTAATCAATAATAATCTTGAAGTTGTAAATAGCGTACGTAATACACGCAAACGAAAAAAGGACACTATAATCTGGACACGAGCCGGCAGGATAAACACACAGTCCTGTAAATAATAATAAACAAAATAAAGCATACAAGTTTAGGCCACAAATTTGCAGTACAACTGGTAACATTAGTACTAATAATATATTACTCAATTCAAACTCGCAATCAAATTTCTGCAATAAAATATATAGTAATATACCTTACAACGAAGCAGTAAAATTATAAATCTTTATACAAAAACAAATGATGCATTAAATATTAAAAGGGGCAATAAACAATACAATTTCAATTAATAAAGGCAATCCACTGTGCAACAAACAAGCAAGTACGAGTTCAGCAACTCAAAACGTCGGCTAGTTAAATAATTTAATAGTGATTGTGTCAAGCGATTTATGACTCAACAACTGCATGAGAATATGACCTGATTAACATATGTTCGGTGACCAAGATTTTCTCAAACAGAATGATTTAGCTTCTAAGGCTCAACGCAGATGTTGTATAAGCATCAGCATGCAAGAGGTTCCAAAACCAATAATCCTAACTAATTTAAGGTTCATGATACAAAGTATACTAACATTAACCGGGGAGGGGAGGGGGCGCATAACTAACCATTCAAGACAAATCAGTAGGATTACTTCTCTAAATTTGGACGGTATGGCATTAAATTAAACTGCAGTAGGGTAAAATCAAGAAACCCAGGCCCTCATTTCCTCCAGAATCCTCATTTCACTCATCTGGACCAAAAAGTTTTCTTTGTCTAGCCATTTTTCATCTTTCGAGATAAATATATCTTAATTTTTCATCTTTTGAGATAAATGAGCATCCACATTTCCTCCCACGTGATAAACCTATTTTTAAGATTTTTTACTGCTAACATTCTGGACCAAAAAGTTTTCTTCGACTAACCATTTTTCATCTTTCGAGATAAATATCTTAAATTTTTATCTTTCGAGATAAATGAGCATCCACATTTCCTCCACGTGATAAACCTATTTTAAGATTTTTACCGCTAACATTCTGGACCAAATAGTTTTCTTCGACTAGCCATTGCATCTTTCGAGATAAACCTACCTTGTTTGGTATCAATTAATATTAGATTTTTCTCAGGTACCCGAATCTTTAGGAATTTTTTAGATTGCATCATCCCCAAGGGAGCTACCCTAATTTTAAGATTTCTTACCTGTAGCGACTTTTGAGCGTTCTTATAAATTTTTAGTCATGCGATACATCTTGTTAGCTTAGAATTTTACGCAGAATTGAATCTGCAAACAGATTTGAAATCGGACCACGCCTGCAAAGTTATACTTTAAGCTCTCAAACCTCTAAATTTCGCCTTTGCTCGTATATATTTAACTCCATTTTTAAAACCTTTTCGCTACCCAAGGTATATGCTTTAACCAAACAGTTAGAGGTAGTAACACAAAAGTTTAATAATTTATTTTATCCAATTTACAGTTTAATAAACTATTACAATTTTTACAAGTATAGCATTATTTCCTGTTGTAGCCAAGTTTAACCTGTAACAAAAAAGATTAATGGGTTGTTTAAAATAGACGTGTAACAAAAGAGATTAATGTAAAAAAGAGGAGACGTGTTTTCAGTCAATAAGACATATTGTTGTTAACAATATGTTTTACCGACCAACGACACCACGTGGAGGTAAACACATGCCGCCGGGAACAAAGGAAATTTAATTAAAAGCAGAAAGTTTTGTTCAAAACGCTACTGTAAAATATATAGAGCAAATAAATTATTCCCTGAATGTGTTTTCAATTGCAATAACTGACTATACAATCACAATTTAAATTACACTTTATTTAACTAAGTTACTTTAAAAAGAAATTACCGCATTCAAAAATTCCAATGCATGCTTAACAATAATGTAGAAATGGCAAGGTCGACTTTTGATGTCCAATGTAATGTGTTTTAAATATCTAAAAAAGCGCATTTTGCTGGTATGAAATCATGGAATTTCTCCTGTAATGAAAGAAGAATGCATTCGTAATTGAAAATGCGTGCTACAACTTTCGCTAGATACCAGCCATGTATGTTAATTAGAAATTTTGTGTATGACATCATTAACTACCTAAATTCCAGAATTAACAAAATGTAATAAACCAGATTAAGTACTGAAAGTAACTCGTAATCCAACAAATATTCTAGATTTCTTAACGAACATTTGAATGCTGTTTTATAATTTCTTTTCTTGGACTTTCTATTAATTATGTTGAAATATGTTTCAAATGAAACGCGCATTTAAACAGATAATAATTGTTTTAGATTACCAATACCACGAGGTGCTAAAATCGTATTTCGGAAAATACAAACCTCATTTGTTAAAACCCCTTTATTAAAGTTAAAAAATTTTCCTTGTTTTTTAAAAATTTAGTTAACTTTTGGAATTTTTTTTGGAAACAATCGAAGATTGCCGAAGACACTCGAAGAGTGCACAAACGCGGTCACTAAACCACAATTAATAATCGCCTTTAAGGAAATTTTTACCATTACCAATGACTTTAATTTCTTATTGGAGAATCCTTATTCCCACGCATGTCACACCATTCCTTTATATATGTTTATAGGTTGTAAGACCCTCGGTTTTACTTCTACACTTTGTGAGATCCCTTTAATCTTTTTTAATCGGGTCCTTCTCGCGTACAATACAGTAGGACTTAGCCTTACTACCTACAAATTCCAACACCAAGTCACCGTAAAACTGTCTTTAAATTTCCCCACAACTTTTGTTAACATGCGGTATATTGTGTTTATTATTTCCGCGTACACCACTTTAAACCTAAAAATAAAAACAGGATAGTTTAATACGTCTATTAATAATTTATGGTAATGTTGGCGATACAAATATGTAAAACAAACTTTATCAAGAAATATGTTTTAATAGAATACATACACGTATTGATAACATCTATAAACGCTGTGGTAACCAGAGTCTGGCGAATCTGGGATAGCCAAATCTCTAAACATTTGCGCAAGCGATTGCCTTGCAGTTGCATCTTTTAAGTACTGAATGGGGAAACATTTAATAAGTTCCAACACTGTCAAGTAATTTAAATTCTGCAATCATTAGACAGAGAAATAATGGCACTGCTCTCTCCCTCTAATAACGTTTGAACCCTTTCTTCCTCCGTCGTATTTCCACATACTTTTTATATCACCAACAAATTTTCGTAAAATTCTGGAAAGTTTCTACACCTTAACTCAACCATTTTAAAACAGATCAATTCTCGCAAATTTAATAGCTTGATGCACTCGTACGCAGGTAGGACAATAACATTCCCATCTTTCGTAATTCCATATTATATAAATTCTCTTTTCAAAATTGTTCAACAACCATATACTTCTATTAAAGGCTGTGCTCAGCTGCAATTTGAAATCTTGATCCAATTGTATGTCAACAACATCGTTTCCAGTAGTCAGACCATTTAATCGTACTTGTTTTGAGTCTTGAGCAAATTGGTGAATTTGAAATTCCACTTGAAAAGTACAAATTTCTTCCAATCGAAGTAAGAGAATGTTATCGTAGAATCAGCACACACTACAGCAAATCACTTGGATGACAGGTTGAAGACCACCATATAAATCAAAACCAACTTCTAATATATGGTGGTGATAATTTGGAGGAAATTGCCTAACCTATAGGTTGACTTACCAACTAGTTGGTTGATATTTAATTGTGGTACTCCATCACTTGTAACGTCAACACAAGAAAATCCATCTTTAATTTATAATTTTAATCAAACTCGATGATACTTTGACGACTAATGCACTGGAACATAGCTCTCGCCTTTTATGCCGATGGTCGAGCGTGCGCAGCCCTTATTATTAGTTGGCGTTATATGCAAGTCTTGACTGGAAAAGTGAGTGTATAATTGTTAATAGTGGGTTTTACCTGTATGTATTTAACCACCAACGCCATTTTTTATTAAACAAAATTTTTAGCAGTATTTTTAATATACCATCGTTAAGATTTCAATTTTTTGTTTTTCCTCAGGTTCCAAATCCTCGGAATTTTTTCAAAATCGAATGACCCTTACTGGCAGATTAACCTTTGCAAGCACCGTATATAATTCATCTTTAATCTATTTCTAAACCGTACCTGTCTTTTGAGATAAACCCTGGTGTAACCCATAAAATTAGTATAGAATTTTCCAATGAAATTAATTATCAGGTCTTTAAAATAGTTCCAACAAGACCTGTATATTGTATTAATATTCAAAACCTATCAGCAAAACACCTTTGCATTTTATTTAGATTTAGCTCGATAATAGAGTTAAACTTCAAAATATTTATTAGTGGTTAGAATTGTTAAAATTTAAGTGAATCCACACAAATGATTAAACCGGTATAATACAATTAAGCACGGTGACCTAGAAAGTGGTTGGATAATTTATTTTAAATGTAGTTCAACATAAGACGTAAATTCTAAATAAATTTGTGAAATGTATGATCATTAGCCTTATTGTTTGTCGATGACGTCTGACTAATAATTTAATAAAGCACTTTCCACAATTCTAGTTAATATCGAATACTTCTATAATTTGATTTAATTGGAATAAGGACAAATTATATTATACTTCTCTATGTACATAAATACGGGAAATGATACCAAAGTTCATTTTAAGTTTATTTTGTAAAGCGTAAAGTCGTTTATAGTGTAATTAATAGTAATACTGAATTTTCAGTCTTTGGTTTAAAATTTCGTGTAGGACTATCGACAAAGAAGAGTAAGTCTTAGTTTGAATTTGCAAACGTAGAAGAAATTAATTTTACAGTATAATTCAAAACTGTTAATCAACATTTTCTAGAATGAACATCTTTATTGGCGTGTGCGAAAATGTTTTACTGGATGTGATGCCAAAAAAACACAACGAAAGGCACATCGAGATGGTTTATTTCAGGAGGAACTAAAATTACAGCCAATGAGTGGAACAAATTAGGATTTGGAAAACCAATCGACGCAGGCATAAAGAACGTAAAACACCGCATTCAGTTAGAACGAACCGTTATATTTGAAAACCATACACCATAAAATCTTCTTCCAAAATCATAATTGTGGTCTGAACCCATTCGACGATTACAAAATAATTTAGATTTGTTGACACCATTTGCAGAGCGTACTTGATGTATCCTCAACGTATTTAGAAGTTTATATCAAATCTTCCACATTATACGCACTATGAAGTTGGCATGCAAAATCAGATATGCAAATTCGACAACTTGCGTTTTTATTTAAATAAGAATTGTTTAGTGAAGATGATGACATTTGATGGGAATTATATGATATTTACCAAAGGAACTTTAGAGCACTTTTAGGTATCAAGATCGTTCTCAACCATGCTAATACTTTAAAAGAACTAACGGAAATACTCCTAATATAGATCTGTTTTGATGTCGCAATGGAAAGATATAATAGGAATGATATTCCACAGAATCTCGCACATGACGTAATTAAAAGCAAATAAGTAATAGTGATATTGGGATCATATTTACGAATTTATAAGAACCTACCCAAGATTGTTTGAAAACAGTATTTGTAAACAAGTTGAGTATATGGAAGAATACAACAGTTTTCCATTCCACGCATTTACGAGCGATGTTTAAATTTTAAGCCGAAGACTGAAAATTTTGTAACACTATTAATTACACTTTTGTTTTCTTATACGTTTCTAAATTGTTGTATTTCAACCAGATATTAATAGATGTCAATAAAATTATGTTATAGTTTTAAATAAAACGATTCTGATTAATAATTTTGTAAAACGTTTATAACACCCTTTAATAAATAATACACATCTTTGTTATAATTCTTTTATAATTACTTAGATACCCATTTCAGTTACGTGAACATTTGAAAATTAAACAATGCCAATGTATGCTTTATATTTTAAAACGTAAACAAGCTAATATATACAAAAATAATTTCTAAATTCACATCATTCATTTCTTATGATAACAGTTGTGGTGGTTAAATTTTATTTTAAAACTTACAATTTAGTATATATTCCATTTGAATATCTGCCAACAGTTTTATAAACCCCATCTCCTCGATTATTTCCATAAAATCATCCAGATCCTCGCATTGATAACAGCAGTACACGATTCGAGCATGTTTAAATTTCCGAAGACCAAAATTTGTAAATAATAATTACACTTTTTTTAATCTTTATACTTCAATTGCTTGCAATTTCAACCAAACATATTTAGATTAACTCAATTATGTTATAGTTTTATAACGATTCTGACCTTCAATAATTTGTAAAACTTTATAACACCCTTTATAATACACACATTTTATACATTCTCGTTATTTACTTGATCCATTTCAGTTCACACATTTGAAATTAACAATGCAATTTACTTTATATTTTAAAATCGTAAACAAGTTTATAATATCAAAATAATTTCTATAATCTCAACATTGCATTTATGATAACAGTTGATTTAGCCGTTGAAATTTTATTTTAGAAACTTACAATTTAGTATCTGATCATTTTGAATATCTGCCTAACAGTGATTTATAAACCACCATCTCCTCGACATTTCACCATGCAAGACATGATTCCAATCCGATGACACCGCATACATTCTTATTGCTGACATCTGTACGACATACAGCACATTATTTCCTACGACAAAGATGCGCGCTGACCCCATATTTTCTTATCTCCAGGTACATGTAATGGAACTCATTAAAAGAATTATATTTTAATAAAACTTACAAAAAGAATACTTGTTATGCCCGGTATCATGTTTCACTTATCAATACACTGAATTTCATTAAACGACAATTATTTCAGTCAGTTAATATTGCAATCAACGCTTAACATATTTTATCGAGTAACTAATTACAAGAGATATGATACAGATTACCCCTCAAGTGTCACTTACTGTAGCACAGCAGAATTTAAATGTATTCTTCAAATTGACCTGGGGGGGGGGGGGGGGGGGGGGGGGGGGGGGGGGGGGGGGGGGGGAAAAAAAAAAAAAAAAAAAAAAAAAAAAAAAAAAAAAAAAAAAAAAAAAAAAAAAAAAAAAAAAAAAAAAAAAAAAAAAAAAAAAAAAAAAAAAAAAAAAAAAAAAAAATTAAAATTTTCCTAAACCCCCCGTTTAAATAAAACCAACCACCTGGATATTTTTAATTTTGGGGTTAAAATTTTTGAAAATTTTAAAATTTTAAATATTTTTTTTTAAAAATTTTTTAAAAGAACATTTAAAACATGACCAGGAAAAGGTTAGGCCGCGGCGCCGACCCAACCTTTATTTTTTCCTTTATCTAACCTAGGTCCACACTTGGTTTTAATGGAAAACTCAAAAAAGCAATTAAATGTTTTAATGAGAAAACCAAAAAGCAATTAACCTTGTCCTTCTCCTCCTTTCATCCGTACGACATACATCCAAACTATATCCAAATACAGAGATATTCCATTTTGAATATTTTGGGGACAAAAGTAGTTCGGACAGAAAATTTTAACATAAATTTTAAATTTTAAAACTCCCGAAAGATATAGCACCAAAATTTAAAAGCCAGTTATTGATATCGGGTCAGACAGAACCCCACTTACGGGTCAGCACCCAATTGCATCGATTCATCAACTTAATTGCACTGTTTCTCGGTTCAACCAGATATGGTACCCTGTAATGATAAACTTAGTCATAACATCCATTTTAAGTTTCAAAGACAATTTTTTAAAATTGGTTGTTACGTAACTGTGATATTGCAAAATATTAAACTATTTTTTATTTGCAAATCGGATTTAGGTCTGATTGTTTAAATGGAAAGTTCCTTGAATTTATCTGCATCAGAATATGAAAAATAGAAAATTCCCATAGGGTGAAATTGCCCAGAGTGAAATTCCCCATAGAGTGAAATTGCCCCTGGGTGAAATTGCCCAAATGAAATTGATGGGAAAGTGTTCCGACAAAGATCATTGATTTTACTTATGTCAAACTTACGCTAGACCTTAAAACATAGACTCTGAGAGACGCCAATGTAATCGCATTATGGAAACAGGGTCACAAACTTTCCCATATTTTTTGACATATAATGGCGACATGTCATATCCAAAATTTAAAGAAATTGTTGCAGTGTTGTGACTCATAGTTTATTACTATTGTAAAAGATTTTGATTTGGAAAAGGGGAATAGTAAAATTTTTGAGGAGTATATAAATAGAAGAATTTCAATGGTTAGAACCGAAGTTTCATTGAGAACGTTAAAGATTTAATTGTAAAAAACGTTTCATTTTATGCAATTCGTGAAAGAACTTTTGGTATACAAAAGGAGACACACATCTCTACAAAATTGAAGAGGTACAAACAATTGATTAAACTTTAAAATCACCGATTCCTAGTCACAAGGAATCGCGGAAAGAATCCCACGTACAACAAGGGTTAAACTTGAAAAAAAGTTTTTTTAAAAAGATTAAGTCACCAGTTGACGACGATGACTTTTATGGATGATAGAGAGAAAACGAAAATATGTCGGTTTATAGAGTAAAAACCCAATTGATACGCATAGTTTAGGAAAAGGTGTAAAGTTGATTCAGAAAACAGTGACACAACCTAAAATAATAACGTTTATCCGGAGGCTAGAGGTCTAACAAGAGTTATAATTATTTTAAAGTCCTTAGCATTTTGTTTAGAATGTAATGATTAATCATAGAATACATTCTACCTGTTGCTTCGTACGTGTACACAAATCGGTGCAATCGGTACATATCCGAATAGAGTAGCTCATATAAAGGACTGTTCGCGTAGAAGTTATTATTTGTTGATTGTACGGTTTAAAGAGACAATATAATAAACATGTATAAAACTTTGAGAGGTTATTCGAAGATTTCGCAATGCTACGAGTAAAAAGCAGAATGTGGGCAACGCTGATAGAAGGAGAAAATGTCTTATGTCAGTCATACGAGGCAGCAATACAGCACTGTACTGCAGTGTTATCAATGCCCGAGGATCTGGATGATTTTATGGAAATAATCGAGGAGATGGGGTTTATAAAACTGTTGGCAGATATTCAAATGGAATATATACTAAATTGTAAGTTTTAAAATAAAAATTTAACCACCACAACTGTTATCATAAGAAATGAATGATGAATTTAGAAATTATTTTTGTATATATTAGCTTGTTTACGTTTTAAAATATAAAGCATACATTGGCATTGTTTAATTTTTCAAATGTTCACGTAACTGAAATGGGTATCTAAGTAATTATAAAAGAATTATAACAAAGATGTGTATTATTTATTAAAAGGTGTTATAAACGTTTTACAAAATTATTAATCAGAATCGTTTTATTTAAAACTATAACATAATTTTATTGACATCTATTAATATCTGTAGTTGAAATACAACAATTTAGAAACGTATAAGAAAACAAAAGTGTAATTAATAGTGTACAAAATTTTCAGTCTTCGGCTTAAAATTTAAACATCGCTCGTAAAGTGGAATGGAAAACTGTTGTATTCTTCCATATACTCAACTTGTTTACAAATACTGTTTTCAAACAATCTTGTAGGTTCTTATAAATTCTATAATATGATCCCAATATCACTATTACTGTATTTGCTTTAATTACGTCATGTGCGAGATTCTGTGAATATCATTCTATTATATCTTTCCATTGCGACATCTAACAGAAACAGATCTATATTAGAGTACCTTTTCCGTTAGTTCTTTTAAAGTATTAGCATGGTTGAGAACGATCTGTGATACCCTAAAAAGTGCTCTAAAGTTCCTTTGGTAAATATCATATAATTCCCATCAAATGTCATCATCTTCACTAAACAATTTTATTTAAATAAAAACGCAAGTTGTCGAATTTGCATATCTGATTTTGCATGCCAACTTCCATAGTGCGTATAATGTGTGAAGATTTGATATAAACTTCCTAAATACGTTGAGGATACATCAAGTACGCTCTGCGAAATGGTGTCAACAAATCTAAAAATTATTTTGTAATCGTCGAATGGGTTCAGACCTACAATTATGATTTTGGAAGAAGATTTTGTTATGGTGTATGGTTTTTCAAATAGTAACTTGGTTCGTTCTAACTGAATTGCGGTGTTTATACGTTCTTTATGCGCTGCGGTCGATTGGTTTTCCAAATCCTTAATTTGTTCCCACTCATTGGCTGTAATTTTAGTTCCTCCTGAAATAAACCATCTCGATGTGCCTTTCGTTGTGTTTTTTATGGCATCACATCCAGTAAAAACATTTTCGCACACACTGCACGCAATACTTAAGATGTTCATTCTAGAAAAATTGTTGATTAACAGTTTTGAATTATACATGTAAATATTAATTTCTTCTACGTTTGCAAAATTCAAACTAAGACTTACTCTTCTTTGTCGATAGTCCTCACACGAAATTTTAAACCAAAGACTGAAAATTCAGTATTACTATTAATTACACTATAAACGACTTTACGCTTTACAAAATAAACTTAAAATGAACTTTGGTATCATTTCCCGTATTTATGTACATAGAGAAAGTATAAGTATAATTTGTCCTTACATTAACCCAATTTAAATCAAATTATAGAATGTGTATTCCGTATATTAACTAGAATTGTGGAAAGTGCTTTTATTAAATTATTAGTCAGACGTCATCGACAAACAATGCAAGGCTAATGATCATACATTTCACCAAATTTATTTAGAATTTACGTCTTATGTTGAACTACATTTAAAATAAATTATCCAACCACTTTCTAGGTCACCGTGCAGAATTAATGTATGTATTATACCTTTTGGTTTAATCATTTGTATGTGGATTCACTAATTGAAAATTTTAACAATTCTAACCACTAATAAATATTTTTGAAGTTTAACTCTATTATCGAGCTAAATCTAAATAAAAATGCAAAGGTGTTTTGCTTGATAGGTTTTTGAATATTAATACAATATATACAGGTCTTTGTTGGAACTATTTTAAAAGACCTGATAATTAATTTCAATTACCCAGGAAAATTCTATACTAATTTTATGGGTTACACCAGGGTTTATCTCAAAAGACAGAGCGATACGGTTTAGAAATAGATTAAAGATGAATTATATACGGTGCTTGCAAAAGGTTAATCTGCAAATCAGTAAGGGTCATTCGATTTGAAAAAATTCGAGGATTTGAGAACCTGAGGAAAACACAATAATAATTGAAATCTTACACGATGGTATATTAAAATACTGCTAAGAGTAATTTTGTTTAATAATTCTAAAATGGCGTTGGTGGTTAAATACATACAGGTAAAACCCACTATAAACAATTATACACGTCACTTTTCCAGTCAAGACTTGCATATAACGCCAACTAATATAATGGAGCTGCGCACGCTCGACCATCGGCATAAAAGGCGAGAGCTATGTTCCAGTGCATTAGTCGTCAAAGTATCATCGAGTTTGATTAAAATTATAAATTAAAGATGGATTTTTCTTGTGTTGACGTTACAAGTGATGTGCGAGTACCACAATTAAATATCAACCAACTAGTTGGTAAGTCAACCTATAGGTTAGGCGAATTTCCTCCAAATTATCACCACCATATATTAGAAGTTGGTTTTGATTTATATGGTGGTCTTCAACCTGTCATCCAAGTGATTTGCTGTAGTGGTATGTGTGCTGATTCTACGATAACATTCTCTTACTTCGATTGGAAGAAATTGTGTACTTTTCAAGTGGAATTTCAAATTCACCAATTTGCTCAAGACTCAAAACAAGTACGATTAAATGGTCTGACTACTGGAAACGATGTTGTTGACATACAATTGGATCAAGATTTCAAATTGCAGCTGAGCACAGCCTTTAATAGAAGTATATGGTTGTTGAACAATTTTGAAAAAGAGAATTTATATAATATGGAGATTACGAAAGATGGGAATGTTATTGTCCTACCTGCGTACGAGTGCATCAAGCTATTAAATTTGCGAGAATTGATCTGTTTTAAAATGGTTGAGTTAAGGTGTAGAAACTTTCCAGAATTTTACGAAAAATTTGTTGGTGATATAAAAAAAGTATGTGGAAATACGACGGAGGAAGAAAGGGTTCAAACGTTATTAGAGGGAGAGAGCAGTGCCATTATTTCTCTGTCTAATGATTGCAGAAATTTAAATTACTTGACAGTGTTGGAACTTATTAAATGTTTCCCCATTCAGTACTTAAAAGATGCAACTGCAAGGCAATCGCTTGCGCAAATGTTTAGAGATTTGGCTATCCCAGATTCGCCAGACTCTGGTTACCACAGCGGTTTATAGATGTTATCAATACGTGTATGTATTCTATTAAAACATATTTCTTGATAAAGTTTGTTTTTTACATATTTGTATCGCCAACATTACCATAAATTATTAATAGACGTATTAAACTATCCTGTTTTTATTTTTTAGGTTTAAAGTGGTGTACGCGGAAATAATAAACACAATATACCGCATGTTAACAAAAAGTTGTGGGGAAATTTAAAGACGAGTTTTACGGTGACTTGGTGTTGGAATTTGTAGGTAGTAAGGCTAAGTCCTACTGTATTGTACGCGAGAAGGACACCGATTAAAAAAGATTAAAGGATCTCACAAAGTGTAGTTAAGTAAAACCGAGGGTCTTACAACCTATAACGAGCATATACCTCAAAAGGAATGGACATGCAACTACGTAGCAGTGCGTGGGAGAATAAGGATTCTCCAATAAGAAATTAAAGTCATTGGTAATGGTAAAATGTTAAACCTATAAAGGCGATTATTAATTGTGGTTTAGTGACCGCGTTTGTGCACTCTTCGAGTGTCTTCGGCAATCTTCGATTGTTTCCAAAGAAAATATTCAAGCACGTCATTTAATGTCGTGGTGTAACATCGTCCACTGTTAAGCTCCGTTAATTATACTACTAAATGAGGTTTGTATTTTCCGTAAATACGCACTTTTCAGCACCTCGTGGTATTGGTAATCTACAAACAATTATATCTCGATTTGAAATGCGCGTCATTGAAACATATTCTCAACATAATTAATAGAAAGTCCAAGAAAAGAAATTATAAAACAGCATTCAAATGTTCGTTAAGAAATCTAGAATATTTGTTGGATTACGAGTTACTTTCAGTACTTAATCTGGTTTATTACATTTTTGTTAATTCTGGAATTTAGGTAGTTAATGATGTCATACAAAATTTCTAATTAACATACATGGCTGGTATCTAGCGAAAGTTGTAGCAGCATTTTCAATTACGAATGCATTCTTCTTTCATTACAGGAGAAATTCCATAGATTTCATACCAGCAAAATGCGCTTTCTTTTTAGATATTTAAAACACATTACATTGGACATCAAAAGTCGACCTTGCCATTTCTACATTATTGTTAAGCATGCATTGGAATTTTGAATGCGGTAATTTCTGTTTAAAGTAACTTAGTTAAATAAAGTGTAATTTAAATTGTGATTGTATAGTCAGTTATTGCAATTGAAAACACATTCAGGGAATAATTTATTTGCTCTATATATTTTACAGTAGCGTTTCCGGACAAAACTTTCTGCTTTTAATTAAATTTCCTTTGTTCCGGCGGCATGTGTTTACCTCCACGTGGTGTCGTTGGTCGGTAAAACATATTGTTAACGACAATATGTCTTATTGACTGAAAACACGTCTCTCTTTTTTACATTAATCTCTTTTTGTTACACGTCTATTTTAAACAACCCATTAATCTTTTTTTTGTTACAGGTTAAACTTTCGGCTACGCATAGGAAATAATGCTATACTTTGTAAAAATTGTAATAGTTTATTAAACTGTAAATTGATAAATAAATTATTAAACTTTGTGTTCTTAATTTTGTGTTGGTTAAAGCATATACCTTGGGTAGCGAAAAAGGTTTTAAAAATGGAGTTAAATATATACGATAAAGGCGAAATTTAGAGGTTTGAGAGCTTAAAGTATAACTTTGCAGGGCGTGGTCCGATTTCAAATCTGTTTGCAGATTCGAATTCTGCGTAAAATTCTAAGCTAACAAGATGTATCGCATGACTAAAAAATTTATGACGGTTAGAAATCGGTCTTGGTAAGAAATCTTAAAATTAGGGTAGCTCCTGGGAGTGATGCTATCTAAAAATTCCTAAAGATTCGGGTAGCTGAGAAAATCTAATATTAATTAATACCAAACAAGGTAGGTTTATCTCGAAAGATGCAATGGCTAGACAAAGAAACTATTTGGTTCAGATGAAAGATAAAAAATGGCTAGTCGAAGAAAACTATTTGGTCCAGAATGTTAGCAGTAAAAAATCTTAAAATAGGTTTATCACGTGGAGGAAATGTGGATGCTCATTTATCTCAAAAGATGAAAAATTAAGATATATTTATCTCGAAAGATGAAAATGGTTACAAAGAAAACTTTTGGTCCAGATGAGTGAGGAAATGAGGGATTCTGAGGAAATGAGGGCCTGGGTTTTGATTTTACCCTACTAACTGCAATTATGAACTTTTATCTATCTGCAATTCGGGCTGCCAAATAACACTGATAAGTAACAAACGGTAACGACAGATTACCAGCTACAAAGATTAATGCTCAGAACTAAAATATATGGCATTTAGAAAACACAGTATTGAAATAAACAGTACTGAAACTAAGTTGGCTGTTTTTATGCTGCGCTGTCACATCAAGTTAGCTAGTATAGACCTGTCAGAAACCTCAAACAAGTAATTAGTAAGGCTAATTGTTAAAAATGGTGTTTACAGAGGAGAAAGTGTTTCTTAGAGCATTATTTTCGTTCATACGGAATGGTGCAAGTTTGCTATACGTGTCTGATCAATTCACACAAAGGTTTAATAAACGTTCTCGTAATGCTGTAATTGAAGGTTATTGAAAAGTTTAGAAATACAGGTAGTGTATTGCCAACGAAAAGGAAACTGCGTCCCAGGACAGTTAACAACACAATAACATGAACGTGTTTTGAGCAAATCTTAGAAAATCCGAAAGTCAGCCAAAGGACAGCGTTACAACTTGATTTAAAAGAACTTCCTTTCAAAGAATCCTGAAGGAGCTGACATTTTGATGTGATTCAGCTACATCAACAACTACATCCTCGGAATTATCGCAGTAGAGTGGAATATTGCGCCAGAATTCTCGCGTTACAGCATGAAAATCCTGAATTTTGAAAATGTTTGGTTTCAGACGAAGCACATTTTCACTTGTCAGGCTATGGAATCGTCGCAAATCGATTTCTGTGCTTTAGACCCGATGAGGTTCAAGAGGTTCTTACATAGTGAAAAGTGAGTTCTTGCTGTTTCCGGACACATCATTGGTCCGTACTTTATCGAAGAGAATGGTAGGCAAGTCACACTTAATCAACAGAGGTACAGACAAATTTTAACACGATTTATCCTGATCTACGTCAATTCTGTCGTGCACGTAACTTGGCATTTCGAAACCAATTTTTCAGCAGGAGGGCAATTGATTGCTGGATGTCAATTTCTTCAAGAACATTTTCCAAGCAAATTCATATCACGATTACTGATTTATTTTACATTCTAGATCAAAGACGCATACATTTTATGGCTAAAATGTTTTCAAACGGCACCACAAACCATCGATGAATTAAGGATGTTAGAGTCTTGCAGTGAGACAATTATTCAAAACATGACCAGAAACTTAGAACATCGTTATGAAGTCTGTCTGAACGAGGAGTTTTTAGAACATATAATAAAGTGTATAATATGTATTTTTAAATATACAAAACAATTACAATTTCAGTACTGTTTATTTCAATACTGTAATACAAAATTAACTTACCATTGAATGTAACAAACAATTTGAAATACAGATGATTATACAGTCGTGTAACCAAATTAATATCAAATCATTTCGTCAGCGGCAACGACATCAATCTACTAGAAGCGTAAATAATTTTCTTCTTATCAAACCCAAAAAAAAAAATTAAAATAAATTCCAAGTAGTTGCTACAATCCACTACATAAAGGGTTTTAATATAAGAAAATACACCCATAAAAATATAGTTCGTGATGAAGCTTAACGGCAGAAAATAAAACCGTAATCATGGTGAAGCGAAGCACTGATAACATCGTAGATTAACACACCTAATAACTTTTTATAAACTAAAACTGGGAATACCTACAAGGTTACACGTGCAGGTTCAGAGGAGGTCAAGAGCACTGTACTAATGAATTTGAAAATGACAGGTCAAAATGGTATTAACCAGAGGCGAGAATTGGAGGCTACAAACTAGAGCACACGCCAATAATATAAAGGAGAACACTGGAGCGTTACATTAACTTCGAAGAAGAAAATTTAGAGATCAGATCTTGTTATCCATGTTTTATTTTTTTTGTGTATAACCAGAATATCTCTTCGCCATGTTCTAGGCTGGATTTAATGTTATTCCATTCTGTTTTACTTCCTTAGTGTCAGATATTTTCCGATATCTTCAGCAATTATTTCACTTTTTTCGAATCTTTAGCTAAAGTCAGATTTTTCATTTTTTTCAAATTTTAAATTTAATGCGGCCTTTATAATTACGATGTTGTGGTCATGTCTATATCTACTTCTGGTATTCTACAGTCTTTACTTGATTACCAAACGTTGCCTAACAAGAATGTAATCTATTTGATATCTTCCATATCTCCTGGCATCTTTACGTATATCGCCTTCTAGCATGATGTTGAAATAATGTGTGATGATTAAATTGTTCTTGTCGCACTATTCTACCAGCATATTTGTCGTTTCTCGTCTAAACCAAATAATTTACACCGCTTCTTCTATTACCTACCATCATTAAAATCCACGTAATTATTAAATTTTCATGTATCTTAATATGTCTTCTATCTATTCGTCACTGTAGCTAGAGGTAAATAAGAAAAATCAGGTCTTCGACCACATTTCACCAGCATCCACATTTAATATCTGGACAAATTTACTGTAATTATAAGGAGCAAATGAGGTGATGAATCTCCTGCTCCTCCTTTCTCCTTGCTCGACAAACCATTTTTATTACGTACACCGCATTCTTATCACGAGATAAATCTTTCACATTTCCCACGAGATAAACCTATCTTGTTTGGTATCAATTAATATTAGAATTTTCTCAGCTAAATTTTTAGGAATTTTAGATATCATCAAAAGAGCTACCGATTTTAAGATTTCTTACCTGTAGGACTGTTGAGCGTTCTTATAAATTTTTATACATGCGATACATCTTGTTAGTCTAAAATTTTAAGATTAATCGTAAACAGAAAATCGGACCACGCAAAGTTTCCCTTTAAAGTCCTGATTCTAAATTTTGCTCTTTCATAAAAACCAACAAATAGTTTTCGTCTAGCCATTGCATCTTTCGAGATAAACCTATCTTGTTTGGTATCAATTTATTAGAATTTTC